>CM021766.1:50326087-50643802 GCA_011076525.1 Nettapus auritus
GGGGGGGGGGGAAGAAGCCATAACAAATCATACTGAATTAAAATTATATTTGAGAAAAATATATTTAAAAGTTTATTATATTAGTCAAGAAAGCAGACTATGAAATGTTTGATACAGACATACAGATACTGCTGGAAAACCTACAACTAGCAGACATCTGGCATGACTGGGAAGAGACAGTAGCTGAGACCACTCCTAGCCACACTTATTCTGCTCTTAATCAGACTGTTGTGTCTGTGCAAAAGGAGGTGCCACCTGGCAGCCACACAACAAAACAGACAAAGCTAAGGGCAGAGAGACATGAGACACTCAAGAGAGACATGAGACACTGCTGAATCCCTTAAAATCCTTAAAAAGGGGATTAAGAGGTGGCCTAGAAAGCTGTTGAAGCCACCTTTTGTTGGCTTCACTCCTTGTAAAGAAACGGGGAAGAAGATAGCATCCCTGAAGCCAGCTGTCTCAAAGGACCAGGTAACATCTTCTCTCATTTTGGACATTAAGTTTCTTCAGACACCTGCAGCAATAATCCATTATTTGCCAGGCAAATAAAATTCTACTTTACATCGAAGTGATTAATCACCTTCCAAAAGTTCAATTTATTTTCCACTGCACTCATTTACTACTGGTCCTTTACTTTCTTTTTCCAAGTGCATGTAATTGTGTGCCTGCATATGCTGAAAAAATCAATTCTTCATTACCATTGAAAGTTACTAAGGTTAGAACAGGCTTGCTAGTAGTCCTCTGATTTTAATGGAGTAGAAGGTGCAAAAAAGAAGAGAACTTTTAGCCTGACAGGGCCTTGACTCTTGCTTCTGGCAGCCCAAGTTTGCTGATCATATTGGAAAGCGCACATATTTCCAGTATGAATTATGAGACAATCCCGAGTGAACAGCAGCAGCCACCCACAATTAATGTTATGCTTCCATCTCATAACACACACACAAAAAACTTGGGAGGCAAAAAGCTTTTCCTCAGCTTCATGCTACTTCCAAAAATACAGACAGAGCACTTCAGCCAGCCTCTCAATTTCCCTATCTCCTTCTCCCCTCTCCCCCACTAATTTATCTAGATGTTGGGTTTACTATCCTATTGTCTTATGAAGGGGCAGTAATAGGGAAGGATTAATAAAGGCTTTGATCAAGATCACAATTGCTTTACAAACCAGAAAGGTAAGAGAATGCAGCACAGTCAACTGCAAACAAGAAATTTGAAAACACATCACCAGTCTAAGGATTTTTTAATGGGTATATATTCACATTGTCTCTGAATATATGAGTAATTACAGAATGTGACATTCAGGTTCTATAACTGAAATATACTCCAATTGTTTGCCTTTATGAGCAAAAGTAAATTTCAGGGGGATTAAGTTTCAAAATTTTGAGATAATTAAATCAGTCTTGCTCTTTTTGTAACTAAAACCACCACCTTTCTGAAATATAATTTATGCAGAATCTCGAAAGTTCAGACCAGTTGAAAGACAGCTCACATTTTGAAAAAATGAACCTGCAATTAAAAGAATTTCTGATATAACACTAAATTGGGCTCCAGATTAAATTTATTAAGCAGCAGCTTCTAATGTTCTTTTTTATGCAAACATATTGAAATTAGTATCTCATCCAAATGAGTATCTCCTCCTCCGTATCAATCAATTTGGGGAGTAGTCCCTCCATATCCACAGGTGGTGACCAAAAAATATAAAAAAATAACTGCAAGGACCCTCATCAAAGTACAAATTGTACAGGACTACCTTCTAAATTTATCAGCAAATCCTCATTTCTTTTACGCTGTTCCTCACTAGAACAGTTTACAATGACCCTTTCACTAATAAAATATATATATTGATATTAAATCTTTAGTTCAGCTACTGGCCTATCAACTAGACGACAGCATTTTCCTGAACGTTAGAATTTGCAGAAATTTAAGTGCAAAAAGGATAGCAAAATATCAAAGAACGCATTTCTGAGTACAAAACAAGGCTACTCTAGTACAGCTTTTCAGTCTGATGGGTTTGAATTTCAAACTACAATTTATTATCCATCTGGATACTAAACCAAAAATGTTGTCACCTGGCTGGACAGAGGGTCTCTAAGTACAAAGTACTGCATATCAAATGACTGCAATGGAATATCAGTCTTTGTTTTTAAAGTACACTTCTAGGGTTTCTGCCTGAGGAAAGAGTCCTCAAAGGGAGAAAGAAAAAGTGATGCCTAGTATCACAATTTCAGAGAGTCTAGAATGCTCCATTCTTTTAAAAAGTGAGCTTTAATGCAAAAAAAAAAATGTTTTTGAGAACCCTAGCTTCTCTATAAAACATTCCACACTCAGTGGGATATGAACAAATCCCCATCTTCAGAAGGAGATACCTCTGCAATCAATTCTTGGCTCTCCAGAGGAAGGAAAACATTTTACAATTTTTCTGGGAGAAAAAGAACTCCCAGAGTATTTCATTCGTCTGATGGGGAAAAGAAAGATTCAGGAGTCCCTAACATCTTTGGTATCCAAAAAGAGATTATATGGTTCATTTTTTTTCCTTCTTCCCTTCATTTTTACTTCCTGTATTTCATGCTTATTTGCTCAGATGTCTGAAATCAAGTTATCAAGCACTTAACTGATAACCGTATTATTCTTTGGTGTGTGACTTTACTTCTTCAGCAGGTCAGCCTATGGAATTATTGGTTTAATAGAGCTTTAAGTGAAGATGCTATCATGGTAGATGTCACATTTTAGAGATGAAGGTGCCATTTGGAATATACTGATAAGACTCTGTACATTTCCTGTAGGAAATTTCTAAGATGACTTTATGACCCTAGTAATATGAAAAGGAGATATAGGGTGTTCTACTTTTGTTTTATTTTTCCTATTTGATAAATAGAAGATGGAAATAATCCCTTTTGGCTATTAAAGTAGTTCAAACACATCTAATTTTAGCTATTTTGGCTCTAGGCTCTGGAGTTAAGTCCTGGCAACCTCTGCACTCAGACCTTTATGGGAATATCTACATGGAATGCAATAGCTGGCTGCTGCCATAGGAGGAGAGACTACAAATGAAGACACTAGGCTCTGAAGTGCAAAAGAAAAAAAAGTTAGTTTTACAGATGTGCACATGTTCAAATATCCAAAATGTTTTCTCTGTCCTGCATAGCTTCCTCATCCTGCTGCCATATGGTATAAAGAATTTTCCATTTTAGCATTCAGAGACTGTTTTCTAACAGGAACTACTAGATAATTTGGTAGTTTCTTAATAAGCAGGATAAAGTTTATTATTATTCAAAAACAAGACATCAAGACAATTATCTTTTCCTTGTAAAATTTACTACAAAAAGTCTGTGGAAAAAGATGTATGTCGTAGATTACTTTATATTCAATGACTAGCTGTTTTAAATTTGGATATTAACTAATTCACGCTTTTCTCTGTGCAAGAGCTGAATGATATAATAAATTCCCATATGCCCCAACATGTGCCAGCTATAATAGGTTATCGAAAATCCAGCTGCTGTTATGATAATAGCTGCCAACGTTAGAACTACTGAAGAGAATAATGAGTCAGCTTCAAGTCAACTAAGACATAAACTGACCGAGTTCTAAGATACATGGGAATACAATATAGCTGTTTATTAAAAAGTAAAATTGACCCAAAGCCACATGAAAATATCAAGAATTCACGTACATTGTTTGGGATGGAAAATTAATGTCAGATCAACATAATGACAACAAAAATAATAAATAGTGAACCTGTATTTTCATAATCAGCTCCATTTCAATCAACTGCTGTAAATGTACAGGAACATACTATGAACGACAAAAAAACTTGCAGATAGACTGTATTCCATCGTTGTTTGCTTTTCTTTCTTACATTTTACAATTCCCATGCAGCTCTTACATGACATTTTACATGCCTGGACTGCTGGATTTTTGAATAATCATGAAAAATCGACTACAAAAATGATTATGAGAAACTGTTTGCTTTTGTTTTAATATCCAATATTTTAATGTAATTTTAGAGTCAAAGGTATCCCTTTGAATTAAATTCCTCCTCTTAATTTATTAAAAGAAACATAAAAAAATAAGATTGAGAGAAAGTAGCCAAACAAGGTAACTGAATTCATTATCCAGACAGATGTTTTTATGACAATTGGCACAGTAATACACACAGAAATATGTCAATATTTAATTTTAAAAGCTAAAAAGACTTCATTGGATATTAAATTAGTACTTGTGGTTACACCTTTGCATGTAAATGCAACTATTAGGTCAGCATAAGTACAACATTATGATACGTACTTTTACTTCTCACAATTAACTGTTCTTAAGGAAAAGAATTTTAAAATTATACTATAAATCATACATTACATAATCAGAATGATAGTACTGGTGTAAATGTACACCAGCCAAAGAACGTAAAATACCTTTTATTTTTTAAAAAATACCCATTTACATTAGCTGGAGCAGGATCATCTCCATAGCACAAAGCATACAATGTTCAAAAGCCACATTAAAGAAGACTTCAACAATTTTAACTTCAAGCAGTCTACATATACTGTTTAAGTACAAAAATAATCTAAGAATGTATTATTTGAAAAAGATTAGGAATATATCGACAAATTAAAAGCATGTCATGCAGAGATTTAAGATGCTTATAAAATCTCAAGCAAAGGGTCAAACCACATCAAGGATCATACAAAAACGTCAGACTTTGAAAGCTTAAAGAAATTCATTCTTTTTTAATACCTTAATGAAGACATTGCAAGTTATTGTGTTTTCAGCCATATGTTCTTGACATTAAAAAAACAAACAAACAAACAAAAACAACCAACAAACCCCAAACCACTGTTATTTTCCTCAAATATTAATAGACTTACTTACTTTTCTTTAAGGAAATCCACTACTCGTTTGAAGTCTGCCACACAGTATTCTCTTTTCATATCCATGAGCACGCTGTCAGAGGCTGACTGGACCGGTATGTGCAGAAAAGCATACACTCTTGGATGATTGAGAATCTTTGCCATTTCCTACAAGTTATTCAAAAAGGGAAAAAAAAAAAAAAAAAAAAAAAGGATTATGAAACCAATACACAAATCTCCTTTAAATTCATATGTGGTACATATCATTAGTTATACTTCTGAAACCCAAATAACACTGAGTTACAGCAGCCCAGTTGAGGGATTAGGGACATATGAAAATATATGGAAACAATTTTGTTTTTAAAGAAAGAAGAAAGCTATGGGATTACATTTCCTTTGAGATGGGCTTGACATTCCCTAAATAGTACTAGTTATCCATTTAAAAGAAAACTTTAGAAGAAAATTATTGTGAAAATCAGTGCTTTCAGACATTGGCTGTTTTCAGTTTCATTAGATGGCAAGAGTTAGCTGCTTTCCTGTCAAGAGTCAAAAGAGTTCTCAGATGCCAATATATGAATGTCTCTAATTGGAATATCCTTAGAGTTGGCAATTTGCTAATTAAAGTATATCTGATCATTTGCAAGACTGCTCCAATAGTAGTCTGAAATCTCTTAACTGTGTTATTACAGACTCCAGGGATTAAACACATTTGGTTATAAAATGGATAGAACTAAGCAGTGGGCTGCTAAAAGCACAGTAATGGCTTGAAAAGAGACAGGGGATGTTATACATTATGTACAGGTACAGAAGAACAGAAAAAAAAAAAAAAGTAAAGGTAACAGAGAATGCCAAAAAAACTCAAAATCAAAGCCAGACCAAACCCCAGAGTGCCACTTGGCATGGTGACAGAACATAAGATGGGGAACAGAATGCGGTGCTAATGTTTCTTTCATTTTTACTATCTCCATAACTAAGGACATAAAGACTAGTAAGAAGGCTTAAGTATTTTAAAAATGGAGATAGAACAGCATCTAGACAGTAAGCAGTATACTAAAATATAGCCTGTTAATCTTTCCCCTGGAAAAACAAAACAAACAAAAAAGTGAACTTGGACAAAAAAAAAAAACATATTACAACAAGCAGGTTTTCACCGAAGGCTTTCACTTTCTCCCTGCACAGTTGAAGTATATATGACATGGCCTGGGGTTGAGCGCTGCACTGCCTACTCCTCTGCCATGTGCATTATGCATGCTCCAGCCACGCTCACTCAGATCATTTCACCTTTCTTTGATAGCATACGTATTCTGTTTGACAACAAATACCGCTGTCAGGTTTAGTTGTTAAATTGCAACTATTTACAAATTGTTTCCAGGCCATTAATCAGCAATAGTAGTCATGTGTCTAGATTTTCTCTCAGTATTTATACAAGGTTCGCCTAGCTCATTCACAGAGGTTAGCACCCTTGTGTCTTTTCACTTTCAGTTATCTGCCTCTTAAAAGCACCGATTTGCTAACAGGAAGGCCTACCTGGTAAGGAGGGCTTTAAACTAGCAAAGACAAGGGAAATAGACAGTTACAGGGATGGAGTAAGCAGCAAAAAGGTTCTCAACTTGGGATGCCTCCAGCAGGTGCATGCAGCAGGGAAGTGACTGAAGGACACAGCTATGGAGGATCCCCTTGCACCCCTTCTAGGAAACCTGTAGGCTCAGCGACCTCCCTGAAATGCTTGTATAGCAATGCACATAGCACGGGAAATCAACAGGAAGAACTGGAGATCTGTGTGCGGTAGCAAGGTTATGATCTCATCACAATTACAGAAACGTGATGGGACAGCTTGCGTGACAGCAATGCTGTCATGGAGGGCTAAGTGCTTTTTAGGTAAGACAGGCCTGGAAGGCAAGGTGGAGTTCCTCTTTATGTGAAAGAGCAACTGGAATGCATGGAGCTCTGCCCTGTGGGGATGAAGTTGAATGCTTATGGGTAAGGATTAAAGGGCAGGCTGATACTGTTGCAGGTATTTGCTACAGACCATGTGAAGAGTAAGTAGATGAAGTCTTCTATAGACCACTGGAAGTAGCCCCACAATCACAAGCCCAGGTTTTCATGAGGGACTTCAACCACCCTGATATCTGCTGGGAAGGCCACACAGCTAGGCACAAACAGTCCAGGAGGTTCCTGCAGAGCACTGACAATAACTTTTTGACACAGTTAGTGGAGGATCCCATGAGGAGAGGTGTGCTGCTGGACCCTGTATTAACAAACCAAGAAAGGCTGATTGGAGATGTGAAGGTCAGAGGCAGCCTTGGCTGCAGTGACCATGAGATAGATGGGGGGAGTTCAGGACCTTGCATGGGGGAATAAAGGCAAAATGTAGGATTGTGACCCTGGACTTCAGGAGAGCAAACTTTGGCCTCTTCAGGGACTTCCTTGGAAGAATCCCATGGGTTAGGGCCCTAGAAGGAAGGGGGATCCAGGAGAGCTAGTCAATATTCAAGCATCAGTTTACCCAAACTAAGGATCAGCATATCCACATGAGCAAGAAGGCAAGCAAGGAATATAGGAACACTGTCAGAGTATGCAGGGATGGGATGAGGAATGCCAAGATCCATTTGGAATTAAATCTGGCAAGGTATGTCAAGTTGTATGGGGTCTGGTTTGAATGGAGATAACTTTCTCGACAGCAGCCCATCCAGTGCTGTGCTCTGCACGTGTAGCTAGAACAGCACTGGCATCACACCAGTGTTGTGTCTGCTGCTGAGCCCTGCCGGCACAGCTTCAGGACCCTCTCCAATACCCCCCCGGCAAAGAGCCAGCAGGCTGGGTGTTGGCAAGAGGTGGGGAGGAGACATCACCAGGGCAGGTGACCTACACTGACCAAAAGGATATTCCCTACCACATGGTGTCACAGAGCAATAAAAGGTGGGAAAGGGGAAGGAAGAGGGGACTCTTGTTATGAAGTATCTGTTCTCCCAAACAACTCCATCACTCACTGATGGGAAGTAGAGAATAGATATATTTTTTTATCTCTCTGTGCTTCCACTCAGCCTTTCTTGTTGTTTGTTTGTTTGTTTTCCCCCTCTTCCTTTTCCCTTTAGTTAAATTATCCTTATCTCGACCCATGAAACTTCTTTTTTTTGTTTTCCTTTCCATCATACTATCTTCTCCCCCTATTCTTATTAGGAGGGCAAGCGAGAGAACAGTTTTGGTGGAGTTCAGCTGCCCAGCAGGGTAAAAACACCACACAAGGACAACAAGAAGGGCTTTTTCAAATTTATCAATAGCGAAAAGATGACTAGGGAAAACATGGGCCTACTGCTGAATGGGGTAGATATCCTCATAACAAAGGATATGGAGAAAGCAGCGATACTGGATGCCTTCTTTGCCTCAGTCTTCACTGATAAGACTAGCCCTCAGGAATCTTGAACCCTAGGGACAAGAGAGGAAGTCTGGAGAAAAGATGACTTTCCCTTGGTGAAGAAGTATCAAGTTAGAGATCGTTTAGGCAAACTTCACACCCACAAGTCCCTGGCCCCCAGTGGAATGCACCCACAAGTGCTGAGGGAGCCAGTGGAAGTTATTGCTAGGCCACTCTCCATCATCTTTGAGAGGCTGAGAATAGGGGAAGTTCCTGAGGACTGGAAGAAAGCCTATGTCACTCCAGTCTTCAAAAAGTGCAAGGAGGAGGACTCAGGCAACTTCAGGCCAGTCAGCCTCACCTCCATCCCTGGACATGGAGCTACTGGAGTGAGCACAGAGGAGGGCTACAAAGATGATTAGGGGACTGGAGCAGCTCTCTTATGAGGAGAGGGTGAGGCCTGTTTAGGTGGGAGAAAAGAAGACTGAGAGGGGATCTTATCAGTGTATATAAATATGTGAAAGGAGGGTGTAAGGAGGATGGAGCCAGACTCTTTTCAGTTGTGCCCAGCACACCGGGCCATGGGCACTAACTGAAATGCAGAAAGTTTCAGCTGAATATTAGAACATACTTCTTTGCTATGAGAGTGACAGAGCACTGGAACAGGCTGCCCAGAGAGCCTCTGGAGTCTCCTTCTCTGGAAATATTTAAATTCTGCCTGGATGTGATCCTGGGCTATGTGCTCTAGGTGAGCCTGCTTGGGGGGGGGGGGGGGTGGACAAGATTTGATCTGCAGAGGTCCTTCCCCTTCTAACCCCAACCATTCTGTGACTGTGTGATTTTAGAACAACTACTCTCTCAATGCATACCTTTCACCCAACAAGTTTTTATTTACAAAATCTGAGAACTCTCAAATCACTTTATAAAGCAGCTTTGAAGGTTTCTGTCTCAACTTCTATTACGTGTCTATGATAAGCAATTACATTACTCAGTGGAATACCTACCCTATCCCAGATATGTAAACTAAGGAAAACAGTAATAATTATATTGATAATTGAGGGTGTACAATTTGATGCACAGCAAGGGTGTGTACAGCTAGCTCTCAACGGAAGCCAGTGGTATTTAGGTTCAAGAGGTACTTAGCTTCAAGACTGAAAGAGTGAAGATCATGCCACCACACATCCATACAAAGCCATTTTAAATGGAACCACTTCCCTATGTCCTTAATTTTATAGACATTCAGCTAGAATACATTGTTCAAAAGAAACAAGATAAAACAAGTTCTGTAAAATAATGTCACAAAATGGGGAAAACTTTGATTTTTCCCCATTTAAGATTTAGAAAATCTTGTAAGTTTATACAAAGCATTCTAGTAGTCATGTTTTTTTTGTTGTTTTTTTTTTTTTTTTCAATCAGTAGCATGTTTCTAAAATAGCACAAATGGCAGAAGCTATATACCACAACCCTACTGCTTAACTTAGTTCAAAATACTTCACTCAATCTTCAAAAACA
Source organism: Nettapus auritus (assembly GCA_011076525.1). Classification (NCBI taxonomy): domain Eukaryota; kingdom Metazoa; phylum Chordata; class Aves; order Anseriformes; family Anatidae; genus Nettapus; species Nettapus auritus. Next base: position 50,335,796 of record CM021766.1, read on the forward strand.
GACTTATGATACAAGAAACCAACGAAAGCCAAGTTTCATAATATGCTTCTGAATCTGCCAAGTTCATAAAAATAACTCTACAACATAGAAAGAATTAATTCTCTCTCACTCATCTGAAAGTTGGCAACTTCTGAAAAACAGCCTCTTCACTAAGTGATCACTTTGTGAATTCTTTTTGAAGGTAATCAACTACTACTTAGAATTTCTAGCTACAAAAGCATATTTTTATCCCAGCTTTTGCAAGGCTAAGGACCATTTGATAGAAATCTGTAGATTTCTATCACAACCAAGATCTTAGAACATTATGTCTTAAAAGTTATGATTTTGTTCCTTTCCCTCTGCATTCATATTAAACAACACTTATATTTCTAAATTTTCTCTTTTTTAACCTTAAAACATAGATTCTTTCCATGATGGTAGCGGCTTTTGAATTTTATACAAAACTAGCCACATATTGCAGGACAGCAGGCAATAAAAGCATAAATAATTTGTATTTACCTATGGTAAAGACACAATATGTAGTAAAGAATGAGAAACTACCTTGTCTTACTACACATTTCATATCATTTTTTAAAGTCACAACTGAGGAACTTTGCTAAGCATTTTTTAAAAGAATTTGGTTTCATTTTTCTTCCTCTTTGCTGTAAAAAAAAAAAATAACATGTTGCTGCAAAATATTAAAAGCAGAAAACAAATGCTAAAAAATAAAACGTGTTCTCCTACCCAGAAAATAGCTGGGAGGAAAACAAAAAACAAAAACAAAAACAAAACAAACCAAAACAAAAAAAAACCACCTCCTAGACCCAGTAGTTTTTTTTAATCTTAGAATAACTTGCATAAGCCTGATGGTCTCTCATTTGATCTACTTCAGGGGCATATGCCAAAAGGGAACTTTCAACAACACTTCCTGTAAGAACTAAATTGATTTGTATTCAGTGGTCATACTTAAATAATACTCTAGTCAAAACTGCTTCTTCTAGCTATCTCCCATTAAAAAATAATCATGACTTCTGCAAGTCTTGCAGTTACTATTGTGGGTATCTTGAAGGATTAAGAATACAACCATTTTCATGTAAAGTCATTTCACTTGGCTCTGTACTAAACAAGCACAAAAAACTTTTCAACTGTCACTACAAGTCTCCGTATGCACCAAAAACATAAAAATCCGAAATGGAATAAATCCAGAATGTTCAGCTATGCACTAAGTAATATTACTGACAATTCCACTGTATTGTATTGTTTCAGAAAGATGCACATCAGTCTCTCAGAATCAAAGAAAATTAATTCTTCAAAAAGTAAATTGTTTGTCTTATGTATCAGAAATGAATGCACAATACACATTACATATCCAGGAACCCTCATACTAGTTATTGAGGTCACAGGCTTCAAGCATGCTCTGGACCCTCAAAGCTCCTACGCAACAGAATATTGCAAATGAATTTCTACCATGAAGCTCTTTCTTCATGTACTTTCTATATCTAAAGCTACACAAAAGATGCTACAAGTACGTCAAGCACCAAATTTCTATTGAGTATATTCATGTGTTTTCAGGCATAAACCTGAATCAAATGCAGCACTGATGGTCTGGTTTCCCACCAAGTATTTCAGGACCATAACTATTAACTTGGTGGATTTAACAGAACAGAAATTATTAACACCAACTAATCAGACACAAGACAGAAATGAGGAAGCACTGTGTCCTTGTCACTTGTTCTCTAAGTACCACTAGTGCTTTTTTTTTTTTTTAACTTACTTGTCACAACCAGAAACTCAGAATGAACAACTCAAAAGGAAGCAGAATAATGAACTAAAAGAAAATGTTCAGATATCTGAATAAACCAATCTTCCGAACTTCCTAAGTGCTCAATTATAAATAGAACATTCTACCCCAAAACCATAATGTAAGATCATTCCAGTCTTACCGCTTATCCTCCCTACACCTAACACTACGCTGAAGTACTTTACCACATAGGTGTGATTAAATACAGCCATGTGCTGGATTGTCATACTTAGTTAATCCTGACAGATTTTCCCACACCACAGACTGCACACAGAATGCTAGTTTTTATCATTTAATAAAACTATTAGTTAATATCCCAGAGAGAGCTTGAAGGACATCAGAGGCTCATGTATAATTACATTTTAAAGTGTCTCAACATTCTAAGCTTAACATCTGTTTCCTGTTGTTATACATATGTATCTTTCCAACAAAGTGTTTTGCATTAGTAGATATAATTGCATATTTCAGCTAGTGGGAAAAATGCAATATACATTTTATGTATTTTTTTTCCATCTGGAATTAATAAAGGAACAACTTTTTGAAATCTTAAGATGGCGAAAGAAAACTTCTGTCTTTAATCATGACTGAAACAGCTGATTGCCTTTTCCCCCTGTCCTGTGGAATCCAATAATACCTACATGAATCAGGAGAAGCACTACATGAAAAAGACATTTTATGTAGGAACAAAAAGTCGAAGAGTAGCACAATTTGTTTCAAGCTGACCTCACAAAAAACAAAAGACGTCTAGTGTCAGAATCTAACAATGCATGTGAGAGACCCTTTAGGAAAATGATCACATAGGAACTAATTTTTTCCAGTTCTTAGCAGCTGGAGTACATCAGAACACAAGGCACATTGCCTGGTCAGTATATTTTATCCCAACAGTTACAATATACAAATTTAACCACCTAACCAAAAAAACAGTCCTTCTGTTTGTAATGACACGATGCGCAACCATGGAGAATCACAAAGACAATAAACCTCAATATCCACACATCTCTCTGTCAGTATCAGCAAGCTTTTCAGACAGTGATTCTTTCTCCTAAAGTAGGCAGAGGTCCAGTATTTGAATTCTCCCTCATGTTTGAGTCACAGTGATGTGAATAACTTGTTTCCTAGCGAAAGAATTTTGTCCTCTGCCAAAAGCAAAGCCCAAATAAATGCTCATCCATATGGAAACATGACAAAATGGCACTCCCTCAAAACTTCTTTCCCTTGTGGCAGATGTTAGTTTGAGATACATAACAAGGGGTCTCCACTGATTGTTGCCATCTAGAAGCCAGTGGTGCCACCACCAGCACAGCCTGGATAAAAATCAAGTGGCTATGGTCCATTTTTAAATTCCTCTGCTACAGTGAAATTCAAAAGCAGATGTGATCTAGTGATGGATGCATGGCAATGATGGCAGTGTGATTGTGGCTGGAAAGCCTGTAACAGTTTTGTTAAAATTTGAACAGGGAACCCCTCGTGCCTCCCGTGGGTAATAGGGTTGTAAAAACCCAAGAACGGATCCATAATCACAAAGCTCCCTAAGCATACTGCTTGGAAGGCAATGCCTCTCCCTCATCTGGACAAGAATTAGGGGAGTTGTAATAAAGCCACATGCTGGACAAGGTGAGTGGCAACCCCTGTCCTAGGTAATGATACAACACACACACACACAGGACTAAGCAGCCCATCAGGATAGAGAATTCACTTGGGAGCAGCTAGACGCACACCTAACGCCAATCAATGTAACTTGAACTTTAAGATCAAATCTTTGGGGTGCCAGATGGCAAGTAAAAGTTTGTTTTGACAAATAGGAAAAATGCCTCCTACATTATCAAACAAAGAACTGGTATTAGCCCAGGCAGTCGTTAGAAATGGATACAAACCAGGCTGAAAGCCATGATTTGGCAACAGGAAAGTTAGCCGTAAGAGTCACAGGCTCAGCCCTATCTGTTCCCAGATGTTCTCCTCTGTGTAGGATCTCTCTACTGCTTCCAACCTCATAAAATAGACTACCCTAGCTAGTTAAGCAATTCTCTCCCCGACATGATTATGGATTAAGATCAATCTCTGGAAAAAAAAAAAAAAAAAAAAAAAATCAAGCTAAACCAAAAACATCTATATGCCTTTAAAAATTTTTCATAAAGTTTTTTTTTTAAAAAGAGGGCAAGGTAAAAGGAGCTCTTTTTTAAAAAAAAAAAAAAAGTGACAGATAATATTCATAATATTCCAGATAATACTGCAATACAATACTTTCATAGCCTAGTTGAGGTTTTTTCCACCTCTTACCATGAATCAGTATACAAAGAAACACAGAGCACCAAATAGTAGCCACCTGATTTAAAAAAAAAAAAAAAAAAAAAAAAAAAAAATTAAACACAGAAATGTCAAGATCTTTCCTACTAAGTTAACAAGTATGCTTCTCTCCAAGATATTAATCTTAAGCTGGATATAACTGGTACACCTATGAAGAGAAAGAACCTATTTGCAGAGTACCATTTTTGCATTTATCTGATAAAAACAGTAATTCTTAGGACAGATACCTGAACCTGGGTTCCTGACATACTTCATGATAAGAAAAATGGTATACCTATCCCAACCTGCCTACCAGCATTAACATAGGCCTGACTTCACATTGCATAAAATGTGAAGCATTTTTTTGCTTTACACAAGGCTGCATATTACTCACCTTGTTTGGAACTGTGAATGCAAGTAAGACACTGGAGTCTCCACAAGTGTGTCACCAAAATGTAGCTGATTCAGTGAGACATTTGGCATTAATAGCATAACATTGATTTCCTGAAGGCATTGAGGACCTTCAGTTCCCATGTGAACCTAAGAAAGTTGTATGGTTGGAAACGTGAAGTAAATAAATGGCTCAGTCCTTCAAAAGATGACAACTGTTAATGTTGCTATCGCAGCCATCACTGCAATCATAAGGAGACTCTGCGCAGTTGAGTTGTCCATTTTCAATAAATGGATTTGCTTTAAGGGGAAATGTACATTTAATTAACTGCTGGAGTGATGGCTTAATGACTTATAGCCAGCCAACCAAACAGTTAATGTTAATTCCTTGTGAAATTATTAATTCTGATCAGCAAGAAAACACACACCTTTTTCATTTTCCCCAAGGTGCTCTCTAATTTTTCATCATTAAGCACTACTCTAATGAAATATTTTTTTCCAGAGGTAAATTAATACTCCTCTTTGCAATATGCATTAGAAACACAAAGAGAAGTCCACTAAATAAGGTGATTTATTTCAACAGCACAGAGCTGCTTTAAATAATTTGCTGTCTCAATTATATGTTATGCTATCCAATAAACCCTTGAAAAACAGGCAAGAGAGGCACACATTTACAATAGGCAAATACAAATGTTGCACTATTTTTTTGTCTTCAGAAACCTAGATTGGTGACCTGGAGCACTAGTTTTATCCACATCATGCATAAACTTATGCCAAAGCCTAATGAAGCAAGCAGTTTTACTGAAGATTATGCAGATGATGCTGCAAAGCACAGTGAATGTGGCAGTTCATCCCTCGAAGAAAACAAAGGATTTTATGCATCTAAACTAAACAGAAGTTTTGGAACAGCTCAGAAAGTAGTTGGTAGAACCTGGCTATAACCTAGTTACAAATAACTAGGAAAGTGAGATCTTATTTTGGTTTTCAGAGTAAGCACAAATATTAAAAGAAGATGGTAAAATTTGATACCAGAGCTTTATTTTTGACATTAACTTCAAGCCCAATGCCCTGAAGTGCATGGTAACAGCTAAAATTCTCATTTTACCTAGCAAAAATGCAATTTTCCATACAGGTAATATCTGGTCTTTGAATAAACAGCTCCATTAATGATGATTTTTATTTTCTGCTAGTAGTCCATCTGAAATAAAATTCAGCTCCAAAGGTCTGCTGTGAAGTGACATTACATGTAATTGACAGACAACCTGACACTCAATATAAAACCTAGTGGATCTATCTGCATTTGAACACTCTTCATCCTTATGATATCTAACAAGCAAGAGAAACATTCATATGAGCAAATCATAATTAAGGTACGGGTAACATCAACAGCTTTAACTGGTCAAGCAAAGTGCTACTTAATGTTAACCCCTTTTTCCCACATCAATTTTTATGCACAGATTATTAAATCCAGCAGAGCACTAGGAGCATGCATAAAATATCCTGTTCTGATGGAGAAATCAATCTTGCATAAATAAAGCAGTTCTTTCTCTGCTGTGTTTCTCCAAGCATTTTTTCTAGTAGAGTTGTGAAAAAGAACAAGAGCCTCATTCCCACCACCACAAATACTCCTTTTTCTGTTATCTGGAAGCAAACCATTACTGTTTATCAAAGTTCCCAATACAACAACATTTCATGATTTTTTTTTAATATTCAAGATTTACAATACAACATTAAAACTTCATTAAAATGGGTTCTTATTTTACATTTAATAAATCAAATCATTCCACCAGCTTACAGAAAACATGTCACTAATCATTTATGGACATTAAGACCTGTGAGCCTGAGATCTTAAAACTTTAATTAGACAAAACAGAGTGACCTATCTCTAAATACAGCAGAGATTTATTCATCCCTTTTCTAATCACATAACATCCAAATATACATTAATTCTGTAATGAACTCACCACTCAAAACGTTCTGTTATACTGTGTTTTAAGAAGCAATTTTAAGGAGATTATACTTGGAAACCCCTAAGATAAAGGATGCTTTAAGATGAAGAATGCTTTAAGATGAAGGGCAGGAGAAATGAAGTATTTTAGTATCGAAGACAAAATGAACAATAAAAGCTGGAATACATAGACTAAACAAAGATATACACATGGCCTCCATAGGACAAACAAGCATTTAACAATATAGCAAAGGAAACTATAATCAAGCTTTTTCCCCCTCCTTTTCTACAAACCCAGATGCAACCACTCTGATCCCCCTCCTCTCAATAGCTGAGATTTCTTTCAATTTTACTGAGAGCAAGACAAACACAGTTTGCATATAGACAACTATGTAATTGCAGCAAGTTACAGTCGCATGGCCCACCAACTATAAAACACTACAAAACTCATGGCAGTAAGAGGTCATAGACTTAACTATTCATTTATTTAAACATATACCACAGTTTTCATTTCTTCTGGTCAAATCAATATATTTTAATCGGTGCTTTCAAATGCAGTGGTCTATGAAAATGACAAAAATAATACTAGAAACGAGGCAAATACATGCCCTAGAGGCCTTTTAATTCCTGAAATCATGCTGCCCTTTTACTTGCTGAAGAACGTTTGTATGTTGTTTCCTTTCAAAATGCATTTCAAAACAGCTTACACTCCAGCTTATTGAAAACTTCAGTTTACGCAGAAAGCTCAAAAGTGTTTAGTGCTTTCTTGGAGGAAAAAAAGCACAATACAGAAAAAAAAAAGGGGGGGGAATAATAATTTTAGTGTAATACATATCTATGTGCTGTGTCAGGGCATATTTGAGGAAGCCATCTGTATGCCATTAGCTTCAATGAGGTTAAGGAACATAAACACTGAGCTGACATGAAAAATCAAAGCAAAAGAGCAAAGTAATACTGTCGCAACTCATGGCACACTTGGCATTCCTTACACATTTGAAGACACTGCCACCATGCAGATTCCATCTCAATGGTTGGTGTATCAGTAAAATGCTGTGAATTAATAACAGAGATATAACCCACAGATGGCATATGATATGGTTTGAGATAGACTCATTTTGACAGGTGACAAAGACAACTACTCATCTCGTTATGTGAAATTAAGCACTTACGGGAATGGCAGGTGTGAACTGCCTCCTTTATACAGATTTGGAAGCGTCCCATCACTCACAGAAAGTGCTGTATTAAAATCCTAGACAAATCTGGAAGCAGAGCTAGTGTTAAATTTGGAAGGAAAGTAAGCGAAGGCTGAGATGCAAGCACAGTCCTCTCACAGTCTGGATGATCCACATTCCCTCCTGATTTGGCCAGAACCCCAGACACTGAATCAGAAAACAGAGTTAAAAACCTAAAGAAAAATGGAAGTATATTCCAGACAAAAATCATTCTCTAACACTGCTCCATTAACATTAATTCATTTCAACCAGCTATACAGATGGACCCATTTTTGACTTTTTGGACTAACTCCCATTTACCTTTTATCTACTACCACTTTCATGGATTTTTTTCCAACCTTCCTTGTCAATCAGTCACTTCAAATGGGCATAAAACTGTCTCACTAGAGCATTAGCCAGTAACTCCATAATACAATTGTGGAATAAGTGCCTGGAGGTTACTTTTAAAGCAGGATGTACAAGCTATCCACAGTTTTGTAGGCCTTGATTTTACTAGAGGATGATGGGGGAGGGGAGGGGAGAATATCCCGAGTTGGAAGAGACCCACAAGGATAATCGAGTCCAACCCATGGCACCACACAGGTCTACCCAAAAATTCAGACCACATGACTGAGAGCACAGTCCAAACACTTCTTAAATTCCAACAGGCTTGGTGATGTGACTACGTCCCTGGGGAGCCTGTTCCAGTGCACAACCACCCTCTCAGTGAAGAACCTCTTCCTGATACCCAGCCTGAACCTCCCGTGTTGCAGCTTGACACCATTCCCATGGGTCCTATCACTGGTCACTAAAGAGAATAGGTCAGCGCCTGCCCCTCCACTCCCCCTCATGAGGAAGCTGTAGGCCGCGATGAGGTCTCCCCTCAGTCTCCTCTCTTCCAGGGTGAACAGGCCAAGTGACCTCAGCCGCTCATCATACGTCTTCCCCTCTAGGCTCTTCACCATCTTAGTAGCTCTTCTCTGAACATTCTCCAATAATTTCACATCCTTTTTGTACGGTGGTACCCAAAACTGCACACAGTACTCGAGGTGAGGCCATGCCAGCACAGAGCAGAGCAGGATAATCCCTTCCCTCGACTGACCAGCAGTGTCATGCTTGATGCACCCCAGGAAACAATTGGCCCTCCTGGCTGCCAGGGCACACTGCTGGCTCATATTCAGCTTGCTATCAACCAAAAACCCCAGGTCCCTCTCTGTGGGGCTTCTCCACAGTGTCTGGTTCCCCAAATGTATATAAGTATCTCAGGGGAGGGTGTCGAGAGGATGGAGCTGTCTCTTTTCAGTTGTGCCCAGTGACAGGACAAGAGGCAACGGACACAAACTGAGGCAGAATAGATAACAGCTGAATATAAGGGGACACTTCTTTACTGTGATGGTGAGAGACCACTGGCACAGGTTGCCCAAAGAGGCTGTGGAGTCTCCTTCTCTGGAAATATTCAAAACCCACATGGATGCCATCCTGAGCAATGTGCTCTAGGTGATCTTGCTCAGCAAGCAGTTAGAATGTATATCTTCAGATATCCCTTCCAACCTGGGCCATTCTGTGATTCTGTAATTCTGTGTTTTTCTGATGATTCTATGATGACACCAACACTTCAGGTAACCAAGAGATTCTGTTCATTTCTACCATCCTCTGTGGACAGTCAGTAGCTGATGATGTTCCTGATATTCTTTAAACAATTCTTGATTTCTCGTGCATGTTCCCACTTGCTTGGGCCAATTTCCTAATACCTAGGCTTTTTCACCTTCCCAGGTGATAAGTTGTTCCTCAGTTTCTTGTTGTGTCCTCCTCAATGGCCTCTTCAAGACGTCTCCGGTGCTCATGTGTCCAGCTGCACGTCAAGGATGTCCTTGGCTCCCAGGCACAGTTCCCAGGCCGAAGGCCAAGCTCCCGGCCTAGAACCCAGCCTGGCAGACATTGCTCCTGTCAGTGTGGAGCAGCCATTTCACGTCAGCATCTTCTCACAACAGTCACATTAATTCCCTGAGTGCTGCCATCAGTGGCACTCCAAAAGCCTTGTAATGTCACCAGAGAGTCACTGTCACCCTACGGCCTCACAAAAGGCAGCTGGCCATAAGTGCCCCAAGCATCCAGCCTGCACTGAGTCCAGCTGGTGGCACTCGAGAGGTCGAGATCCTACTGCTGGAGAGGGAGAGTTGGATGTGTTTCTAGTGGAAGGCGTGACGTCGAGGTCATTCTGGTGGCACTTAAGATGTCACAGTCCTTCCTGTGGCACGAGAGTCACAAGGTCCTTCTGTGTGGCAGGTGAGGCACCCCGGTCCTTCTGCTGGGACTTGAGATGTCAAGGTCCTTCTGGTGGAATGTGAGACTTTGACATCCTTCTGGGGGCAAGTGAAATGCTGAGGTTCCTCTCATTGTAGGGAAAGCATCCAGGTCCTTCTGGTGGAGCGCTAGGCATTGAGGTACTCCTGCTGGGACGTGCATTCTTGAGGTTCCGCTGTTGACCCATGAGGGAGGTGCTGAAGACCACAGGCACTTGATACCCACTTGACATCAGAGCAGTGTCCTGCAGAAGACAAGCATCTCCACACCAGGACAGAGGCGGGTACCATGAGCCAGCCACACCAGGAGCTGCCAGCGGAGGCCCCCAGACAGGAGACGTGCACCACCTGCCTGGGCCCACTGGCTGACGCAGCTTGGCTGGATACCCGCGGGCACTCCTTCTGCAGGGAGTGCATCGAGCGCTGGGCTGCCCACAAAGCCACCTGCCCTCTCTGTCGCTGGCCCATCATAGCCATCGTGAGGCTGGTGCCGCCCACCCAACACCATACCTCAGCCCGCTAGCCCGGGGGAAGGGCCCAATGTAACGTGGGGCCAGGGCGGCAGCAGCAGCAGCGGTAGCAGAGCCCTTTCAGCTACAGGTCCCTCAGCATCTCACCCAGGCACAGGCAGTGCAGCCCCTCCATGCCATGACAGCTCGTCTGCAGCTTCTCGTGGCACTGGGAGCAGGACGGGCGCAGATGGCCCTGGTCACCACCGAACACCAACACCGGGGACACATCACGGCTGCGCAGGATCATGCAGGAGGAGCCACGGGTTGGCGACCACGCTGGCCGCCAAGCCAGACCCCACAACTGAGCGGGTGGCTTGGCCTCGCCTGGGGCCAGGCTGGTGGCAGCAGCCACAATTACTGTTTCATTAAATTATTATATTATTTTTCAAAGACTCTGCCTGAAGTCACTGGTGTGGCATCATATGGAGGGGGCTGAACGTAGCCTGCTCACAGCCCACAAATTGGTTTAGGGATGTCAGCTGCAGCTGGGGGAGGACAGATGGATGAGGAATGGCTGCAGGTGGTATGCACCTGTGGGAGACTCGAGGATGGGTAACTAAAATCACTTTGGAGGAAATCAGAGAAGTGCAATGAACATGTCCCATACCCTTATTGGGAGCAGAGGGATTCAAACAAATGACACATCCTTTAAGGATGTCTGTCCCATGTGTAGTGGGAAAGTTTAGTTGAGGGGATTAGATTTTGAAGTACAAATTTCAAAATGCATATAATGTCGATATAACAGCTTCTCTACCAAATTCTTCAATTTCCTGTGTTGTTCCTATTGCCCCATATGAATACTTAATGTAAATCCATACATCACCTGCAGCTGAGCAAAACAGCAGACAAAGTTTAGTGTAGTTTAAAGGCTCTTCTAATGACTTAGCGCAGGATGCAGACTGCAATATGCAGTCAAATATTTTGGAAATTTTTTAAAACATTGCATGGTTCTCAATAATTCCTTCTTTACAAACAACTTCCAAGTGAATGCTGAATTTATCATTTGGAAACGTGGTTACTTCTCATCCCCAAATGCTACATACATGCCTAAATACACATGGCACTGTTACAACCATACTTACTGAATCAAAGTGTTAAGTTACATCAGAATATACCATACAAGTACATTAATGATCTTCATGGGATAACAGCCTCTCTTGAAACAACTAACCTCTTTAAGGACAGATGTTCATTTACCTGACAGCAATATCTGAAGCCACGGGGTATGCTCAGTATTTTAGATCAAGAATAAACTGAAACTGACTCCCTATCTTTATAAACCTGGGTTTGAATACCACAGGCTCAGGCCCCCAGATCTACCACGCCTTGCAGCATAAAAACCTGAAGGTCAGTTAGAAACACCAATTTCCTTTGTCCCTCCTCTGCTCCAGTCCCACCACTCGTGGCCCAGGAAAAGCTGTCCTCCTCCTCCTTTTCTCCTCCCCAGCCTCTCATGCCGGCCTCCAGCATCAGCTGGAGAATCAGCAGAGCTGTTGTCTGGCAGTTCTTGTCAGATACTAAGAGACTGTCTCCCAGATTCAGAGGCAGGTGAAACACTCCCAGGAAGAGTGGCATTTCTGCTCCTCTGGTTTTATTTCCAGGGAACCCCTGAGTGTGGGCACTACACTAATGAGTCCAAAGACTCACAGGGCCGAAGTCTAGCTGCAAACCCGGGCTTACAGTCAGTACAGTAGAAATATTGCTCAGCTTACAGAGATCCCTGATCACATCACAGCCCCATCAACCATACTGTTTCGAAGCAGACTATCTCAGAGCATATTTATGAAATAATTTTCTTTTTTTAGTGCAGTGGTGGGAAATCAAGAACCTATAAGCACTTTATGGAAATTACAAGTAAATTTGTATCTGTAAGAAGAGTAATAACCAGCTTATCAAAGAGTGGGCTAAATATCTTTCAGTGAAGAAATTTGCTATTCCAACAATCCACATAAAATATATATGGAATGGAACAGTCATATTATTTTAGTCAGAGTATACAATCTATTTTCCCGATAAGCATCAATATACTCCTTAATGTGTAGCTGAAGTCCCCCATGCCTCACTTCACAAAACAAAGAATATAAGCCAGGCATTTTTCAAAGGAACAAGGTGTGTGGCAAGGGCAGCAAAAAAAACTCCTCACGATACCTCCTCACCCCTCTATTTTTAAGGTGCTAGAACAGTACATGCAACTTATGCTTCAATTATGAATGATCTGATACACTTTTAATTTTTAGTCTTTTACTCAGTCATCAGTTTTATTCACAGGCACAACTTCACACTCATTCACTGAAGAGATCAGCATTGTCATTGTGGCCTAAGGAATTCTTTGCTTCTAATGCAGCTGCAACTCATGGTATTAATCTACACATCCCCATTCTTTTTATTTCCCATCTCCTCCCATCCAGACAAGTGACAGGCACAGGAACTCCAGCAAAGAGGAGTAGGAGTTTATAAATTTCAAGCACACAATCCAGTGACCAGAGACTGAAATCCATGTTTACTTGAAGAAAATAGATATTTGTGAAATGTTTTTTGATACTGATGGAGTTCATGCAATACTTCAAATCAGCATTTTAAAAATGTATATAAAGTATTCAGAAACTGGTAGTTTTAAAACACTTAAAAACTCAGAGTATTACTGGACAAAACAAATGTATTCATACAAACTTTGTTATTAGTTTTGCCGTTTATAAGAGTAATACAGTCATAAAGATAGCAAAACATTTTATCTGCAAGTAAGCTTGAATAAATCTGGCAAAAACTGCAAATGAAGCAAAATTGTTGCTGTTAGGATATGTCACTAGGGAAGAAAGTCCAGTTCTTAGAATCAATTTATGCTTTTAATGACTGCTGCTTCTTTATGCCATATTTCAGATGTGTTCATTAGTAAAATGATATAAACCCTTGACTAGAAGTTGCATACATACAGTTGCATGTAATTGCTACAAAGTTCTCATTTCTCAAGAAGATACACAAGAATGGAACAACTTTTTCCTCCTCATTGGATACCAAAAAAATGACACACAATGCGTACATTTTTCCCACTTCTTTTTCCTCAGAAAACCAAACATTGTTCCAGTTAGCAACACGCCATTTAACAAAATAAATTAATCAAATGCATCTTGCTTTTATAACCATTACTGAAAGATGTTTACAACCCATAAAATAGCTTCATAGCTTTCTTAGGAGATAACAGAACTACGTCTGGATTTTATCCTAATCAACTGACATGAAAGTTAATCAAATTCTCATTTAATTTCTTTTGTTGTTGTTGTTGTTTTTTAAACAAATTGTGGTTTTACCTTTTCTTCAACTGGAAAGTTAAAAGCACATTCCCCATAAAAAGTTTATTTTGTCTGGTAAAAATGAATACAGGCGATTGCCAATGTTCCCTAGTTATCTTTCATAAATACAAACTTGGAAGAGGGCTGTAGATATAAAAGCAGAAGGTATAAAAAGCTTTACAAGTTTAGTTTGACAGATGATCAGAAATATTTCACCAAGCTACATGGCTCAAGAATTCTCGGACATACATGAAACACATAAATGTGATTAAATCATCCTTCAAACTGTATGAAACCAAAGAAGACAAGCAACAGCAGATGTTGCTATTGTACAAAAAAAGCTCGTGTACACATAATGCATGTTTTGCATGGCAATATTCGAGATCTACATTTTCAATAGGCCTTCATTAATTCCTTTTGCTCTGCCATCACACTTAAAGATTCATTTTTTAAAAATTAGGGTTCTTTCCATAATATGAGTCAGGTCAGGGAGAGTCTACTGCACTTTGTAGAAAAGTGAGAAACAGGAAGATTAAAGATCACAAATCAAATCATTCACAGTTTGTGACATCCTCAGTCTAAGATTACAACCTATTGAAGTAATTCAATATACCTTTTGCCTTGCTCAAATTGTATCAAATTAAATTAAAACAACTACAGTGCCCCTTAGCTGGGCAGAGCATTTTTTTTAAGCAGCTGCTGGAAATAAGAAAATTACTCTGAGACTACTCATAAGGTGAGCAGCAGTGACAAAAGAAGCAGTCTATACCAAAACGCTTTTTATAGTAGGTGTTAAAATGAAAGCAAAGACAATGACAGTGAAAACTGCTAAAAGCCTTACTTTCATTTGTACAAGATGCTGAAAATGTTAAAATTAAAAAAGAGGAAAAACTTATGATGAATATGAGAGCACAAGACAGAATGCAATGGTCTAAGAAACACAACCAATCCACTTCCTAAAGACTTCTGTGACTTCTAGCACATTTTTAAGGTTCTATCTTAGTGAAGTGTATGACAAAGCAAAGAATAAATGAAGAGCCTGGGAAGTTTCTTGGGACTTTTCTCCAGCTTGCATTCTTTAGCTGGTGAAGTGAAAAACTGCTTATTCCTATCAGGATAAGATTCCGTGCTTCAACAGGGAAAGGTGCAGCATCATTATCATTGCAGAAGAGGAAGTAGTGGTGGTGTTCTGGTGAAAAAATACTGTCCTTTGCATCTTAAGAAAATCTAAGTGCAACTTTTAATTCTATCATATCTTAGGAAAAGCAGCATGCAACCAACTACTTATTGGGATATTGCTGAAAAACATGGATACAAAACTTACCTTAATCTATAACCTTCCCTGCTTTTTTCCTGTCTTCAAAGTTAGATTCTCTCTATGAATGTTTCTTATGAATTTCAATAAATTTATTTGGTGACAGAATCCAACTAAACTAACCCATATTTGGGACAAAGCTCTTGTTTTATGCTTCACATACATACAATACTTCAAATTCACATTGTTGTGCACATTGTTGTTTATAATCTCATTGAACTACTTCATTACAGATTTTTCTTATGCAGGTATGCATTTAAATTTTCCATGTCTTCTTATATACCCTGCACACACTCAGAATAGCATTTGACATAGGATTATGAATATGTTGTTGAGCAAGGCCAGCATATGGCTTTTCTGGAAGCATTCATCTGAGAAGGAGCAGGAAGACAACTTTAATCCAATAGTCCACTGCCTCCTGATGACATTACTTTTAGTTCTTGAAAACACTAAACATGTACATAAGCCCAACGTCACTATAACAAAGGTCCACAGGTCAGAGACCTCAGTAATATTATCATTCCAAAAAGATTTGAATATCTTATTATCAGGATAACTTGCTGTGTCAGGCAAATGGCTTAACGCTATTAGTGTAATTCTATAAATTTACCTGCAGTAATTTTTTAAGCTACCACTTAAAATGAAAATGTACTGTGTGCAGGGTTCCACACTGACTTGATCAATGAATGTCTAACGCATAAATAATTTTCTGTTCTTTCTTACCTCCAGATGCTCTAAAATATAGGGAGGATTTGTCATGCCAAGCCTCAGCATAGCTCCCTCAGGAATAGCTTCAACCAGCTTCCACAGAAGCGTAGGGAGGTCTGTGCCAATGTCTCTGCCATAAGCCCCTGTGTCTTCACTGGTCAGCCATATCTCGCAAACACCCTCTGTGAATAAAAGAGAGAGATAATTAACAAATCTGTTTTAGAGCTGTTTATTTTATCATACAGCTGCTCACTCTGTTTAATGCAGTATTTCACAAGGCTATTATGCAGCCAGACTGGGTATTCAATTGCGAGGGGGGGGGAAGGAGGAGGAAGGCTTATCCCATGGGTAGCAGTGGGTTATTAAGTTCATTTTATGAGCACAAGAGTGCTACAACAATGCTGTAAATTATCATTGCTGTGGAGTGATTAACATTCACAGCCAATGACTAATTCTGTGCTGCTTCTACAGCAAGTCAGTCAAATCTAGTACTCTGCTCTATTTTTTGAGCCTAATTCATTCAACACCGCAAGCGACTTTACCCAGGCAAAGAGTCTGCATTAATGGTTATTACCAGCAGTCAACTGATTAACTGGTAAACTTCCAATAAGCAAAAATAGCTCTAAAGCACAATAACTAACACTACACACCTGGCATAACTACTGAAGTCTTGTATTCTTTACATGATGGAATTATCAATATAATATTAAGGTTGTATTAAAAAGGGTTAGTCACCACTACATGACTAAGTGATAGTGTTGGAAAAGTGTTAACAGCCAGGAAACAGCTTTATTTTCCATCAGTCAGGCTCTTAGGAAGCAGTATATTTGATTTGTATTGTAAAGAGTATTGACCTTGAACACTGAAATTTGGTAATATCCTCTTGCTCAAAGAGGGGAAAGATTGCACCACTCTTTAATAGCTGAAAGCAACAAGATTTCATGCAGCCATTTCTATCAGTCTGCCCAGCTTTCATCATTTTTGTAATACAATCCATCTCCACCCCCCTCACTACCCCAAAGCAAAAAACAAGCAAATGAAAATAGAGTGGCTGAGAGGAAGACTCCTGTGATTCCCAGTGAGACAAGATACCACTAACTTGATGAAGAGCTAGATTTCTAATACAGATGATGAGCCAGTAAAAAAAGACAACATCCAAACACCAGAAGGCAGTCAAAGCAGTTTTCATGAAACTTCATCAAAGCACTCTCTGGACTAGTAGAAAATATATTACAAAATATGAATGTTTATATTATAAAATATATATTTCAGGTGAGGAAAACGCAAACAACTACATGAGTGATAAAAACAGAAAAAAAAACCTTACAAAAATGTAAACTCAAGACTGCCATTCAAAATCACTCTGTAACAATAAAGGTGGACAGAAGGCTATGTTGAGCAAAGATAACTGTTTCAAAAGGTTTTCTAGGTCATTTATTTAGAACAACAACAAAATTAAAGGTAAACCAAGAAACTCATTGCTTAAGATTTGCTTTAACAATAATTTAATGAGACAGATGTGCAGCTCTGTTGTTTTAAGAGGCCTAGAGGAACGTATTCTTGAAGCAGTGCTCTTGGTTATCCAACTTCCCATCACAACCTTGTAGTCACATTCAGGCAGAGCTCCCCGGTGCCCAGTCAGCTAAGCAGAACTTGCCAGCATATACAATCACACCTCAGATTCCACTGCTGTTGCTGATGTTTTCAGAACTGCATTTCACAACAGTCAGTGCTATGCTATGAAATGTATTCTGAGGTTCACCACCTGGTCTACGTTTTCCTGAGTTACGGAAAAAGCCAATGAATTATGTATCGACTACATTTTAAAAACAAGAGAAACATAAATGATATAAATGATGGCTAATGTCCTGCTGTGCTTTTTATAGCAGTTTCCAACAGACATCATAGCACTGAAAAACAATAATTCAGTTGCTGTTTTTCTACTGTAACAGAGTAATTCTCATTTTTAAACTTTCAATATAAATGGTTGCATGGGGCATTTTTTGCACAAGCATGGCTGATGGAATACTGCCTCTTGGTCACCAGCTGAACGTTGAGGAAAAAGAATAAATCACTGGCTAGGAATGGAAATAACATTCACAGGGAAAACAACAGCAAGCTTTTAAAGCTGCATAGGTGGGGACCATTAGTCCCCCGGTGGGCTGAAACTTCAAATTAAATCACATGAAGAGGAAGCAGCTGTAAGAGTAAATCAGCAACAACAGGAATAACTGTCTCATCTGCTCTCCGATCAGGGTGTTGAACAACAAGCAATGGGAATAATTCATGCTGAGAGAGCCAAAGATGTAGTCTTTCTATGTGGAGGATGGGGGAGAAAACCTGTATTTTAGAAGAACGTTTAATTCCCAATTTCAGGCTGACAAAACGGACCTTCACATCCTGAAAGCTGCTGTCGGTGCTAAGTATTCACAAACGGCTAGTGCACAACTGTGGTGATACAGGCTTCTTGCCACCTGTTGGTAGGCCGGTCATTCAAGCCCTTTGCGTCCTGAGTTTAGGATACTCTGAGTAAACTGAGTAAGACAAGAAAACTCCCAAACACTCTTAATAAAGTGAACCAACGCTTACTTTTTTCACTCAACTTTTGCCCCTCCGCACTCCAGACCTATGTAGGAAGCTATTCAAATCCATTAACCATGTGTTTTTGTTGTTGTTGTTGTTTCCTTTCTTTTGCACTGAACCTCACTAGCTCATTCACTGTTCTGTTATTTGATAATTTTGGTGCTAATAAAAGCAAGCTGATTTTGTAAACAAGAAAATTGATCCAAACTACAGAGTTCAGATGTGCAAATTTGGAGCATTCGCTACAGTATTAAGGTCAATTACCATTATATTCAAGTAATTACAAGTCTGTCTTTGGTCACAGAGCATAGCTTATTCCTCACTCTGCCATCACCACCCAGCACAAGAGTAGGTTGAACAGCTGGATTCCTATCTGTGCTCTCTTGTAATTGGAGATGACTGAGAATGAAAAATATTGGAAAACAAAAAGTTTCCAAGTAAATGAAGGAGATTCTGAGACTATTCCCTATTTCTTCTTCAACACCTCATAAAGAATACTAATTCCTGATTACCCAAAATGCATTCTAACTTTTTTTTTTTTTTTTTCCTGGGGGTAGTCTAAACAATTCTTGTCACGAAGAGGAGAAATCCTGAAATCGTCACTTTTATGAGGTATGTACATTTCTGTTTTAAAGACCACTTGAAATGATTCATTTATTTAATAATGTTTTTAAAAATGTAGAGCTTTATATTTCATTTTATTTTCATGCCACTGTAGCAAACACTTTTCAGCAGTAGCACACAGCTTTCAAACTGAAGTGAAATCTACTTCATCTAAAAAATAAATTTACTTCAATCTACAATACCATCTGAACATGTTAAAATATCAGATGCTAATCCTGCTGAAATTCCATTTGTTAGCCTGCTGTACTTTTGTACAAATGAAACTCAATTGCAAAAACCCCTTCTTTTTTCTTCTCCTTAACTTCTTCTCATTCTTCTCTGTCCTGACAGATTTTGTAATGTGAACAGGAGTGCCATCTCCAGCAGCACAATTCTCTGCAGGCTGTCACGGCGGGAGACCCCCAGCTCTGACCTCCTCGCTATTCCACATATGTTTATCAATAATTGCCTGACCTCCTTGCTATTCCTTCTCCAACAGCGAATTCTTATGGCAGCCTGTGGTGCTGTACAGACCACAGAAATACCTCTCCCACTGTACCACAGAAATCTGTAAGACCATCTGCCAAGGGGAGGTCTGACTTAAATGTTTGTCAGACACTGCCTGCAGACTTGAGGACAATCCATCTAAAGCTGCCATTCCTGATCACACCCTTAGAATTAAAAAAAAAAAAAAAATCATAGCCAAAGAGAGAAAGGCTTGGAAAAATCAAATTCACATGTGCTTGTTTTTCAAAATGAGCTTACCCTACATAAATTCATTTTCTCTTCCGTTATTTGAATTTCCCCTCAGTTACTTCTTTTTTTATTATTATTTTTTTTTTATACCTTTTTTTTCAGCATGGATTTTACAAGGACTATTTACACACTTGACACTGGGACACGTGCTCACCTACTTTGCTGAATCCGTGCCATGACTGAACAACTATGAAGACATTTATGTACATACCATGTAACTGTATCAACATGAATATAATGCAAGTTTAAATAGAAACTGTGCTCTGTAGGAATCAAATTCCTTCTATACTTCTGAAGTACTCTGCAAGCATTGATGCAGCTTCAAGAGTTCAAGTCCTCTTAGCCAGCCCAACCTCATGGATCACACCACTGAAAGATCCCATAGCAGAGACCTCCAGGAAGATCAGATCAACCTCAGAGCAACTCACTGGTACTAACAGGCATTTGGAAGAGCTACTAACTTCCATTTCACCAAGAAAGTGATATTTGACCTGTATACGAAGAAATTCTATAGCAGAGAGAGAACGCAGCTCCACACAAAAATCCTGTACAAACATACCCTTATGCCAGACTCAAAAAGCTATTTGCAGCTAATTGCTGCAATTAGAAATTGCAGGATATATGCATGTCATCAGATAATGAAAAAAGTAGACCAATAAAAAAATACAGGTGTAGGCACAGAGCTGGTAAAAGAAGCAAGATGTCAGACTACGACATAAAGCAGCAATATTTTTTTCTATCCTTTGGAAAACATAGGTCGGCACTGCCGCTTTGCTCCCGACACACACACACTAGTCCCACCGCAGTCTCACTTTAACTTAGAGGGACAAAGCTCTAGATACTTGCATCACAGCCTAACTTTCTATGGGATCTTTATTAGGCCCAGTCACATTTCCTCTTTTCAAAGACCTGTTCTTTGCACCCTTCTGGACAGTCCTAAGGGAGTGAAAGATGATTGCTCACTCTTGTTTTCTTAATGCCTGCCACATTCACTGGGGAACACCATTAGTACCTGACAGCTAGACCTTGTACCATGGATCACCACCCTGTGAGCCTGGCAGTCCAGCCAATTCTTTCAGCCACCTTAGATATGGCTCACCCATAGGTAAGAATATTACAGGAAACTATGCTGAAGTCTTTGCTAAATTCACAGTAGAACAACAAAACAAAACAAACAAAAGACCTCCACAGCTTTCCCCTCCTCCACTCAGCCAGACATCTTATCAGAGAAGGCAGTCACGCATCGTTTGCTGCTGGTAAATCTATGCGAGGTGATCCCAGTCACCTCCTTGCCCTTCATGTGCCAAGAAGTGGCTTCCAGAAGGGTCTGTCTGCCCTGTGTGCTTCCCATAGACTGAGGTTCAGCTGCCCCATAGTTCTCTACGTTCTCCTTCCTGCCCTTCTTGATGGGCAGTGTGACATTTCCTTTTTTCCAGTCATCAGGAATCTCCCCTGATTGTCATGACCTTTGGGTGATGAGAGAGAACAGCCTCATAATGACACCAACCAGCACTCTCAGCACACTCGGATGCCTCTCATTGCAGGATTATTTCTATTACTTCTGGATGTCAGCCTGCAGTTGCAAAAACTGCAGCTATGTTTCACAAGTGCTTAGTTCAGTACAAGCCTTAAAGCATTTGTGGTTTCTGCTGCCCACAGGATGATATATATATTAGAAATGAAAACACTAACTTCTATGGCCTACATATTTTTGAGAACGAATGTGTTTGAGAACTAAGGTGAAGTGAAAATCACTAAAATATTACAAAAGGGAATAAAGAAGGAAGGGTATCATTCATTCTACTACATCTAGACTAACTGACATTGACTCAGATTATCCCACCTATGCAGGATAACGTATTATTTTAAAAGTATAATATTCAACAACAACAACACTTGAAAAGATTCTGTTTGGCAGCGTTGTCTGATACCCTGGAAAAATGTGGTCTACTACATTTAGTACAAAATTCAAGGTGATTTTTGTTTTCTTCCTCCTTTTAGCAATGCTTACTTTAGGTAAAGGTTTGGACACACATACGATCTAGGATGTTACGAATAAGATATATATTTTGTATATATATATATGCGTTAGTATATATTCTGTGTATATATATGTAAGTATATATTCTGTAATATATATATTAGTATATATTCATGGCATGGAATTGTCAAACTATATAAACAGGAACTTGATTTTAAAGTTTGTTTACCATAGACTTGACTTCATTAATTAGAACAAATTCCTGATGCTACAAATTTCTGCAATGAAAATTGGGCTATATTTGCAAATTCCAAAGCAGATGAATTAATCACACCTTGGACCTCCTTAACTCTTCTGGCAACTGTTTTTTTCAAAAGTATGGAAAGTGTATTGACTTTTGGTTACATTTTATTTTTACAAAAAGTAAAATATGCTATCTCATTTACTTATGTAATAAGTTGAAATTGGAGCTTAAATGCAGTTAAATGCAAAGCAGTTCAAGAAACAACACAAAGCTATTTAAATTAAAATGTGTTTATCTCTACAAAACTACGATTCATATATTTTTCTGCCTCAAAGTGCAATTAGATTTGTTGTGTGATTTTATATAACATATGAAGTCTAACCAGGTATAGACCAAAGTTTTAAAAAACAAAGTAAAAAAAAACAACCATGAGGACTGCAAAACATTTTGGCTTTGTAGACAATTAAAAAAAAAAAAAGAAAAACCTCCTGCCCTCACACAAAACAAACATATGCACAGGCTTACAGGCTTCTACCACCACCTTTTGCATTAATTTCTTAGGATTACTTTGTGGATTTTAGTGTAACAACCACACAGTGAAAGAAGAGCTCTGGCCCAGCTACCTATTTATTAATATTCAGCAGTTTAACTTTAAAGTAAGGACCCTCTACCATCCACTTTATATTTAAATAGATGTGAAGTGTAGTAGAAGAATCTAATGACCATTTACTTAATGGTGGCTTTCTATTTTATCTTGTGTGGTTACGGAAGTGGAAGCTACAAAGAGATTTATTTAAAGATTTCCTTCTCAAAAGCCATGCATCTGAAAGATGAAACTGTTTAGAACATTACTTCACTGAATTTGCATACTTGTTTAAAAACATTAAATGAAAGTTTCATTTGCAACAGCTACAATTTTCTTTTCAAACAAGTGTTAGAGCTGGGAGAGGGTAGCAAGAATTTAAGGACTAATATCAAAACCACAACCATTTCTTTTGTAAATACCATCAAGGTATTTACAGTGGAAGTTTACTACCTGTGACTGCTGTAGGGTTTAGCAGTTTGAAAATTTATATCAAATACTGTTTGTTTTGCTCATCTCTTTGGTAACGAGCAAAATAAAGTATTTTGATAAAACAAGCCTAGTATCTGAAATTGTTACCCTTTAGTAAAATTATAATTCAAGTTCAACTGAACAAAAAATAAGAATGTCTCTGAAAGTAACAAAGCATAGTTAAAATTATTTCTTCCTCCTATGCTATTAATAGCAAAAAAATATTTAGTAATAGAGTGTTCCCAATCAAAAGCATGCAGCAGATAGGGCCAACTGATCATTAAACACTGAAGAAAGCATAATAGGTTTCTCTGTTCCACAAAGCAAACCCTTGTCCTTGCTTATAAAAGAGGTCATTCAACCCCTATAGGGCCCTCTGTTCCTAATAGCCTAATGCTTGAGCATAAACCAGCAGCCCTGTCTTGCCCGGTTTGGAGCTATAGTGCTTTTAGCAAAGGGGAGAGGAAGGCGGGAAGGAAAGGAAACAGTATAATAGGTCACTTGCTGCTGCGAACAGCATGATAGCTAAATTATGAGTCCAGTTTCATTCTGCTAGAACAAGAGAGACTCCAAAGGGCATCAAGACAGACAGTCCGCAGAAGTTAGCTCAGCGCCAGCGCTGTGGCATTATGCATCTTGCTTTCAAGAAGGATTAATGATACCATACATCATGATGATAAATCGGGTTTTGTAGTCAATTTGAAGAGAAAAGGGAGGAAAGCATTTCAATAAAATTGGAGGGGAAAAAATGTAGTTGAATTTCATGAGTTGGTCCTAGTTCTCAGGCTGAGGGAAGAGGAAGCTATTCTTTAAGAGAAGTCTGCGCTGCTTCTGTGGGACACCTGCTTATGATCTTCCTATTTCCAGGCATGTGGGTTACATACACAGTGGCTTTTGTACATTAACTCTTGCACTTGTGAAACAAAAATAAAAATCCATTCTATCTTTAAATTTGCCAGTTGAAAAAAAAAAAAAAAAAAAAAGCTAAAACTTGCAATTTCATATATAGACATCCTATAACAACTTGTTTTTTGGAGACAGAGGACATCTACTGACTAAGTCAACAGAATGAAAGTCTTGTGTGTATTAATGATGAGAGAGAGAATTAGCTGACAGCAATTAGTTCTTCGCTGAATCAAGAACATTATTCAAGAAGTAATTTAAATGATACACAATGGTACACACATCACAAAAATAAAAGCATAAAGGGATCTGGGGGTGCTGGCTGATCAGTCTCAACATCAGCCAGCAGTATGCCCTGACAGCTGAGACAG
This sequence comes from Nettapus auritus, assembly GCA_011076525.1. NCBI lineage: Eukaryota > Metazoa > Chordata > Aves > Anseriformes > Anatidae > Nettapus > Nettapus auritus. Next base: position 50,360,028 of record CM021766.1, read on the forward strand.
CAAACCACATTTTGGGGTGCATTAAACAGCACAGCCAGCCAGCCAAATGAGGTGATTCTCCCTCTGTATTTTGCATTGGTGAGACCTCACCTTGAATATTGTATGCAGTTCTGGGCTCCACAATATAAAAAGGGTGTTAAAGTCCTTGAAAACCATTCAGAAGAAGGCAACAAAGCTGGTAAAATGGCTGGAAGGCACGTCCTATGAGGAGAGGCTGAGGACACTTGTGTTGTCTGGTCTGGAGAAAAGGAGGCTGAGGCACGGCCCCATTGCTCTCAACACTTCCCCCTGAGAAGGGGAAGTGGAGAGGGAGGTGGTGGACTCCTCTCAGTAGTAACTGATGACAGGACATATGGGAACAGCAGAAAGCTGCGCCAGGGGATGGATGTTAGGAAAACCACAGGGGAGTCAAACACTGGAACAAGCTTCCAAGAGAGGTGGTTGGTGTCCTATGTCAGTCAGTGTTCATGAGACATTTGGACAATGTCCTTGTGAATATGCTTTAAGTTCTGGTTAGCCCTGAAGTAAGTGGTCAGGCAGTTGGTCTAGGTGGTCTTTGAAGGTCCCTTCCAACCGAACTATTCTATGCTTTCGACTGGGTGATCACAGATAATGAATTTTGCAAAAAGGAACTTAAACACAACAGAAAGCTATTTCAGAAAATACAGACAGACACCACTTTAGAGCTGTTGTTCTGTAGTTTTGTATATAGCATACAGATATACAGGTCCTTGAAGCATGAAATTACTGTTCTCTGCTCTATGCTTCACATAAACATTTTGTAAACTATTGATATGCTCATGTTTGTCTTGTACTATAAGCAGAGAGAGGAGACTCAACCCTCCAACAGAAGGGCCAGTCCTGCACTCTGCAGAAACAATCTTTGGCTATTGAAAGGAGAAAAATCAATATTTCTTCAAACTTAAAAACTAAAAGGTATCATTTCTATGCCTATTTTCAAAACTCAGATGAGAAATCTGCTTCAAAGTCTGTATTGTAAATGACAGATATGAGAAATCTTGTTTATGACTTAGAAATTCACTGGGAAAAAAAAGGGTAAGGTGTCACTCATCATAACATACGCTCTCTGTTTTAAAACCAAAACATGGGCTATCGGTCTGTTGTAGATGAAGAATTAGATGCAAAGGGTCACACGCTGTACAAATTCAAGGAAATGGTCATGAGCTGTAGGCATATTCTGTGATATTACAGGATGCAGTGCTAATTAATGGAGGCTTTGACAGAATATCCATTGCTGTACTGCTAATGAGTCTGGATTAATTTAAACAATGTTTTTATGGAAACTGATTAATTCTTTGGAAGTAACATGGCATAGTTTAAATCTTTTAAAGTATTTGTAGCCAAGCTAAATAACAATCAAAATGAGTTTAGAAAGAGAATAGCTTACATATTCTAAAATAGCAGCTTGCACACAAACTACCAGGGTGTGGTAGAGATATCAACATGGAAACTCATACTCCAGAAAGCATTCTCCAACTCAAATTCCTTGTATTTTTTGAGAGCTGGAGCCTATACTACTATTTCATTCAAAGTTTCTGATATTTCTCTTTAAATAGATGAACAGCAACAGTAGAAAGAAGCCACACTTTGGACATTTACACATGACATATTTAAAATCACCTGAAAATTAGTTTGAAATAATTTGCATTAAAGCAAAATGCTGAAATTTGAAACTATGATCAAAGAAAGAAGATAGCTTATGCGTAACTTTGACTGAAAAGATAACAAGAATGAATAATCTCAGATCCATTATATATCCCAGGACTAGGGCAAAAGTCTTAAAACCTCTTACGCGTTCTAATCACACAAAAACATAATTAAGAAGAAAGTACTATCATAAGTGGTATATATATGTGCCAAATGCTGGTTATCACACTGAATTATAATCAAAGATATAATAATATAAACCTCAAGCAATAGTACAGAATACAGAAATACTTTGGTAAAAAGGGGGTCGTATATTTTAAGCAATCCTATCAGTCTTCTGATATATCAGTCCTCTTATTTTACCTTAGAGTACTGAATTCCATGGGCAACACAGTGTAATTTTTAATTAGGGTTATTTTTGTATAAAGAGAAGAGTTCAAAAATCTGGCAAACTGCTATATAATAGAATAAAAGCAAGCACGGAAAAGAGTCAGCATGTGCAAGGCAGTTGGCTAGACACAGAATGCACTTAGAAGAACCACAGTCCCATGAGCCAACAATACAGGGGGGCAACATGTAAATACAGTTTCTGGGTATGATAATCCTTATCTAAATTTACCTCCTCACAGTACAGTAGATAAAACCATTAACTCATTAAGAATAACCTGGCTTGTATCTGCAAGTAAGCCAACTTGATGCTGCACTTGATGAAAAGCTCAGATGGCTTAGTAGCAAGACAGTAAGGAAAATATTCATTAAAAATGAGACAGTCTAAAGATAGAAATCACACCATAATAATTTCCTTGATTTCTGTCAGAAGTCTCCTCTAATATTCAGTACTACTTAAAATATTTTCTAAAATGGCTGATATAACCTTGGAAACTCTAAATGGGTCAACTTGACAGAAAAGAAAAACACTTGCATAGTATTAGTAATGGAGTTTTCTCTAATTCTAAATGATGAAATTGTTTAAGTGTATCTACTGATTTCTCACTGATTACACAGTGGGTCTTTGGTATGTATCCACCTTAAGCTAAATTTATATAGTATCCAGTGATACACCACCAAAATATATCATAATCAAAATGCAATTAAAATCTGTTGGAGATATCCACAGGGAGGTCAAAGTGAAATCATTTCAGGGTTTTGAAGGATATTAATGTTTCTTTTTTCTCATACGGATTAATGCCCATTAAGGTCTCATTCTAAATAGTAATTTACCTTTTGATGAACTGATTATATGTCAATACAGGAACACGAATTAAATCAAAACTAAGAGAGATAAGCTTCTGTTCAGGATTCTTTATGAAATATATATATATATCCAAAGAGCAATTACTTGATTCTTTCAAGACAGGAATCCAAACAACACTCTAGTTGCTCACAAAAAAAAGGGTTCATTATTCCATCTATAAAGAATCATGCAGAAGACGACACATGGAAAATAATAATAAAAAACACTTTTGAACATTTGTTGAAACAATCTAGTTATATCTCTATTTTTTTAAACACTCAGCAAGAGACTGAAAGCATTATACAAGCTTGCCTGCTTTCATATACAAAAAATAAATATCTGTAATGTGTTCCTTATACTCATGCCAACACCTTTACATGCTGTATTTAGCTCTGTAAAATACAACTCAGCAATGTAATTTGTGGAAAAAAAATTACAAAGGTATTGAATTGTAAAAATCTTGTAACAGCTGCTCATTTGCATTAACTGCTAGAAAGCCATCATTAGGGAAGACATTAGAAAAAAAAAAAAAGAAAAAAAAAAAGAAAAAAAAAAAAAGAAAAAGAAACAATAGACTTGCATTAAAGACTTCTTTAACAAGTTATCCTTAACTCTGAGAGATCACAGTTCCATTCAAAACAGGTAACTGCATTCTCAAACACTAATTCTCTGCACAGCAGTTTTAATGTTTGAAGAATAGCGTTGTTATTGCTTGCTCTTTTGTTTCCTGAGATGGCTTTCCAATTAGGAGTACCTTTCATCATTTCATAAAATGTTCAGTTTTAGGACACTCATCCAATGGGCATGTCTAAGTACTGGTTTATAGGTGCCGAAGGAGAGAATGTTTATTTCATTTTAGAAAGCAGAGGAACATGGAGGGAAGGCTGGGATTCTGAATTCACAGATTCTGACAGTGGTGTACACATGTGCTACAGGAACACGGAACTGAGATAGGAATACAAAAAATACCACAGCCGTTAGGGTGAATGATGCAAATTGTCTGGTACAGTACTATTGCCAAATGACTGTTGTTTACCAGATGTTTCAAGGGACAAAATCAGCTTGGGGAAAGATCCCCAAGCAGCAGCAGTTCAATTAGTCTTACAGAAGATCCTCACAAGTCAAGAGAAGTGTTATTAGAATAACATACCAACCAGGTATGTCTGCCCTGAATGAGCACAAAAATCTGGTGAATTCTCTTCCTGGTAATTGTTACTCATATTAATTGATTTTATTCAATATGACTATAGAAGCTGCAACCATAGGTGGTACTAGAAAAATGGTTAGTTGTAAATAAAATTTCGGGTGAAGAGTCAGAAGTACTAGGTGAGGTTATTCTTTTGTTGTGACTACTATGCCTAAGAAGCTATATTAAAATTTAAAATATTCAGTTTTTCAAAACTTACAAAAAAACTAGCACAGCATTTCAGCAATGAATCCACCCAATAGCAGAAATGCAATTAAGTTATAAAACTCTACAACTGTTATGTGGCTGCAGAATTGCACACATAAATTATCTTCAGAGGAACTTAAACAATTATTTTCTTTCAGGACACCATGAACTCTGAAAATAAATTATAACATAAACTTTATAGAGCAATCACAAATCAAATACAAATGCCATTCAAGAATGTTCCTCATTTTTCTGAGGGAAACATGATCCAATAGTAAAGGAGTATTATTTCGCATATGTTTATATTTTCTGATAATGATAGATGAGAAATTTTGTAGAATAGTTTTAATAAAAACGCCAAAAGTGGTTCACTAATTTGGATGAAGAAAGCAAATGCATACAATGCACTGCAAAGTCAGTAAATATGCACTCCAAAGCACAACTAACTACAACAACAACAAAATATGCTGTCACATACTCTGAGCTGTTACAGAGGAAATATGTTCCATATACATATGCCACTTGTAATTAAATACGAAAACAAGCTTCAACAATGGTAGAAACAATAAGAAACCTAATGGAAGGTCTGTTCTTTGCTTACTTTAGAGGTGGGAGAAGCATCATTTCTTACACAGCATGTTTTGACTGACAATATGAACTTTAGACCAGGGGCATGTGTTTGAATTTCCAAATAATTTAACAAAGATTTGCAGTGAAAGTCATAGTGTAGCACATCTTTTTGTCCCTATGCAGCAAGTTCATAGAGATGGGTATAAAGTGGCTTTAGGAGGTTACCATGTTTTCAGGAAGCTCCTCTCTGCTCTCTAGTAAAATGCAAAAAACAATGACCTATTTTAGCGTTTTGCCTCAAAGCAATATTAAAAGCATGTAGTACATTCTAAATAAAGATCACAGCACTGAAAAATGTAAGCATAAAAACAAAAACAACAGAGGTTGAGAACACTTCCCTGAAACCTGCAGTGAACCACTAGACTTACTTGCAATATCTCAGTTTATATACTGGGTGATTGAGGTCCAGCCATGGGAAAGAAGCATCTTAAGAAAGAACTTGAACATGTGAATACAAACAAAAATCAGAAAATGAGCAGAACTGACTGAGTTAAGTAACAACACACAGTATTAACTACAGATTGGCATAGAAAAATAAACTGAAACCTCTTAGAAGAAATCTTTCAAGAGAAACTCCTTCCTGTTGAACAAAATATCAGAAGTTATCTTGGGATTACAATAACGCTTCCCCTCATTTATTTAGATTTAGAGGTATTACTCCAATAAGGGTTTTGATGCCACTCTTACTTACAAGGCATTAGTTTAAATCATTCTTTTGTAGGCATGTAGAAGAATAGACAAATTGTGAGCTGATATTTTTAAAACAACTTTTGCTTTGCATTTAGGAAGAATTGAGTTACCAGATCACAATACTGTAACTGAATCCTCCTATTCAAACCTCCAACATGGACTCAGATTCCTTAAGCTTGTATTTATTTAAGAAATAAATCTTTAATCAGGATACCTAAGAAAATAAGCCTTGCATGATCATGCTGTGCACGTATCCTTCTATCCCATCGACTTTTAAACTCATTGGCCATTTCCAATCCAATTTGACAGAAAACTAGAATCTCAGGAGCAGTAAGTTCCCACACTTTTCATGCACACGAGTCAGAGGAGGGTGGCCCAAGTAGCACCACTCTTCAAGCCCCAAGAGCAAGGAAATGAGGGGCCATTTGGGTGGAGGAAAATTTCAGTCTCACATGGTGCCAAGTGTTAAGAAAGCAAGCGTCTATCACATCATGGAAGAGCAGCTCTTAAAATAAGTATCACAAACACTGCCTAGGTAAAAGGACAGACTGACAAGGAGTTGCAATTTGCAATTACAGTTGCTTGTCCAACTACTTTAGTCTACTTCTTCTAATACTTAAAGAATAGTATGTGACAGTAATCGATAGTACGGGGCAGTTAAATAATTCTCTTTCTTCGGGTTGTTAATATGCCTTATCACTAGGCTTCCAAGCAATTCATCACACCACATGCTTGAATGCATGCCACTAGAGCAATAGTTTTTCTGCATATTCTCTCTGTGTACGTTACTATGCATGAGAGAACAAATATTGAGACTGACAGTCTCCATTTTATTCTGCAGGTCTGTTCCAACACATTTAACCACAATGCATATCTCCTCTCTTTCCTCCCCTTCAACCTGCCCTGTCAATGACCTTAAACCCAATTTAAATGAACCACCCTCTTCTAGTAATGAGAAATAATTCAGCCTCAGTGATGGTCTGTTAAAGCCTCTCTTATAAAAGAAATCACACATCTTTTCAATCATCTTGAATCATATGAGGGCTTTTGGGCTTCAAAAATCATTCACTAGTGATGTTAGGGAGGCTGGACGTAAGTCAAAGTTCAAAGCAAAATCATTTATTTGCCCCAGCCCTTAATTATAAAGTTAACATAAGGGATCCATAGCCTGAGCAATTTCTGTGCTGCAGTTTGAGAATGACTAAATTCTGTGGCTTCGCCAGATTGAGAGGAAGGATTTAATAATTCTCCTCACTGCATATTAATGCCTTTTTTCCTCTCATGCTCTATAGAAAAGTATGCCAAATATATGAAACCAACAGCACAAATTGCACAAAAGAAAGCTTTAAATTCACCTGTAAATAACTCCAATAAGGACATTTAGGATCAAGCTTTTCTCAAGTACTCTGAAATGATTAGGGTTGGATCTCCAGATGGATTCAGGCTCCCATTGATTTCCTACAGCATTAATCCTCACAAAGGTATTTAAACACCTCATAGCTTATTTTCAGGATGTATGAGAACAGGGAACCTTGTTAGTACATTTTGCATGGACTCTGTAATTCTTCTTCAACTTCACATGAGAGTTTCTGGCACCTTTTGTGTTTTTTCTAATCACTGAAAGAGAATGATACTATAGACCGAAATTCTGGATGGGAGGCAAAAACATGCAAAAATGGACTCCACTTCAGCCTGTATAAACAATTTAACATATAACTATCACAATGTAAAAGTGTTATCAATTTAGAGGAGAATTCATATGAAATAGTCTGCCTCATTAAAAACAGGATCATAAAACAAAAAGCTCTGTGCTGCTAGACACAAACTGTATTGTGTCTTGCAGGAGTGTCAAGTCTTGGCAATCATCCAGTTGCTGAATCATTGCCAGGCACATCAGATATATATTAATGCAGGATAATCTGTAAGAAAAGCATTCTTTCATAAACATTTTTTTCTTTGTAAAACCATCAATCAACTTCTTAGCTGAACACCATGTGGCTCAGCTTAAGAGATCCTCAAAAATGCTTCAGTGTCTATAAACCACCGACTTACTTCAGAGACTTGGTGCCTTTCAGTGTCCATTGTCCTAAGCATTTGCTGAAGTTATTTGACTGGCTGTCAGCAGCTAATTCTGATTTGTAACTTGGGAAACCATCAGTGGGAGGTTGCTCAGACCTAACTACTGCCATCCTCAGCACCAATTAACCAAGGTGAGCTCTGCCAGGAAAGGATTTTTTGCACTTCAAAGTATTTTATAGGAACAATGGGAACATATAGGACCGCCTAAACATCTGTCAGAAAAAAAACTAATTGCAGGCATCTTGTTATTTAGCCCACATTAAGCTGTGTAGAAAAGCAAAATGATACATGTTTTGTTCAAGAGTTTGATTTCCTCATCCAGGTAAATTTCTAACAAATACAAGTTGATTGGCATTACAAAGGATAGGGATTGCAGAAATAAAATGAATTACGACGTTTCCAGAAGAAACTTACTAAAAAACAGTCACTTTACATGAGTTATAAGGACTGGACTTGACTCTCTAGTAAAAAACACATTTTAAAAATGTGTAATACTATTTCTACACATAAAAGAAGCTCTACTGATGTTCTGGGGAGTTTGAGGAGTCCACCTTCAAGTGCAAATCCACTAGGGATTCCTTTGTATGCAATAGGAAAATGGTATTTTATTTGAGCATCTGATCTTCTGATATGCAAAGGCTACTGGTTTCTAATCCAAAGCATTTCAACAACATTACTTAAAATGCATGTTATCATTTTATAACACAGATTAAAGCACTGTTACTTCTGCATAATTTCACAGGAGTCAGGATGAAGAAATTAGTATAAATTCAATAGGATAAAATATAAACAATTTCACTACAGTCTAACTACTAGATGAATTTCTTGCATTCAGATTTATAAAGGATGGGGGATTGGATGACGCCACGTAAGGCAATAACACATTTCATTTCAGACACAATAATCTGAATTCAATCCAGTTTACAGGTAGCTGAAAACCTGAAAGATTTTTGATGGCTTACATTTCATTAGTTTGCTGTCTTTATCAAGTTCTTTAAGAAGTGCTCCATTAAAGAAACAATACAAACTCAGTGCACATGTAATGCATTACTACTTTAGTTGGGATATATCCACATAAACTGGCTTGAAGCAGGTATTCCAGGCATTTGTTGGAGGATAATATTAACAGCACAGAACTCAGCAGAAGCCTGGTTAGAGAACCTCAACAAATATTTTGGTGACCCGAAGTTACAGTATTACTAATAAAAAAAAATGTCTTATTTCAAGCTAGTGTGTTCTTCCAAGAGCCACAAGCACAGCTGTGACTGTAGTATGGTCATACTTCAAAAATGCTTCTTAAAGAATTGCATCACACTGTGTAACCTTAACATTATTAATTGATGCCTGAATGATCTCAGTAAATAAATAAAATTCATCTGTGCTACCAAGAGCACTTAATTAACTCTCTTCTAAATTGCAAACACTCCGAGGCTATGCCATCCTTTGGAGATACACTTTTTATATAAAATAATGAATGTATTTTAGAAACAAGAAAATAAAGTGTTTTTTGAAAGAGTGCACTTCACCTTCTTTCTGTTTCTATAACTAAAAAGTCAGTAGATAGGCTTTCTTCTCACTAATGAGATAAATGAATATGGGCATACACCGTGCCAGGTACTGTATAAACATCCATCTCATTTATAAAACTCTCACTCTTAAGTCAACATTTTGGCTATTGAAAATGAATAGCTTATAGATGATAGCTGCCAATGCACATATTCCTCATGAGACATTTCTCCTTCATCCTTTCCCTCTAAGCCATCTTTATAGATCGAGATGTTGAAACACAGCTCTCAGTGCTGCTTCACCCTCAAGGCGGGACTCAGCAGACACCTCTTTGTCAACCAACACTCCTTCACACTCAAAGCCTGCAAACTGAGCCTACGTTCACTGCTGAGTCTATTTTGCCTCTTCCAAACCCTTGGTTTTTTGCTTTGAAGAGGCCTGCCTCACAGCAGCTTAAGAGGGCATCATTCGGATCTGCATGGTCCTCCTCTCCCATCTGCTACATGGTTCTGCTCCCCGTCTCCATTTGTACAGCAAGCTGATGTAGTCGAGCAGCACTCAGAGGTGGCCTTCTGGCTGGCTGCTCAAAGAGCACGTCATCAGGATGGCAGCTGGAACGAAGGGCGCTTGGTGGTGGGCAGCACTGACACTGATCTACCTGTAGGGCTGTAGATGTGCACCCGTAGAAAAAACTAATGGGAGTATTCAGGGGAAAAAAATACATGGCAAAAACAAAACAAACAAAAACAAAACAAAAGTCTTGTATCTTAAACAGTCATAAGGATTCTCCAGCCAACTATTTCCCTTCCACACTGCAGTGAAAAGGATAAAGAAATCCAGTGATTATCCCCAACTAAACCTAACCTCTCCTCAGCCTCCTAACAAAGGCTGTTCTTACCCCGTGCTGTCTCCCCAGACGCTCAGTGCAGCCACGCAGTGTGCTGTCCCAGGGGAGAGGGCAGCAGAGGAGCCAGCACAGCAAGCCAGGGGAGGGAGGAGATGGAAGGTGCCTCTTCAAGCACGCTGCTAGCTTCTGTCAGCTTTGAAAATAAAGCTTAACATTTTGCCTGTTCATTTTAAGGTTTCTTTTCCCTGTAACCTCAACCGCAAATTGTCCTAGACCAGGTCAGTAGCTGTTACACTACAAAAGCAGCTGCAGTGTCCCATTTACAGCTTCAAACATTTCAGCTGTCATGCTTTCAAAGTGTTTTTTTTTTTTTTTCATTATACGTACGAAGTTGAAAAAGAGGATCTGATCTGGAAAAAGTTCTGTAATAGCTATGGTTCCAAGTTCAAACCTAGGATGGTGCAAATCAAATCGTATCTGTGCTATATATGAGGATGTGAATGACACTTAACTTCTCCATTTCTGATGTAAGAGCACAAGACCTGCCAAGTTTCAGTAAGGTTTAGTAATTGATGTGCTGCAAAAACCTTCTGTATAAAGAATGTGTCTATTAATTTTAAATCCTTAGTGTAAGCACTTATGTATTAAAAATACTCTGAAGAACTTTAAACATAAGAGATTAAATACCTTTGAGCCTCAACTGCGTGTGATATGTGGGCGAGTCTTAGATCTTATTCTGGAACCATAATATCTACATTCTTAATGAAACTCCTTTGCACATTTAGGGAAACTTGTATTTATGCCAATGTTAATTACATCTCCCTATGTCTATGTGAATTCACACATTAGTTACATTTTTTTGAAAAACTCAGTCAGCATACTGATAATGGCAATTTAGGCCAAAAAAAAAGCGCACATGGATTTCCAAGCAGTTTTCAAATGTCCATCACCAATAACATTTACAGAAAGTAATATCTCATAGAATAGGTGGACTGACACCTGATGTGAAGTGTCTTGTTACGGATAGAAGGCAAATGTCAGGAATAATTTGTCAGTCAAAAACAGTATAGAGAAAATACCAGATTTATATATACTAAGATTGGTGCATTCAACAGACAAATGATCCAAAAAAAGCATGGCATAGGAGCACAATGACATTTTTTGATGATACAGAATTATCCACAGTACGTAAAAGCTAAATTCACTGTAAAAACTTGTAGAAACTATACTGAACTGAGAGGTGATAATACAGCCAATGAAATGCTATGCAAATAAACCCAAAATAACACACCAATAAAAATAGCCCTGAAAAGGATGGGCTCCAAATGATGTACAACAGCTTGGATTAGGGAGATACATTTTTCTTTAGATATTTTTGTTCCCAAAGCACCTAGTGCTGACCACCACTGAAGAAAGGTACAAGGCTCGCTGCAGTTTTTGGCAGTTGCTTGACATGACAGAGCTATAGTTGCTCGTGTTACCCAATTCAGTTGTTTGTCAAGATGTAAACAAGGCAGGAGAAAACGCCAAGCTAACTGATTTCAGACAAATCCATGATCCTGTAATAAAAGAGTGTACTGTATAGCATTTCCAAACATAGCTACAATATTCATATCCTAATTCTTCCACACTATTGTCTTGATACAAGAAATTCCAGACTTAGATTAAGACACGCCAGGGAATCCTGTATTCTAATGTAAACTGAAATATAGGTGTAGAGTTAGATTTATTTCAAACACCTTGTCAACCTGAAAACATAAACCAACTTAACATCAAATTGAAGTGTCACATTAGGAAAAAAACTAAGTTGAGTAGATGAACTTTATCCAAGCACATACTGACTAAACCTTATTTAAACTATGCCATTTTTCCTAAATAAATGAATAAATAAATATTTTTTTTTCAGGTATTAAAGTATTTGCACTTTAAAAGCTGAGGCATACAATGACATGTAATTAGGATGCTCAGATGTTGATGTTTGATTCAGTCTAGCAACACGTATCAGAATGCAGCTTGGCATCTAAGTGGAGTACAAACATGCAGGACCAGTGAGGATAATGCACCACGGAGCATGACGTGAGGAAAGCTTTTAACACAGCATCAACAGGAACTGGAGACAGCTGTGCCACCTGCATTCATACAACAAGATGACCACTGCTTGCTTTAGTTTTATTCTAAGGAAAAAGAATTGCCAAAAACTAAGAAAAAAATGCTTGCTTAAAAAATAGTCATCCAACTGGGATGATTTTAGATGAAAGAAAATAGGAACTGTGTAATTATATACATTTACCTTGACAAATAGAAAGCAATCTGTGATTAGAACATAGTAATTAGTTACAAAATGCTTCCCATGGATTTAATTACCCATCAATCTACACATTTCTTAATTACTTTTATCTCATTGCATCAGTAAAAATTTCTGCCTGAGGCAACTGCCACTCACTTATTTACACAGCTTCTAGTTTTTACAGTGAATATATTATAGCCACATGGCCAAACAATTCTAGAATACAGTTGAAATTTCATGTATAAGGAACACCTCTCAATTTTCTATGGAAATTATTTTCTTAGGTTTGAACTCAGCCCTAACTTTATCATCGATTTGTTCGGGGAGTTTCAAAACACCCAATATGTCATTTTAAAGAAATTCAAAGCAAAACCACAAGTTCTTACGTAATAAAATAAAAATTAAAAAAGTAGAATGAAATAAATCTATATTCAGATAACTGAACAATGTTTGACAGGCAATACTGTAAATATAATGCATACATAACTTCTTCAGAGAAATGTATGAGATTTCTAAAACTGAATGAAATTTTAAGAAATAACCTCTGAGTAAAATAGACCCTAAAACACTTTAATCTTCATTTACATACAAACCAAGCTTCAGGCCACCTTCCTACTAAATAAATAAATAAATAAATAAAGGTGATTAAATGGAATTAGGGTGAGTAAGTTATTGGTAATAATTTTCTGCCCCTGTTACTAATAACATCCTCCGTCGTAAGCATGTCATTTTTGGCACCAGCATTAGTTAAGGTCAAAAGATATGATTAAACCACCCAACCAGCACAGAGCACACAGCTGTTAGGACAACTCACATGGAAAATGACAGAATAACTTCTAAAAAAAAAAAAAGAAACCAAATATATTGTCGCAGAAGAAGTAAGTGTATTTCATTTGTTTATCTGACGTCTAGAAGGGTTGATTCTCTTGCTTTCATGTTGAGGGTTTTTTTTGAGTATAGATATTTTTGCTGAGGTTGCATGCTTTTTGCTCTGACAAAAGAAATTTATCTTTTTATTTACATGAAATGGTGGGTACAATACTCCCAATAGATAATAAATAACTATTACTCAGTGCATAAATTTTAAAAAGAAATGCTTAGGGACTAAACTCAGTTTTTCAGACTTGAACTTTTCAGAATTTATGAACAGCAAAAGCATAAATATGGTTTAAGTGGAAAATGTCAAAGAGTCCAAATGACAAAAATAAATTTACTTTGCAATGGGAAAACACTAGGGTTATTCTAGCACAGAAAAGCAAAACACAGGTTCCTCTAGATGGTAACACATTAGTTGCCATATTTCTCCCAAAGAAACTTTTCTAACTGGCATGCCACAGTCATGAAAACCGACTAAAACAACGCCTCCTCTAATGAAATTTTTGTGTGTGTGATGATTACCATACTCAAGTGACCTTTGTCTGTCCCTCAGTATATCAGTACTTCTGTTATTTCTCTTCCACCTTATTATTCAGGTACTAAAAATTTCATCCAAAATCTTTGGATATGTTTATGAATAAATGAACAGAAATATTAAATATTGGTCCACAGATAGTATGTTACTGTATAATTTCCTACATTTTTCTTTACTGCTTTAAGAGTTCAAATGTTTTTGAAAATTAAAGTTTTGTCAAAAAAAAAGGAGAATGCCAAATACGCCTTTAGTCATATGAATTTAAGTTTGTGTAAAAGACTATCTTTTCATTCCTAAACAAAGAGATCAGCTTAGATTCAATTACTTGTGAATATAGGTAATGTCAATGTTTCCATGAGAGCAGTGGAGAAGGAGTTATACTACAAGCTTCTAGAAATAAAAAAACATAGGTCCTGGTTTTGCAGTCATCACTGAGACCAGCTCATGATCAAAGACAATACAAAACAAGGAAAAAAGTATATGAATTTTATTTTGATATTGAGTCACATGAATTAAAATCAGAAGCTACTGTACTTGATAAACTAGAGAAATTCATGACAAGTATTAAAAATAAAATGTGTCTGCCGATCAGTCTTGGCACATTGGCAGAGATGCTCATGACATGTCCTGACAAAGCAGCACTGGGAAGCACAAAGGTCAGGTAGCAGAGGCAAGGCTGTAGCCCTCATCTGCCCTCTCCTTTGAGGACCTCTTCCCTGCCTGACATAACAACGTCCTTCTGCCTGGCTCCTTTTACACCTCACTATCAAAAATCTCAGGTTACTGATGCGAGCCTGAACGAACACATCTCAACCGGACTGTCATCAAAAGCCAGATTTTCCACTTAGTGTTAGTAGTTAAAAATCAATCAGTAAAGTAATCATAATGTGCAAAAGTTGCAGGTCTGTTGAATTATTAATAAGCAATACAACTGTAAATGTTTTTGTTCACCATTCTTCAGTGCACTTGCAAATGATTTCAAAATGAAAGGTGCTGAAGCATGAAGATTGCAGGCAGCCATTGCTTTTTGAAATCACAGTGCAGGGAATTGGTGGAATTCTTGCCTGCCTGGGTTATAATCATACATTGTGAACTTTCCTTGAAAGCAGACTTCAAATTCACAGGGGTCCCCAGCCTTCAATCACGAAAATGCTTGAAACGACCTCCATCTGCCATTTTAATGTATTCTTCCCAAAGACTTCCATAAATATTTAATATAAGAAACGCACTGTTTAAACACAATGAATGGCTTGTGAAATTAAAGTTGGCTGACGGATTACACAATATAATACACAGTACGCAATGGTAGAGAAACCATAGGCAGAGCCACACACTTTTCTTCTGTTCTTCGGATAAATGAATCAGAAAGGAATGTGAAGGCAAATTTCATGATCCTCTTATTAAAGATAGAGCAAGCTTGTACAACAACCTTAATACAGAGCATGTTCCTAATCCTCTGTGTGCATGGGCACACAACAGACACTGGTCTGTCAGCAGTGGAGAGGACATACACTGAATCTTTTTTTTTTTTTTTAATTGCTTTCTTCCAAGACAGCACAGCCTTCCTCCCACATTCTTCAAAGAGCTACAATGAGAAAGCTGAGAAGACAAAGCTCTGCCCAAGATTTTAAGTTGAGGCTTAAAGGGCTTGTGATTAAATGTCAATTTTGAAAAACACTAGACATCATATAACAATAAAGCCATAGCAAATGCTTTGTAGGCTGCCCAACATACAACCTGAACCAATACACACTGACACAATGGTATTAACAAATCTGTCAATGTAGCACATCCTAAAGTGTTTTTTTTTTCCTTTTTTTTTCCACACTATATACAGCTATGGCTTTCCATAAAAGCAGTTGGATTTATCATAGGAAATTACAAAATTTCAATACTCACAATGAATTTAGTAATATATTCCACCTGCTCTGTGTCCTTGTGTTCGATACTAATACACAGATACACTCATACAGGCAAATAGCTATGTTTACATTCACACTACCACATTCACTATTTTATCCACTTACATATCTAAAACAGATACATAAAAAAGCACAAATATTACAAATACTCGATTTTTTCCCAAAAATCACACCCTGAAGTCTTTTGAAATACATCTGTGGTACATAATATCATAATGTACTTTCTCACTTCAATATAAAATAGTGTTAGTTTATCAGTACAAAGCAAGTGAATATTCACTTCCATTAAAATGGCCCTTCCTCAGAAAAAACTCGTGCCTTTAGTAGAGGACAAAAAAGGGCCCATAATATCTAAGAAAATAATTCTTAATCCTAAATGGAAATTTAAATCTAGATAAGGCATAACGACAATGATAACCACAAATACTGGAATCCACAGAAGAAAACAACACTAACATTACTTTTATGCATCCTCATTTGTCACATATCTGCATAAAACACTTTAAATTGCTCAAATTCAGCACCTCAGCACCTAAAAACACATACAGTAGCAAAGCAGTTTCAAAGTGCAGTCCAAACACTTATAGCAACCTTATATACTTGTTTTTGAAATGGTCCAAAAATGAATTTTAAAGCATCTGAAATTTAGGATAATATTTTTTTCAGATGCCAAATTGTTCTTATTACTATTTTAATTACTACTTGACCACAGTATGCTATATAAATAGGTAAACAAATTATATAACAAAGTTACAGATCAAAGCTGATACCTAAGGACTGCCAAATTGGTATTTCAAACCCAGATGTCAAAATCTAAAACCTTTAAACTATGATTTATGATGAAATTTTGATATATTTCTAACTTGCAGTACACTTCATTTTTTCAAAAATTCACAGACATTGACTTCACTCTTCCCTAGTCTTCCTCTGGACATGTTATGCACAGCTGTTTCTAAACAAGATTAGTTACTGATATTATTACTCCCAGTTTCCGTACAGTATGCAAAATCAGTCTTGGAAACTAGGTGGATCTTCTCTACAAGGTTTATAATCCCTCTTGGTTCAAGGACAAAAGAACAATAAAAATCACAACAATCAGACTTTGAATATGATTCCTGGTTGTCTTAATGCATAGGTCTGTATACACAACATATATATATTTACACATCTGTATGACAACACGTATCTCCAACAGACAGCAGTTGCTGGGCCAGAGATTAATGTGTATGGGGCCCAAGATGGTAGCCAAGATGGCACTTCAGATACTCTTCCACGCTGTGGTCCAACCAGAAGCAGCAGTACTAAGTACACAATACTAAGCAATATGGAATAATTGGAAAAGCCTGTTCTTCACAATTTTAACCACAAGAACATATTGACAATTATTGGTCAAAAAATAGGGAGCAGGGAGGAAGGAAGGAAATCAGATTCATCTTCGGAAAAAGGAGAATAACAAAGAACAGGCAAAAAATCCGAGAGGAGACAGAGTAGGAGGAATGCAAAAGTCACAGAATAGCAAGGGTTATGATTTTGGTGTTTCAGAGTGACTCAGAGCACTAAATCTGAATTTAGTGTTGACCCTGGAGAGTAAAAAGGTTTTCCAGTTGTTCAGACCCATCAAGCAGATCATAAAAATAAAGATCTATAGAGATGCTCCTACTTATAGGGGGCAACTGCTCTTTATCATCTTTCACTGCAATTAATTCAAAATATTTAAAGAAGTCCATGACCTAGGAAATTACTGCTTTCAAGAACAGATTACAATATTAGATAGCAGTGGCTTAATTTGCATGGCTGACAGGAAAATCCAGAAAACTCATTAATTTTACAACAGATACAACTCCTTATTTCATTACCTTGTTAACATTTTTTTCTGCTTAATGTCTTCTTTTTGGAAAAAAAGACTTGCTTTTCTTTTATCTAAACCAAATGATCTGGTCCTACAAAACTATCTAGCTACTTTCATTTGGCATGAGTTTCTTGCAAGCTGACAATAAGTGAGTATCAGGCTACAATTGCCGATATAATGGTACTCAAAAAAAGTTTTTACTTTTTATTAAAAACATAAGTTTTTAGTATCAAAGGATATCACTTTTATGTTATTTCCTTTTCAAGATATTTGTAAAACAGCTAATAGTTAAGTGCCAGAAAGATCAAATTACGTTTTTCAAAAGAAGTTACATTGCCTAAATATTTATTTTTCCTTCCCTGCAAGTGACATATTTAAACATCATCTTGGAGAATTAAGCAATATAATTATTTGCAAAAATTAACAGACAACCCAAACAAAGCTCCTAAGTGACTGACTTGTTTTAAACTGGAAAATAAATTTGTTCTCTTGCTGGTAGAAATCTTCCACTTTGAAAGAAATTAAGATTGACAGTGGAACCACAAAGTTTAGCATCCTCACAGCTGACTGGATAGGCCCAATAAAGAAGCGGTGCTCAATAATCACTGTTTTAAGAAAGTGGTGCTTGTAGACAGTGACTTACAGAAAAAGTAATGCTTTAAACCCTAAGCCACAGCTTTTTGTTTTTCCTGAATTATAGGTAAATAACTGGACACTATTTCTGGACACGATAGGACACAGCCATCATAACTGAGTACATATCATGACTGCACACTTACACAGGCTGGCCAGTCCAGACAAACTACGAAGACTGTGTTCTAGATCAGAAAATGTGAATTTTCCCTTTTACCACAAGTTGGAAAAAAACAGATTCGGTAGCGAATCTGGGGACAGAAAGCATCCAAATATTTTGTGATATGTTGAAGATGGTACTTTTTTTGACTTCCAAAAAGTCAAAAACAATGTTAACAAATCTCAAATAAATGCTAATTTATGAAAATTATTAATATTGGTAAAATTAAAAATGGTACTGAAGAACAAAACAATCACACTTGACAAATATCACACCTAAAGTCATCTGTTGGTATTCTCAACACTCTAAACATGTTATATGCACCTCAGAAAAAGTAGAAAAACACATCCTGAAACAATTTCTGGCCTGAATAATATGTCTATTAATTTTTACTGACTTATGAATCAAAGTCTATCTTTTCCCTTTAGAGCAATATCCAGTAGAAATCTTTTATCTGATTTGCTGAAGTAGTGGAGCTCCTCAGCAGACCTATAAATTCACAGTACTTAGTAGTATAAAATGATATATTCTGTACATGAAAGGGATGCTAATAAAATTTCCCAAGACACTTTGGAATAATCATCAATAAATGCAACTGAAACACACTAACTTCAGAAAAATAAGAAAACACTTTATTAATAAAGTTGCCACTGAATAACTTGTGGCTTCTCCCTGGTAAATTTTAAACCAGTCTGAGCAAAGAATCTCCCCCTCCCCTTTCCTTTTTAATTAATGTTTTCAATTCATCACCCCTGGAAAAGTGACCTTACTTTTACCCTGCATCTCCCTCTGGTGGCTTCCTTTTCTGTTTACTCAGAAGCAATTCTGGTAAGCAAATTCTTCTTCCCTTGTTTTAAAGCAAAACAGTCTCAAGTTTCAACTATTTTTATCTCCTCCTCCTCTCACTCAGCTTCTCGTACCTAAAGCTGCCTAACAGCTCCCCCCACCTCCCCAACCCACCTTTGTTGTTTCTCTGCCTCTTTCATCTGGACATCTCACCCTTTGCCACATCCATCAAAATCCATCAGCTTACTGAGATAGGGAATTAGCAGAACTGAACCACAGAAACCTTCTTCAGATTTATATATTGCAAGCATTACTGCTCTCACACACTGTAGGTTAAATATTGATGTTACTATAGTTGGCTGAGGAATCACAGAATCGTTGAACCATTTAGGTTGGAAAAGACCTCCACGATCATCAAGTCCAAACGAAACGTTAACCTAGCACTGCCTACTCTACCACTAAACCATGTCTCTAAGCACCACATCTACACGTCTTTTGAACACCTTCATGGATGGTGACTCAACCGCTTCCCTGGACAGCTTGTTCCAATGCTTCACAACCCTTTCAGTGAAGAAATTTCTCCTAATATCCATCCTAAACCTCCCCTGGTGCAACTTGAAGCAATTCCTCCTGTCCTCTTGCTTATTGCTTGGGATAAGAGACTAACTCCCAGCCCACTACAACCTTCTTTGAGGCAGTTGTAGCAAGCAATAAGGTCTCCCCTGAGCTACCTTTCTCTATGCTAAACAACCCCAGCTCCCTCAGCTTCTCCTCACAAGACTTGTTCTCTCAACCCCTCACCAGCTTTACTGTGCTTCTTTGGGCACACTCCAGCACCTCTATGTCCTTCTTGTAGTGAGGGGCCCAAAACTGAGCACTGTATGTGCACCGAATGTGCATAAATGAGAACTGAAGTCTGATCTGCTGGTACTGCAAGAGCTGGGGAATATGGGCACTTACGTAAGAGAGAAAAACACAAAGATCTACAACAAAACAGAAAGTTTTTCCCACTGCTGGTAGGAAGGAAAGATGTTGGAAGAAACAGCTCACAGAAGACTGATGAGCCAGTATCAACTCCCACTTCCAAAAGATGTCAACAAGCTTGCTGAACTAATATATCTGCTATACACATTTCTATAACACTGAAGCCTAAACTACGAGTGAAAGCCTGTTCCTACAACAAATAAAACCTCTGAATCATGCATACGACTATCACGTTTACCACATCACATTGTCTATCTTAGCTGTTTATACGTTTTGCCCTTCAGGTGATAATTTTTCCAACACTGTTTTTAATACATAATACATAGGGAGTTCCAACAACTTCTAATGCTTTTTGCACTTTAAAGGAATAATGTCAAAGTTTCAAAGGACACAGGACAACATACTTAAAGTCCCTCTATTACTTATGTACTTCTTAATAATTAATAGTGTAAGTTAGTAAGCCATATGAGATGGTTTGAAAAATTTCAGCCTGTAATTCACTTCCCTTAACTTTATTACAGTAAAGTTACTTGCTTTAACACACACAAATAGCTTCTAGCACTGAAGATTCACTTTATGTATGTGGAATGATCCCACAAGAGACAGTAGGGAGCAGAAACCACTGCTGTAGAAAAAAAAAATATAGAACAATAGATAAGGAACTAACTAGACAAGTTATTTGAACACAACCAGAAACACACAGGGAAAATAAAACTCATTGAAATGACTACACAGTGTCCTTTCAAATGATACGTAATATAGGAACAATCCTCCCCTCACTTTTTTGCTCCCGAGACACATGCCTTTGTGCCAGAGAAGCATCAATCATCAAGTAGCAGAAAAACATACAACCTATCAAACTGTAGGGTGGTCTTTTCTCAGGAAAAATGTCAGGGCATTTTACTTTGATCTTTTTTTGTTGTTGTTGTTTTCTCAGAAACGGTCCAGGAGAACTTCTCCACCCTATAAAAATAATAAAGCAGAAAGCCATACAACTATCCAGTTCAACAAATAATCTCTGGGGAAAAACGTTCCTTTCCAGTGGCACTGAGTGACAAATTAACATGAAAAATGCTGGATCACAAATGTTACAATCATAATTACATTTGAAAGCAGAAATTTCTGCATTTAGCATTGATCAGTAAGGAAAAGGAAATATTCTTTTAATAATGACACTAACAGCATAATTATTTGCCTCATTTTCAGTGTCTAAAAAACCTACAGACTTCATTTTGTCATGTCCAGAAGCCTGTAAATTGAATTTAGCCAACACTGTAATTAAGATTTCAAAATAGCTTCTATTGTAATAGATTGTCTTTGGTAATTAATTAGTTTCCAGGCAATAATCATCATCTGGGACTAAACATTCATTTCACTCCCAAAAAGACACATATATGTATACATACATGTGCGTGTGTGTGTGTGTATACAAAATCACCCATATGTTCTACAGAGAAAACAGATTTCTCCTCAAAGTTATTTTTCTAAGCTGAAAAGCAGAAGATGGCCCAGTAATTTCTTACAAGTAAGTGAATACAAGGTTTTTGATAAGACAATGGTCCCAGTTTTCTAAAAAGACAACAATACGTTGAGCAGAAACCTGGAATTTTCTCAGTCATTCCAGAAAGCACGATTAAAAGTAAAATATAAATGATCAGAAATATATATCAGAATGCACCATATTTTTGTATTCAACAAAGCGCATAGGCTTACTGGGATGTGCAGAGTTTCAATCTTTTAACAAAAGTCAAGAGCTTCCCTGAAAGATTTTACTCAAAGTTGGTGATCACCTCAAAACAAAGGTCCTGAATCCTTATGATGCCTCCAGTGAAAAGAGACTAAAAGTCAGATTGTAAAAGTCTATGTAACACCTGCATCCTAACAAATAACTAGAAATACAGTTACTGTTTCTATATTTGTATTTTAATGAAGGTATCGAAGTAAATGGGTAATAGATTAGGAAAATAAAAATGACAGAAGCCCTTCTCAAAATTTGCATGTTAGCTCTACTGTTGAATGTAAAGTATTTCAGCACCTCACAAAATGCATTTCCCTACAGAAAAAAAAAAAATAAAATAAAATAAACATTTAAATTTATAAACATTTGTTTTCCTCACACTTAAATTCAGCTAGAAATGCAAAGGTACAAATTTCATGTTATAAATAAAGGCAAATGAAGATTATCACAACTTTTTTTTTCCCTGTTCTAAGCTTACACAAGTAAACTTGGACACCATTAATCACTTGATATTGCATGAAATTTCACTATTCAAAAGATACAGTCAATAGAAGTCCCAATGCTATGCTAGTATTAAATGTATTTGGAAACTATTTTAACAATAATTAATCTCACAACGATATTTTTCTTCTACACAGCAAAGATTTTGATTGTGTCAATCCTGCAGAACAACTGACCTATGAAGGTATTAGATCACCTGATCCACAATTAAAATTAAAAACAAACAAACAAACAAACAAACAAAAACATTTGCACATAAGCAGCCTCAGGACATATGCTTATGTGCAGCAGGGAGATGGGAACCCCCTATATAACCAATATGCTGGTCTCTTCAGCATTTCTTACACTGTCCTTTGAAACTGCTGAACTAACATGGCAAGAGCATATCAGGTTTAATAGCCAAACTTTGACTGCAGGAATTCTTACATTCCTGTTCAGTAGAAACAATATGAAAAGCTGTGTGTCAACATCCACAGTCCTCTTACTGAATGAGACTGAATTATGACATACTCTACGTTGCAAGAAGTTCCAGAATTAAGGAAATACTTATTTCAGAAAATCTAACAGCTCTGAATATATTTTTTTTCTCATTCCTCAAACATTTTTAATTCTAGCAAGATGAATAAGTATCACTTAAATTCCTAAGAAGATTCAGACATTTTAAATCAGTGTAAACAGACAAATCAAGAAAAGGCATGACCTCTCAGGAAGGCCTCTAAATTTGAAGGAAAAGCCCACATAAGTGCTCAGAGAGCTGCACAGCTGGCAGAGCATTCATGAGAGTTCTTGATTCTTCTCTTGAAACTCTCAAAAAAAATCTAGAATTGAGAAGGTGCAGGAGATACACTCCTAAACCAGGAAATCCTCAGCAGACTCACACCATTATGGTAGAAAATCTCCTTCTGCTACTCAGAGAAGAAAATTTGCCTGAAAAGGGAAATCTATAATGAAAAATGAAAATTCCCATTTGAAGTGCAAAAACAGTGAACTGGAGAGCAGTACAACTATCATACGTTGTGCATGGCTGCAAAAAGTCTTGGAAGACTACACAAAAAGGAGGAAACAAAGAGGTGGGTTTCTGAAATTGCTGCCTACCAAGCAGAATCTAGGACACATGGAAATAAAGACTCCTACAAAAAGCAGACATAGGCCCCTGTGTGAGCAGTTTTTGCCATAAAAGATAGAACACTTCAGTCACTGGTTTTGTATATTTTCATCGTAACTGTAGTTAATTCCAGAAATCAAGATTTAACTACTTTGAACCAGTAGGGAAAGCTATACCATATATATATATATATATTATTTTTTTTGTTTGTTTGTTTTTTTGGGGGGGGAGGGTTCTTGCTGTTAATTAGAAAAAATACTAAATATCACCAACATTGGTACCTGAGACTTTAAGACCTTACAGGTTATCAATACATGTTTTCTACAGAAATGATACTAACAGAAATGCACAAGGATCAAAACAAGCAAGGATACTCATATATTCATACAGTTTGTATGTAAATACAGTTGAAAGTATATGTGCTCTGTCAGGACTCAGACAAACATCAGAGTTACCACATCAACTGTAATTCTCATTAGTGAGAAGTCATTCTAAGGCAAATGCAAGATAATTCAATTTAGCTTCATCTGCAGCAGGACAGTCTGAATCCTGTATCTGCCTATGCCCCAGTGAAATTCTCATCTATTCACCACTGTAAAGCTAAAATACTTATGAAGAACCATCAAGAAAACTGCTACGTTTATATGTATATATACATGTATACATATGTATATTAACAGCTTAGTTTTACCTGTAAAAAATCGTCCTTATGGAAACAGAAATGTTAAACCTATATATTTAATATTAAACCTAACACATTAATTATAATAAGTTTTTAATATGGGAAAAAGGAAAGAGCTATATATTAAATACACTGTACTTTTCTTATGCTTACGGGGTCTTACATTAACTGCAATTAAACAATTGAAGGTCACAATCAAATTATGATTTACTAATAACTACAGTGGTGTCAGACATACACCTAAGATGGTCATCCAGAACCGAGGTCTTCAACAATTATTAGTGGTTTATACTGAAATTTCTTACTGCTATCTACCAAAATTAGATTTGTATGTTTTACAACAAACATTTAATAATTAAGCACCAAAACCATCAGAATTTAATAAATCCATTAACTTTTCCTAAAATTCTAAATTTCTGTCTATGAACATACTATTTTTCTTTTACATTTAGTGCAGCCAAAGATGTGGGGTAACTTTTTAATTTTATTTTAAAACAGGATAATCGTGGGACTTACAAAAACTATATCATCAATCCAAATGACACACACAAAAGACCTTTAAAAAAGCAGTAAAGAAATACCATCTCTGGAGATTCAAAATAGTACACTGAAAAACTATTAGCCATTACAAGGTCTACTCTGTGATGGAAAACAGATGATGAACGTAAGCCCTATACATTATTTTCTACTACAGTTTCTATATTCTCTTGTCCAAAAGCATCAGATGCAAGTAAACAGTTTTAATAACTACCTTCTAATACGAAAACTGGGGAAAAGAAGTAGTTGGATAGCAATTATTTTAGACCTAAATGTTTCCAAAACTTCTAAGATGAAGCTCACTCTATGAGATACAAATATCTTAATTTAGTTGCCAAGACTTTTTAAGCAAGGTAAGCAGTGTCATCTTTTGGTAAAGAAGTGCTAACAAAGATGTTTCTGCAAATTACAACTGCTTTTACTACATTCATCAGTCTATGAAATAATACAGCAAAGAAGCTTCCCATTGGGATATATATGCCACTAAAATAAAAGGGTCTTTATTGTACTGCAATGATAGCAAGTAATATATAGTCAAAGACAGCCCACCAACACTTGGTAAAACACAAACATACAAAAACAAACAAACAAACAAACAAAAAAAACACACCCACAGAGCTTCAACAAAAAACATTCTTAAACCCGACATTCACATATAACAAAAGAAACTGGTGACTGGATAAAAAATAAAAATAAACCAGCCAAATAACTGGTTAGTAACTTTGCAGCCCCCGAACCACAGCAATTTAACTATTGTCACAGTAGAAACCAAGCTAGCACATTCTTTGCCACCTGACCTACACCAATACTTTATTCACAACTTACCTATGAGCCCTAAAACCTATTTACATAGCTGCTAGGATGAAAAGGAAAAGAGTTCATTTCCCATATATTTTTCAGTAGTTGCAGAATTCAACTATAGAAAGTTTCACTTTCTTCATGCTGGGGGCTTACTTATTTCTTCAGTTTTAGGACATATTTGCTCTTCAATACAATGGTAAATTCAACAGTCCCCTGTGCTCCATGTTAGATAATGTGCACGATCCTTGGGTAGCTCAATATATTTCAAAGTTTGGATAAAATAATTTGCACCTACAAATGGATTGTTTTAGATGCTAAGCCCTGCAGCTACCCCCAACAAACACCTCACAATGAGTTTTAGCATTTGCACAGGCAGATTATCGCAGTATGCTCCTTGACACAGAAGAGCTCACAGCGATAAAAAAACAAAACGTGCCTTCCCCTTCTCCCTAGGGGTGTGCTGGATCCTGAAACATTAGCAAATACAACTCCATTATATGGGAAGGAAGTGGGAAATGGTTGTGCTCTGCAGGTGTTCAAAAATACATTTTCAGTAAGGGAGCAGATGCTTGAAAAGAAACAATTCAAGTAAGCACATGGCACCGTAATCAGTCTTACTACTGTATTTGAAAGACACTGTCTTCCTCTCAAATATACAAGTTACTTGGTTTTGGCATCACATGTATTTATTGCACCTGCAAGTGCTTGAATATATTACATTTTCACAGTATTTCAATGTACTTTTTTTTAAAGCAACAGAACACAACAGATCGCAAACAATGATGAACAAATTACTCTCCTGGTCAGAATAAATCTTGACTCTTCACTTGGCACAGGGAGGTGCCTAAAATTTATTTTAATCCTTCAGGCTACTGTATACATAAAATGCAATAAAATGCAATTCACTTCATTTTAGATTTTTTGCTACTTTATATTGCCAAACAATGGTTTCTTGTGAACATAGTCTGAGTATGTGAAATATCCAGCATTACAGAACACGTTTCATCTTGAGAAAGCAACAAACCTAGACAGAGCCAAAGTGCACTCCTTCATAAACAGCTCTAAGGAAAATGAGGTCTTTCTCTGAAACTGGAAACTCGGCAAAAACAGTATATTTCAAAAGGTGCTTAATAAAACATCCACCTCAAGCAGAATATCTGAAACAAAATTGTAAATTAAGTAGCTTAATTTTCTCACCAGCTTAACATATCAGTGTGTTTTTCTTTTACACATAGGCAGGACTGAAGGTTTTACAAGAGAGCATTACCACCACCTTTAATAGAGTTTCATCTTCTGAGTACCAGAATTCAAGGACTTCTCAGTAAGGCACTAACTGCAAAGCTATGACCAAATCCCCAGGTTAGTGTTAAAGGCATTTAAAATCTGTCAATTAATAAAAACTAAGGAACTAATACTGGGTCAGCAGTTCCAGCAGGTGCACCAAGAACTGAACAGGTCAGGAGACTGAGCTATCCCTTCTCTGTTCCAAGGTGGCCTTTTTAGGACAGGAAAGAAAGGTATGACCAGACCAGAAATCTGCCTCTTGTCACAGCATCTGAATCCATGCTGAAGGAGGGATTACAGTCTCCAACTGCCAATACCTCTCATGAATACTGGATCTTCACGGTTTTTCTTTGGTTCTGTTTTGTGTGTTTTTGTTGTTTTTTAATCTGCTTAATTACTTGCATAAGAAGCAATTATTAAAATCTGCTTAATATTTTACTCTTTGTACAAACAAAACATTTTGTGTGCCTACATATACAGCTTCTTTACATTAAAAAATAAATTTTAACCTTAATCAGTTCCTCCTTCATTTTTTACTTGCACTAAATAACCCCAAATGGAAGATTGCAAAGTTCACCTTCCTTATTCTTCCCTTTTTCTTTTCTTCTTTTAAGAATCCTCTGGGGACTCTGACACTCTCCATCATGGCTGTTTCCTAGAGTAAAAATCAATTGAAGAGCAGCTGTTTCTTTCATCTATTTGAATCTCTCAAACATCCTAAACCATTTTTACTATACACTGATTGTTTGGCTCTATTTCCAATAGGCTTACAGACAAGACTATTAACTTTGAGAGCAACTACCGCACTCTTTTCCAATGTGTTAAGCTATTAAAGGGATGTTGTGAGACCTAATCCAATTTTCAGCAAGTCCCAACCACACTTCAGCAATGGCAACATTTTGCTAGATCCATACTCCATTTCAAGAACTTCTGTTTCAAAAGTTGGGACAGCAGATTGATTTTCCAGTTGACTGTTCTGATCTATCTAGGTTCTCACTTGCATCTGCCACTAGTACTTACTCTACCCAGGCTCGCAGCCTCCCTCAGATTTTATTTGCATCCTGAAGAAGATCCTAACAAAGACACTATGCAGGTTTAATAATCCAAGCTGCTCGCTGTTGGATGCTTTAAAATTATCTGTTTACAGTGCTCACAGAAGTTCAAGGAAGCTCAAGAAAGAGAAAGTTTATTTTCACTTTCATTTATTCTTGCTAATTACAGTTATAGCTCTTTTACCACATTAATTATGTGCAAAAAAAATACAGAGTCACAACAATAATGAAAATTAGAAGGCTGAAGCATAATGAGTTCTCCTGTGGTTTATCTGCTCTCTTCTCTTGACTCTTCCCTAAACAGTACCATTTATATATAAACACTTTGTACACAACTATGCCTTCAAAAAAAAAGTTGTAGAAGGAGGGTGCCCTTTAAAAGTAAACATTTACTATGCCATGGTACTGACCTACAGTGGTATTTCCTATGCTTAGTACACATACTGCAGCAATATATTTGTATCTTAAATTTTCCACTGTAAATGTTTATCATTAATGTACTTCTCTTTCATAAAGGGAGGTAACAGCAAGGAAGTCTCTTTCCGTAATCCAGTATCGGTAACACGGCGATCACAGTCCTTTATTAAAACAATAAAGCACTATTACTTTCTATTCTATTCTCTTTACCCTTCAACTTATTGCTACACTGCCGCACGCTACACAAAGAAGTTAATGTTTTCAAAGTTAAACAACGGGCTGTCTGCTTATCTCAAAACTTAAATGTGGTGCAACTTCCAGCTACCTTAGAGCAGGCACAGTGCCTAGCAACCCTTCCAAATGCGAGGGCTCTGGGTCCAAGTCGTGTTGCATGCATTAGCATGAACTTTTCCAGTCTGAGTTGGCGCCGCCAGCACCCTTCCCCCTGCTGCCTGCTCACACTGCGAACAGTGGCTCAAAACAGCGATTAGAGCCAAGCTGCTGAAGGAGAAGGGGAAAAAAAAGAAAACAGAAGGAAAAAAAAAAAAAAAAAAAAAAAAAAAAAAAAAAAAAAAAAAAAAAAACACCACACATATTTGGGCCTGGTCCAGGAGGCCCACCTACCGGATAATCCCAGTTTACGTCCGACAGCTGTTTATACTTACCTGAGGTGCAGCAGGTGCAGGACAAAAGGCTTGTGCAGCCCCGCACCTGCTGCCTCCACCCCTGCCCGGGCAGCACCCGGCTCGGCAGCAGATGCTCAGCAGCAGATGCTCGGCGGCAGGCCCCAGGGAGCAGAGGGGCCACGCGGGGAGCACCCACTGCCCTGGGCTCCTCCGGGGCGGCCAGGGAAGCAGCTGGTGCTTGGCAGGCTTTGCCGGCTCCTGCCACCGTGTTTGGGATGGGGCACGGAGTCACCTGCACCTGTGGCTTCTGCCTCCGGCCCTCACAGCCAGGGGTCATGCTGCTGGCCCCACCGCCCCTGGCACACGCTCACCTTTACTCAATTTGGGGAGGAAAAACAGGAAAAGCCAAGTGCTGGTTGGTGTTCACATACCTCCTCTGACTCTGTTTTAAAAAGCTCATAAGGCTTTGGGCTTACCGTGCCCAAGGAGCACAACTTTGTGAACAAGTCCTCTGGGAGAACAACAGTGCGACACTCAGAGGCCTGGAGATCCTGCTATTCCTCATTCTGAGCCAGCCGTTTCATCGTTGCCATCACGATGGCGTTCTGCTTGCTTTGGTGGCCTCTTACTGCACTGTCTGCTCAAACATTTATTTTTACAGCAAGTACTACCGGTAGTACTACTTTAGAGCCAATAATACTTTCCAACAATTTCTGAAGAGCCATGATAGAGCCCTTGATGCACACAGCTCACCGTCTTTGTCCTTTTACAGGTAAAACAAATGGACAGAAAAGAAGGAGATAGGAGGAAGAAAACGGGGAAGGAAATGACCAGTGCAGAACTGTCTAAGGCAAATACACAGGTCTAGGAAGAAAAATAAAATAAAATAAAAATAAAAAATAAAAAATGATAGTGACATTATGGCCACTTCTATGTAGCTCCATTGGATGACGTTTTCATCTACATTAATTAATGAACTAAATTGATTTCACACATGGATCTAAATGCTGGTTAGGATTTCTTTTTTACATTTTTGCCTAGAAGTACATGCGCTTATTTCTTGTGCAGGTCACAGAACAAAGTCCTCTGTTTTTTTACAGCAGAACCATGCAGAAAGCTTGTCCAAATTCAGAAACAGAACCCAAGATCCTTTGATCCAGTATCACACTGTTCTATCTGCTGAGCTTTAAAAGAACAACAACAATATATATATACACACACACACACCTATTTAAAGTTTAAAGGCTTTAAAGTTAAAAAAAAAAAAAAGACAACCACTAAAAAATGAAGCTCATAAAAATCCCTTCCACCCTCTGAACCATGTATAAGTTTTACGATGGGGAGCAGTAATTGTTTACATCCGCAGTTCATGCAGTACAGCAGTACATGTCTGAAAGGCAGTCAGGCAAAGTGGTAAAGGCAGAGACCCTTAACCCTAGCCCAGCCTGAAGTGCATTTGGTCAACTTGGAAGGTATGTTACTTATAAACTGTTATAAATCATTTTGGTTAGTCTCCCGACCCAAAATACGCAAGAGTATCATTACATAATTGATACACTGGGGGAAAAATACACAAAATGAAAGAAGACAAAATGATATGAAAGAACAAGATCACTGTGGAAAAAAGAAAAAAATAAAAATGAAAAAGACAAGCCTCTCAAAAGCACCCAGACAGACTTCTGCTGTTATAAGAAGTCATTAATCAAACCCTATATAAACACACTGAACACAAGGAGAGAGAGCTTTTATAAAGTGGTGTTAGAAGTATGACAACTACCTAGTTCAAGAAGACACCTTAGTCCAAAGCAGGGTAATCAGTAATAATGCAAAATTAGCAACCCAACTATTTTAATGTTGCATATAAGACTCAGTATTCGTGTAATATATTAGATGCAGCATGGCAATAACAATTACATTAACCATTGATAATGACTAAGCAACCAAAATCAGCTGATAGGATGCATTCTAATCAAACTAAAACCAAATTACATTTGACACAGAGCACTTGAAATAATAAACTGAAATTTATCCATGATTGCAGTGAGAACAGGAAAAGATGGTAAAAATGTCCAGCAAAATTTGACAGAGGAACTACGAAATGCAAAAGAGCACAAGACAATATTTGAAAAGAAATCCAGAAGTCATCTTCCAATTAAACCTGAACATTACATTGAGTTATTCATTACACTTGGTTTACATTTACGCATTTCACATATTAGTAACATATACTCTTTGCCTAACACTATCATAATGCAATACAGAGAAACATAATCCCTCCTCCCTCTTAATAATATTAAATTAACTGTAATTTATACACCTCTAGCATTAAGTTGGCCAGAGTTAGGTGGCTGTATCCTACCAGGTGCCTCTTAACGACTGAAAAACTTGGCATGCTCTGCAGTCTGAACTGAAGGTAAAAAAAAAAGCAGGACACCTGTTAGATTAGACCAACAAACAATTTAAAAAAAAAAAAAAATCCATTCACAGAAAGACCTTCACAAATCATGCCCTGCTTGAGCAGGGTTGGACAAGGTGACCTCCAGAGGTCCCTTCCAACTTCACCCAGTCTGTGAAACAAAATTCTTCCCATTTCCAGATAAGAAAACATCAGCTCAGGTGTTACTTGCAATTTGGCAGGATGCTACAAAGGGAACATTATATACTTTAATCTATAAACTATGCTAGAGAATTCTCCAACTACTTCAGAGAAAACAGATGTATTGATTTTAAGTATCTCATTTATGTATCTAAACAAGGATATTATATCCCTATATAGTCAACAGAGACCAGACTTTTAACTCTTAATTCCTGTACATCTTGGGTAGGTGACCCAAGTGTATAGCATGCAAAGCGAAGTTAGGAAGTAATTCTCTCCTTTCTTGGAACAAACCATCTCTTAAAAAGAAAGAAAGAAAGAAAGAAAGAAAGAAAGAAAGAAAGAAAGAAAGAAAGAAAGAAAGAAAGAAAGAAAGAAAACAACTTCCAATGTGTTTGAAATCCTGTCTTCATGTACCATTTTGTGTCAGGTTGCCGTTTGCCTAAAAGCTTGAAAAAAAAACTCTGCAATATACAGACATGCATATCAGGACAAAGCTGCTGACTTACACATAAATGTATCTTTAAAACAGAAGTCCACAGAATCAGATGCAGCCTACTTATGTTATCGTGCATTCCCAGATTCTTTTAATGGCAAGAATTCTAACTTACACCTTTGCATTGAGAATAAAGAAAAATGCTACTTTCAGTGGAAAAGCAAGATTCAGGAAATAGAAGAAACATTTATTCCAGTCTTGATGGGATTTAATTAAAAGCTGTAAGATACTTACGGATATGTCTTTTTAAAAGAATTCATGCCTTTGGCATATAGTAATATATGAGATTTCAGCCACTCAATAGTTCCTTGTATTAGTGCCTAGTTTGTCTTACTACGCATACATTATGGTTAATATTAAATGATTTCATCTTTAATATTGGGTTGGGTTGGAGGTGGCAGGAGGCCTGTCCACTGGAAGGAGTTTTTGTGCCATCCTAGTGCACATTTCTGCCTTGTTCACACTGGAAATCCAGAATGAGAAATTCCCTTTAAGTTACCACAAGAATGGCTGTAATGTAAGTAGCAAAGCTCATGCACTCTTAAACAATGTCATCATCTTGATATCTTCAAAGATTTCTAAACTTCCCCTTAGTCATGTCTTAGTCAAGGTTGACACATAGCTTTAGGACACATGTAACCAGGAACAAGCACTGATATTTATACATACCCAGACAACAGGAGGCTGATTTTTCACTTGTTTCTAGTGGGCATATCCAAGAGCAACCTGGATGTATGGTGATACCTAACAATGACACGTTAATATGCATTGTGTACCACAAACAGGAAACTATCAAGCACGATAATTAGTACACAGACTAGTTTAAAATTAACATCTTAGGAGAAGCCCTTCAGTGTGTTCAGACAGTGAGTCAGCTTCCAAAAACCAGAACAGAAGCAGCTAATACAAATGAAATGCTAATTCTTTCCCAGATGGTGAAGCAACACCCTCTGTGTATTCCAATTCTTTTGTAGCATGTGAACATTTGGGTTTATTCTCTCAGACTACTGAACAGTGAGGACCCTTGAACAGTTTTTGGCTATTTCTTTCCTGTCTAAATCAGCACTGTGAAAAAGAAGGTTCAAACTTTACATTTCCACAAAATGTAATGGTACACAAGATGTACGTTTCCACAACTCTTATTATCCACACATTGCCAATGCCATAAAAATAGCCCCAGTTATTGTTCAGATATTGTCTCAGTACCTAAATAAGCAATGCAGACTTGTCTATCTCCTCTTCCCCCTCACTTACAGAATATATCAGCACTTTTGAGTGCCAAGGAGTAGCTCTGTTCTATAATAAGAATATGTGGCACATCACCTTCCTTAGCAGACCTACTTTCCTATACTTACGGACAATACAAGAAAAACTTTTCTCTTCTTGTGCTGCCTGTTAGAACACACACCAAAGAGAAGACACCACTTGTTTCCTTCAACTTATGTGTCCTAAGGAACCAAATAAATGTCAGTCCTTCCTATTTAGGGACTAAATATGGTCCCCACTACAGTTTACATGCAAGTATTTAATAATGCATTTAACATGCTCTGGTGTATTTGTGCAATGTGCTAGTGTTTCTGAAGTCACATCCCAATTACAGTACAATTGTTAAAATACAACACGATTATACTTGGCCAGTACAATTGACTGCTTACAACATGCAAATCGAGAAGTATCCAGCTTGATATTCAATTCCCTAAAATAAATATGATAGTGAGAGCTTGGAAACAAAAGACTTTCTCAAGAATTGTACACGGACAGACACAGTAAAAACTGAAATCACCATAACATCATAAAATTAATTTTCATACTGGAAATATACCTTAAAGAAAAAGAAATAATAATAAAATATGCGGGCCCACTATATGTGATGTTTCAAGTTAATACCTTTTGGCAGGAAGAAGCCATTCAAATAAATATACTGAAATAATAATGAGTGCAATGGACAGAGTGAGTCTGTAACAACAGACTTCTTTTTATGCTACTTATCTTAAAGTCTGTCCAAGAAATTAGCAGAGCACACACATGTGACTTACTGGCAAAACAAAAAAAGAAGATAATCAAGCTATTTTTCATAGCATTGCTGCCCTCTTCTGGTTTAAAGTTTCTCATCCTCCATACTTCATATATTAACCATTTAATCTCAACTAATTATATTACATTCACATAGACCATGCTCAGAATTAATAAATTTAGTCTAATCCACAAGCAATTCTTGTATGCTAAAAGTCTAATCTATAATTAAGGGTTTTAATTTGAGAGCTGTGGATTCAAATATATTATTGGCATTGATTGCTAGTAACATTTAAAAAAATAACTGATGATCTAAAGTACAGAAGGCAGCTTTGATGTCATGATAATTGTCAAGTTAAGGATACTAAGAAAATAGAAAAAGAACAGAAAAATTTGAAAGTGATTATTCAGAAAAGGTACGGGAGAAGATGGAACCACATTCTCTAATTATTCTGCCATACGGCTTTCAGTTCTGTTTCAAAAACATATTCAACAAAAGCAGTCAACATACACACTGTAATCCACAATTAAAAGACCACTATTTTATGTTGACCTAAATGCTTTTCATATTGCCAAGACCTAGGAAGACATAAATAAGATCTATCCTTTTTCCCTGCCAAAATACCAAACATCTCAGTACAAAATTCCAAAATAAAAACAGTGTAGAAGTTCATGTACCGTTCAAGGGCTCAAGCAATTCAGCATGTCTTCTCTTCATGATGCACTTAGTATCGACCATGCCTTCCCCTGCTTACACATCCATCTTGCCTCCCCCTAACTTGGCAAACACTTTGTAATCTCTCAGCCTGCACTGATGAAGACTATGCTCCAAAAGCTGGCTTGAAGATGATCATATCACAACAGTTCATCTTAATTTCATGTCTCGGTCCAAACTCAAGAGATCCTTACATGCCACCTTTGTAAGTACTTCTATTTCTCCTCTAAAATGGATGACAAAGGTTTCACTTGTTATTGTCAAATCATTTCATGGCCTTTGTCTGAACTGCTCATGTAACTGAAGACCACAAAATGTAAACATACTATCAGACTACTATAAATCATAACTTTTGTTGGTAACACAAAGTATTTATAGCAATCAAGCTACCACTCACACTGGGAAACTGCACAGTAATGTCTGTTTCACCTGTTATGATCTACAGGTTTTAGGCAAAAATAAGTCTCCTTTCCATTGCTGTATGCAAGTTAAATTTCTCTTGTTGAAAGCTTTCAACTTAACAGCAGTTTTTGTACTAAAAATAAAAAATGATACAAGTGGAAGCCACTACAGTTTAAACTAGAAGTTTGCCTACGATTGACTGTCTTTTGAAGCTATGCTATTGTTTCTGTTTGTTTTGGTTGGCTCTTTCATCAGCAGTTGTAGAATTAAAGGATTCATCTTGATCTTAGAGAATGTAGTGTGAATATTTTAGAGGATGGAGAAGGGGAAAACAGTTCCCTGGAGTTTGAGAGCTGCTGCTTGTGTTTAACTTGGAAACACCATTGCTACTGACAGTTGCCACCTCGTATCACAACCAAAGAAAAGGCCAACAGAAACAGTACCAAAGGCTTATGCCTGCAAGGACAAAACAAGCTCTTTTTTCAAGAGTGAAACTTATCTATCTAGGCAAGTATGACAGAGAGGACTTAGACAGAGTCATAAACTGTTTAACAGATAAACAAAACAAATATGAAGATCTTGCAAATTAACATTTTGCCTAAGATGAATTAATGAGCTTTTATTTATTTTCCTGTCCAATCAAAATTGATTGAATAAAAGTGAATTCCCCATGATTTGGGTCAGAAACACTTAAGATATGTCCTGCCTACTTGCAAGTGTTTTACTAGTAAAGCTTTCTACAAAAAAGGAAAAAAGTGAAACATTTTACATTTTAATTTCTGGTTAAAACTATGTGTACTAACACCCTTCCCCAGTCTAACTCTCAAATTATACTTGATGGACAGGTTAGGCCTCCATCATAGGAACGTGGGCAGGAGAAGCACAGAAGGCTCTCAGAAATGCAAACTGCACATATGACAGCTTCATTTTAGCTGGAGGATTTGGGGTATTTGTTAACAGGATTGACCTAGATGATGTAGCATACTTACATCAGATCAGGGTGAGCACAGAGAGGTTGATATGTGCTCTGTAAATGTCATACTATGGAATAATTTTGGAACATATGTGATCAGAGGAGTGTCTAGCTCAAGATACATGACCTCTGTAAGTGTTAATATCTGCCATCTTTTAGTCTTTCCTGATAACAAAATATATCAAAGGCAGTAAATACACAGAAGGAAGACCCATTTATTGTGTTCAGCAACACACAAGAAGAGAACAAGACCTACTGCTCCTGGGTGCATTCCTAAACACAATGTACTTGGCCTTTCTCACTGTGTATAAAAACAGACAGAAAGGAGGAAGAAAAGCTAATTGAACACTAAGTCCACACTGGGCATTAAAATTTATTATTTCAGGGGTGGCTTATGGGAACAGTTAAAATGTCACCATCGTTCTAAGTCACTGAAGTCATGATCATCAGCGCTATAACAATGTAGGTAAGCTAAGCTGGTAAATGGACTCCAGTTTTCCTAAGAACATGGGGCACACACTTGTACATTAAGTAACATCAGCTCTAGTGCCTATGTAAAATATAAATTCATAGAAGCAGGGTATCCATCTTTTTGTTGCTATCTGAGAAAGAAACATGAACATGAGAATCATCTTGGACCCCACACAGTGAACACTGAGAAAAGGGAATATATGTGATAGAAAGACAAAAACAACACTGAAAGTTCAACGCTTTCCTTGAGCTTTAAGAAATGTTCCACCTTAGTAAGATCAAGGGGATAAACACCATACACCAGTATTCAAATCAGAAGAACTATTTCAAGCATATCAAGAGCAGTATGTTCAAAAGCTGTACAGCTTCCCAGGCCACAGGCTGCCGAGTTAATTTATCCACCAGGCCAGGAGGTCTTGATGCATTCCTCTGATAAAGGACTGTCACCAATTTCATTCTGAAAAATGGATCATTCATGCTTTCATTCTGCAGGGGTTCCCAGAAGTGACATAAAGGTCTTAATAATGTTCCGAATTGACTGTCTTTTGTCAAGCTGACAAAATTGAATGGCTTTGCCATCCATAAATAATTTTTTCATTCAAAGTTTACAGCGATTAAACTTTAATGCTCTTGGTACATGCAGCACAGGTTATCATCCCAGTTGCGTGCACATCCATTTTTAAAGTTTCCATTATTTCTCTTACTAAAGTAATCCTTTTAAAATTAAATGTTTGGGTTTGTTTATTTTTATTTATTTTTTTTTTTTTACCTCTGTAAATCAGTATTAACTTTCAAAATCTGAGTTTCTGTGGTAACTGATGCTAAACAGCTAACAGGATCCACAGACATATATAATTGTTTTTTTACCAACACCGATCTCACTTTTTTTTTTTCTCATTTATTTTTTCAAATTCCGTAGCATGACAGGTTTCAGACAAAACTTGACTGCCTTAATAAAAGTTGTGTGAAATTTACCAATTTATCCTGCATATTATTTCACTGACTTCCCTGCAGTTACTTCAAGTATGAGCCTGACCCTGACACACACTATTAAAAAAAAAAAAAGTCAGTTTCAGCAATGTTCTTTTTTTTTTTATTAGAAAACAAACAGTGTAAATTATGTAATGAATTACATTCAGTGGGGAAAAGCTGATGTTAATAAAAATGTCAAAGATAAACAAAAGACGCACTATAACAGAAAAAAAAAATATAGATATAAATTACAAAGTATTTCACAGTAATATAATCTGTGGCTATTGTTCTAGAAACAGCTTTGAAAAGACTGTTTTTTGTAGCGAATTCCCAGACAAGAAGTAAATGCACATGCACTGATTAGCTATCACCAAGTGCAGATGAATACAAGACATCAGAGATGCATTGAGCCTACTCTACATGAGATGTGTGGCCAAACTGCACATGTAGAATATCTACCATATTTGGGGCATTTACTGTGCTGGCATGAATAGTGTGCCTGGAGGCAACATGTTCCTTTTCCTCTTTTAAAATTGAAAATATAAATTCTGATTTCCCATAATTACCACAAATTAATGACTCAACATGCAGGGTTTTTTGTTTTTGTTTTGTGTTTTTTGTTTTCATTTTTTTCATTTGTTTTTAACTTTCACAGTGATTTCTAGGAGCAATGCGTATCTGTAGTGTTTTCAACTACCAACCATTTATTCCTACTACTTACGTAGAATAAAAGCAAGATTTACAGATTTCCACAGAAGTAAATAGGAGATGTAGATGCTCCAGACAGGGCCTGTCTGGAGGGACTACTTATCATTTTTCATTACACATTTAAGACATATACATATAAGTACACACAACCAATACATGCAGAAAACTTTAAAATACTGGTTCGTGCCTTAAAGTATCACAGGAGCAGATTTACTACAAGCCACTTTGAGAGAAGATTAAGCAGGAGAAATACGCAACATGCGTCCCAGAGAGCTCGAAAAGAAGGGGGTACTGATATGTTCAACTTCCAAGAGCTGCTGTATTGCATCACATCCCCTCCACTGCCTGGGGCTGTACCCAACGGGAAGGAGAGGAGTTCCCGAACAGACAAAGTGCTGTTCAAAACCAGTGCAGTCCAGGCTCGGGGCACAGAAGAATTAATGAGAAAATGAGAAAGTAGCAGATGGTGCTGCAGTACTTCTTCCTGCATTATCCGCCACCTCAAGCAGTTTCTATACATGCAAAGCCCCAGGGCCCCACCTGGTAGCAATATAATTACCCTAAATGCGCACTTATGTTTCATTACACCTTAACCATTACTATGCGCACTGATTACAAGTATCAATCCCTTTCATTTTCATACACCTCCACAGTCGTACAGCATTCAACTGTGAAAATTCAGCACTCTCGTCACTTCTAAAACAAGGCCCATGCTGATAAACAGCAGTGGGCAAATTATTTGTCACCCTGCAGGGTGCCAGGAGGGTTTGATAAGGATGACATCACTCCCATTTTACCAATAACAATGACACTAACAAGAACATGTAATCAGCAAGCCTCAGTGCTTGGTCTAGCTGTGGCAGGTGCAACTCTTTTTATGCTAGAAGTAAGCCAGCATTAGCTTCCAGCACAAGTACAAAACTATTTCTTTTATCACACTGTTAAGCACAAGTTGGCTTCCATAAGGCACTGCAGCTGCTGTTGCTACTTCTACAGATGCTTTCATTAATTTTATCAAGGACATACTGAAGTAAGTGCTTGATCAGCACAATGGCTATTTAGGAACAGCTGGAGAAATGAAACAATTAACTTAAGAAGACTATACAGACCCAGCATGCAAATTAAAATAATAAAAAAATAGATTAAAATACATTTAAGAATTGAGAAAAAATCCTTATAAAGCAAGAGTTACTGTTCTCTGTAAGGGTGAGGGGGGCTGAGAAAGAAATGATAGCTTCATAGCTCTAATTTTGTCTAATAAATACTTGTAACCTGTAAAATTACTTATGTCACAGATATTATAACACTGAAATACATATCCTACGCTCAGATACTTTCAAAATCAAGTTACAATGAAGGACATTGCCATTTATAATAACGAAGCATGAAAAAGACTTTAAAAGCCTATAGAACTTGCATTTTATTATTTGTTGAGGAGATGTTTTTTGCCACAGAATACTAGAAATGTAAAAACATTTTCTTTTATGACAGCATTACTGCTTGGAATATTTAAAGGATCAAGCACTGCACTTTATACATGTAAATTATAAATTAAGTTTCATCCATCCTCAAAAAAGACCTTAGTATTGTGCTCTAACAAAGCATTAAAAAAATCCATTTGCTTGCTCCTCCTTATTCAAACTCTCATGGATAAGCAAACACTGATATCTGGTTGACTAAACCTCAAAGGAAATTTCTATCCCCACATTTGCAAAGAACTTTCCACCTAACTGGAAGCTGAGTAGCTGAGGAAGTTTCATCCCCCTCTGTCTTTGGGTTCCTCCACCAACCTCTCCTCACAGAGATTTGAAAGAGTGGACAAGTTAATGCTAGTTTTATTAGTTTCTCTACTTCTTTTCAGAATCCTAAGGGTTTTCTTCAACATTATTCTCTCTTATTGCTGCAGCCTGGGAGAAATATGAGCAGATGCAGGTACTAGCATATGTACAAAGCAGGAAAAAGAAACAGCCCTGGGGAGCAGCAAAATAGCTGAAGGTATCCGTCCCCTCTTCACAGTTAGTAGAAGATCTAGGGCAGAGCAGAGTAATTGCCTTTACAGAAATGCCCTGCGTAATTTTACAGAGGTGATTTAGAAGGATATGTAGCCTGCCCACTGCAGATGTGGTAGAGTAGCCTACATGCTGCATGCTGCCTTCAGTCTGGGGAATGTGGTGGGATGCTGCAGCAGACATATTGAAAGAAATCACTCCTGCGATGTTTTGAGTAATTTTTTTTCTGGATATACCATCTGTGTCTCTCTCCTTACTACACCAAAGAATGGTAAAATGTTTCTCGTAGTACAAAAGGCAGAAAAATCTATTCTACCTACAGAAACTTGAAAACAGTGAAGGAAGAATAAAAGATAAGCCTGCTGTATCTTTCTGGTAGTTGAGTGTCCTTGACATTTACAGAGTTTAGCAGAATATGTATTTATTTCCAGTAATTAACTAAAGAAGTCCAGAAGTACATGTGTTTCCAGAGAACGTGAAATATGCCTTCATAGCTTAACCAGAAGCATTACAGAATCACAGAATGTCTAGGTTGGAAGAGACCTACAAGATCACCGAGTCCAACCTCTGACCTAACACTAACAAATCATCCCCTAAACCATATCCCTAAGTTCTACATCTAAACACTGAACACCCAGAGGTTCTGAGCAATTTTTTGTTTTTCCAGGTACAATGAGGGCTGGAACTGCTCTGCTGATACTGCACAGCAAACCTTCCTGAACTCTCCACTAGCCCTTTCTCTTTCACATCCTGCAGCTAGAAGCTCTACTTATTAAGGTTGGCTATAATCGAATGTGTTATATACAGAATTCCCTTCCTGTCACCAGTGTTTATATAGTGGTGCTCAGAACAGCTAACGAAG
The DNA here is from genome assembly GCA_011076525.1 of Nettapus auritus. NCBI lineage: Eukaryota > Metazoa > Chordata > Aves > Anseriformes > Anatidae > Nettapus > Nettapus auritus. The sequence continues at coordinate 50,401,067 of CM021766.1, forward strand.
AATCGCATCATGATATAACATTAACTTGTACGAATAATCCCTCCCACACAATTTTTGGTCTGAATACATGCAGAAATGCTTTATTTACAAGAAGCACTGTTTGAACAGTATTACATTATATTTGCACTTAATAGATCCCTGATAAATTAATGCTACAAGCATCATATTTCTTCCGGGGAGACTCTGCAGGTTAAAAACCACAGTTTTACTTAAGTGTTTTTACTATATTTCAAGTCTTGGTTGGAAAGTATGTCAGCGTATTGCTCGCCCCCCAAAATGAAAAGGCCTGCACTGCAACAAGTAGGATTCCTACTGTGCAACCAAAAGAGGTTTTGAAAAAAATGAAGGCCGGAAAAACTGGATTTTCCTGCTCTGCAGGGATTAAAAATCATGTAAGCTTTGCCCACATACAGTGAATTTTATTTTGAAGCTACTGAACTAACTGAAATTTAAGCCCCCCAAAAAAGACCACTACCTACGAATGTACAAATCAAAATCCATATAAACCTGTAAAATAACTGAAAGAAAAGCCCCCCAAACAAACACCACCACCCACAATATAAAAATTAAAAAGGAAAAAAAAAGTAGTGGTAGCTTTAGTATCAAATCGACCTATCCTCTTCTCCCCCTTGGAAAAACAAAAAACATTTGGAAAGCTTGAGTGCTGGAACTCCATGATATTCCTGACTTGATACAAGAACCATGCATGGCTATGTGATCTGAGAAACTTGCTTTCTGACCATAGCTGTTGATGAATCTCTTTGACTGATAGTTACCCTGAAAAAAACACAAACACGCACACACTCAGAGAAGTGACACTATAGGAAAAGATGACTTCATGATGCAATACAAAATCTGCAGGGTTTAGTGCGGCCTCGCTCAGCTGCTTTCCACATTAGCCCCAGATTCGACATAGACATCATCTTGTCACTGTGCAGAAAAGTTAAAGCCAAATTAAATGGCTAATACCAACAAGACTTAGGACAACCTCATACTCTGGTGTCCTGAGTGATTCGCTAGGGCTTACTGAAACAGCTGAAGAAGCACGAAGAAACGTGTTAAACTTCATGACACTAACAGATGTCAACTGAACTAATCTGACCCATCTAAAACTCTACAAATATACATGAATTAAAATATATAAGATGTAATATCAAGTCCTACTGGCAGTGTAGTTTTACCAAAAAAGTCAGTAAGTACACAAAGAGAACATAATGTAGTTGGATTTTCAAAACGTTTTGGACAAGATTCAATATAAACGATTACTAAACAAACTAATCTGCCACATTGTTGGAAGAAAGGGTTGACAGCTGGCTAAAGGAGGGATAACGGTTGCTTTCAAAAATATCATCAGGCACCAGTGTTAGAGCCAGTTTTTTTTCACTATTTTCATCAGTGATATAGTAGTGGGAGTGTGCACCACAATCACCAGGTTTGGTGATGATACCAGTTTCTCTCTGATAGCCACCAAATGCTACACTGACAACAAGAAAGATCTCCCCAGACTTGATGCATGTGAAAAAGAAACACACAAGATAATGTAGATAAAGGCAAAATACTGTACTTAGTCATGCCAACATGATGCTCAATTACAAAAGGACCTCAAAGACTTGTCACTGACAATTCTATGAATTCCCAGATGTCACAGCAAGCAAAAAAGCCAACAAAATGGTGGGCATCATCAGGAAGGCCACCAAGAACATGACAGAAGCTATCATGTTGCCACCACAAAGTTCTGTTGAACTCGCATCTTACTCCTGTGTGCATTTATGAACCAACGTCTGAAGAAGAACATTCAATTTAAGAATGTGCAGGGAAGGATAACTAAAATGATCAAGGGGATGGCACAGTTACTCTACAAGGGAAAACGAAAAAAGCCATGGCTATTTAGTTTGGAAAGGTGAAGTCCACGGGGAAAGTGCACCTGAGGTTTATAAACTCGAGTTGTTAGTTAAGCTGAATGTGAAACAATTGCTCATCACATCTGACAACAAAGAACCAAAGGCACCAGGTGCAGCTGGCAGAACACTTTCTGAAAAAGATTAAAAAAACAACACAGTTTGTATGGAGGTAATGAACTGCTGAACTTACTGTTGGAGAAGTCATGGAAACAGAAAGTTCAAAAGGCCTTAGACAAATTTGCAGGCAACTGGTCTATAAATGGATACTAAAATAATCTGGCAGGGATGTAGTCTCTTGCTTTTCTACCTAGTACAAGGGGTTTCAGGATGCAGAAGGAAAAAGAGGTAAATAATCACTGAAATAAGCCAAGACTGTGTGACCTCCATGTAAAGTGTCCATCCTTTACTACAGTCAAGAGACAGTACCACTAGCTGCACTGGTCAGACTCAGCAGAGAATTTTATCTTTTCTTAAACAAAAGTTTATATAGATATACCTATCAAGCTTTCCAAGCAGCTTATTTTCCTTCTTCCTTACTTATTCCTTTCCTTAAATCATTCAGAAAATTGTGGTGTGTTTTTTTTTGATTGATTATCACATAAGTAAAGTTAAGCAGTCTGGATTCTGGTGCGCTAGCTAAATGTAGACCAAGCCTCCAAAAAATTCTAGTTAAGAAGAACATCTTGTTCCACCACTGGATGTAGGAAAAACCAGACCAAAAAATTATTCCTCTGCTCCTAGCTGAGAAGTATTAGTTAGGTGGAGAAGAAAAAAAATGAAGAAAGGCTGAGAGAGCTGGGGATGTTCAGCCTGGACAAGAGAAAGCTCCAGGGTGATCTCATTGCAGCTTCTCAGTATTTAAAGGGGGCTTATAAAAAACATGGAGAGCAACTTTTTGCTCAGTTAGGATAAAGACAGGACAAGGGGGAATGGTTTTAAACTAAAAGGGGGGAGATTTAAATTAGAGGCTAGGAGGAAATTCTTCACTCAGAGGGTGGTGAGGCACTGACACAGGTTGTCCAGAGCAGATGTGGATTCCCCATCCCTGGAGGTGTTCAAGGCCAGGCTGGATGGGGCTTTGGGCAGCCTGCTCTGGTGGAAGGTGTCCCTGCCCATGGCAGGGGGATTGGAACTGGATGATTTTCAAAGTCCCTTATAACCTGAGCCATTCCATAAGTGCTTACTCCAAAGTCTAGGTCCCCAGTCACAAAGACCTTTTTCAAGACACAGACACCACAGATTTGACCTTTAAAATTTACAAAAATGCCCTGCAGATCTCTGAGGTCTGGTTTACATAGCACAACTATAAAACTCCATTTACAAAAGATACAATAGTGCACATTAGTTTGCTAAAGTAACTCAAGTGACACCTTTTGCAGCACAGTATTACAGTCTTGAAAAGATAAAAGTAGTCTATCACTAGATCCATTACGAAATCAGACAACAAGCATGCTTAATTAAAAATGAAAGAAAACATGCTGGGCAATGGCAGCTACAATCATTTCACTATCTAAAATAGTGTTAACTTTCAAATCAACATCCAGTGACGTACAAAGACTCCATGCTAAAGAAACCAATATAGAACTTGCTGACTCTTGATCATTTTGCGAAACCATACTGTTATACGACGGTATATTGAAAGGTAACATCTGTCATTACATGAAAAGATGTAATGGAAAAAAAAAAAAAAAAAAAGAACCAATCTTTCAGGCTTGGACTGTCTTTTGGCTGGAGGAGGTCCCATCTTTTCCCTTTTACCCATCATCTTACTTCACCACAATTTGATAGGAAGTAGAACTGGCAGATTTTACTGAAACTTACATTCTGAGAAAACCACTAAACCATTTCCTTAAAGTATGTGTACAAGGTAAGCAAAGACATGCTTTCAAATTTCTTCCTCTTCACTGCGACATCAGCATATACTTCATTTAAGAATTGCTTCAAAGGCTCAAGACAACAGATATAAAACTGACATACTATTTAGGCTGTTCTTCAAGACAGATTCAGACAGATGAGCTAATATCCATTTCACAGTAAATTCCATTGCTAAAGCACAGGATTTTCTGCACAAGCAAGACAGCAAGCTGTATAATTGTAACACATTGGATTGCTGGGATGTTTCAGTGAAAATGTGCTTGTTACACATATTATACATTTCCTTACCCCTTGAACACAAGGATTGATTTTTAAGCCTAGCTGCATTAGTATTTTTAGCTTAATTCTTTCTAATTATGTTTTGAAAGAGAAAAGCAATATTGGGAGACAGAAGAACGCAATGTCCATGCACCAAAACACAATTTCAGCTATAACATCCTAGAATTAAGGACATTTTCCCTATCCTTTGCACACTTGTATACACCTCATTTTTAAGGCGTCATTTTTTTATTTTTATTTTTTATGAGACTCACCAGCATGACAACTTCAGAGAAATCAAACTCACACTGAAATACAAAAATAAAAGGTCTCTGCCAAAAAGTCTGCAGTCAACTGACATACATTGAACTCAGAACTGAAAATGAATATGAAAAAATACTTTCCAGACAATATGAAAAATCTACGTGTACAGAAGCACAGGAAGTTGATAGCTTACGATGTTGTATACAATTTTTCAAAATTCCTACAAAATCAAAGCAACAATCCACCTACACCTTCATCGCTGTCATACATCAATCAATACAGAAGACTGAAAGAGCCATAACAAAATCCATGACTTATTTTTTATGAACATAAAGTGCCATGTAGTTTTATTAAGAGTCAAGACTAAAAAACAAACAGTTCAGTGTGGAAATAATTCAATGAAATGAGATTCACCTACAAGAGGTTTTGTTGTGCTTTTTTTTTTTTTAATGCAGCATAAAATCCAAAAAGTTCAAGGTTCTTGAATGTCCTACATTCATTAGATCCTCTCTCCCCTTTTGATCTGCTAAATCTTAGGTTTCTGGAAAAAAAAAAAAAAAAAAAAAAAAAAAAAAAAAAAAAAAAAAAAAAATATTCCTAACCAGAATGCCTAACTGCATGGCCGTAGAATGTAAACACTTTCCACTTTTGAGTACTTCTGATATTTGACAGTTATACAAGCACTTGAACATCATTTATCATGTTTATTTTTAATAGCTCTCCCTGGGCACAGCTGCCTTGGATGCCAATCTTCTTTTCTTTTGCCTCCTGTAAATATTTGAAATAGCTATTCATTAACAGTTGCACATTTATTCAGCACTGTTGTACTGCTTGTGAACTGGAAATAGCTTTTATTTTTCTCTCCCTATCTCTTGGCTGGTCTGAAAAAAGAAAAAAAAAGCACTCCCGTTTAGGTTCAGTCTGTCAAGATTTAAATTATGCTTCAGCTGAGACCTAATCAAGGATATCTGACCTGGTTTACAAATAAGCTAGGTACAAGAGTGTTAACACCACCCTCCCCCACACACCCCCACCCCCACCCCCACCCCCCTTTTTTCTTTCTCCTCTGGGGCACTGGGCCCACAAATGAAAGCAAACCATGAACAGGGGCTCGGGCAATGTGCTCAAGGTGCTTAACTCCCCCTGAGCAGGGGGGTTGGACCACAGGACCTCCAGTGGTCCTTTCCAAACTCAACCCTTCTGAGATTCTGTGAACGGCTCACAAATGCAATTACCCTAAATTAAAGCAGACACAACTCGTCTGCACAAGTAAACCAAGTATCTTCCCTACATTTTCTGAACCCCCACTGACACCTTTTAGACCTACCTTACATGCAATGTTTCAATTTCAAATTGCAGTACCTTTAACACAGTGTACATGACATTAAAAAGGCATAAATGTAATAAGCTATCAAGACACGCTGGTGTATGAGTCCCATGTATCTGTGCAGGTTATAGCTCTTATTTTCATGAGCCAATAAAGCAGACCAATTTTATCCATGAAATTCTACATGATTACTACTAATCTGTTTCCAGACACAACCAAACTGAGTATAAAAACATCTCTATTTAAAGTCAGAACTAAGCAAGTTGTACAAAACACTTAGAACATTTGTTTTAAAGACTATTTATTTGGGATTTAGAACAAAGAGGCCACAGAGCTCTGTAATGTGCACGTGCAAATTATGCCTGCATTAGCACTTCTCTAACACTCATAACAAGATGAAATTTATGAATATCAGACACATGAGAGTGGGTTCCAAGACAAGAAAAAAATGCAGCCATGCCTTGTCCAATGTAAAGAGCCAGTAACGGGTTCATACAATATAACTAGTTTCCCTCAAAGACTGTTAAAAGCTACCTAGTACCTTTTTTTCTTAAACAAACAAACAAACAAACAAACAAACACGTTGACTGACCAATTGTCTTTGCATTAAATGCTATCAATAATGCCAGAGCATCACGAAAGCAATGTTTTCTTCTACCCAGCCTCAAGCTGTTATTTCATGAGCAACTGCTACCACTACAGCATTATGTCTAAAATGACTACAAAAAACTTGTGTTGACTTTTGTCTTACCATAGCAGCAAATACCTGAACAAAAGTAAAATAAGAAGGGACAACAGCTAAGCTTGAGAGGGATCAATCAGGTTTGTGGGACCACGCATGCAGACTTAGTTTTTCCTAAGATACACTCAGTATTCTTTCAGCATTTTCTCACTGTCACAACTGGGCTTGTCACTGCACAGAGTTTAGCTCTCACTGTGACTTCAGTGAATATGGCATGAAAGATTAGACAATTTCTTTTTATAACTTACAGATTGTTTACACTTGACATTTGCTGTGAGTTGTTTGATGTTGAAGTGCCTGCTTCTGTAAATTGCAGCTTTTTCACTTAATCACCAAGCACTTTAAAGCACTTTGGGAGAAAGTTAACTCAGACCCGATCAGATGAGCTCTTAGTTTCCTATTAAAAGAACTTTAAAAAATTCCATCTTATGGTAGCATTAGATATGGAGATGGCATGTACTTCACTCACAAGGATATTGCACAACATAACAGGAGTACCTGCACGGCAAAAAACAATCTATGCACAGCAGGTAAGCCTTCATTACAAAAACTGGCAGAGAACATTAAAAAACTAATGCACACTTTAGATAAAGTAAAACAGGGGAAAATAGATATTTGCTGAAACATAACTTCAGAATAGTCATAATGACAAAGACCACAAGTTATTTCATCCCAGTGTCCTCTCTCCAAAGCCTGTCTACAGTGGATGCTTAATGAAGTATAAATATAGGCAGCACAAAGTATTTGCTGAGTATTCAGCAAATTCCAACACTCCACAAGGAGCCTTGATTGTATTGAAAGAAAATGGATTCTTCTTCCATGCATCTGTCCCATCTCTTCCAAACATGTGTAAACTTTCACTATGTCCCCTGCTAGGGTGTTTCTCAGGTTTAACCATACTATAAGATTAAGTTTTATTTTGTTCTGAATCTCATATATATCATTTAATGCTTTGAATCTCTGTATGGGATGAGGTGTCTAACATTACTCTTCATTTTAAGAAGTAGTTGGCACACCAGTCACCTTGCAATGGAAGGGGTAGTGGGACATGAATCATTTTGTCCACAAAGAGAAATGCAGGTAACATGCAATTTGATGATGAGAGATTGTAATTCTGCTAAAACTCATTCTCCAAGAAATTAGTGCTTCCCTTCACATTCCTGCAGCAAAGAAAGAAAAGTTAGCAGAAGTTACCATATAGTGTCATCCTTTGAACAGAATGTTTCACTGGCATAGAATGACTGATACCTGTTTCTCCAGAAGGCTAAACTATCCAGGAGGAGACCACTTAGCAGTAGATAAAATAAGCCATTGTTGTATTCTGATAAATTACCTTTGGACATAATAATGATGACCTATACTGTGCTTGGAACAAGACTGGTAAAACACGGTGCATCTCATTTGTTAACAATACAGCTTCTGGTCACCATGTCTGTTTTACCTAAGGAATTGCTTGTTTCATTTTCACACAAGCAATGGAAAGTGCTAAGTAGTTGCATGCTGCAAAATAGGCAAGGTTGGCTGTGATATTATTATTATAAAGTTTTGAAAGTATTTATGGCCAAGGTTTTACAAAATCAGCAGTAAATACAGGGACAAAACAAGTATTGCCAACAAATAAGTACAAGTTCCAATACCTGAACAAATATTTACAAGTAGATAGTGGAAAATCTTCAACACCCCTGTGGCTAAGAAACAACATAAAATCAAACAGTAATTTTCAAACAAAATTAAAGGTATTTTTTTTCCTGAAAGTAAGATTAATTAGAAGGTACACTATGCCTTAATTTGAATTGCTTTTAAATTCAACACTAAATACATACAAGACCAGTTTAATCTGTCCTGTAAAGACCTCAACTACTGGCTGTGGCATTACTAAATCTCATGTTTTACGCTCCGTTTCAAATAATGCAAACTTAGCAAAAAGATATTTGTAAATAAAATTAACAAAAAAAGAATGTTATCCAGCTTTCCTTTCCTCCTGTTCCACTGAATAAGCATAGAAAAAATATAACATACACTGCTTTGGTATAAAATAAATTAAAAAAAATAAAGCAAACATCAGATGGGATAGCTTTTACTGAGGAAGCTCTAAGCCAGCCAAGCATTCTACTAAAAAGCATGAAGAACCTTCATCTTCTTCATTGCCAAATTTACATAGCATCAAGCTTTTTCTTCCTTTTCGCAGCAGGTCTACTGAACAGCGAGTATTTACAAGGCATTGCAATTCATAGCAAAAGTCAAAGTGACACAAAACTGGCTGCCAACACTTTAAAGAAATAAAACTCTTCCATGTATAAGCTAAGTGCAAGCTCAGAGTGAAAAACCTCAAGGGAAACACTCACATTGACAATAGGGAGAGTTCAAATAAAACCACGGCAACTACCTATCAATTTTCCTTTATGAGATTTTTAACAACACCACCCTTAGTGGGTGCCGTTTGTTGTAAAAAGACATGGCTAAGGATAGTAGCATATATCTTTCCTCTAAGAATTTACATTCAAAAACCAATATTTATTAACATGGTTCAGAAGTAACTTCAAAGCACTATTTCTAATTGTAAAATTACTAACAGAATTAAACAACAAGAAGACAACCACAGCTAGCATGCATGTTTCTACCTCTGCCAGAATAAGATGTTGACTACTTTCTCATTACTGTATACAAGGAGCATGTGTCTTTCTTTGCAGAGAATTTGGAGAAGATGCCTTTGTCTTTCAAGTAAGTTGTTTTTTTTCAAAAAGACACAATTAAACTTGCATTTGAACTTCAATTTTGATTTCAGTATTCTGCTACCACAGCTTCTCAAGAGAAGCGTGGCCAGCAAGGCAAGGGGGGTGACTCACCTCCTCTACCTGTTTAAGAATTGTAGATGAGTTTTTTTAAAAAACTTGATGATAATATGGCAGAATGAACATTGGTCTTACCAATGTTTACAAATATCTTAAGTGTGGGAGACAGAAGGATTTGGCCAGCTTCTTTTCAGTGGTTTGTGGGGACAGGACAAGGGGCAATGGCCACAAAATGGATCACAGGAAGTTCCGCACCAACACACGAAAGAACTTCTTCACAGTGAGGTTGACGGAGCACTGGGACGGGCTGCCCAGGGAGGCTGGGGAGTCTCCTTCTCTGGAGATACTCAAGGCCTGTCTGGACGCCTACCTGGGCAACCTGCTCTAGGGAATCTGCTGCCACAGAGAAGCTGTGGGTGCCCCATCCCTGGAGGTGGTCAAGGCCAGGCTGGATGGGGATTTGGGCAACCTGGTCTGGTGGGAGGTGTCCCTGCCCATGGCAGGGGATTGGAACTGGATGGTCTTTAAGGTTCCTTCCAACCTAAACCATTCTGTGATTCTATGATTAACAGGCACCAGCCAAGAACTAGCAGTTCATTTTCTGAAACTTCTTTTTTTTTAAATGAGAGATCAGAAGTCCTTTCCCTTATAAATTTAGCAGAAATTTTAATAATTTCTTGTTGGATGAAAATGCTAAAACAGTGAGATTTTAGAAAGCCTTCCTCAACTTAGTGAAAATATGGGCTAGAAGAAGAAAACTTACACTTCTGAAGAAGTCTGTTTCAATAAGGATGAACAAAATGCATACACATGCGAAGTATTTTGCTATTTGAAAAGCATTTAATAAAATTTTCTAAGGCTACAAGGTCATGTTGCCTTAGTATATTGACATCTAATTCAATACCTCATGAAGAGAACATCAAATTGTTTCCTATAAATTACTTTGGCTTTTAAGAGATACATATTTTTATATGTATTTCATAGGTATTTATATGTATATACATATTTATCTTTTTAAAAGAAACATGTTAAGCAAGCACAGTGAAAATGTGGTAGTTTTAGATCCATGATTATTACAGCTCAAGTAGAATACAGAGCTCAAAGCCACCAGGAAATTAGTTTCCTACAACAGAGGTGCTTTCGGAACAGCAGCTTTGCGAAGTCCCCACTGTCAGGACCTGCAGTCAGGCCGTACATGCAGCTCAGCTCTTTCTACAGGCTCTCTGAAACATCAAGTCATTTATGCTATGCAGTTCTTCAGGTTACCCGACTTCTGCTACTGTGTGAAGGCACCTTCCTCAAGACCATCTCACGTTTGAGAACAGCTTAAGGAACTTTGAAACAGTACCACTCAGCAACCTGGAGACTCCTAAACTCACAGTCTGGGCCCATCCCAGCACTCCATCTTTAGCAGACATTTCAAGATTGCAGTAAGAATCACGTTGATTTTCAACAGAGCCACCCACGCAGTAGTTACCAATAATGAATTGCTCTCATGGTATCACTAACTCTAATATTTGCAATATCAAATAACACCCAAATTATTAAATCAGAGGTGAGCTCTGCTTCCCCCTCCATGGTGAGCATCCCTTCTCCTTTTGCTGAAGTGCCAGAGGACACTAGCATTGCAGTGCACAGGAGCTCATAGAAACCAGTGGATCTCAAAGTAAGTGTTGTGCTGGAACAGGTATCTCATTGCCTTTGGAAAATAAGAGAAGGCAGCCCAGCTTGTCCACTATTAGCTGAAGCCTTGTAGGGACAGTTCACCTAAACTAAAGTCTTCATAGAAAACAGCAGCTCAGTGATGGGAGAGGAAAGTTTGGGAAGATCGCCATATCTAGATTTCCTGACATCCCTCCAAATCCCTTGGTTTAATATCACTGGGACATTGCAGAACAGCGGTATTTCTATAATGTCAGAATCTTAAAATATTCAAATTGTATCACTTACTGCTGTCACACTTTGAAATTTCTGAATATATATGACTAAAAAACAAGCCCAACTTTCCTTCCAGCTTTCTATTTTCCTACAATGAAACAGAACTATATTCTGAAAAACTGAAATTTCACTGAAACTAGAATGACAGATGCTATCATCTCTAATCACAAAGGTACGTGCAAGATTATAAAACTTCCAAGAGTATACACAGACAAATATGTACCCCATTCCAGAAAGCAAGATCTGATCACTCTTATCCCTTTTCACTTACACTTTTCAAGCAGAATAAACCAGCTCTGCTGAGCCTGTCTTCCTGTCTCCTCAGTTGCTTATAGTAGCTTATTTCCTACCTTACATATACACTAGTCTGTTTATTTTTTCCATTGGGATAATCCAAGTGTTTACACGGTCCTTAAGTAAGCCAGACTGGAGAATTAAGCCAAGTTAATATGGAGTCATGGACTGGTTTGTTATTGGTTTGTTTAAATTACAGCTGAAATTATAGTGTAAGGATAAAAATGAGGCAGTATTTTTAATTGTATACATCTCTGCTTTCTCTTTTATACTAAACCTTTATTTTTTTTTAAAAAAAGCATATTTTTCCACAAAAAAGTTTGAAACTGAAACGATTTCTTGTTATTAAAAGAGGGAAACAGCATAAATGTAAACATTTGCGTAAAGTTAAAAAAAAAAAAAAAAAGAATGAGAATTCCGAGTTATACAGCAAATGTGACCAAAACTTGTGTTTTTTCCACTAAAAAAAAAAAAATAATAATTACAACCTTTGCTAAACAGACTTCTCTAGTTCTTTAAACTGCCAAAACTAAGAGATTAGAGGAGTCCTCTTGTCTATGCGAGTCTTAGTCGGGCATGCAAAATAAGCATTCACATGTATTTTATATTTTTCTTCTCAATACCGTAAGATACCACAGCCCGTGCACACTTATAGAGATTATTAAAGAAGCAGCATTTCCAGGCAGGTTTGACAGAGACAAGAAGGTAATCTGGTCATGCTACAAGAAATGCTGGCAACAGTGTCAATACATCTGGCAAGCTCTCCTCTGAACAATGCCTATTTGCCTTTGACAACAACTTACAGATAAGAGAGCATCCTAAACTAACAAATAGTCCGGATTTTCAGAAAATATGCATTTTATTTCATATTACAGCATTAAAGGGATTTATATTTTGGAACAGACAACCATGACATGACCAACATTCGAAAGCATCTAAGGAATCCATTTAAAGCTATTCAGACTTTTATAATAATCCCCATAGAGAAGAAATTACAACTTTAAGGAACACAGCCTATCACACACAGACTGACTCCCGAGGAAAACCTTTAAGGGAACACAATTTTTGAGACTTTTAGGGGCATAGCTCCTCCCAAAAAGAACGACCACTCCTTTTACTACGTTATCTTTCCTAATCTTTCCTAAATAACAACCTTTCCTCTATCATCCCACACAAGACCTTAGTCTGAACAGTAAATACTGCGAACAACTGATTATTATCTTGAATGTAATTACATTATATTATTCTACTGTATTTCTCCTCTGTTGTTTATATTATAACATTATAAGCTCTTTGGGGCCACCTCCAGCTGTTTTGTTTTGTTTTGTTTTTTAAAGGTACACAGCACTTAGGCATTCTAATTATACAAACAGTAAAGAGTGCCTAAGTGTTTTTCCTTGCAAGGGAAGGGCCTCTAGTTACTGTTTTGCAAGTTATACTGCATCCTTGCAAAATCTAGTCTGATTCGTGTTCTAAATGAGGTATGGATAAGAATTTTTGGCAAATTAACTAACTGTTACAGCACACTTGTTATATGAGGATGCTACGTGGATGATTAAATAGATTGTCTGGACTAAACCCTTTATCAAGACCAGAGGAAGACATTAACACATGGAGTAAAAGTACAAAGAGGTTTCCCTTCCTCATTTCTGATGCCTGGTATCACAGCAGACCTGGCAATAAAGAAAAAAAAAGTATGAAACCAGCCTAAAGTGTGGAGCATGCCTACAAAATCTAACAGCTAAAATCTCTTGAATCTTTAAAAAAAAAAAAAAAAAAAAAAAAAAAAAAAAAAATCTGAACTAAGTACTCTATATATATAGCATATTTTATGTATTATAGTGTATAGAGTATACATACATACTACACACCATACTAAATAATAAATATATTTTATATATTTATTTAAAAGTGACCCAAAAGCAAAAGAATGATCATACTAAGGCACAAAGTCCTCCTGAACTTGTCAATAAAAAAGTTCTCATTTCTAAACTTGTATAAAATAACATCTTCTACCTAGTTCTTCCAAATAGTTAAATTATTATAAATAGGAGTATCAATGATTATAAATAGGAGTTTGACATAGTTATAAGCAAATGGAAGCAATATTATATTAGTGAAACTTCTTGGTAGCTATACAATTAGAAGATGATATGATCTACCCGATCTATACCCATAATGAAATATTAACATTTTTAACAAATTAAATTTGAGTCTTGTGCTGATTCTTGGCATGTCTCAAAAATAGTGGTATGTTGTGAATCCCAGAGAAGTCCTTGGTGGCTACAAAGCACGCAATCAGCATGTTTGGTATTGTGATGGCAGCATCAGATATACCACAAGTGCAGTGCAGAGTCATCAGTTTTTGGAAAGCATCAAATTTTTTTCTGTATGAGTCAATCACCTATACAGCACATGCAACATGTTTGATGCTTTCGAAAAGCAATGGACTGACTATGTATGTATTATACTACAAATGCGTGAGATCTGGGACACCATGGACAGAAACATTACAGTACTATTTAGCAGACCTGCAATATAGTCTGAAAGTCATTAATTGTTGAGGTACTTAATTTTTTTCCTGGAAGTGATTCATAAACAGTTCTATAAAAATATGACAAACAAAAAGCAATATGAGTGCATCCCAACACAATCATCAGCTTGCCACAGTAGAAAGTGAAGAACTAGCGAAGAGCTAGTAAAGTATATTTTACAAAGTGATAAAAAAAAATCAAAAATGAAAAAGAAAACATGAATTAGTTTTACATACTACTCAAAATCAGCAGGAGTGAATAAAAATAGAACAAAGCTAATATCTTTTTTTTTTTTTTCCAGATTTCAATCAATATAGTTTCAAGATTTCCACTGAAGCATTAAAAGCAAGTACCATAACTCTAATTTAAACAAAGGTCACATTATCTCCAAAGTACCGAGAATAATTTCAAAGAGAATGTTTTTATGTTAGTACTGTTGCCATTAATTTCAGATCATCTTCCCCCAGGAAAAATAAAACTGCAGTTTAGCCAGCAGCTAAATAAATGTTCAGTGCTTTCAGTGCATTTCTCCTTGCATGACACTTGCCTGTTAAGCAGAACATGCACCGTTACATCAATGCCTGGACATCTGAAGGGCAACATGGAATGTATGAAGTAACTGGAAGCTTCTCCTGACAGCTCAGCCAGTGGACTGCAGGTCCATCTCAGGCAGTGAATTTCATAATGGACTGATCTGGGAAATTTCCGTAATGGGTTTGAACTTTTGTGTCTCAGCTCTGCTGATGCAAACGTTTGCTTGGTTGCACCATAAAGAATATTACTAAACTGGTCTCTGCAACCCTGAAAAGCATTCCATTGTCAAAATCAAAACGCATAAAATCTTGGGCATGAAGAGTCATTTCATGAGAGCTCGTGGCACACTACTGAAGGTTTCTTTCTACAAATCCTTACCTGTAATTCCCTATATACATAACATAAAAAAAGGCTTTGGCTTGTGAGAATGACAAACTAATACATTTATTTTTCTGTAGCTTAATATTTCATTCTTGCTGGTGTGCCGTTATGTACCAAAGAGCATACAGTTTTCATTCCAATCTAAACTCCATCTTCAGGGTACGATCATTTTTACCGATACCTCAAGACAGTTGCAGTTCTCTTCGCCCAGGACTTAGTTACCAAACATAACCCCATTCTAAAGCTACGTCAAATGATGTTTGACAGCATTGTGCATGAGCTGATATGATAGTCTGAAGGAAAGCTGAATTCAGTCAAAGAACAGCAGTACAATGGAATGGCTACATGGTTTTTAGATTGAAGTCAGCTCACCTCCGGGCATCTCAGAGCGAGACTTCAACACTAACCGCAAAATACCAAACAAATACATGCAGAATAGTAATATTTTCTTATATGTAATTACATTTAATAGAATAGATAGGTATACTATATATACTATTATATAGATTGTTATATACATATATGACATTATTATATATGTCAGATATATTTAAACAATAATCAAAGGACATTAATGAAATTAATGGAGGCAACCACCCCTTTATTAAATCCTGGATATATCTCAATGGAAACTCAGCCCTTGTATAGCAAATGCAAATGTAAATAGTGTCATCTTTCAGGACTAATAATCAAATACAAAATAAAGACTTTTTAAAAATGTGTAAATGAAAATTGTTACTGGGAAAATAATGTCATAAACTTGGATAAGCTCACTGCTGTAATGCATTTTGAGAAGGGGACAGGAGGAGAAAGACCTTCAGTCAGACCTGAAGAAACTGTTCAGCTCATTTATCCAATACAACATATATGAGGTTCTGTCTTGAATCAGTCACCTAAGATGCCTATAAATAGACAGCAAGACGATTGTTTTCCCACATATAAAATGAACTGCCTCATGTACTCCAATGCATAATTTCAGAATGCAGCAAATTAAACAACCTAGAAACCAATAATCTAATG
Organism: Nettapus auritus; assembly: GCA_011076525.1. Taxonomy (NCBI): domain Eukaryota; kingdom Metazoa; phylum Chordata; class Aves; order Anseriformes; family Anatidae; genus Nettapus; species Nettapus auritus. Next base: position 50,416,927 of record CM021766.1, read on the forward strand.
TAACGGAAACTGTACTTATCAAATACGCTTGAAAATAACTCAAAGGAACCTTTTAAGCAGACACAGTGAAGATGACAGAAACAACCATACCATTTCAGCAAAGTTGACCATACAGAAGAAACACACACCAAAAACATAAGTGCGATTTTCTTTTTGAGTCAAGAGGAAAGCTTACTAACCTTGTGATTTTGTCTCTCAATGGGGCTTGAAAATAACTGTAATATTTTAATATGCTACTGAAAAGACATCTTTTTATTCTCTTAAAAATCTTTATGTTACAGGATGTTGCCAATGTGTGTTTAAATTTCTGTTACACAGCAGTTTGTACTTACCTGAAGTCACTGCTTCTAATCATTACTGATGGAATGCAAATATACCAATTTCTTTCAGGATCATTAGAAAAGATTACACGCAGCCATGAAAAACTAATTAATTATGTTATCCCATGTAACTCTAAGAAATGACAAGCTGGTACCAAAATATTTACTTTGGCCTACGTATTCTGTGCATTAGCAAAGTCAGCAGGCAAAACTTAAACATTCATAAAACACAAAAGACAATACAGAAAGGATTTTAATAAACTTAATAACAACAACAAAAAAACCCTAGCTTTTTAGCCAGAGCCAAAAAGCACAGAAGAACAAAGTGTCTCAAATACAAACCCAAGATCCCTGGAATGCAACTTCAAATTAGACTTCAGGAACAATTTTAGAAGGCCTTCTCTGCCCAGAAGTCAGTAAAAAGGCTGACAGAAGAGGTTTATCTTAGAAAAACACTGCAACCATCTTCATCCCCCACGCCTTAATCCCCCTCCCCCAATCCTCCAAAAACAATAAAAACTAAAATCAACTAACATGCAAACAAAACATAACATTACTCCTAGCAAAACTGTATATGTACCAGATTATTTGTGATAGGAAAACTCTGCTCTCAAAAAATATGATTGGAAAGGAACTGAGAAATTAGATGGGGTTTGCATTTGTTTGTATGCTTTTAAGGGGAAAGAGCATTCTTAAGAAAAGATTTTCAAATATAATTTTCCTTTCTTATACATCTTATATTCTATGTATCAGAACATTCCAATTCAATAAACTGGAAAACACAGAGGCAAAATAAAATCATTTTGAAAGAGACGATTCAAGCATTTCATTATACGATGCTACATGGAACTTATTCAGCTCCTTCTACAAAATCTCCAGTTGTTGAATTCAATATATTCCAGTCAAAAAAACAGCATTTTGTATGCTGACTGTATGACTTAAGTATGGGAGAACTGCAGAAACAGCCAACCAGCAATGAATTTTCATGTTTCCTCCTTACAGTTACCTTACAAGAAAAGGTTGTTTGGCTTTTGCAGCCCCTTTTGGAGGTGTTTAAAGGATAGTAATGTTTGTTTTTCACTCTAATTTTTCCTACAGTGTGGATAAAGAAGCAAAGAAAGACTAAAATATGGTCTGCATGTACAGGTAAAGCCTGCCTTTAGCTTTGCTTCCTTTTTGCTATAAAGGACACAGCATGAAAAAGTGCTCTGAGCTTAACTTTCTTAATTTTATAAGCTGCTTTTTGTTATGCTACCCTAGGCAATGACTGGTAAATAGTACTAAAAAATTTCCTTTTCTAAAGCTGTTTTTGCTAAACAGAAACAGACACTTGCCAATACAGCTTACAGAAACAGACAGTTCCCAAGTACAGCTTACAGCTTTCGGGGAACATATCCGTATTGAAATGAGCAAGCTTCCAGCAGGAAAGAAATTTTAAAATTTAATGAAATTTCAAAATGGTGAATTATTTTACATAGAGGGAAACTTTAACGTTTTAGTGTAAACACCTTCCATGGTAAACCATTCACATTTTTCTCAATACATAAATAAAAACACTCTATTCACAAATGTTGTTTTGTTTCTGAGTTGAACTTTATTTTTTAAGTCTGTGGGTGTTTGTAGAACCAAACAAAACATTCAAGTTTACCTAATCCAATCCAAAATTAAACAAAATTCTAAACATATTTCATTTCTCTACAAAGTACATTTCCCAATCTTTCCAAATGACAACTGAATTTTAAAAAATTCCCCAAACCACGTCCATCTAATTCAACCAATAGATTAGCTATATGTCATTACCATGACACTGTTTAGTTGTTCTGGGTATATAATGATCATAGAATCATTAAAGTTGAAAAAAACCTCCAAGATCATCTGGTCCAACCATCCCCCTACCACTATCATCCACTAAACCATATCCCTAAGCACTACATCCAACCTTTCCTTTAGAAAGGAACTACCTTTCCTTTAGAAAGGTAGAACTTGAGGCCATTCCCTCTTGTTCTATCACTACCTATCTGCTGGAAGAGGCCGACCCCCCGTTCCCTACACCTTCTTTTCAGGTAGTTGTAGAGGGCAAAATATACATATGATCAAGAGTTTTTTCTTTCCACACAAAGCACAACCCAGTCTAACCAAACAATAAAGTCAAGGCCTTTGACTGATTGAACTATACAGAATAGACTCACTATCAGGGAATTTGCAAATGTTTTCAGGTATAACTCTGTCAGAAATTATTTGACAGCCACAAAATCAACTTTAAGTATCATTGTACACTTCAACAACATTTGAGTTTATATGAACAATGGAAACTCAAGTTTTGGATATAGATGGATAACACCAGTGCCTTTTTTCATATTAAATTTCATATCAAACAGATTCTCAACTAAGTCTCTTCATCGCATGGTTAACACGGAGGAAGAGTTATCTTTCTTTTGAGAGTGTTACAGAAACGGTTGAAAAAAATAATATAAAGAAGTGCAAGACTTCAGTTAATCCTGTTAAGCCACAGAAGACAAGCACTGGTATGGGTACCTATATCAGCTATTTGATGGAACATTGACACTAGAAGGGCAAAAACATTAGTGAGCAAGGAATTCAGACTAGCTCCTTAAGAAAATTTTGTTGGGACATGTTTAGAATAAATAGCAAAGGACGTGTTTAAACTGACAAGACCACTTCCTCATTCGTGGGTCTGTGTCCAGCCTCTGATGAAGCCTTCATTGCACATCAACATGAGACCTCAATATGCAACACCTACCCTCTCTACAGCCTTGGTTTATTTCCCCACCCCAAAGAAATTAGAGTCCACAGCCCAGGTCTCCGTCTGGGTGACCAAGCACGCAGTCCTTCAAAGGACATTCAAAGACCATATCTACCACTTAGAAAGCACAGCTTAAAACATTAAAATTTGGTACCACTTTGACTAATTAACAGGAAACCAAACCCACTGTCAATATTAAATATTTCTCCTTTCAAGAATGGCAGCTGCTCTGAAAATGTACACAGAGAGCTCAGTGGTAGTGCTGCAGGAAGAAACCCAGTTACCAATTAAGAAAGTAGGATGTCCTGACAGCACCTTATCAGAACTACTAAAACCAGAGATCCTTAGCTAGGCTCACATTGATCTGAAAAGCTTTGGAAACTAGTCACGTTATATAAAAAGAATCCTTATCACTATGTGCAAACATCTGTTAATAATGATACTTGTAGAGAGAGAAATATTTAACATTAATCTCCTTCAAACTCTCAACACTTCAAAACCTACAAGATAAGGGATAACTGTGAAAGACTACTGATGAAGGAAAGTTGAGACTCAGCATCACCCTTTAGGTAGCTCCTTTGCTGTGCAATACTACATTTTGTCCAAATTTTCCTGAACAGAAGTATTACTCAGCATTCAACACCATGCATGCCAGACAGCCATCATGTAAATAACGGAATAACAATAAATTATATTTTGCCACTGCAATTATTCACCCAGAAACTATTGTTCCACGTAGCTTGAGGATATGAGTATGCTGTTTCCCAACATAACTTGACTTTCCTTTGAGCTCACTGGTTGCTACCATAAAATAAGTTAATATTGTCATAATTATTCAGTGTATATTTTAATAGCAGCATATTCCCTGTCATTTTTGACAGACATGCAATGCTAAAGAAAAAGAATTTCCTACTGGTACATGCAGGAGGTTTTCATTCTAAAGTAGAACGAAGTAACAGCTAATTCATAAAACTATTTATATTTTTAAGTCAGTTTGCTGAGCCATCTAAAATTGTTGGCAATATAAAGTGCTATCTCTGCCCAGAAATTCTCTCTTATAATTGGTTGCATTTACAAACCACCAGATAGCAATATCAGTTAAGCATCTTTTTATGGTCACTAAAATCCATTAAAGAAAATTCTGAAATCAATTAAAAGTCTTGCAATTTAGCCAAAGGTATCCCAGGACATCACTCCACACAACACTGTTTAAACTTTTGTGTCTCCTTGAGGCACTCTTCACCAATGGTAGCAACTCCGGCCTTCCATTTAATGAACTAAGCAAAAACACATTGTCATACATAAGAGTCATTTTTGGAAGGAAGGAAAGAGCTCTCTCATAACTGCAAATACAATCTCCTAAAATACAGGATTGAACATGATATAGTAAATTTTGAAAAAACATACCACTGAACTGATGACACAAAGAAAGTGCTGTACTATCAGCCGTAGAAAAACTCTTTGCATAAACATCCTTACAGAATACATTTGTCCCCAACTTAAAAACCACTTTACTACATTGAGCAATATTTTTTGTTTTACTAACTGTCCTATAGAAATCTGTTAAAAATGTGATTAGACAAGGCTGCCCATGATTAAAAAAAAATAAAAAAAATACCACTGCCTACTGAAAGTTGAAATTGAGAGACAAAACACTGAAGTTAAAGCAGCTAAAACCTCAATAATCTACTTTTAGCTTCAGATGGATCAGTTCATTTAAAAAGAATTTTTGTAATTATCAAGTCGATGTCAATCATAACTTCTAAAGTACTGTGGAGCTCAGACAGGAGATGTAAATACATACACAGTACGCAAACAAACTCAACTTCAGGATACCTTGTATAAAATAATTGTCAGAAATTTAGTTCAGTGCATTATGAAACTATGCAGAATATACCAGGAACTTGCAACACACTGACTTTTTGACTCTATTGAATTTAAGATACATAAATAAAATACAAAAATAAAGAAATATAAAGAACTGCTTATTTCAAAAGTTGGAAAAGTACAAGATATAGGCGGATATCTGTTCGGTCACAATGACTTCAGTCATCTCTTTTTAATTAGTTGATTTAAATCAAGTTTACATTTGTAAAAATAATTAGAACACGTGTAAGTTTTAACAGTTTTGTCATCTGTTTTCATCCCATTACTAATCTCAGCAGTGTTAAATTCTGCTTTTATAAAACTGTAATATAGACCAAAAAGTAATGATATGGACTCTAAAATAAAATGAAACAAAAACTTACTAACCTACACAAAGTATGTAAAACTTTCAAAAATGAAATAAACTCACAGGGCTGAATTTTGACTAAAAAGCCTGTGAAAATCAAAATTAAAAAGTCTTCAGAAGTAGTCTTCAAGCATCAAAAATATTTACCACTGTAAGGTACCTCATGTCTGCTGTCACACAGATACATTATTGGTAACGGTACACTGACAAAGTATTAGAAGTCCCAGACTAGATCACTGACTACTTGAAATGACTGGGCCTTATCAAGTTGCATACTGTAAGACTACATACCTACAAAGCATTGCAGGTAACATCATTCTCCCTTTTCTTACATGACTTGATTATGTAGTTGTATAAAATCATCAGATACTGTTTTTTGCTGCTGTTCTTCTAAGACATGTCAATTCTCCCATGAATAATTCCAAAGTGGAAAAACTTTTCATCACATAGCTGTACCTCTCCATATTTTTCACTAGAGCTTCACCAATGCTTCTTCTGAGAGAACAGAAAATTGTTGAAGAGAGTGTAGTTCAATAACTCAGCCATGACTTTAATGAACTTGAATTGCTCAAGTTTTCACTGGATTGATGAAGAGTTTCTGCAGCCCAGTTGCAGCAAGCTGGCAGTAATAAATTCTCCATACACTGCAAACTAGGTATCTAACTATTTCTTCACTGTTTCTAAACATGTGACAGCTAGAGGCAAAGCCTCTCATTTTACAACTAGGTACTTGCTTCTTTTCTTATTTCCTCTAACAAAGGTTCTAGTATAAGGCCAAATAAGAATAGAACTCCCTGGAGATGCCTGCTGTGAGAAGTGTCATAGTATTTCTCCATGAAATTTTAAAACAGCAGCTTAAGGGCAACTTTTTCCATTAGAAATCAAGTTATTTTGAGGGAGTCAATAGTTATAATAAGGGCCGCAGTACAACAGATGAATTGAATTACTTAGTTTTCAATCTGAATGTACAGTCCTAGAAGTTCAAAATACTTTCCAAAATTTCACATTTGTTGTCTCCAAAGACAAATCAATGTTAACTTTATGGCATGTATATACAATTATAACAGGACAGACATGTCTGATTTTTTTTTTTCCTACACAATAATTCTGAATAAAATTAAATGCTAGCCCATGTAAGGCCATAATCCTGACTATATTGCTCATATTTTCTCTTTGCTTTATCATATTTCCTTGCTGAAACGTTCAGTTTGTTTAGAACATTTAAATGAGTATTTAGTGCTAAAAAAATAATACTATGCTTATACGACTGCTAATAAAAAAGTACTTCACAGATACACCTGGATGAAGGGAAAACAATGTAGTGTTCTTTTTCTACCTACATACCATGCTTCATGATTACTGCTCAATAACCATAACCATCAAATGGTAGATTTTAACCTGCACAGTGACTACTTAACAATTTAAAAATCACCTGTCTTGTACTACTGAAAACTTGTAACCTTCTGAAATGAATTGCCCAAACTGCTTCTACACCAAAGTGGGAAGTGCATTTATATATCTTGTATTTCAATTACTGATGATATAATCAAATTCATACAGGTTTAGGAGATTTGTCCTATTAAAACAAGAATTCTGACACATGGCAGGATTCCTGTCTGTCATAGCAGACAATCTAATTCACAGCAACAACTGCATTAATCATACAAACCTAAGCAGTAGGAGAAAAGGTATGGCAATTATAGAAAAGCTCCAAGAAAGAAAAAGAGGAGTTTGGCTTGCAGAACAACAAGGTTTTAACAAAAGCAAAAGATATTTACATTGCTAAGTCGATAATGTAGAACTCAGAATTTCTAAACGTGAACTTTGATTAGGAAAAGGACTTTTCTTTTACATACTGCTGATAGGAATAGCCAAAAGTCCATCACAAACTTGAATAAAGTTCCTTGTGGGTTCCTAAATAAGGATGGATTTTAAGATGTGCTTTAGCACTGATGACCAACTTTTTATTAGAACAGTTATAACAGTGAGCTGTAAGTGAAACCCAATGATTACAACGTTTGTACGTGCCACAAAGTGTGACATCACATACTGTACTTATTGCTATAATTTTGATTCAAAGATGGAATGAGAAGCTGTAGATGAATTACCTCAGTGTTTTTTAGTAAGTGTATCAAGTATTTTTTTTTAGTAAGCGTATTTAGTAAGGGTATAAAGCTTCAACATGGCACACAAACACAAAACAATTCCTCTGCCTTCACAGAGATTGCATCAGAAATGAACACAGAAAATATTTGAAAATGTTTATTTTTGAAAGAAAGGCAAAATTCAGATACAAGTAACAAATATCAGTTCAGTAAAACTAACATAACTATGAAACACAACAGTTTTAGGCAAATATTATCACAGAGTCCTGTACTATATGAAAAACTGATGTTTGGTTAGATCCATGTAAGATCAGTACAAATATTCCACTGAAGTTGAAAGTAGAAGTCTGTCAGTACCTGTTCTATTGGAAGCTGTTAACCTTGTTTGTTTCAAATAAATCCTCAAAACTTTGTATTGCTCACAGAAACATCGTAGAGCTCCTCAAGGAAACCCATTATGAGAAAGAGCAATATATCGCAAAAGTGTTTTCAGAATCCTATGAAAGTTTATGAAATTTATTGTTATCGCTGACTGAAAAACATTACTGTCTTCCCTTGTAAGAAAGTAGCAACAAAGCAAAATGAATAAATCTTACAGAAAACATCTTCATCACAAGAAAATGCCTGTATGGAACTTTATCTGTGCAAGCCTAAATTCGAAATGGAATAATCCTTCTGGTAGGACTAGATTTTGTAAACAATGGCACACCAACATAATGACAGCACAGCTTTCTACCACAAAGGAACCACTAGACACAGCCAGAACATATTAAGAACACCAATACTGTAACAGAGCCATATTGTATCGTGATCATTACATGTGAAAATAAGACCTGGTACGATTCAAAGGTTGACTTTTATTGTAGGGACAAAGCCCCTTACCTTGAAAAGACTGTTTGGCTCTGTCCACTAGTTCTTCAATGGGATAGCTTGCTAGGTCTCCTCTGGCATGCTTAGTTTTGCAGTAAGTACATGCATTGAGACACCTGTTTAGGAGATGAAAATATTCAGTTTCTTCCCAACAAAGCCTTTACTTGCACAACTATCTTAAGAACACCTTAAGATAACACAACTATCTTTAAGAGTTTTTATATGTATGACTACAAAGTAATAGTATTCTGTTTTAAAATCAACAAACTAAACTGATTTGAAGAGTGTTTTGGTCTCATACTTCCTTAAAATACTCTTCACATCTACAGAGAGGATGAGAAAAATGATCAGTGAAAAACATGTATTCCAATTCAAAGAGTGGGAATTCACATCTTTTTAGAAAGCTATAACAGGATTAACAGTTGTTCACTACTAAATCAATACTCAAGGCAAATATCCAGATTTCAGTGCAACTATTACACAAATTCTAACCTAAACAAGGAGGTGAAAATAAAAATTAATAAATCATGAAAAATATGCAGATTGTAGACTGCATCCTGGAAAACACATTTGAGTTAGATTTTCCTTCTTTCATTTAGCTTTTATAAGCAAAATAAATAGGATAATAAAGACTGAATCATCAACAGGGAAGACAGGTTGGTACAAAAGATCTCAGAGCTTATACAAGCCTCCCATAAGAAACTAGAGAAACAAAGTAAAAGCTTTTAATTTACTTAACATGGTAGTAAAGGCAGATTAATTCTAAGTAAGAGCAGGGAAGGATTAAAAAAAATAAAACTTATCACTCGCTGCAGGTTTTTCTTGGATTAGTCTTTGGATCCTGGTCATACCATGAATGTAAAAAACACAATGTTAAGAGGAGTTCATTGCACTTCTTCTTCCCCCTTCTCCCTTTTTAAAGCTGACATGGGCCTACATTTTTAATAGGTTAAATTGTTTCAAACTTAAAAAACAAACAAACAAAAAAACTCCTGTTCACAGCTATTGAATCTTAAATTCTTACAACTTCAACATAGTAAGGACTTGGATGCCGAAAAAGGCTAGTGTTGGAACTACAGGAGTATTACTATATAACTTTCAAAAGAGTAATGAAGAGGTATATATAGAACCAGGTGGTTTCTGAAGGACAAGGCACCAGCTACAAGGCTGTTTACCACTTGGATATAATATTTTGTCTTCTATTAGTGTCTACTAACTTGTCTACTAACTCCATGACTAGGCAATTACTGCTTTGCAAACCGTAAAGGTTTTCCTTCCCAAAGACACCCCTCACATACTGGTTATACCTTAAAAAAGAACTCTAAATCTGAACCTTTACAACCTGCTCCAGGTGATTCATTCCCACCCAAAGACAATTTATCACCTGTCAGACCATTTTTTGTTTCTTGCTTTTCTTTTGCAAATTAAAAGCCTTTCACTGTGCAGGATTTAAAGCTTGTTTAATAGAGTAGCATTTGAAATCAGGAGTATGAACAGATAATTGTTTTATGCTTGACCTGCATCCCCTATTTAGCAAACAAAAATATCTTCTACTATTTACTAAAAGAGGGGAGGATTTAGATTAGAGGTTAGGAGGAAATTCTTCACTCAGAGGGTGGTGAGGCACTGGCACAGGTTGCCCAGAGAAGCTGTGGATGCCCCATCCTTGGAGGTGGTCAAGGCCAGGCTGGATGGGGCTTTGGGCAGCCTGGTCTGGTGGGAAGTGTCCCTCCCCTGTACCCCTGTCCCTGGTAGGGGGGTTGGCACTGGATGGTCTTCAAGGTCCCTTCCAACCTGAGCCATTCGGTATCACTGGCCATCTGCAGTATGTCACACAGGGCTTTCATTTCCCTTTTCCTGAGGGCACTCATTTCTCCCTGTTTCACATCCATCATTCTTTCAAACACCTTCACTTCTTCCAGGCTAGCAAAGAATGTCTCCCTTTTTTTCCCCCTCTCCCCCCCTTCACTTTTTTTGATGACAATGCAACATTCAATGCAACACTTCATTTCCAAGACAGCTGCCCTACAGTCATCCCACTGCCACACTCCTTCCTATCCACATCATTCACTTTCTTTCTTAGCCAGCTTTCTTCCCCAAAAGCAGCATTATGGATTAGCAATGCACGTGACCACATCCTCACCGTACAGTTACCCTTGTCTTCAGCAGCCTGGTGTGGTGGTTGGCACCAGCTAACAGCCAGCTTCCACCCTCCACTTGCTCACTCCTCCCCTCAGGGGCAGAAAACAAGGAAGAATGGCAACCAGAAAGCTCGTGGGTCGAGAAAAAGGTGGGGAGATCACCCATCAATTGCTGTCATGGGAAAACCACAGGGAAAATTAATTTATTGCCAGGTAAATAAAAACTTAATCCCAAACCTTTCCTCCTCCTCTCCCAAGCCTCACTTCACTCCTTCACTCCAGTCTTCAAGACACATCCTGTCCTGAGCAGCAAGGACTAGCAAAGGACAGCCCTGCAGCCCCCCTGCCAGCACCTGGGCACCCAAACGCAGTATGCTGGGCTCCAAAGTGCTGAAAGAAAATGCTTCCATGGGAGAATGCTACAGGCAAAGCACTATCTATATCTTTACAAGGACACTTTATAAGCAGTCCGATCGAACGCCATGTTATTTGTTAGCCCACTGATGGAAGATGTTTGTTACTGCATCGTTACAGCTGAGGCACGCAGCAAGAGCTTGAAAGCCTGTATTCATTACAGCTCCAGCAGGGTAGAAAGAACTCCTTTGCCATTTAAAGAAAAATAATATTGAGTCAATAAACAAATAAATAAAAACAATTACCTGTTACATATAGGCTGACCTACAGGTGTTTTGTTTGGTCGGTTTGGTTTTACTTGTTCTATTTTAGTTCTCAGACTATTTCTTTCAGTTCTATTTCCATTTCAAGGAAATTCAAGATGTGGAAGCATCTGCTCTTTTGCAACAATTCATAATGGTTTGGCTTACGCTGGGGATATTTGCACTAATCTTTGTTTTCTCCAAAGCACGTAAAATTGCCAGTTATTTTGACAATTTTTTTCAGGTCATCAAGAGCAGATTTAAATTGAAACAATCCTGCCCCATGACCCCAGCCGTGCTCTCCACTTTTGATTTCTGATCAGTGTCCCTGGAATGTCTGAAAAATCCAAGGTCAGACATCAAAACATGGGTGCGTACACTAACCAGACTTTCTTTCACCTTTCTCTAGAGTTTAGAAGAATTTTTATATTCCCCAAAGCTCACCATTTCCCCCACTGGTACCATAAAACAAAAGATTACTTAAACACTGTCCCTTCTGTCCACAAAGGAGAATTTTTCTCAGCTATCAGTAAACAAGGGATGTATGAAGATTTTATTTCTTGGGATCAAGTAAATTTTTAAACTCAAATTTAATTTTAAATTTTTCTTCCTTAAGCTAGGATTTGGGGAAAAAATGATACCAATCATTTTTTTTCTATTTACTTCAATTTACAAACTCTAAATACAATTTTTTTGGAGAACTTTGTGTTTCAATGGAAAGATTACTACCAGTTCTTTGCCACCTTTAACTGTAACCCTGCATGAAAAGGAAACTTTTATGGACCTTCTGCAAGATGGGTTACTTCATCATAAGCTTGATAACTATTTATAATTTCCGCAGCACTGACATTTAAAATAAACTTCTAACTTTATTCCTTGGTGATAGATATAAATAGCACAGAAAGTGAAACCCTAATATTCCAAAATATTTCTAAGTCTTTTAAAAATATCTGGTCCGCAGCCTGATTTCAGAAAGGACAAATTAAATACTGGACATACGGAATTCACGTTGATAAGTCACTCCATCACATATGACACTGCAACATAATTTAGTGATAGGAATATCATTAAATGCAAGAAGTCTCCAGGAATAGTATTTTTAAGTAATAGAATTATCATTTTATTATTCATTATATTATTTTCATTATTAGGTCCCCCTACTTAATAACAATTTGTGTCTTTTGTTTTTTTAAACTTCTTTATAAGTTGTGTTTGTGTGTATATACTTTTTTTTCTCTAAATTAAGTACTAACAAGGATATGATCAACTTTATCCTGAAAAAAGATATGAGCAAGGCAGCAGACACAGAAAAGAAACAAGTCATCAAGGTCAGAAAATGAATAGCATTATCCACTAATCTAATACGAATGGATGAGCCAAAATCTAAACTAGCATCAATGTACTGTAAAAAGGATTGTTTACATTATTTACATAGAATTTGTTTTGTTGTCATATCGTTCCATTTAGAACATAAAGAAAATGGTATATTACCTCTTGCTCTTTTTCTTATAATCTATGCATAAATCATATATTTATTATTCACTGTTTGTATTTTTCTCTGCATTTGGATAATAGTATTTATTACACAGCAAGAGTACTAAGAACCAAGAGACTAAGTACTAAGCAACAGTACTAAATAGTGAAGTTATAAATCTCTGAACCTTGAGGATAAGTTTCATATCTTCAGTATTCCTTTTCTAAAAGACCTAAAAATTTGTGACTCATCTCTCACTGCCTCTTCTCTTTACAACTTGGTATCTAGTATCGTATGAAAAAAACACACCTAATATCCAACCATATTTATAGGAAAGAACATACACTAGTTTCTTATGGTTGCTTTATAAGCAAATAATTTTTAACATAAGTCCTGGGCTTGGTCACAGAGAGAGATTGGAAAAAAAGCGTAGCAAAAAGTGGGGAAAAAGAAGGGGAAGTTATTCTCCAAATGTTTACAATTGTTTCTAAAAGCTTTATTATTATAGCCTTTAAGTACACTTCAGGGGGGTCACTGATTTAAGTTTAGGTAAGAGCTGAAAGTTGGAATTTGGAAGCAGACTTTCTACCAAGTCTACAACAATTAATTAAATCCTATTATAAAAATATTGTCTAATGTGTAATTAATTTGGTCCATCTTTTTTTGGTAATCAAAGAGGATAATGAAAACAAAGTGAAATAATGAAAACAAAATGAGAGACTTTGATGTGATATAGAAAAGGATTAATTTTAGAAAACAAAAAATAATACTTCTGAATCCTATTTGTATCATACTTGTTAATTCCACTTGGGAAAATAATCTTTTGGACTGCAGCTGACCAAAAATGCAGATTTAAAACACTTGTAGGAATGCTGAACTAGCCACTTTTCATAAGTTTTATAATTATCTTCTGAAAGTATAAGTTTATAACCCAACCACAAGTATAAGTATGTGTAGTGTTGTGTTTTTTTCCTCCCAGTAAGCCAACCTCTATTCCAAGTTTCTAGCATAACAAGTTATTCATAAATCCATGCTCCCACATCTTCAAACCACAGTCTATCAGCTGGAAAAGGGTTTTGGGGAACTCTGGATAACCTGTTTCAGTGCCTCACCACCCACTAAGTAAAGAATTTCTTCCTTAATCTGAGTGCTGCGTCTCACTAAGCATCATCCACCAGCAAGTGGATCTTATAAAACCAGCCCAGTAGGTAACATTTCCTTAAAAATCAGACTTTATCACAGCTGAAAATCAAATATACAGGACTAAAAGGCCAGCAGACTAGTAGATGCAAATAAATATTTGTGTGCGTGTTAAAATGGCAACCTTCTTCAAACATTTATAGTTGGTTTATAAATATTGGTCAAAATAAAATACAGGTCAAAACTTATTGCATAGAGATACCATAGACATTTATGGAAAAAAATATTAATGGTCATCGTGTTTGCAATCAGCAACTTGTTTTGAATAAAAATTTTTAGGGTTTTGTTTTCTGCAATCACTAAATCCTGTTTTTCCAACATCTTAAATTTAATAAATTAGTTTGAATTATTAACCTTTTGCTTTGAATTATTAACATTTATCCAGCCATGTGCCCAATACACAGAAATATTTCACAACAGCATAAATATTATCCACAGACAGATTAATACCATGGGGATTGTTAAAAACTTTTTGCACATTACCAAACTGAACATCATCGACATTTTGGTCAAGTGTCTGAAATTTTGTTGTGGAGACAGGAAACAGTGGTCTTCACATTGTTCATTTAGTATATGCTCAAGCAGTGCATTAGATTAAGCAGGCTCTTCACTTTCCAAACAGTAATATTCCTCATAAAACACACACTTCACATTAAAGGCTAGCCCTTACAGATGGAACTAATTAGAAGTAAGAATACTCATGACATGGCAGACAAATAAGGACTTCCCTTCAGTGGGACAAATCAGTGGATTTCAGCAGCAGATGAGCACGAAAGCATAGACAAGGAGAAAAATCTTGGTTCCTCTTAAATTACTAAAAGCTGTGCCACTATGTTTAGTGAAGACAGGATTTCACCCTCAGATACTGGAAGTATAAAACATCTTTCACTGAAGGCTGAGAAAACAGCTCAATTACAGACAGTGGTGTGCAATTAGTGTGCTATTCACTCACATTTAATGTGATTGACCAAGACCAAACATCTGTGAGCAAGATGGGAGAGCTGCATAGCCATGACAGTGTCATATGACAGAAGATCCCTGCTGCTCTGCGGGTGGTTAATTCGGGGCAAGGAGGGCAGTACAGCCCTCTTCATTTCCTGAATAATCCAGTAAATTCTTGCTTGGTATCAACCTAATGAGCTTGTTAAAAAAAAAAAAAAAGAGAGAAAAAAAAACAACACACCAGCAGTCCTAAGCTGATGATCTCCCAAATTAGAAATTCAAGGAAGTAAAATATCATTAGCCACAACTGACTCAAAACATTTACTAATATCTGCTTTTATGAGATCTGACAAGTTGTATAAATCCAGGGTTTTATGAAGCTTGCTCTAAAAATAAATAAATTTGCCAGTAGTACAGCACCCCTAACAGTATGCTGGAATATCACATCCACACAAATACAGAAAGATTGCTTGTAACAGTCACCCTCACCAGCTCTCTGCACCTACCACCAGACTTCCTTAGGCAGCCTCAATAATTTCAGCACAAGAGTATTTTGCATTAACATACAGCAGCTTTCCTGAAAGGGAAGCATGACTTGCTTGTTTCAAAGTACAGTTCACAGAAAAGTTTTAGGCTTTTGTAAAATACTTTTAGTTTGTATTAAACGTAGTCTTGAATAAAATGCTCTGTAATGTGAAAAAAGGCAAAACTCCCTTTGCAGGCCTGACTGAGCAAAAGAAACAATGGAATATATACACTCAAGAGATGAAAGGGAGATGGATACTGCCCAAAACTTACTAAACAAGAGCTAATAGAATTCTACAAATATTTTGCTTATTAGGTTACAAAGATTTGTAAAATCATAACAACGGCCTTAACTCTATTTATTGAGTTAAATATTGTGAATATTTTATATTATTTTATCTCCATAAATGCTACTTTACACTTCCAAAATTTTAAATCTTATCAAGCCTAACTACAAATTATCAGGATTTTAAAAAAAAAACAACAACAAAAAAAAACAGTTTATGAAAGAGAAAATATGTCCACTACACCTGACTTGTTTTCAGGAAACTGTTAATTCACTTGAAGTTCAGATATTTTACAATGAAGCTTTTAAATCCACTATGGCATGGAAGATAGTTGTCTTTAAAATCCGGGGTGTGGGAAGTTGTTTTCACTTCAAAAAAGATTTGGGATTTAAAGTGTTTGGAAACAGTGGCAAGCTATTTCTCATCAAGGCTAATCCATCAAAGCAGAAAACCACATTATTACAGAAATACTGTTTCCACTTTGGTTTGTTCAAAGTGAGCTTGGACGTGAGCCATAATGGCTATGCCACATAGATACACTCAACATTACAACAAAATTTCTGTGATAAAGGCAGGACTTCTCTGAAACTATGTTTGTAGCCAACTATTTTAGAAACTGCTATGTCTACTTAAAAAGAAAATGCCTCTCAATAAAGCTTTAGCAGAAAATAGGATGGCACTTCAAGACATTGTGCAGTATATGGTTTCTCAAGGTGCAATTATTTTCTCAAGGTGTAATGCAACTATCAGATGCTGTTTTTTAATTCTACAATCTATTCCAAGCACAGCAAGATCCTAAGAAGAAAACACTTGTAGAATTCTACTAGCTCTTGTTTACCAAGTTTTGAGTAGTAGGATCAAGGTGCATTACAATTTTGTTCTTCCAAAGACCTTTGAAGCCAGTGTTTTATTTCGTAATGTCTCACCGGTTCCTAATCAAAAGGAATCTGGAGACAAGGCAGCCCAGTTAGTTTGATAAGCTATAATATGATTTAATTCTGTACTTTAAATATTTGCATTTTGTGAAACTGAATTCCAGCAGTCAAGTGCAGGTAATTCAAAGGGTACAGCTATGTTGTTATACCATCACACATTGAATTTGTTCACTTTTAAGGCCAACGATTTAACATTAGCAAAATCGAGTGCATCAATGTCACAGTCTTTATCCAAAGAACTGTTTGATCAATTATTCTGCCTCCAAAGTTCTGCAATTATTTGAATTAATTCAGCATTCTAGACTGACATTAAAGGATAAAGCAATCTACCACAAAGCTGCATACATTGGTGTTCCCTCTCCCTGATCCACAGTCATGCACTGCTATGTGTTTACTGGAAACTGCTATGACTTTCTCTGCAATTCAAACTACAGCTCTGTGATTCACAGAGTCATAAGTTATTTTAGAAGCATTTCCAAATAGTTGCTGGGCTACACAGACCACAACTTTGAGGGCAGATCATGACAGTCACTAATGTAAGAATGCAACTCAGCTGAAATAGCACAGGTAGATAAATGAGGTTCTGTGACTGCACAGAGCAGAATATGCCACAGAACTGTAACTACCAGTAATTGATTCTTTCAACACTTCATACAGAGCAACAACACTTGGAGGTCCGTGACTCCTGGTCTCAGTCAAATAGAAGTAATTAAGGCAGAAAAAATAAAGAGTTAGGACAGAAACACTCTAGACAGAAAAGATAGTTTCTTAGAAATCTGCTCACAGCTAATCCTCAAGATGCAGTGGCAGAGTACCCCAACATTTCAGCATGCATAAGCAACTACTATTCTCAGCTCCCTCCTAATAAACAGCAGTAATTGGAAAATGACCTCTGAGGAAAGGATTTTTGGAGGCTTGCTTTAATTTATAAAGTTTGAGAGCAGTGAATTCACAGTTGCCTTAGTATTTAAAGCATCAAACGGTATAATTTCATTAAAGAAAAACTCTACTGGGGACAGATAACTCAGCGTAACACATATGGAATGCGCTGAAAAACCTAATTGGCTTAGTAATGAACAATTTCATAAGCTTTCAAAAATTCAGCTTTCGAAGCTTTCTAGCAGAGTAGCAACTATGAAAAGAACAACTTTGACCAAGTAGCAGTGGGAGATGATAGGCACATTTAGAGTTCTGTTTCAGGAATAAAGCATCTCAGCTCATCTCTACAAGGGGAAGGAGAAAAACAAGAGGGAGAGATTAGGGGAGTCAAGTGTCTTTCTACAAGCAATCTACTTTATTTACCATGCATCTTCACAACGTTAGCAGCTCCTGAATCACCCTTGCAGAAAGCAAGGTTGAAAAGTGGACCACTGCTTGTGATAAGAGCTATTGTTTCTACTTCCTGAATGGCTTTTGGGACAGACCCTTTTAGAGTGGTGAAATCTCAGAGGAAACATTAGGCTGCAGTTAATTCTGTAGCATGCAGCAGGTATCACACGGATTCTTGGGAAAAAAAGGTATTGTTTTTGTACTGGTCAAAACATCCTGGAGGGAAAAAGTTATATTTCAACAGCACTGAGACCACCAGGCTTAATTTAGAATTTATCTGAGATTGCCATCAGACCATTTTCCAAAAAAGCACTTATACAATGTCTGTGGGAAAGTGGATCTGAATTGTCTGCGTAAAATAATGGCAGAAATAAGTACTTAATAAAAACAAACTCACCATTTATAACCTAGAAAGAATCGCTCCCAATGACTGTGTCTACACAAACCTTTCTGCCCCCAAATGGCCTAGCAGTAGAAATGTAGCAGTAGAAATGCTAAAAACTCTGATGTGGACAAGAATCTAAGCATTATCTACAATTAATACTATGCTGCTGCTCTTAAATGTCATCTCTGTGCCCTGTGATAAACCAGTTAGTCTTAGTGGAACAAAAAAAGGTACGTGCAGCAGTAAAAAGAGATACATGCTTCAAGTATATAGTCTTTGCTATGTATCACTTTGTCTACTTAAAATGAGAGAAGACCACACATATCAACATAATTGCCCAATCTGAAGTCTGTTTGAGATTTTCTAAGCAGTTTAATGGACTGATTTACACAGTTATATAAATCCAATGACTGATTTATTTTAAAACTAGAAATTTAAACCGGGATCTTATATCTGCATTTAGGAGTCTCCAAGGAGATTTTCAAAAGCAAACGAATCCCTGATACAGCTATCCCTGATACAGCTAAGTCAGTCTGATTATCTTCACGGACATACTGCCCTAGCACCTTTTAAGGATCTCAAAGAAAATACTAGTTAAGGTACTGCTATTGAAAAATTAAGACAGTCTCACTTGAATTACTAGACAATCTCACATTTAAGTGATTTTCTCATTATTTTATAGTGTTACAGTTTGAAGTATATTAAAATGTATTTTACTGTAAAAATACAAGTAAAAGCATACTGACAGTGCAGAAAAACAGGCAGCAGTAACCTTTAGTTACCAAATAACTAATCATCCTCAACTGCTCCATCTGCTTTAACTTCTCTAAATTTCTTCCCTTCCAAGGATTCCTCAGTTTTTGTTTGTTTGTTTTTAACATTTCTTCTTCCATTTTTTTCCTAACTTTTTCCTGTTGTCTTGTGTTCAGTGACCATGGTGCCAGCAACTCTCCTGTGGTGTCCTCATGTTCCAGTGACTGGAACAGTCTGACTTTCTTCCAAACTGGTTGGCTGGTGTTTGTGTGCTTTGATTTCCTCTTTAGCCACTCAAGTCTGTGGTGAGTCTGAAACTTTTCCAGTTCAACTACTGCCAGCTTTGACAGAAACCATAACTTGCAAGCCTGCTTTTATTTTTTATGTTTTTTTTTTTTTTCTTCTTCTTCTTTTAATAAGCACAAAGACATCTAGTTTTTATCTGTTTAGACTTAACTTGAAGAAAATTCTCTTGATTTTTTTTTTTCCTTTTCCTTTTTGTAACCTCCATTGCAACTCAGATAGTTATGGTCAGTCATTTAAAAGAAAATCAGAAGTGTCATGAATTAAAACCCTAATGCAAAAATCAGAGCATTCAAAAAAGGCCACAGAGCCCCTTGGGGAGTCAGGATCTAAACAGCCTCTAGACATGACAGGCTGAAAAATACACAAGAGGCAGCCCTAGCCATCAAAAGCAAAACTAAAAAAAAAAGAAAGAGTGGACAGACAAAACACAAATTAGCTAAGCAATTCAGTTGTTTACAGACCCTAGTCAACACTTAAATAAATGGAAGTTTCTTCATATACCCACAGAAGCATTTGGCTACAAGAACATTATCCTTGCAATGGCTGACTTGAAACGACTTTGCAATCTTAACAGCGCTCTTAAAAAAGACCGTCTTTAAGATGACAGGAGTTTTGCCCTGGCTGCCTTTGAAACAGAATTTCACAGGCTGTTTAACAGACCCTATAAGCCAACGCTGCTACAAACAGTACTGTTTTGATCAGTGAGCACTGCAGACCAGCTTCCCAGATCTGCAGCAATCCTTTCACAAATAAATAGGGTTGATGATGTCATACTGTAAGACATTTGTTTGCCTGTATTAGCCTGGGTCAAAATGACATTTTCCTTGTGAGGCAGAATGGGCTGAAGCAGAAGAGGTGACGTGACCTTGCCTTGAACAAGGCGACTGACTGTGCCTAGGGGAGGGTGGGAGATGTCACGTACCTTGATTTCAGGCAGGGATCCACCATAGGCCATCCATAGATCCCTTAAAACCTAATTTATTTCATAGGAACTGAAGAAGTAGGCAACAAAGCAGATGAAAAACTGGCCACGCTGCAGGGCTCACATGGTTGTGGTCAGCAGTAAAAGGTCAACCGGTGGCTGGTTAGGATCGGTGCTCCTCAGGGACTGATGCTGAGGCCAGTGTTATTTCTTGTCTCACTAACAAGGTGGCTGAAGGGATATAACACATCCACAGCAAACTGCAAGCTGGAGGTGGGGGAAACAGTTCACGTGGTGGAGGCCAAGCCTGCTCTTCTGAGGGATCACAGCACCCTGCAGAGATGTGCCAACAGGAACTTCATAAAGTTCAGCAACGGCAAGTAAAAAGCTCCATGTCTGGGACAGGATAATCCCATCCAGACATGCAGAAAGGGAAGGAGGCTAACTGTCTAGAAAGCACCTTTACGGATAAGGACTTAGGCAAAGCACCCAGGCAGGCGATAAACTAAACATGAGTCAGCAGCATGCCCTTACAGTGAAGAAGGTCATTGCTCTGTGCAACTGGACTACACACACAAGAATGAAACCAACAGGCTGAAGCGATTAGTGTCTTCTGCTCCGCACTTGTGAGACTGCATCTGTAATAATGCATCCAGCTCCAATCTCCCTGGACCAAAACAGACAGAGATATGAGAGCAAGCAAATAGATAGGAGGACCGCCAGGACAATCTGAGGAATTCTCGTGCATGACACATGAGGAGAAGCTGAGAAAACTGTTTTTTCAGTGTTAAGAAGACGAGATTTTACTTCAGTCTACGAAAAGCTAATGGAAGGGTACAAAAAAGATAGAGCCAGGCTGGTTTTGGAGTTCACGGTCTGAGGATGAAAAGTGAGGGACAGAAGTTGTACAGAGTGAACTGCAATCAGAAGGAAAAGTACTATAACAGTGGCCAAGTACTGATACAGGCTGTGCCACAGCTGATCTCACCTCTTTAAGAGACTGGAACCCAACACCAGCACCATCCTTTTTTAGAGCCCAAAGACTTGCTCTGCTCCAGCACCAAGGCTGCATGGACAAGTGCGTGCCCCGATGTGTTCGTGTGGCAAACATCTATGAGAAGCACATGCTTCAAACACCGCATGAAGCCTTCCTTCAGATAGTGGGGTAAGAAAAGCTAGAAGACGAGAAACATATGCCGAGAAGGGCCAAATCTGGCCTATACAAGGAGAAACAGAGAAGAGCATTAAATGAAAGATACTACGAATGGTAACAAAAATCAATAACTTTGGTTCCTTTTGTTATCACACTCTTTTAGAATGAGACTAACACAATATTCACAAGATAGTCATGATACTTACGGCAAGTACACTATAGCACTTTCAAATCTAACGTTAATAAAGAAACAGGAATGGACTTCATCTGACAGGTCTGTTGGAGCAGCCAATAGCCACTCGTGAACTAAATATTCCCAAGCATGCTATTGAAGCTTGGTCAGCCAAGAGTCCACAGAAAAAATATGAGAACTCACTGAATGCAGAGATGTCAACAAATATACCAGTTCTGCACAAATCAGTTTTCAGCTTTCATCAAAAGTTCCACGTACATTATCCATACACTGAACACTAAGAAAGTGCATATGTGGGCATTTCTTAATGCCTATTCAGTTATGCACTGCCATATAAATCACTCTTTTGTTGGTTTTTTTTGGCTATCCATCACCTTCGTGCAACATTAATCAGTATGCCTCTAAATTTAATATGGAGTCATACAGATAGTAACTGTGCAAAGAGCCCATAACTTATTGTCCTGAGGGAACTGCATTTGTACTTATCCATATTCCTCTGAAATGTTCTAATCAAACCAAATTGTAAACATGTCTTACAAAAGGGAAAAAAAAAAAAAAAGGAAAAATCTGTCAGTTTTGTTTTATCTGGCTACATTTAAGCATGTGAATTCACTTAACTGTAATTCACTTAAGAATCCTAAACTCTTTTCTGCTAACACACCTGCATCACAAGTGTAAGAGAAATTGATGTGTGGGGGGAGGAAAACCTGAATGTACCATATAAACAGCAACACACACAACAGCATATTGAGCATCTGTTCATGTCTATGGCAGCTTATACAAACTGCAGATTCCGAGTTTCTTGTCTCAGTAGACTTAACAGAGATCAGTCTCTTTCTTTATACTTCACTTTTCAGAAGAGCATTATTCCTTTTGGAAAACCATAAAATAATACCATGTGTTTTTTTCTGCTTTTGCAGAAAGAATCATAAACTAAACCAACATATGCAGCTGAACAGCCTACAAGGAAAATGGCATTGTAACACAAATACCAGGAAGTCTGAATTACATACAGCTAAAGAAACAAGATCAATTCACATTGAAAATCTCCTTCACAGTATTTTAACAGTTGTCAGACAGCAAGTCTTATTCTTTCAAAAAGATGTATTTCTCTCTACGCACAGGAATAGGGCAAACACACAGATCTACTTTGGTTGTTGTGTTTCAGCACTGTTTTCATACAATGTACCAGAGAGCTGCAGCCTACACACCATTTCTCAGCAAGAATATCCTTATTTTTGTACAATTTGAAATTCAGTTGGCAGATTGAGGGCATTTTTCCAACCGCAAACATTTTTGGAACATTTTTTTGAACAATGTATATTCAAACAAATGTTTGCAGCTACAGGTCCTAAAAAATCCTAGTTAAAATGTGCTTATTTTAACCTGCATTAATTGTATACTCACATGCTCATCTCATCCAGCCATCCTGCCGCCCTCCCCTCCATCCTCCAATAGATGGCATTTTTGATATTAAAGGCAGTTTAGATACAAAAAATGGAGGTTAAACTGTATTTAGAGAAGAAGGGAAAAGAAGATGAACTCCAATACACAGCTGTCATCTTCAAAAGAGGCGGTATCGTGAAAGAAGAATGGGGAATCCATAATAAAACAATCCTTCAGGCTGGTCCCATTGCCATTAAAGAAATATGGCATCTAAAAACATACAGCGAGTACCATCGCTTCACACCTACATCTATTTTTCAAGATCATTTTACAGTACATCACAAGTTTTCTGTTCTTTTATTTAACTGCTACCATTTTACTGAAATTTATGGCTTCACTCGCATATTTGACTACAAACTACACTTTCTCACAATATCTCTTCTCAGAGAAACAGTGGTTGTTAAGTACATAGGGTGGAATGAATCAGTAATCTAGATGGAGGGCCTAGTTTAAGTTTAATGACCAAAATTCCCATTATAGTCCCTGAGATAAGTTCTGCAGCTGTCTGAATTGCAAGAGAATGCTTATGTTAGATGTTAGCTGGTTATAAAGCGTCTGGAGAATGCAATTTGCACTAGCTTGGCTTTCAGTATGGATGCAAGGGATGCATGATTAGCACGGGCTAATCATGCTCTACAGGGGCTACAACATCTTTAGGAAAAGGGAACCTCTATAAACAAGAAAGAACTAAACAGTACTGCAGTAAATGGTACATGTTCTTCATTACTTTGGTTCTTTTACATACAGGTATTTCTAACTGACTTGGAGTATCTGGCCTGTTTCCACAAAAAAAAAAAAAAAAAAGCTAGATTATGATTTTAACACGTCCAAGAAACACTTCTGAAGATCAGTTACAGTTACAGTAAGATTCCCTTGTAAATCTAGTGTTTCCCAACAAACTGCAGATACAAACCAGTAAGTAAAACATCAGCTTATGCCTTCAATTCAAGCAAAATGGCTAAGCCTAGAGGAGACATAATTACTGACCCTTTAGTCTGAATTCAAATATTATTAAAGTGTTTACAGCATGCATGGTGAATAGATACCACTCCATTACCTTGAATTACAGAACTGTAAGTTAATTCATTAAAAAGCACTGAACTATATAGCTGAACTTTCCTAAAGATGCTGATACTTACATGTTTTAAGTAATAGAGGGAAAACACTATTACAGCTTAAACTTTTCTTCCTCATTTAAGTGGTAAAATTAAAAACAAAAGTTAGTGCATTTCACTTTACTAAAGAATTATTCCTAAAGCAAAAAAGTTCTAGTATGTGTGAGTAACTCTATTAAAGCACTACACTATTTTACTTTTTTAAGTAGGAGGTATGGGTGCATGACCTATACTTTTGGAAAGGAAAAGCTTATCTAGAAAAAATAATTTGCAGAAAAACAATATACCAATAGTATAGAAAAACTCTATACCAATAGTAAAGGGAGTTCTTTAAACTCTTTAGCAAACGATGTAAAACAAACTGTTGGAAACCAGGAATGCGGATGACTAAAGAAACCCTTCAGTAAACATGCCCCCAACTGTAGTGTGCAGTGTAATACCAACTTAAACTGTGGAGACTCAATCTACCTTCTGCAAAATGATTAAGCTTCAGAAGCTAAGCAACAATGTATGATATACATAACAAACAGCATGCTCACTAAAAACAAAAACCACTAGACATTTATCTCTTAAAAACAGAAAAGATACCAGGTCTGGCACCAGTCTGCGATGCAAGAAAGACCATGTGATACTCAGACACTTGTGTATTAGTTTAAAAATAAGTTAGATAAGCATGTGATGAGTGACAATTCTGTACTTGACCTTTGCTTAAATAGCTGCTTTTCACAAAGTCCACACAAATATCAACAAAATTCCTTTTTAAAAAAAGCTAAAAACTCTACTTTTCATCTACTGTCTTGAAAATAAACTCTAAAAACAAAATTCTTCATGATTACTTTAGGAAAAATAGAAAACATATGTTTTGCAGCAGGAATTCAGAAATGGAAAAGACAAAAAGCATTGAAGTCTTCTTGTAAATCAGACTGATGAAATTCAACATGTTAAGCTACAGAGACAGAAGCTTGGGGTGAATATTTCCAGTGGGAGTATTTCACTCTGCCTAGCAGACAAGGAATTTGGAAACAGAGTTCCTCTTTCCGGAGACTGAACAGGCATACAGTATTGCACAGGAAACGCTTTTAAGTCAGGAAGAGGGGAAGCATTCTGCATGGAATGAGGAACCTGAAGTTAAAAAGAAATACCATAAACCATAAGTGCCAAATCACAACTACCTCTGAGTGGAGGTCTCTACTAGTATTAAACTACGGTATTAGCATCCATCATGTTTGTCTTTGAATCCTTCTGGGCTTTTCCATTACTATGGGCTTTTATTTACATATCATAGAATGGCTGATATGGGAAGGGACTTCTGGAGCTCATCCGGTCCAGCTCAGAGCAGGGAAACCTCAAGCAGGTTATTCAGGGCTGTGTCCAGTTGAGTTCTGAAGGTCTCTAAGGAGGGAGACTCCACCACTTCTCCAAGAAACCTGTGCCACTGCTTTGTGGCCCACACAATACAATTGCTTCCTGATGTTAAGAAGGATCCTCCTGTCTTCCAGTTTGTGCCTCTTGTCCTGGCACTGGGCACCACTGGGAAGAGCCTGGCTCCATCGTCCTTACACACACGCACAAAATACACATCCATGAATTAAAGTATGCCAACGTCTCTTGCACTGGGGAACCCAAAACTGGACCCAGCACTCCAGGTATGCATCACCAGGGCTGAACAGAGGAGAAGGATTACCTCCGTGACCTGCTGGAGATGCTCTGCCTAACTCAGCCCAGGAGGCTGTTGGCATTCATCGCAAGGGCATGGTGCTGGCTTATGTTTACAATGTATGTTTATTTGTGAAAACAAGCCTAGAAAAATGTGTTTTGCACACTTTAAATAGAAGATAATTGGATTTATATAATAGCTCCATATTTTCAGGCTAATCACACAGTAAATTTTGTGCTTTACCAACACAAGTATTATCATGTAAGTATGTGGGTGATATTATTAGGCTTCAGAGGCGTAATAATAACCTGATAATGATATTTTTTGTAGCACAAAGCATTCATTTAGACATCTTCCTCCATTCAGTGTACTCAAGATACAGAGTAAAGACCTAAATCTGCCAACATTTTACCAGGAATTAAAAATTTGACTTAAAGTCCCCAGTCACTCCTAAAAAAAAAAATCCACAAAAAGGGGCAACCAATTCTGAAAACAACCACAACCATAACTACAAGAATAATGTAGCTAGTCATGAATAATAAAAAAATGTGTTAAAATGAAAAATTAAATTGTCACTTCTTAACAAAGAAGTGACACCTCTCCCCTCATGAGTAACCTTTCTTTTTCCTCAAATCAAAGCCAAATATAGCTATGGCAGAAATGTTTACCTAAAAAAAGAAAAAAAAATCAGACAAGTACATTCCATCTGTCAGAATAAATCCTGTTTTAAGCAATACTGCCACAATCCCACCAACAGAATAACCTGATTTCTAGACTCCCTGGCAACGATAGGCAATGCAAACAGGAAAGCTTTTGGACTTCCAGTTGTGTCTGCAAGGGAACTTAACAGTAATCATCCCCTCTCCACACACAGTGAGTTTGAATTTTCATAAAAGAAGCACATGCTTCTGGGGGCATTTCATCTGGATTCATATTCTTGTTAAGCAGTACAACAGGAATACCAGAAGAAGGAAATAGAAGGAAACAGATTCAAGACATCTAAGGACCTGTCTCCTTGGCATGATGTTATACAGGAGCTAATACTACCCTGTCAACCATATTTAAACAAAATACATAAAGACCTTTCATGTTTGTAAGGATATTTTGTGTAATAATGAGTCGGGAGCCCTTTATCAGACTTATGAAAAGGGCTCCAGGGACTGTACTTGAGATACTGACATAGGCAGCTCTTACTTTCACAAGTTTTATAGACTATAGTCAAACTACATAGGCATACTTAGAAATATTTAATTTTCTAGACATAGTAGTCAATGCATTTGACTGAAGCCTTCTGTACATCTTACACTATTACTGCCTATCAGAGCAGAAGAGAATACAGAATCTTTGTACAAGTCGCTCTCTTCAAAGGAACACAACAGGTCCTAGCACTCTGAAAAAACATGTATTTTTTGTTATAGGCTATATATGGATATGTGGTCTTGTTTTACCATTATCTCCTCTCTATTGAGAGTAGACTTAAGAAAAACAAGAATACAATTTGAATAATGGAATGAACAAGTAATCTCTGCAAAGAGAGTGGAAGTTCATTAAAGACTTTCACTGGGTGCAGTGCACTAATTTGGTTCACTTAGGGATCCCAAATACAACTATGTCAGAGGGCAACTGTCTCCAGACACTTCTCAAATCTTCAGGTTTTTTTGAGATAAATCATCCTCTAGATAAAACCCCACAGATAAGACATGGCCCTCCATGTCATCCTACAATTGCTATACAGTTGTGGAAGGAAGAAATTACCTTTTCTTTCAGCCTGTCCAGACCTATTTTTTCCCCCTCCATTCGGTGAAGAACTACTGCAAGGTGTTTTACAGTATAAGAGTGTAGACACACCTCAGCATTTTGGGGGATCTTCTGAGTATCCTCATGTCCTAAAGCAGCAACTTTCAGGCAAATATCTTAACCCTGAAGGGACCCAAAACTCATTCGTTCTAGCAGATAAAGCATATATTTGGTTTATTGAATAAGATTAGTCCTGGTGCAAGAAAAAAAAAAAAGTTAAAGCAGCTAGTCAAGAAGTTAAAGTATTTCAACAGCTTTTTATTAAGCCCCCCTGCTGGAGAAAAAGCTATGTTCCCACAAAATTTTAAAATTTTATTGCCTAAATTCCACAACTGGGGGCAGGGAGCCCTTAAAGTGCATCTTCCAATCTTATTTATTCTTGGTTTAAATACTGTCTCTTCTCAAATGCATCTTGGAGTAAAACCAAAAGGAGCACAACAATCTGCCCTGTTTTACACTTTATTGAACTATGTGAAGCACAAATTCAGTATAACCCGTTTTTACAATTAGAAATCTGATTTTTTTTTAAATATAATGCATTTCAAGAGCAACAGTCAAGAATAATAATGCAGAAAATATGTAAATCATGAGACCTCATTAACACTAGCAGTAAGAATTTTCAGAATTAAAATACAAAGAGTAGCTTTACATCTCTTGTTTTGAGTCGTGGCCACCATCCCTCCGCGTCGGGGGGGCCCCCCCCAATTAGGAAACCATATGCAAAAGACATAAAAGACTTCAAATAATGTTAGGATTAATAATCAACAACATGTTACATTGGATTTTGTGCCACCTATTTTACCTGCTAATCACAGTTTTAATATTCAGTGTTTCAGTTTGGTTTTTTGTTTGTTTGTTCTGTTTAAAAATCCACTTAATTCAGTGATTTTTCACTTTTATGACATAATGATGTTCACAGATAAATCACCTTCTTCCTGCCTGTTTTTCAAATCTTAAGAATTCAGACAAGTCAGTAAGATTACCACAATAAACTGCCTTTATGTACTTTAGCATTCCACAAATAATGCAACATCTTTTTTGGAGCCCACCCGTCTTAATCAGGGAAAACTTTTCTAATTAAAAAAAATAAATATCTCTAACTCAAG
Organism: Nettapus auritus; assembly: GCA_011076525.1. Classification (NCBI taxonomy): domain Eukaryota; kingdom Metazoa; phylum Chordata; class Aves; order Anseriformes; family Anatidae; genus Nettapus; species Nettapus auritus. The sequence goes on from CM021766.1 coordinate 50,445,541, forward strand.
CCTAAGAACAAATCTAAGCACAAGATGTTTCCACTACCAAATCACCCAATTCTGATTCCTCTTTTTAGACATCCCTTAAGGCGTTTCCCTGTCAGGTCTCCAAAAATAAATAAATAAGTAAAAGAATCCACCTTGACCTATAAGGACACATGAGACACTTCAACCATACTTCAGTCAGACCCTTTGACATGTTTTCATTTTTGTTCACATTTAAGAGTCATACCAACACAACCAAAAGAGCTTATTAATATTAGGCAACTCAAAGTTATCCAATTCTGCTGTTGAGCAGTAAAGACACAGACACTTAAGCTTAAGCACTTAAGTTGTGTAACACTTTAAAACAGGCCATTAAAAACCCAGAATTATGAGTATGTAAAAGCATAGGCACTTCTTAAACTAACATTCTGAAAGATGGTATTTTTTCAAAACAATTTCTTCTCTTATGCTTGCCTTGTTTTTCTAGTTTTGTACGTGAAAAGTTGGGACTAAAGGCAACACAATATCAATTATAAGTATGACATATGAGGTTATTTTTCAATATTTATTGTAATCTGAGAAACGAATAAAATGTTTCTCAGCATTCTGGCCACATTTCCCCTAGGAAATACATGTGGGCATTAAGAGAAGGGATACAAATGAACGCCTTTCTCAACAAGGAGAAATTTATTTCCAACCTCAGGAAGAACCATGATATCAGAAATAAGGCTGTACGAAATTGCATGTAACTTCAAAATCATCTTTTCTCACCCAAGCAGACTACAACACTTAGCTCGCTGTGTTATCCAAAAATACTTATGTGCGTCTGTGTGTAAGCACCCACCAAAAAGGCAGGCAGGAAGCCCCCTTATAATATTCTGTGCTAACTTGTTATCAGACTCCTGTACATTAAAGCTGTCTCATTTTCTGGATCATTGTTCAAGAATTCAGTATTGGAAAGAATCATCTGAAACTGCAGTGAAATAGATATGTCTACACAAAAGGAGATCAAGCTTGTTTCCCTGCACACACATCTTTTCCCCTCACAGTTTTACTCACAATTTGTGGACTGAGTTAAATTCTGGTGACCTTCCTTTTGGGTTAACAGAAATACAGCTGCGCAGTGTGGGAAGCCACCTAGTGACGAAGGAGCACAAATATGCCTGAAGCTGCCCAAAGCTTTAATAAGATGACGCAGTTGGAGCATGTGATTACTGCTGTTTTTCTCACTGACTTGCAAGTTTTGTGGTGTACTGTAGTTCAGAGAATTCCTTAGCAATTGCTGGCAACTTTTATGAGTCTTCCTCAATCTTCTAAATGAACTGTGAAATAGCATATTTACTGAAGATGAGATGCACAAGAGCAAAAGGAAATCTACCAAAATGTGTAAGGAGAAGGTGTGATGCCAATTTTAAACTCGTTATGCTACTACATGCAGAAAAAATTAAGATCTGTGAGGCTGAAAGGAAATAACATAAGGGAGGTAAATTTGCAAAAATGGAAACAATCAAAACTATCTTCTAACTCAATTCAGAAAACACTCAGCGGACTTAGAAGAGGAAGTTTTCATGAAGCAGAAAAACTAGTTTTAGAATTCAAGAAATCTTGTTCACATACACACATTTCTCAAAAACTGAGTGCTCAAGAAGTGGTACGAGCACAAAACATTGCGCAGCAAGAAATCAAGGCCAGAAATTCTTGCTGCATACAAACAGTGTGTCATAATGGTTTTTGCCTACGGCAAAGAACTTCACTTTACGAACACGTACGTCCTGCCTTCACTGGAAAACCTCACTGCATGAGAACAGCATATGACTGGACTACATATGGAGCCAAACAGATAATTCAGAGTAGAGGCCAATGTACTTTGACATGCCATCAAATTGCATCATCGAAGAAACAGGAATAAAATTAATCATCATCAAAACAGGAAAATGGCAGTATTAGCAAATAGGATGAAATTGCTAGTACATATCGTCTTGAGTACTAGAATAATGCTAAACAAACAAAAATTTACTGGAATAAGTCTTAGGTGTCACATGTCAATAGACTTAATGAAGGATTGGCTGAATGAGTGAACATTTCTTAGAATAGGAAACAACGTATGCTGTTCATTAAAATAAAAATAATAATAAGAAGAAAAACTTGTCCCATATCCATTCAAATAGTATTTAATACCAGCACTGAAAAACACAATCATGAATGATGGCACAGCTGGAGGTATTTGCCATTGAAATGTGATGCATGTGACCAAACTTAGGCGATGTAGCTAAAGAGTTTCACAAGTCCTATACTTAAAACCCCATGGACAGAACTGAAGTTCAAAGAATTGTTTTCATACAGCAAAGACACTAAAAATTAGAATGAAGAGGTGTGCAAAGCAGACAGATAAATCATAAACCACATGAGAAAAAATATGTTAATTCAGTCAAATAGTAAGAAGTATAAACCCTTATTACATACTGAACACAGGTATATAGTAAACTTTTTGTGTATAAACATTTTTCTTTTTGTGAGGGATCATCTGCAATACATCTACATTGTATTCACTGTTCAAAGCAATCTTGTATAATACAGACCAGTACAAATGGCAAAACTACCACATACAACAGTAAGAGAAATTAAAGGCATCAACAGCTTCCGCGTTCCCAGCAGCAGAAGGGGAGTTTGCATACTGACTGCAGGTAGTCCAACAAAGTTGACCAGGACTGATACTAAAGAGAAACACAGAGGACTGCAGCTGCCTCCACCAATACAACCAAAGGGGCAACTCCTCAGCTGTTGATTTCAATATATGAGCAGTGCCCCTAAACAAACACCAGAGACCGTTTTTTGTTGGTTTTTTTTTGTTTGTTTGTTTGTTTGTTTTCTTTCATACTAAAGAAAGTACAAGCCTGCCCTACAGAACCAGCTGTGACTGCCTTAGATGTCTGGGGCAATACAGAAGTCAAGCTACACACCAGGACGGTGGGAACAATGATTTCCTGGCCCCAATCCGACTGATTTCATTTCTGTTTTCTTTAATTGCTCCTTTACAAAATCAGCTCAAGGGAACTAATGAGAAAAATGGTATTTTTCACTTATTCTGGATCAGAAAGAACAGGTGAGCAGGCGTATCCTCAGCAATGGGGATACAGAACAACAGACACAGAGAACTGAAAGTTAACCTGGTCTGAGATGCTGCAACGACTGCAAGCATGACAGTTGGTAAAATGAGAATGTAATCCACACCAATCATCTTCCTGATAAACAATAGAGTTTTTCCATGCTCTCAGTGAAACTGTTACCACATAGCATCTACAGATGCTGTAGCAGATTTTATATCCCATTCTTTAAACATGAAATATTGTACTTACAAAATATTAGTAATAATTTTTAAAGAACAATCTTTTAAAGGCTGTAATCAATACTCTATTTAAATACCTAATTAGGAAATAATAAGCTTGGATGCAAGTTACAGTAAGTTGCAGTGGAAAGAGACCTTAGGCAATAAAGTAGACTGTTAAAATTTTCTGTTGTAAACAACTCTTTTTCCTTTTCTCTCTGTTACAAAAGTGTGGTTTCTGTGAGGTTTGAAATACTTGCTTTTTCAGAAGCTACGACTAAAATTAAAATACCTTCCCATATAGATACACACAATTGTGCCACCTATCATTCTCATTATGAAAGTTATTTTGTGAATTGTTTCAGTAAAACAGATTGATACATCGTACATACACAGTTGAAATACATGGTTAGTGTATAGTACATCTGGTATCTAAATATATGTACATGCAAATATCAATTAAAATAAAACCAAAAAAGCTCTAGTGGAGAGGTTTCCTTTCAAAGGTATATACAGCATCTTTTCAAGATTTCTACTTCCTTCTACTTCTGAGGGTAACTGACATGATAGAATCTGTCATGCCATTGATGGTAAGCTAAACAGTTATGAAAAATGTCCATTTATATATTCTAAGATAGGGCCAAAGTAATCATATCACTATATTCTCTTTGGAGTTTGCTCCAAGCATTTATTTTGAAGTAAATATGATATGTGGTATTATATGACACATAAGTATCTTGAAGGGTTAAACATTAAAATACATAAAATCTGCATGTTATTCACGAACAAACTAAATCAATTAAACTGAAGACATGGAATTCATCCTGTAAGTAAGTATTGAGTCAATTATTTTTACAAAATATGTAGTTCAGGCTCTCTATTCATTCAAGATGGATGCAGCAGCATTTCAGGAGAATATGGAAATGTTGAAAACATTGTGGGACTCTTGAGCAGACAAAAGTATTTCAGCAGTTGACAAAAAAACAAGTATCACTGTCAAATATTAGGTAATTCAAATTTTCACATGCCAGAAAGATGTCTGTTTTCCATGTCCATTTGTATGTTTATCTAGGGAAAATATTGTACCGAGGAAAAGATTGGAGTTCACATCAGTAAACACAGAAGCCAAAGAAACAGTGGTAGTTCTGCCGAACTCAGTTTGAGATTATTACTCAAATATCCCCCTAACTTTAGCACAAGATGGCAAAGGTTTCACAAGCTCTAAAGCTTAAGCAACAATATCCTTGCCTGAGCAATCAAAGATATTTTGGTATAGCTTCCAGTGTCTTTAGGAAACTCATCCCATATATAGAGAGGACAAAATGCTTTGTGAATTCACATCACGTCTAAGAGGTGGACCCATGGACATCAATAATGTTTGATGAATGCCATAAAAAGGTAAAAATCTAGCTCCACTGTTCAATTAGCCAAAAACACAGAACTGCAAGAAGTCAGGAATCTAACAGTCACAACTAGGGCCTCTCTTTAAGGCCATTACCAAACAGTAATTTGCTACCCTAATTAGAAAAATTCTTCTGCATACTAGATGATCTGTAAAAATTTGTTAAATAGCCTTTCTAAATAAGAGATGATTGGTCTTCAGCCAGGCTGGACCATGGCAAATTAATCAACAGTAGTTAATCAACACAGAGTGACTTTTTTTTTTTTTTTTTAATAACTCGCTTCCACCTGGTTTATGACCACATTCCATTTCTTACAGGGGGTTGTACAGTGCCAAATGACTGTGTAGATCTGCAGTCACTGTGATCATAGGATCATCAAGCTTGGAAAAGACCTCCAAGATCATCAAGTACAACCATCCCCCTACCACCAGCATTACCCACTAAACCATGTGCCTGGGTAAGACTAGTCTCATATAAAAGCACTATTGTAACAGGAGGGGAAAAGCACACAACTTCTGGAGAAGACAGACACGCTTGAGCAGAAGAGCAGAATATTGTGGGATCATTACTCCAAGCCCAAGCCTCTGTAAGGCAGCTGCTCAGCATCCCAGTCATAAAACTGGACAAGAACAATTTGTATGGAACAAACATGAAGGTAAAAAACATCTCAGCAAAGCCAGTCACTTACTCCAGCTGCCAAGAAAATAAAAGAGAGAATCTAAACTTTGAAGAAAGGTAGATTCAGAGCAGTGTCCCAACTCTGTGTTCACTACATTTCAATCCTGTGTCACTTGTCCCTGTGGCTCTGATCCTGCATCTGAGCCTGGTCAACACTTAACTCATTTCAGCACTCTCAGATTAATAACTAGATGAATTTTTCACTGATGAAGTTCCATTTCATGCCCAAGAACCTGAATTTCTGTCACTGGGGAACCTTAGGCTGGCAAAGGAATAAATACTATTCTAACTGGGATCTACACATCTGCCACTGTACTGACATAAAATGACTCCAAAGCAGTAATTATTCCTCCATCAGAGGAGGTAAACAAAGACACTCAATTCATTTCCAATCTTTTTGTTTGTAAGCCCCTTATATCTGAGATGATGCCACTGCCTCCCTGCCTACTGCCTTATGTGGAAAGCTGCTGATATTTCTTGTCCACGAGATATCAACCATCAACAGTAATTAAAGAGAAGGAATCTGATCCACTTTTAATAACGAAAACAGTACAGACTGAAATATGCTGATTCAGCGATGACCTACAGCAAAATAAATACCACCAAAGACTTTCATCTCTCATCAGATGTATTTATTTATTTATTTATTTTACATTTTTTGTTATCACAGATACCTAGATAATAACCATCAACAGCAAGGAGAAAAACATCTAGCAGTATGGAATTTTAGAATGTGGGAAAAGTTAACTAAATCAAATATATTTCTTTCTGATATCGACATTAAAAATATAGAGCTGGAAGTATTTCATTTTAAGTTTTTTGGGGGCAGAATTAAAAAAAAAAAAAGCAGGATTACTTGATCCTAAACAAATGCTGAAATGCAATATTATAGAGAGAATATTATGTGACCTCATACAAAATTAAAATGCAACTCTTGAAGAAAATTCAATCCTCATATTCCCTAACTCATCATAAAACTGAAAAACTGCTTATGACAGAAAATGATGAAAGCATAGAATTTTAACCTTTCATAATTCATGACCAGTGAAATATTCTTGCCTGGGAACGTCAGGATTGATGACAGTAACTCTACAGCTTATCTGTTTAATAATGAAGTTTTGATCACCTGATTCACAAAACAAACTGTACTCTAAGCAGAACTACATATAGATATGTATATAAATTCTTCTGCTATATTTGGATCTATTATCAGCTTAGAAACATTCTGAATGACCACCAACACAGAACTTCAAAGCACAGCAGATAAAAATACTACAAAACTAACAAGAAGCATCCAGGACTTCTAAAGAAGCTTCTAAGAATGTTACTACGTATATTCTCTTATGTTTGCAAGAAAGGCCAGTCTTGAAAAGAAAGTCTGCATTTCTTCAATATTCAGAGTATCCACTGAATAACACAGTACTGTTGGCATCAATGTGGATCTTCTCCTTTCGAGATAATATCAGCCCAGCAATCTGTATTTGGAATGTTAAATAGCTCCCTGCCCTATGAGTAGCTTAATAATTCAGCCAAAAAAAAAAAAAAAGAAAAAAAAAGTGACCACGAAGACCATGAGACTACAAGGGATTCACAAAGTCTTCTCAGGTGACTGAGAAAAATAGGAAACTTGGACAGAGACTTGACTCTTTGGCTATGTCCACAGTGCAACTAATCATGGACTGTAACAGTTCTTAGGTCTCGAGTTAGACTAAAACACACACTTTGCTATACTCTTTTTGTTTCTGAACATCCTGTGTATGTCCTCAGATTTCTTTTCTAGCCAGCTATATCAGCAGCACAATAGCTTACCTCCTCTAGAAGAAAAAAGAAAAAAAAAAAAAAAAAAAGGAGAAACTTGGGAGTACAGAAAGCACTTCAGTGGATGCATGTGCAACCCACCCAACAGTAGCTTGTAGTGTGGGCTCATGTCCAGCTCATACAACTCATACTGCAGTCCCTTCATGCTTCCCAAGGCATAGGATCATAGAACCATAGAATGATTTGGGTTGGAAAAGGACCTTAAAGACCACCCAGTTCCAACTACTCTGCCACAGGAAGAGACACCTCCCACCAGACCAGGTTACCCAAAGTCCCATCCTATCACTCCACTCCCTGACAAAGAGTCCCCAGCTTTCCTGTAGGCCCCCTTTAGGCACTGGAAGGCCGCAATGAGGTCTCCCCAGAGCCTTCTCTTCTCCAGGCTGAACAACCCCAGCTCCCTCAGCCTGTCTTCATAGGAGAGGTGCTCCAGTCCCTTGATCATCTTTATGGCTGTCCTCATGGCTTGTTCTATTATGTCCATGTCCTTATTATGGTGGGGGCCCCAGAGCTGAACACAGGGCTCCAGGTGGCATCTCACAAGAGTAGAGTAAAGGGGGAGAATCACCTCCCTGGACCTGATAAGTCTTTTGATGTAGCCCAGGATAGGGTTGGCTTTTGGGGCTGCAAGTGCACATTGCCAGCTCATGTTGAGCTTCCCATCAACACCCTGAGGTTCTTCTCCTCATGGCTGCTCTCAATCCATTCACCACTCAACCTCTATTGTGCTGGGGATTGCCCAGGCCCAGGTGCAGGACCTTGGGCTTGGCGTCGCTGAACTTCATGAGATTCACACGGGCCCACCTCTTAAGCCTGTCCAGGTCCCTCTGGATGGCATCCCTTCCCTCCAGCATGTTGACCACACCACACAGCTTGGTGTCATCAGCAAACTTGCTGAGGGTGCACTCAATCCCACCGGCCATGTCACCAACAAAGTTGTTAGGCAGGCAAAGCACAAAATCATACTTCAAGGGTACATGGGTGGCAGCAGCAGGATAGAGAGGAGCTAAGGCCATGGTACATCAACACAGGTACATCAATAATTAACAGTCCAAGCTATGAAACGTAGAATTCATGATACAGAACTACTCAATTAAAAGGTGGAAGACCAAGTTTTCATCTCACGGAAGAGAGTTGTCTGAGTGGATAGATAAGTTATGAGACTGGCGCTAATTAAGATTAGATCATGAAGAGAAAGATTTTACCATAGACCAAAATGAAGCTGTAAGGCAAAATGGATTTCAGAACATTTCTATTTCTTTTTTCAAACTGGAAGGGGGATAAGTAATTTAGGAAATTAGTAAACAGCTTTATGCCTTTTCTATAAATAGCATTTAACATGCTATTCTACTATTACCTTGCTTGTTTGAGCAACATGACCTGCAAAATACATGCTCAGGACATGAACAAAAAAAGTGAAGGAGATGGAACCAGGTATCCTTAATTCAAAGCAGAAAATGATTCTGGGGGATGGGGACAAATCACTGTTTCTAGGCTCCAATCTATTAATATTAACATAGAACTCGCTAGATACCAACACAACTATCCAAACTCTGCTAGAATTGTGGATTTTTATTAACTGCCTTTTACACAGAAAAAAAATAATGATTGATATGGAAAATATTGAAGTGTTTTTTCTAAGCAATAATGGGTAAAAGCGAACAATATAGGAAGAAATGGACATTTTTCACCAGGGGAAGATTATGGAGGTCTACCTGTGGGATACTGCGATAGTAAAGCTTCATTATGGTATTTGACACATGGAAAAATTAAGATTCATTAATGTATATTAGTGTGTCAGAGAAGTCTGGTAAGTCCTTTGTGCCCCTATTGTGGAACTCTCTACAGAGTCTTTGGGAACGTAGTCAAGAACTCTGAAACATTGCTCCTGGGATGCAAGGTTTTCCCTAGAGTCACAGCTTATTGACAGAATCACAAACTGCCATGGTAAATTAAACAGATAAAGATAGCTTGGATTTCTAAATGAGAAAACAGAAAACCTCAAAGCAACCATACTTAAAAGAAAAATTTCAGGGAAAAAAAAAAGCCAAATGTTGGACCAGGTCCTTTTAAAGATGTAGCAACAGCATTTTAAGGATAAATGTGCTACTGTGTGAGAACCCTGAGCTGCCTCACAATGCGTGGTGCAGCACTTACCTCCACAGATATTCCATCTCTAATTTGTGTGCATTTTCTGTCTTCTATTTTTGTTTTGTTTTATTATTATTATTATTATTACTGACTGCGTACTCTAAAGGAGACAATGTCTTTGTCCCTTGGCAGAACAGATGATTCATTAGACAGATCAGTTGAGCAGGCTCATGTACAACAGCAGTCCAGGGAAAACTAACATTGAAAGGGATGCATGCATGTGTGTGCATGCATTCATGTATGGGCAAGAAAAACGGGACAGAATCTTTCAGGACAGGAAATTTTTTCTCCTGCATGCTTGAGGGAAGAAACAATCAATAATTAGAAGCCCCAAGTCAAAATTACTGGGAAGAACTTGACACCATCTTGAGTTAAGAATCAAATCTTAAAATTTGTGGTTTTTTTGCATTTCAACTATGCCCATGTTCTCAGACACAGCTTTATAATGATATCTCTGATTCTTGTAGCCAGCAAGCTTACAGACTCCCAGAAATAAACTGGTGCTCCTGCACTCTCAGAAGAACAGTTCCAGCTGGCAGCTATCCATATACATAAAGTTATTTGTATTACTGAAGAGGGAAAAGAGTTAGCATGAGCCATCAATGACTCCAGTGTTTTGGAGCTGAGGGACACACATGTCCCAACAAGCCTCTCAGAAAAGGCAGAGAGCCTGTTAAGACCCAGATTAATGGTAACACACCACCATCTGTCACAGCCCTGAGGGCACCCAACAGGCCTTAACTGCCCCAACCAGCCCCAGCTGCCTTCTCCATCAGACCCATCTGGGTGAGGAGCCCCTGTTAAGCTCAGGCCTGCGTCCCCAGCCCTTCCCTGGATTTAGTGTGCCTGTTTCCAGCCCCGTGTCTGTCTCCTGTACCCTGTCTCTGGTTAATTGTTTGCCAGTCTGGGACTGTTGATGGCTCCTGCCAGCTCTGCTCGCAGTGCCAAGATCGGCTGGCACAGTGTCCTGCTGGTGAGGGCACTGCCTGGGCTGGTGGCACCCTCCGGCTCCTCATCCTCCTTCACTGAGCAGCCTTGCTCATGCTCATCCTGGACACTATCAGTCAATGGCACCAGACAAATGTATTTCCCAAGTGGAAATCACCATTTTTAACTAGGTATTTCTTATTATTTTAAGACCTTCCAGTCTGATCCAAATTCATTTCTCACTAAAGAGCACTGTACTAAAAATCATCAAAGGCAGACTACTAAGGCAAAGCTGACAGAATGAACAGAGTCAGATCACAATAAATAACACATACTGTGCCTTGTTCTTCACTGGTTATATTTTTCCGATTTGAAAAAATTGAATGCTGGTGCCTTCGTACAGCTACAGTTTAATTTTCAAACCCCATGCTAGTAACCTAAAAAGTCACCTGCAATACGCAGGGGGAGAGAGTGGGGAGGGGGAGAAAGGAAGAAAAGGAAATAAAAAACTAATAACCTGCATTTCAACAGAGAAAGGATTCCCTGAGCATACTTTGTAATAAAGAATAGAATGCAACGTAATTTAGATGCCTCATACAACTGAGCTGTGTATTCACTGTTTTCAAAACTCTGGTCCATATTTGACTTCATTCTCCATGAAATAAATCTATTTTGTGGCTTCTACTATTTTTTAGATTATTTTACAATAGGAAATACATATTATATTGACCTAAGAACAGCAATAACAAAAATAATAAGAGTTTGTAAACTGTCATGTCCTAAATAAAAGGTCTTCCCAAGGTAACATATTTGGGAGATGTTAATGGCCTGCAGTTTGATCATTTTTAAAATAGCTTTTTTGTTTGTAGGGTTTTTGTTTGTTTATTTTAACCAATATGAAAAAATAAGAACAAATTTTTAAAAATCTGTATTAAAAAAAATGGTTGGTATTCATCAGCTGCCTAGTGGTAAGTATATACACCCTACGGTAGCCTGTTTCTATTAACTTCTATGATGTGGCTAGCAATAACCTTGTAAAACCAGTACCATCCTCAATGTACTATTAGAAATCAAAAGACATGTAAGCAAGACCATGGACAAATTAGTTTACGATCTTGACATTTACAACTAGACATTAGATTGTTATAAATATCAATGGAAAAGTGGATATCATATGAAACTTAGTCTAAAGCAAATATAAAAGAATATTTTGCTTGTTTTTAATCATGAAAAGGATTTTGACCACACAGGCACAGAAAAGTCATCTACAGGAAAGACAACAGGGAAAGAAAAAATTAGAACACTTCAAATAACTGTACCAGAAGAGCTCATATGTAGACTTTAAAAACAATCAATGCATGACTCTGCAGTTTAAAAAAGTATTACAATACAAAAACGTGAAAAAGTCACACATACATTTACGGTCAGAGGAAGAAAAAAATAACCACATTAAGTCTTGAACTAATATTCTGTTCTAAACAGAACACTAGATTTTACATCAAATTTTGAAAGAAAGATTATGTAAAGAAAAGGAAGTGAAAAGGGATAGTAGCTAAACTGTTTTATGAGACATTTATGAAAGTGCTAGACTAAATTCAAAACAAGAGCTAAGGTCTACCACTGTGCTGGTATTTTTGGCCTCCAGACAATAAGTTCTCACCTACCTGGGATGCCTAGAGTAGCACATAGATAAATAGGCATCTACAGTTGCTTGATAGGCAAAGACTCGTTTATTCAAACAAAGCAAAGGCTTAAAGATGAGCATGAAAACTCTTAGAAACATATTAGAGAGGCAAAAAATAAATACATCTAATTTAGCCATTTATACATTTGAGTTGACAATTAAGCATTTATGGGTCTTAGTAAATTACAAATTACATTCCAGAAAAATAAGACAAAAGAGATAAGGGAAAAAAAAGAGGAAAAAAAAAAGAAGAAGAAGAAAAAAACTCTAAATGCTTTTTGAATTTTTTCTTTTGAGAAACAGTTAGATGAACAAAGAGGACTGCATGACTGAATGCAGCCCTGAGCAACAGAAGTTGTTGTCTTGCACCTAAAGAAGCAGAGATTTATTTTCCAGAAAGAATGCCATTTGAAATCATTTACTATTTACAAGTGGTCATCCTACCTCTTCCTGTGTAACTTAAAAGTTACACACCAGGTCTACAGAAGGAGATAAACAGAATTCCTCAGCAGTCCTGAATATTTTATAAGTTTAGAAGATTCTTACCCTGTATTGATGGAAATTATTTCTATCAGTGGATTCTTCCTGATCTTTGGCAAATCCAGTCGTGCTCCACCCAAACGTTTTCCATTATCCTTCTTCTGACCCAGCAGTCTCACAGAATGACCTTCAAATGAAGCACAAAAATGCAGTGAGTGCAAAGTACAATATTTGTTTTGATTTGCTCTTCTTCACAAGCAGTGTTTATACTTCAAAAGTTGAAAATGAGAATAAGATGTAATAATTTATTTCCACCAGCTGGAGCATTCAAGAAGAGTTAATGACAGGTAAAATAAATCATGTTAAAATGAACAAATTATTTCATCCAATTATCTTTTCACACTTGCATCTTCTTGTTTATTCAATTAAAATGATCTAAGCAGTTTCATTTTAAGATTTTCAAGCAAATATCAACATCTTAATATTTAAATAACTAGCATGGCAGGATTAAAATATTTTTTTCCACAAAAACTGAATTAGTAGGAAACAAATGACTCCTAAACATTTTTAAAGCTTATTTTATGGAGAACAAACATATTTGAGTCTAAGTTGCCTGACTACACATGTCTGACAGGAAGTACTCTGAAGTATATCCTGATAACATCAGGATATAAATCAACAAGCAAGATTTAGAGTCAGCATTGGCTTCCCCAGTTAAATTCTAGCAAGTCAGATGGACTAGAACCAAAAAGGGGTTTAAGCTGTAGAGAGCTTTCGGAGGAGGCACTTACCTCGGTTCTATAATTATCTGGGATTTTAATCTGCAAATTCTTTACTATCCAGAGACAACTTTCCCCTTAACCTCTGTTCTCTTCTTGTGGCATATTACCCTGACCGCCTTGCTCTTCCCCTACAAATCTTGTTTCCTGAAGGACATTGAGAGAGTTGGGTTGCCAGCTGAGACTCTGCTAAATAACAGTTCTACTGCATTAGTGACCCTAAGCGAAAGAGGCTAAAACCAATGAACTGAAGCAGGGGGAAGGGATCATCCCACTCTTACTGCCCTAGACTTACAGACGTGATCATATGCACAGCCCCATAGCACGTTCCTCCCACCCCAAGGATACTGCAGGTCGGAAAACCACCCCACAGCTCCTCTCCTGAAAACAGTAATATCCAGAGAGCAAAATACAGATACTACCACCAACTGCCTGCAACAGTACATCAATTATACCGCTTACTTTAAGATATATTTTAAGAGCACAAACGACAGTCTCCACTAAAAAATTTGAAGCAAAATCTAACAATGAAGAAGAAAAGCAACTGAGTGTTTATTATTGCAAGACTTAGGGTAAAATATCCCCAATTGAAAAAACATTTAGCTTCCATCAGTTACTTCAAAAAGCCCAAGCAGAATAAGCCATAACAGACAGCAAGGGAAATCAATGCTAAATAACTAACAAGACGTGGAAAGTGACCACTTTTTGGAGTGAAGGAAAGGGAAAAAGCATATATCCCTTGAAAAACTCTTTAATAATACATGTAACTATAGCTAGAATATGTGGAATAGCTACTATATGTAAGGAATATTCCTTACATAGAATTTAAGAAAAAAAAAAGTCATAAAAAGGTCAGGTAGGGAGGACAGATGGAACAGAAAGAATGTATGAAGCACCAGCTGAACTACATTTAGCACTGCTATCTAGGTATCAAACTCAGACCAACTGGAAACCATGCTCAACCAAATCTGCTAGCTAGCACTACCAACAGCTATTTACAAAATTGATTCATCCATCAGTTATAGTCTTTCTACATTATTTAATTCAAAGATATTTTAGTTAATTTATTAATAATATTAATAAATTCATACTCTGAATTTATTTCTGTGCTATCATAGCAACAATAACAACAGATAAGCAACTGCTTTTGGTATCCTGTCTTTCTCAGACTTCTTAAGATGCATACAAAATTCTCGATCAAATGTTTGATCTAATGAAGAAGCAAGCAGAACTGGCTTGAGATCATAATGGTTAACACTCAAAGGAGATGTCACTAACAGTAAATGAAAGTTTATTTTTTTGCAGTTGCATTTGGGAAAAAAATCATTACATCCTGCTGTGAACTTAGAAATACGCTACTTGTGCTATTAACATTTGCTAAATTATTCATTTCTCTCTTTTCATGACAATACCAGCAATATCGTCTCACAATACAATCATTTTCAAATCTAATGCTTCATTAAGGAGTCACAAGCATGACACCATTTTATTTACTTGTATAACAAAAAGCGACTGCATTATCATAGGCATACAAATTGAACTAGAAGCAGAGAACATTCCTTTTTGTATTTCTTAACAGTGCAGTTTATTTGGAATAAGGCAGTTTATCTAGTTTTTAAATGTTCAATTGTCTTACCATATTAAAAATGTAATTATTGTCTTACCATATTAAAAATGTATTTAGATTTATGGTTGAAAATATCATTGAACAATTTACAGTAATCTTAAATAATCAGGCTTAAAAATAACAACCACACAAAATTCTAAATTCTTACATTTAGAACTACAGTCAGACCACCATGATTAGTTTGTTGTTGTTGTTGTTGTTTTTTTTTTTTTAAAAAAAAAAAAAAAAAAAAAAAACTGCCTTCCCCAACAATTAGTATCTCAGCAGAATCAATGGAGCTTGATCTCCTCTGAATTTGTTCCGTCACAAAGCCCAGTGAATTATTGTTGTCTAGTTAGAATTTAGCTCATGCTCTGCCTTTCCCATGCTGGGAACATTAAACAAGGAAACTTTTTCACAGAACATCTGGAAAAAGAATATCCTTTAGGCTATGCAACTTGTCTCGAAACTGTTTGAAATTTATTGAAGGACTAAAAACTGGCAAGGAGAGAGGGAAATGGATATAATGACAAACCTGTTTGGGAAGCACAACTTTATAATCCCCATTTTCTTAGGAAAAGAGGCCAAAAAAAACCCAATAAAGTAGTCTAGAAAATCTTGTTAAATCTTTCTTTTAGATGTTCAGTAGGTTACCAGAAATGCTAGAAAAAAAAAATCCTCTAACATTTTCAAGTAAAATGTAACGCACTAGGATCTGTGAGACTCAGACTCTCTTTACTTCAGAGGCTTTCTTAATTGATGAAAGAAACTCCACCTCAGCTACCACCTCCCATTTGATCCACTCAATGGTTTACAGCTCCGGACTGCACAATGCACAAAGGGACTTGGCGATGGGACTCAGTAGGTCAAGTGGATGGTTGGACTTCATGACCTTGATCATCTAACCTTGATTATTCTGTGCTTCTACAAACATCACTTGATGCCCCCTAGCTGGATTAAAACTGGCAAAATCCCATCCCAGCACAGTGCACCAGCTCAGGGTGTCTACAGCCTGGGAACAAAACACAGGAGCTTATTTTCACAGCACGTATGGCTACAGTTTTTCTCATATTCCTTCTGAATGGCACTATATTTCAAGTTAATATGAGGCTGCAAAACCTGTGTGTCATTGAAGTATGGTAGTATCCCCCTACTTTTCACTCCAGACACCATAGGATTAAAAACAAAACAAAACAAAAAATAACAGCAGTACTAAGAGATGAGCTTTAGCAGAAAGTTTAGTGCTTCCAGAAAGCAAACAGCACATCCATAACCAACTGCAGTAATTTGTATTGCAGACACACTTAATAATTAAAAAAAGAGAGAAATCCTGTTACAGTATGTGACCTTAAATCCTTTTTCTTTATTCCATACAAGGACTATTTTGTTTCATTCTAAGTAATCACTAAAGCATCTGTTTACAGCATTGTTGCTATTAATAAAACATAACTTGATAAACATTGAATCATACTTTTTCACATGCTGTAAATCTTTTTTTTCCCCCTACTAATTTCAAGAAAACTTAAAAATAATATTTTGTCATCTTCAATATGGAAAAGGCTAAACAACAACTTTTTTTTTTAATTGCCTGACCAGCCTTAATCTCACATCAACATCAAGCATCACAGTAAGAGCAGTAATTTCAAATCTCATTTAGGGTCTCGTTTCAAAACTAGGAATGGGGCAAAACATTGCAATCAAGGTTTCCTTCTAAAGCACAGTATCTGATTAAGCTTCCTTCTCTCTGACCTAACAGGTAGGATAACAACAAAGCAGGTGTCCCAAACATAAGAGTAATATTTTTTTTCTTTTTCCTTTTTAATGTTTGGTGGAAAACCATTTCTGATTAATCATAGTTCAACTCCAATAACAATGAATGCTCTATCTCAGATATCAAACAAACCATCCTTTTTTGATGTCTCCCTGAAAGCTTTGAAATACAGCTTAATGACAAACAGTTCTCGTCAGGTCATCCAGTCTGCATCTGTTTATAGACCAGAGTCTAAACATTTGAGTACCATAAACCTCTTCTGACATAAAGATAACTTCTCTATTTCCACACAATATACCAGCAAATAAAATTATATTAAAAATGGACAAAGGTTAATTAAAGGTTTAGGTCATGCTTGAGAGCAGGTATTCACTAACTAATAGATAAGTAATGCAGATTACAATTTAAGAATAGTACTAACCATGCCCAGTGAAGAAGCTTATAGAGCAAAATCACTCACAGGCAGTGTAAATGAAATCAAGCTAGGAAGAATTTAAAATGAATCAGAGCTCTCAAATTTTCAGAGCTCACTTAAAAATGAAACATCTTTACATACAAGCCAGTGGACACAATTCTCGTTATTTGGCAATGCCACAGAAGATGAGGTTGGAATGAATTAAATCAGGATATTAAATTCTATTGTTAGACTAAATAAAGGCTTTTGAATGTGTCAAATTGATAAACCACTCTGCAGAATGCAAGTGTTTTCAAGGCATTCATTTTCACTTGTTAAAAAGGATACAAAGAAAGTACCATAATATTAATGTCGTCTACATATACCTTCCTTTGTGGGCAGCATGTGCTTCAGGATCACGATAAGAGAATGCCTGAACTTGAAATACGAGCATGTGAAGGGAACTGGTACTGAAATGTCTTTGCCTTAAGTCTATAACATTAAATGTGCTTTGAACCTTAGACTACTGTCAGACCCCCACGACCTAGACCTGCAGAAGCTACTGCAATTCCAGCAGACAGATGCAAACTGAACTGGTATTTTGCCAGCTTTGCCAGTCAGATGGAAGTGCCCTGGCTCAGTCCCCTTTAGTTAACTTTAAGAACTGTCTATCAGTGCTGCAAGTATCTGTCAGATATTAATAGACCCGCTGTATTTCAAAAATAGCCCGCTCCATTCAATGCACAGGCTGCCCCCCCTCAGTAGCTGCTGAGAAATATCTGCCTGAAAGATGGCACAGGGCATCCAACGACAGTCCCTCCTCCTTCCCTGCTCAGCCCACTGGAAATACAGTGTGCCATTCAAACAGCTCCCGGCCCGATGCAGAGCACTATTTCTTAGCTGTTACCTTCCAAGTTCAGTGCAGATATCTGAAGGAGTTCAAAAACATACGTTTAAAGAAAATCCGCAAAGCTGCAGGAAACCCCAGCCTTGGCAGCAACAATTTCTATTGTTTTCAGCTTCTTCTGCTACTCGTTCTTTCCCTTTCCCAGTTACATCATTATATTCAGAGGTTGTTCACCATTTCCTGAAAGACACTTTTTTTCCTCACAACAAGGCCGCCAACATACAATTCTATACCTCCCAGCTGTCTCTCCCCTGCCTGTTTGATCTTCTCCAGCATCTTGAGGGAAAAGAACTAAGTACTATATCATGTACTCTTGCACACATTTCCTTCCACCTTTATTCACTTCTTGATAATAAAGAGCTTCCTTTCCTTAATGCCAGCACTGGAAAAATGGCACACAGGAGCACTGTAGCTAAGGAAGGCAAAGCAATTTGAAGGCAAAACAAAGGTGTAAATTTGCCCAAATAAAAACTAAAGGAAGAAGTATAAGGAAGAACCAAAAACAGTGATAAAAACTGAAAGATCAAGTAAATATAAGAGTTAAAAAGAAACAGAAAATTTTAGTGACAGTAACAGAAACATGCAAAAGTTATAGAGAAGGGAGCCTAAGAAAATCCAATTAAAAAATAAAGGAAGAAGAGGCAAACCAGGAGCTGTTACAAAACTTTTAATACCAGATTAAATTTTTATTTAGATTGATGTTGTTCTAATCCCACAGCTACTGGGTAGAAACGACCTTCTAAATGAGTTATTTTGGATGTCTGGGCAGGACTAACAAAAATAGCACCTAAGATGCAAGGATGCGACACAAATTGCCTAACACTCCGTACATCTAGCTTAGACCCCATGCCCTGGTTTAGCTTTGTGGAATCAGTCCCCTTGTGCCCATCTTTTCTGCCTGCCCTGAAGCACAAATAAGCTGTCCCACCACAGACATGACTGACTGCAAAGGAATCCTCGAGCTCCCCAGAACAATCACATGCTGCCAGACAAGTGCAGAAACAACGATGACACTAACCCACATTTAGGGCTTTGCTGTGTGAATGCTCCCCCCAAATCCATCCAAGCTAGCCAAAAGCACGTTAGCTACGTAGTGGTGACACTGCTGAGCGTCATTCGTGGGATTTCCTCTTGTAAACGCAGGGAACAGACTCAAAGGAAAAACAAACCCAACTGGAAGACATATGCTCTGCTCCTGGCCACCAATTAATAGATTTTTTTTCCTCCCCTAGATCAGCAGAAGTGGGAACGTTGTGCAAGTCAAACTCCTCCTTCAACTGCTATAGGCAGGAACTGGGTTGCTTTACAAGTCAGAGAATAATTCAGACTAATGATGTCAGGATTGCTGATATTTTCCCCCATCTGCATGTTCCAGCACCACAGGAAAAAGAATGCTCTTGGCAAAATGACTGGTCCCATAAGGTTGCTGATAGCAGGTGGTATGTTTGGCCCTGTCTCCACAATGCAGAACTCTTTCATAAAAGGATTATCTTCCACACTATACAGACTTGAAAAGTCTTCAGAGAAAGCTGCAGATATTATTAAGCATGTGGCACACATGATATTAGGCTGAAATATGTGTATTTACTAAGCCTTGCACTTGAAATTAGCATCCAAGAACAATTCTGTTTCAGAAAACTCCAGGATATGAGCACCACACAGGTGAAGATGGGCTTTTTAAAACACATTTAACTTCAAAAACAAGGTATTAAATAGAGTAAGACAGTTCACAAACTTCTGAAAGAGCTGTGCAGGTAGCCGACATTACTGGAATCCATAGATCATTTTCTCTCCATGAAATATAAAAGAACTCTTCTTTCTTGGCATTTCAACAATGTGTCATTCAATCAGAAATATTTGTAAGCACTAAAACAGTAGAGTGCAACAAGTGAAACTGCAAAGGAGGTCATTATTAACAAGGAATTAATGCTTGTCTAAAACTTTCACAGAATGAAATTAAGATATACTCTTGTATGTATAATTATTCAAGAAAACCATTTTCATCATATCCACATTACTTTCGGCTCCCACAGCAAAAGAGCTTAAAATACACTGTTAAGGCATTATATTTTTCAGGATTCAATAGCTTCACTCTGTCCTGACATCATGTGATATTTTTGTCTACCTAAAAAAGTGGGTAAATGTTAAATCTGCTATAAACTCAAAACACTGGCTCCAGGCTTCAATAGCTCAGAGAGACAATGCCAAGAATCAACTATAGGAAAAGTTCCCCTGACCTTCTGTCCTCACTCCTCTGAAGAAATGCATTTGGTTAGGATCAAGGATGCTGTTCAAAACCTCAGGAGATTGTGGACAGAAGCTCGCAAAGAAAAAAAAAAAATGAATCAGATGAAACAGGCTGTGTTCTAAGGAAAGACAGTATTGAAGGTCAGATTGTCAGAGCCACTTGCAACAGTACAAGTAACTTACCCAATGTTTTTAGGATGTGCAGGATGAACAGAACAAAATAAGCCTGAGAGTGAAATGCTGGGATGAACCTATCATTGTATTCAAGAGCAAACTTTTAGTTTGGTCTCTACTCTTCTGCTATCTATTCATATCTTTCTTATGGCTAATTAAATTGCATTGTTTTGAACATGCTCTGCCTTACATTTACCAGCCAAAGGTTTCTGTAATGGAGCTATACAGAGTTAATCACAAGCTGAGCTGAGTCAGCTAACAGAGCTGAATCTGTCCAATGTAAATAGCATAGAAAAATAGGGATGTTGTAAGAAGATCATTCCTTGAAGTGCAGAAAAGAGCACATATGGGTATGGAAGAAAAGGTATCATTTCTGTGCACATCACAGGCTCATTTAACAACAAACAATCAAAATTTTGCTATTAGGGTTTTCAGTTTGTTCCCTGCCATTGCTTGTTTTCCTGCCCCATTATTTGTCTCCCATTCAGTTTCTGTGAAAAATTCAAAAAACAAAGTCATATTCATAAAACAGATTGTCAGTTGCTCTAGCTTTCTATATCAAGTCATTGAAAATAATTACAAAAAACACCTAAAATTCTGGATCATCTCACATAGTTAATAGTCACTGTATGCCCAAAAGCATTTGAGCAGGCACAGCAAAAAGGGCAATAAATGTTAGTTTAAGAACAAAAACCAATTGCTGGGATTGGAAACCTCTTGCCCCTGCAAATAAAATTTTATGTTGAGCTCCACAATTATCGATGTTTTACAAAAGCAATACAACTGTGTCTTTGCAGAAATTTCTCCATAATTTCTGTATATTCCACATTGTGTTCTACTGTTTCTTTAAATTATGCTCTGCAAAACTAAACTCTAACTTGATAATGGTTCAAATAGTCATATTATTCCAAACTCGCCTCCTAAAAGGTAGAACCCTCATCATTCAATATGCCATACTTCTCCTAAGCTGTCAGAAAACATGAAATCAAAATTCAAGCCAGTACTCCTGTTGAAGTGTTCAGGTGAATGAAAAGACCTTCATTTAAAAATTGCATGGCAAGATGCATTCGAGTGGGGTCCTTCCTAAGTCAATGTTCATTGTCAAAGTAGTTCTCAAATTAACAGAAGACAAAAATGCCACTGGTTTAGGTAATGGCATTCTTCCCGCACATATAGCTGATTTCCTAGATAACAACAACAAGAATCTCTAATTATTTTTCTTTATACAGGAAAAGCCGCAAAATTACTAATCCATGGACAACAAGAAGGGGAGGGATGACATTTACGTTACTATGCTGTTAACCTCCGCTATTAATGGCGATTCTGAATCTTTTAACCACTGTCTTTTCAACAATGTATCTTCAAGCTATGATTCCGTGTATTGCCTACTGAAAACCTGATTTAAATCCCCACCCAACTTTTTTTTTTAATCTGTCAAACATAGATAACCCCTCATAAAATTTCTGCTAGTACCATGACTTTCAATAACCTCAGTTTAAAAGGCAATTCTACTATCTAGAGGTACCGTTAGAGACATAACAGTGTGTACCGGGTGCAGATGCCCACACATTGGCAGGGGGGCATCTTCTCTGTGAGAAAAGACCACAGGGTGACCCTGGTTGGCCACGGGCAGCTCCTCGCAGCCCCAGCAGACCCATCTCAGGGCACTGCTGAGCCCATCGGCTGAGCTTGAGGGACGTCTGGGAAACCATTGTTCAGAACAGGCAAAAGCCACCACCTAGCAGTTGAGATAGAGGAATGAGGAAAGAAGTGAGAGAAACAGGCCTGCGGACACCATGGTTGGTGAGGAAGGAGGTGCTCCAGGTAGCCCATGCAGAGGACCACAGGGAGGCAGCCTGTGGAGGACATTGGGGCCCTGAAGAAAGTTGCAGCCCATGAAGCAGAGCCCACACAGGAGCAGATTTGCTGGCAAGAGCTGCTGGTCCACGGGGGACCCACGCTGGAGCTTTCTGTTCCCAAAGGCCCGTCCCTTGTGGAGGAGACCCACACAGGAGCACTTCTTGAACAAAAGCAGTCCGTGGGAGGGCCACCGCTGAGGAGGAGCGTGAGGAGCTGGTGGCAGAGAGGAGCTGTTCTGGTAATGGACTGACTGCAGCCCCCATTCCCCTTCCCCTGCATCACAGTGAGGGAGGATGTAAAGGAGCTGGGAACGAAGGAGTGCAGTTGAGCCTGGGTGGGGGTCTGGCAGCCTGCCAAGGTCAGGCCACCACACAGTGAAATAAATAAAACAAACCCTCCAAAACCACCCCCCCCTTTCTATGTCCTTTCAAAGGATACAGAACCAGAAACTGGGGCTCGGTGAGGCCACTACCCTCCCTCTGACCCCTCTCAAGCTGCAACTAGGCACAAACAGCCAGTTTCCTGACTGGGAGCCAAATTATACTTTTCCTCAGAAAGGAACTCCTGATGCCTACAGTTTTTATTCCTCTTTTGGCTCATCACCAGCTTCTTAAGTCAAGGCCACCCTTCCCAAAATCATTGAAATTCAATAGACAGTATTTTATCTGCTGTTACTTTATCTGTTATCAGCAGATTATAATGGAAACAAACAGCACAAAAAAATACTATTTAATATGCTGGCATTCATATACATACCTACATACATGTACCCAAACTTACACACACATACAATCTCTCTCAATTATGCAATCTGCTATAAATTCTGTACTCTTTATAAAACAGGTACTATTCATCTGCTCATTTTCATAGACTGACACAACTATCAGCAATCCATAATTAACAATTCAACGGTTAGTAAATGCTGGTTAATGTTTAAACGGGGAATGGATGGGCAACTTCACCAGACAGGTCAACGTGACTGAAATCAAGAAAGGTTATGTGAAGTATAAAAGGCTCAACCCTGAAGTAATTTCCTTTGGCTGTTTTTAACAATCAAGTCTAATGACCCATTGTAAAACTATGTTTTGTGAAAACGTTTGACAGACACAATACAGACTAAACTCAATTCAACCTGTGCCCCTCATCTCCCTAAGGCCTAAGCTAAAAGCAAATTGTATACAAATGCTCCACTTCCATGTTCCCCACCCCCTAAAAGCTTCAAAATGAGACAGCTAGCGTGTCTAGAAGGGGAGGTGGAAAAAGCCCCAAATCCACATAGACCTGAATTCAAAACCAAGGAGAATTTCCACATTAAGCCATTAAAATCTGTCCTTTAAATTACAGACTAAATATATTTTCTTGACCATTTTTACGCAAACCATTTCTATCCCAGCCTGTACATACACACACACTGTGCTATTTTTAAAAACAGCTTTTAGAATGGTTCAAAAATGCTGACTTGAGCAATCACCAGTGACATCCTGTGGTTCCCATTAGGAAAAAAAAACAAAAAACCTTCCTCTTACTGTCTTACTGGAACAGCCTATAGGGACCGATTAGCCTGAACATCTTTGAAATTCTGTGCAGAAATCTTACTTAGTAATGGGGCTTATGTCAAGTATAACCCAGTTTTCTCTTCGTTCAAACAGTTCAATTGCTAACTTACTATGTCATTGCCAGGAAACTAAGCCCATGAGTGGAAATAGGGTGGCCCAAAGATGTAAAAATAGCTGTGAATTCATCTCTAAGATTTGGGTAATATGCAGAAGAAGTTTTGCTAAACTGTTCAGTCGGAGATGTGCATGATGGAACTGTTCTGTAAGACTGTTCTGGAAGACTGAAACACTCCAGCTACATTTTTGTGCCTGTCACTTTAAGAAACCTAATTCTAAGGCTGAGATCTAATTTATTTGTCCAGCTCCTTGAAATCCATGATTTTCTTAGATGGAAGTATAGAGGTTTCAGATTTTAGCAATATAAGTTATAGAAAGAGTACTTGAAGTTGCCTCTAGTTAAAATACATCTTGGGACACAGTTTAAACCAGACATGACCTGCATACAAATACTGCACACTCTTAAAGATCCCTTTTGGAAATTACAGTTTCAGAATTTACCTGATGATCACAGGGAATCTGAAAGTTCCATGAGACTTGTGATAAAGCTCAGGTTGATCACAAAATGAGGCATCACAGGATCTCTTAAAAATTCTGTCCCTTATCACACTAGCAGCCAAAAGAAACATGAGCATCCATCTTTTCAATTTTCTGATGAAGAAGGATAAAAAGGTAGAGTCACATAAGAAGTGTTTATGAGTAAGTGGAGAGTTGGGAACAGGCAATGATGCTGTTTTCAGAAAGATGAATTAAAGACCACCATAAACATCTACTTCTTGAAACCATCAATTGAATGAGTACAATGACATGGTTTTGAATAGGGTATCCTAAACTTGACTATAAGATTGAGAAATTAATTAAACTAGGGGGGAAAAAAGTCATATTTCATAGAAAGAGTTTCGAATAATTTTTTTAAAAAAAGTACTTTTTGAGAAGGAGTACAGTGAGCTTTCAAACAAATCTAACGGTAGACATTTTCTTGGTAAATGAGAGACAAAACCATTAGGGAAAAAAAAAGCGGAGGGGGTTATTTTATTTTTTATTATTATTATTTTTAAACTAGGTTTCCCTTTTGGTAAATTGTGTGCAGCAAAATTCAAGTATCCACCAAAAAATATTTGGTAGTCCTTAAGAAATGGGAACCTAAGGAAAACCAGTCTCTAAACTTAAAACTGGCAACTATGATAATAACCATGTAATCAGAACAGAATACCCTGACAACTCGGGCAGACTGATCTACAGAGACAACTGCCCTGCAGGGTACAGATGCTATGCAGTTTGAACTTAATTTAAATATTTAGTCAGAACACTTTTTTTTAACTTTCAGTATATACATAGCCACACTACAAGAGTAAACCACCCATACAACCCATTGATTTTCTTCTAAAAAGACAGGTGAAGGACATTGTATAACAGTGACAAAAAACCAACAACAAAAAAAAAAAACCTGAATGTAAACTGCTCTAAATTCAAAATCTGTATTTAATCCCCTGTCCCACACCATCTCTGCTTCCTCAATATATTTGGGGCTTCAGAAATTGTTACTAATGTTACAGACTTAAGAAGACAATGTAAACATATTTCATCTGGTTTTAAATACAAGAATTTAAGCTTCTACCATGGATCTGTCTTACAGCTTAAAGCATTCTTAACCAACAGTCCTGTTACCTAAAGTATTTTTTCTTTACTTAGATAATGAAAGTTCACAGTTAGAATCATTTATAAAGCACAGGAACAAAGAGTTTCATATTATTCTCTATTTGTGGAAGGTGATTACCAAATCCATACACCAATGCATTATTTTTAAACAAATTTAAATGGAAAAACAAATTATAATTAAAATCTCCTAATTTTAATGGTTGGCCTTTGCAAAAGCAAGACTTTATCATACCCTATGACCCTTGTCAATTTGCCAATTCTCTTCCAAAGAGAAATTCTGGTTCTGTTCATTTTTTCCAATAGAATTTATGAAATACTGTGTTCCATTACCTTCTGAGAAATCCCTGAAGGAATTGTCACCATGTATAGAATTCATCAGACCACTTATTTTTTTTTATTCAGTTCACTTATAGTAAGCTAGAAAGGAAGCTAATTTTTTCCCCACATTCATGCTTTTTAAAGCATAATTGTACATTAAATTTTATACTACATTTTCCAGAATTACATCCATACATAAAATATAATCTTAAAATTAATTTGATAAAAAACATCATTTTAACAATTGCTTCTAGATTGTTTGCCTTCTTTCTAATCATATAATATTCAGTCACAATAACCTGAGTAACTATGTTATCAAAAAAACAGTAATGTTCTGAGTCAGTATAAATATTACAAAGCACAATTTTGTAAAGGGAGGGCATGCTGACCCAGGTTATCATCTTACTCTGTTAAGAATAAATACACTTCAGGAAAATTAGATAGGGATCTGAAATACTGTGCTGTTGTGAAAATCATGAAGTGTCCCCAATCTTCAACATGTTGTGATAAACACCATGATGTTTCTGGGAAAATAGTTATGCACATTCAGTAACAAATACAAATAAACTGACTATGTTTCTTCTCTGTTTGCATAGAATAATAGGTTGTACCAAAAGAGTAGAAACCATAAAATAAGGACAAACTGCAAAAAGATTAGGTTAGGAGTACATAAGAGTACAGGTTTCATTTCTGTAAGTATTCAAAGCAATACACACCTTAAGGCCTTCAAACTGCAAACTGTAAAAGCCTTACAACACTGCATGGTTTCTTAACAGAAACTTTTTTCCCCTCTTCTTTTAAGGTCTATTGCGCCACTCCTATATTTTCATGTTGTACTTCAAAACCATCAAACTCCAGCATTAAAAGTACAGGCAACATCTTGTGGACCAGACACTTGTTTATATTGAAAGTACAGCCAATTGAGCTAAAGCTTGTAATTTAAAGCTTCATGGAACAGTAATTTTTATGGCCTGATAAGTAATGGAGACAAACTTAGGTAACCCAGAAAGATCCAGACAAATATATTTATTTAATAGCAAATGTTTACTAGTGAGACTGGAGAAACAATACTGTCTTTGCCCCCCTTCACCGCAAAGTACTGCATGTACACACACATGAACACAGCCAGAGAGAACAAGGAACACAATTACAAAAGAACATTAAACCAGTAGATAATTTATCTGTCCTGCTGAGAAAAGCTCAGAGAAGTGAGCCAAAAAAGCTGAAAAGAAGAAAACATGAGAGTACTAAACATAAGAAGGTGGAGATAGAGCAATGAAGTAAGATAGAGCAGAAACTTTAAACAGCACTCTCCATCTACCTACACTGATGCAACTTAAATGGCTTCTTGAAGTCTCCTCAGGATTATTTACCTATGAATCCAAGAGGCCACGGAGCTCCTGCCAGAAAAGATCTCTGAAATTACTACTTACACTAAACACACGTGGCAAAGTATAGCACTGCCCAAACATTTAGCTAGAGGGGAAAGTAAGAATTAGGTTGGTAAAGAACATAACAGCATTTCTACTAGCCAATGCTTACATCTCAGAAACCATCTACATAACTGCGTAATTTCAAGTGTATTGCTTACCTTTAATAGTTTCCTCTACAACTTCTACTACACGATCTATCTGCTGAACCTAAAAAAAAGTCAGAAGGTCAGTATTTAAGCAGTAAACACCTGGATATACTTTGTATAACTCTTCTTTCAAAAGTGGGTTAAGGGGAAGCAAATAGCTTGGAGGTACATTTTTATAGTCATTTTTTTCTGTGCATCTTTGTTCTTCCATCATAGTCGCAAAAGTAACTCTAAAAATCATCACTTGATTTAAAACAATTTTTGTCCTCAAAAATAGCAGGTTCCCATAAGTTCAGTAAAAGTCACCAAAGAGACAAGAGAGAGGGATCCTATGGGCTCTTGGTGATAGAAAGACAGACAGACTTCAGGCCTTAATGGCTGTTCGTGGTCCATTTGGTCACTGAAAGGCAGTGCTCACCCAGGCAGTCCAGCACCTGGGGTGCTCCCCTCTTCCCAGCCTCCAGGCAAAAATAGTAGATGAGAGAGAACATAACAAGAAGCTAAGAATATTGTGAGGAAGACTACAGGAGAGAAAAATTATGAGAAGTTAAGTATAGCAGGGGAAAGACACTGGAACACGGGAAGGAACTAAAAATATTGTAGTCAAAGTTAAGAGAACAAGACATTGTTCTGGACTTACTGCAGGGAGTGCTTGGAAATGGAAGGAAAAGCCCTAATATTTAAGGATAATGACATAATACCTCTAGCAAAGATGACAAATTTATGTTCTGGTGTTACACTTTCCTAAATTCACATAATGTTATAAATAGTTCAGACATTTCTTATTAAATATTCTTTATATAAAGTTAATGAGAAATAATATACCAAAGGGTGTATAGTGTAACAAGAAAGAATCTGCATTAACATTGCAAAATTAAACACTCAAATTCTAAAAGTTCACATTCTTCCTACAACTTTCATGCAAAGCGCATACCCTGTGTAATGTTTAGTAGGTATGCACATATAAATTTATATATAATGCAGAAAACCAACATTCAGAAAGCCCTACTGTGTACATTTAAATTAGTTCAGAATCTTTTCCACAATACTGATTTTTAAACACTGCTTTGGTCAGATGTACTTTATAGACACTAGATTTAGTTTGCTTTTTGCATTCGTTTGGAGGGTTTTGTTGTTGTTTTGTTTGTTTGTTTCAGAAACAAGCACAAAAGCACAAGATGCACAGGCATCAAGAGCTGAACCTGGTCTGCAACAAAGGAGATTGGAACTTGGATCACTTGCATCAAAGCTACTGAATCTATGTGCCCTTAAACCACTGGGTTTGTCATTTCCTGTAAACAGATGTCTGCACAATCATCTCTATTTCATTTTCCAATTGGTCTAATAACAGCTAAAAAAAAAAAAAGATCATCTGGAGTTTGGTGTCTGATCTAGAGTTCCCCACTGAAGTCAGTGGGAATCTGTTCTTTTCCTGGCCTGGATGTTGGATCAAGTCCATGTTAAACTTTAAAAAAACAAACAAACAAAAAAAAAACACTTTAAAACCTTTTGAAATAGAGCCTTTTCAAAACACAAATCTCTGCCACTTCGGATTTCTTAACAAAGCATATTAGTTATGAACTCTAGAAATTCAAAGTACCACTAATACTGATGTTTTATTAATCTTATAAAAGATATACATTTAAATCCTTTTCTGGATTCCAAGCATCCATATTATGGACATATGCCTATATTTATAGCAATCTACTCATAAATAAAGCACACACAAGCACTTATGTGGAACACATGCATATTTACATACTTGTAAACATATCCGTTTCATACAGAGATAAGTTTAAAAAAAAATGACCTAAGACACATTAACATGGATTTTCTATTTAGATTTTAAAAAGGCAACTTTGTATGTGTATGAATTTAAAATTATAAGCACAGGCACAGAACAGTCTCTGCCAAATGCATTGCCCAAAATATTATTGCTACATATCTCAGTACTAAACTGTTTAAGTTCATAATAATTAAAAAAAAAAAAAAAAAAAAAAAAAAAAAAAAAAAAGCTCAATGGTTCACAACCTGAACCACCTCTATAATTACTTTCTGTATATCTGGGGAATTTTTACATAGCCCTGAACCCCCTGTTAAATAAAAACAGGAGGAAAAAAAAAAGTGTATTTTCATTTTATCGGATAAATTAAATTATTTTGAATGTGTGTGTCAAGAAGGTTCATGAAAGTAATTGAAATTATTCAACTTGGAGGTAATGAGAACTGCAACCAGGAATGGATGTGTATTCGGCTTTATATGTTAGTTCCCACAGTAAGCATTTTTCATTTTTCCATTTCATTGGAAATTGTTTGGCTAAAGTCCCAAGCCCCTAAAAAGAAAATACTGAATGCTTCCAATCTTCATTTCAAATATCTCAGTAAAACTGAGCTGAACCTGGTGTAAGAGAAGTGTTTTGGGGATTCATATTTGAAAAAAAAAAAAAAAAGAAAAGAAAAATAAGAAAAAGAAAAAAATCACAAACTCATGGTAATGAAGTTGCCTTGGCTGTACAGAGGCCTGCAGGATTCCCTTCAGCACATCTCACTGACCTTTTGGACAATACTGTTCAGGAGTGGTATCAAGAGCATCCATAAACCTTCTTGACCCAATAATGTCTCCAACAGGCATTGAGAAGCCCCTAAAGCAAAAAGACTTAAAGTTCTTATTGGTACAAGAATTGCCACTCCTCAACATTTCTTTGCAGTGAGCCTGAAAAATCTGAACCTACATGACCAACAAGAGGTACATTGCTGCTGGATATAGCACTATACCTAGCTTCATAGGTCGTGTAATCTTGTTTCTAGTGTAAGTGTCCACTCAGTGGACTTTTTATCCATTATAGATGGTTCACCATTAGGATTTGGGTGGAAAAAAACTAAGGGCAGATTGGAGCAGACAGCTGAGCAGGAATACAGGGGAAAAGAAGGCTGATGTACAAATCTGGGCTGAGATGGATATAGAACAGGAGCAGAGGCAGGGCCCAAGGGATGAAGGGGTAGCTAAAGCAGAAAACCAGCTGGAGAAAAAGCAAAGAAAAAGACAGTTACATCAAAGCATGAAGCCCAACTTGAAATGAAAGCCAGGAAAAAATCTTTGAGCTTTCGTGGTGTGATCAGAGCTAGGCATTTAGTACAGCTCAGAAATGACGTATCCAGCACTTAGATAGATCAGGCAGACATCAGATATCCATGCTGGGGCTGAAGCTACACTACAGATCACACCTGAACACAAAAGTACAAGTCAGTCACTTTTCAAACCACTCCCTCCCTGGACAGCCTGGCACTCCCTGGGAGACAAGCCCTGAGCTCTCTGACCGAGCCCTAGTAATTAGCTAGAAGACTATACAAATGCACACATGGTCCATTTGTCATCAGAGAAAGTCCCTCAGTTCCCTTTGTACTGTCATTATCACATTCAACAGATGACTGCTGGATGTAAACAGCCCAAAGACACGCTTGCGATGTGCTATGTCTGCAATCTCGCACTAGGTGATTTGTGACTCCAGGCAGACATGCATGTTTGAGAATGGTCACGCAAATTCTTCCATGTGCTCAACCACGATCTGAGTTGTCGCAGAAGCAGTATTAACATCCTGAAACTGTTTTGCAAGGCAAACTGGAAAAAATATAACCTCTAAGAGAGCCCCAATAATCTCTGAATACTCTTAAGGGGTAGTTAAAAGTGAGAGGTTGCACATTTACCCGGAAATTTTCTACCAGGCAGAACTCAGTAATCTCAGAACAAAGAACACCATCTAGAAAAGTGCACCCATAAATCTCAGAACAAATAACACTATCTAGAAAAGTGCACCCATGTACCTAACACACAAGTAAAAGAAACTCTTTCCAACTTTCTCTTCAGGCCAAGACCAAGGAAAACGCCAAGACCCTGCACTGCCATGCATGAAGATGAAACAGTAGGCTGTCATCCAAAATGTAGTGAAATAAAGACTTTCTTTTTCAGTTTAATGTGCCCATTGAATTAAGGACGGAAGTATTTTGTGGGTCAAGAGATTTGAACCAAAATCCCTTTGAAGTGATAGGACTAGCATAAAACAGGAGAGATGG
This sequence comes from Nettapus auritus, assembly GCA_011076525.1. NCBI lineage: Eukaryota > Metazoa > Chordata > Aves > Anseriformes > Anatidae > Nettapus > Nettapus auritus. Next base: position 50,476,960 of record CM021766.1, read on the forward strand.
TCTTCAGATGCCCCTTATCAACCAAAGCCAGATAATAAGGGCTAAACTTCAGAAAAGCAAAGATAGTCAATGTATTATGGGTCTTTTCTGAGTGCCTCAAGATGCTTTCTCAGTGGCTGAAGCTACAGTATGAAAACAGAGGCTGGTTGTGAAAACAAGCAATTCATGAATTTCCAATGTTTTCGGAAGGACTGCTTTTAATGGAGTCTGTGTGACAAGGGCATCCAAGGCACCACAGGAACACTGCTTGGTTCAAGCTGCAGCACCAAAGAAGCTGAGGAATGACCTGGCCAAAAGATGTATTGCAGAAGAGGTGGGAATGCTTAAGGCCTCCCGGCAGGCTGCATAATGAAAGAAAAGGGATCCATCTTCTCTCCTCTTAATACAGCCCAGAGATAATTTTAGACGGAGTCAGCTACAGGAGGCATGTTTACACCAGAGGCACATTGCCCCTTACCAACTGTTGCAGTGCTCATGATTTCTGGAGTTATGCCACCGCCTGTTACATGGCGACTGTTCTGGTCCCATTTGAAGAGGATTAAACCCTACAAAATGAGCATTTAAATTCCTTCAGAAAATATCAACAAGGCAGAGACAAAGCGTGAGACCTCTGACACTTTTGGCTGAGACGCTGGTGGTTTCCCCCTCAGATGAGTCCCAGCTCTCACACTGACTGACAAAATCACCAATGTTTAAAAATGGCAGGGATGCTCTCTTTAAAAACAACCTTCTCAAGGATCTTCCTCTGAAGTAAATGCAGGTTCTCCCCACAGCCTGCTTCCTTTCAGGCCAATTTTCCTTCTATCACGGAAGGTCTGAAGGCAGAACTCTGGCATCGACAGGGCAGTAACAACCCCCTTGAGAAAATACTCCCGGAGTATCTCCTGACTGTCCTTCCTCTGCCACAGTTGGTGTTTCCCAGAGAGAGAAATTTATCTGAGGTAATAAGCAATGAGAAAGTACATCAAATATCAGAAAGAGACTATCAAAAAAAAAAGTTCTTGAAGCCAGTAAAGGAGGGACAAAAGACCAGAAACACTGCAGACTAAAATTTTTCATTGAATGAAAAAAAAAAAAAAAAGAAAGCCATCTCAGCAAACCAAAAAAAAAATGGTTAAAGCTGAGGACAGGGCACCAGGGACATGGGAAGGGGCAGTATCTTGCCAGCACAGCATGAGGCTACTGCTGATGCAGCCACCATCTGGGCTCAGCTGCTTGTGCACACCCCGAGACAGAACATACACAGCACAATTGCCTGAAGTGAAACAAGCTTTTTTCTTCAGCTAAGAAAAACCCCACTCATCTTTGATTTTCACTCCTGTATATAAGAAAAAAATCAGTTACTAAACAGATATAATAATCTTAGGTTAATATAGGTTGATCTTTGTTTAAAATAATCTTACAACACACTCTTCATATTCCTTAAGATTTCAGTTCCAGTTCACCAACTCTGTTTCACCTCACCTTCTTTAGGCAGCACAGTCAGATGTTGCAGGCTAAAAGCCTGCTCAGCCTATGCCCTCTCTAAAGCCAGTAAAAGGGAAACACCCAGCTTCAAAAGTAACTTCAGATCTTCTAAAATCTAAATTATCTTAGAGATAATTATCTTCACTGGCCATAAAGGCAGCGGAGCAAAACAGACTCTCAAATTACAGGACCTCAGTTAGGCAGCATAAATCCAGGCCTTAATACGTAACTTCAAAAGGCATGTGACTAGACACTTTGACTTCAGAGGGATAACATCTGTGTTTAAAAACCTTTGCTGAATCAGAAAAACACTGGCCATGCTCATGGGCAAAATTCTGATTTAGGAAGGTATCCTGAGAACAGACTCTACACTGACTTTAAAGGAAAGCAGGAAAGTCTACACTGACTTTAAAGGAAAAGCATGTTAACAATTGATGATCATTGCTAAACACTGACACAGCTTAAGTGTCATTTTCATCTAAACTAATTCTTATGCCCTTTAATTCATAGACTAGTTCGTAACTGCTGTGGAAAGGAACAGTACCTATTTCCACGGCAATTTTCAGTTTAAAATCGTGTGCTTCAATGCAATTCCTTCCTGACTCTCCAGGCTCAAGCTTCGTATCTGAATATCAGCACGGTAAGCCAAAGCCAGCCAGCTGAGTGCTTCTGACTGAGCTTGAACTTTGGCCACAAGTTACAGCAGAACAGTGCGCACCTGTTCCTTGGGCTTGCAGCACGCTTTCCAAGGAGTTCTCCTAATACAAATCATTCAAAATAAAATTCCTCTCATTTGCCTTTCATGAAGTACATGCTGGATCTTTGAATGTATATATATTTACATATTGATAATAGGCCTGAAGCTAAAGGGCAGCAGAGAGGCTTGCAATCTTTAATGCGGTCTTTGTAAGACCTAAAGAGGTCTTACAAACTCTGCAAGGCATCATCGTGGCTGCTTGGCAGATATCACAAACTGAACTGTACATCAAAAATACAGTACAATTATATATATGATCCTCATTTAGGAATCCAAAAAAGTAGCGATACACAGACATTTGGCATCTTAGTAAGATGATGCTGATCTTCTATGATAATGGCACTTAAAACTGCTCAATGAAGGTTTTTTGTTTGGCTGGTTTGGTTTGGTTTTGGTTTTTACAAACAGAGAACTAAGGCACATTAAATTTAAAAGTGTACATCAATTATACATGGACAGTTTAAGAAGTCAAGTGTCTTTTTTAAAAATGTGTTTCTCATTTTTTACACCAAACTATTTCATAACAGTGCCACTGCTATATGTGCTGCTATTAGAATTGCTCAGCATTTGAGTTTTAAACTCTAGCTTTAAAATTACCTAAAGCTTGTCTTACAGAGTAGAACAACCACCAAAAAAGGTAATTAGGAGGCCACAGGAATTAGGAGAATCCCTACACAGAGATTTGATGGCTTGTGTGCTTCAGGCTCAACTCTGGCCAAAAAGCCTGTAGTAAATCTACTGTGCACAAGACCTGCACATTCTGCCTGAAAAGTGTAGCAGCAGAGATGGGATTACCATATTGGGGACATTGATTTTATCTTGCAGAGATAACAGAACAGGCTGAAATTCTTCTTCCCTTGGAAAATGGATGTACAGCAGCAGAAGAAAGACAGTTTGTCTGTGATGCTAGGTCTTACGTTAGGAAAGATAGGGAAGGAAACAGAATTTGGTATTGACATTCTTATTCGGCAATCAAGGAGATTCGTACATCTGCAGAGCTATGGTGTGCCTTTAATGGGATATATATGAGCATTAGGCTTCATGCTTGCAGTATGCATGCTGATACAGTACACTCATATCCAATAGCTCTGACAATTTCAAAGTACAGGTGGGACAGTGATTTTGAAGCATCTCAGATATGTGGTGGGCCCTTAGCAAACTAATCAGAGCTCCAGCATGGTAGCATTACTTTAACATCAAACACCTTAACTCTAGAAAATTGTCAAAGAAACAAAACATCTCATTCCATTCCAATAGTTCAAATTATCACTGGAAACAAAGGGTTTGCATGCCTTCTGCATTCAACTCAGGAAATGAGGGAACACTACCACTTAGATCCATCACAGGTACCAGAACATAGCCTACCTGCTAACTCTTTCAGTCTCCAATGTCCTTCCCTTCCCTTCCTCTATAGTCCCCACAAAATAGTCAGTATAGACTAAGTCATATATCCTTTTTTCAGGAACTTACAATGAAAAGCGAGGGACAACTTTATCTATGAAAGTTACTGCTTCTCTTTGCAACATTACATGTGTACTTGAGTTTGAAGTGGGTACAGTACTCAAATCATAAAGGAGTAGTTTCTGGAAACCACCGGGGTGTAAATGCTTGTGAACCCGTTATGTATTTTGTGTACACTGCACATTTGGTGTGTTAATTACTACTTAGAGCTTCCTCCTTCCTGAAAACAGCTCCTTTATCTTAGTCACATTATGTTATGGCTTACCTTATATACAGCCTATGACAATGCCACAACCCACATTATTTTTTTAAAGTGATAATGGTTTTAAAGAAACACAAAAGGACAAGAGCATCAGAAATTATAACACAGATATGAAGTTGCCCTTCCTTCCCTTCTGCCCAACCTGAACAATAAATAAAAAATAGTAGGAGTTGAGTACTGTATTTCTAAGGCACAGTTCAAAACAAGCCTTCAGTTACTAGAATTTCACTGGTAATTACATCACAACTCCTTCATCATACTAAGATGAGCAAAAAAGACCTCTGACACACATTGCCTTTCAAAGCCACCCCAAAGGAGTTATAATTGCCAGTAAATAATCACTTCCACAGACAACATAAAAAAAAAAAAAAAAAAACAGCAGAGCTTACATAAGCAACTATTAATCATGATGAAGATGAGACCAACCTGGTGACAAAGACTGCCACAACTATGCTCGTAAGCTTAGAATTTTAAACTCAGATAAGTGGCCAGCTGCCAGCAGAACACTGTTTTTCAATTCTGCCAAAACTGCCTTTCAAGAAATATTTTGCAGTAGTAACATAATTCCTATCCTATAAATATAGCCATCCCACACACTCTTTGTAAAACGAGAAGAAAGCCTTAAATATACAAACTGAAAACAAAGACAATATCTGTTGTTGGCTGTGCTTCTGTTAATAGCTATGCCTAAATTTTAAGACCTTTGAACTTAAGCATCTAAGTAAATTTTATCACATCAATGACAGTTAGAAGACAGTGTCCTTATTGTGCAGATCACATTTTAGTATTTCCAGATCTAACTCAGTATTTTGGAAAGCTGCAGTAACAGCTTAATACAACTCCTAACAGAAGTCTGTCTGTAATAAATACTAAATTGCAAATTCTCTCATTAACCACCGGCTCTAGGCATCAGGGTTAAAATCAAGAGGCTAATTTTCAGAAATCACATACTACTTAAAAAGGAAAGTGAAAAAAAATAAAGGAAAAATGATAAAATCAAACTTTGGGTCCCCCAAACTTCCCAACTCATCAGAACTGACGTATCAGATAACAGCCTTGACCCAAGGATTCTGACATATTCATTTCATAGTCATGTAATATACTTTTTATCTCTGTCTTCATACATGTAGATGTCTTCATATTAATTATATGAACAATCACAGGTCATATAAATCCATGAAATCCATTCACCTTTTTTTCCCTATCCTGCTGCACAGAGTAAATTGTGCTTAATTAGTTGGAGTCTTAGAGATGACAGAGCATCACAGTTCCCTTGCATGTAATTTGGTAAAGTAAGACTGCACAGTGCAATGGAAAATTTGTTTATTCATTTGAACTGTAACTATCAATGCATTGTCATCTATACAGATAAGTGTGGCATTTTATAGCCTCCAAGTATCATTTCTGAGCAATGAGTTAATTTATAGGCATTAGCATGTCACTGAGAATGCATCTGGAAAAAAAAAAAAGGAAGATAAAACATTTTGAGTGACAGTAGTAATTAAAAAAGTCAATCAAACAGCACAAAGTCTATCTTTACAAAGAATTCCAATAAATCATTTAATGAATTCATCTTCTTCCTAATAGCAAACTACGATTTTACTTCTAAATTACTATGAACAATTGAATCTTACATGCTCTTCTCCTAATGAAAGTGAAATCTTTGGAATATTTTGTTGTTCTTCCTTTATCTTAGTTTCAATCTGAATTCATCAAACTGAAGTGGAAACACATTGACCTCTCTTCATTTATAATGTAGGAAAAAGATGCTGTGCAGTCATCTGCTCTGACTTAACATAATACAAGACAATTTCACTCTGTAACTCACACACTGAATCCAATGTGGTGTTTCAATTCCTACAGGCTATTTCATACAGTTTTAATCTAAAGCCTTAAACAATGACAAATCTTTTCTAGCTTGTGCTTTGAATCCCAGATTTTCAGGAGGATTTTACAAAGGTGAATCAATTAGACAGTATTGGTTTATCTCAAAGGATACTGAAAGCATTTCACTAGCTGAATTATGCCAAAAGCTCTTAGGTAAAGCTTTTCAAAGTAAAGCTTGGTAACTGTTTAACAACAGTCACTGGTGGATTTAACTCTTCAGACTGCCTCATGTTTAACCAAAATCATCATTGCCTTCTGTCTTAATAGTACACAGGGGAAAAAACAATACCTACCATCAAACCCTCAGCTGTGTCTGTGTAACATTTTTGTTCTAGTCTTCTATACATCTCTCACTGATTTTAATAAAGGGTGTATTTGTTCATCTTAATGCAAATAAACTGTCATCTTTTAAACAATATGGCAATGGCCATCTTCATCCCTTTAAAGCTACGAATGGCACGTAAAATCATTTCTGCCAACAGTATCCAATTTCTTGTCCCCTTGTCCCACAACAAAGGAAATCACTGTGGATGCAAGAAAGCTTAAGTACTGTGCAATGCAAGGAGGCTAACAGAAGTACCAAGTTTCTCCACTGCTTTTTCCAGGAGGAAGTAAATTATGCATATATAATGACATTGGCCTATTGAAAACATTTATGAAAAGCATTGGTTTCTAATTGATAAAGATACATACCCCTATAATACTTAAGCCTTTCAGGTAGTCCTGACGAGGTTGGGCTTGAGGAACACAGCCTGCTAAAACCACTTTCTTGTTCCCTTCTTGGGCTTTCCTAAAGAAGACAGACAGACAGTGTTAGTATTTTCTAAACAGATCATTTTCCATTTCAAAGTAGTCATAGAATGCATGCAACAAGAAAGCAACCACAATTAAAACATTCCCAAGTCAGAATCAACTTGTACATGTTTGGACCTAAGAAACAAAACCAACCAATACAACAGAAGAACCCTGTACCAGAGTTCAGGCTACAGCACATGTGGCTCAGTTTGTGAAGTATCTACAGAGAGCATTAGCATTGTACATCTTGGATGTAAATACATCTTTAAAATGCTGTTCATCTTTATTGTCCACAATGACAGCAATTCACAAAGAAAGACGGGACTGAGAAATTGTGAGTCGAGAAAAGTTATACAGAATGCAAGGGACATCCTATACAAATAGGACATAAGCAGCTATTTAATACCAGTCAGAAACGACTAATTGCATCATTTTCTAAATTTCTATTACAAAAATAAATAAATAAATAAAAATCAGACTGAGTATTTTCAAGCTTTAATTGCTTGTCTGCTTGTCTTTGGCAGATAAATGTTTGTGTGAATATTGACTTGCATAATTCCTCAACTTTGGTACTACCTTAGCACCAAGTAGGAAACCAAAACATTAAGATCAAATGGATAACACCGTTAATTTCTTTAGTAATATTTTAGTAATATTTTGACTCACTTTAAATTCAATACTGTGTATTAAGCTATCACTGAAGCTTGGAACTATAGGAAGCCCTGAACACAAAACAGTGGGATATAAAACCTTCGTATGTTCATTAAACAAGTAGGAGCTGGAAGCCATCATGTAGCTAGAAAACTGTAATATAATTGCTATCCCAGGAACATGGTGGGATGACTTACACAACTGGAGTGCTGTGATGGATGGCTAAAAGGGACTGGCTATGCGGCTATATATATATATATATATATATATATATGGCCATAATGGCTGGGGAGGGACTCTGTCAGGGAGTGGAGTGATAGGACAAGGGAAAATGGGTTTAAATTAAGAGAGTTCAGATTTAGATTAGATATTAGGAACAAGTTCTTTACTCAGAGGGTGGTGAGGCACTGGCACAGGCTGCCCAGAGCAGCTGTGGATGCCGCATCCCTGGAGGTATTCAAGGCCAGGCTGGATGGGGCTTTGGGAAACCTGGTCTGGTGGGAGGTGTCCCTGCCCATGGCAGAGGGGTTGGAACTGGATGGTCTTTAAAGTCTATAATTCTACGATAATCTGCAAAACAGGAGAGAAGAGAAGCACTGAATAATATTAGCAAACTTGCTAGGTCTGACATATGAGTTGCTCTAAGAACTGTCATTCACAGTTGTATGTTATATCACAACCTCCTGCCAGACTTCTGTCAAACTGGAACTTTCTAAATGCACATTTTTCTCCAGCAATATATAAATTAATGGTTTACTGTTACGTTGAAATAGATTAAGTCATATCATAACATTTTTCATAAAAAAATTCTCTTATCCAAAATACTCAATTGTTTATATGACTTAACACTCTTTGGCTTGCTTGAGCTGCCTCAAGCTAAATGCACTAGAGAAAGTAATGTTTGACAAGCACAACAAGGATGCTAAACTACCTGGAAATCTAGATGCAAAACTCCAGATACAAATTTAATGAAGAAAAACTTACAAAACTAGACTGATAATACAACCAGTTCTGCTATTAAGTCACAATTTTCACTTTGTAATTATAACGTGGACAAATGTATTTGCAAATTATACCTCAAATGAAAATATAATCTCATAAGAACACAGGAATTGTAAAATTACAGAACGCAGCCCATCTTGCCAAATATTTTGTGTAGGCAGCTGCATTAGAAATGAGGTATTTTGAAGGAACAAATTAAATATCCTATATACAGACAAGTGTGAATTAACATAAAAATGTATTACACCTATTATCTCAGGTCTCATATAAATGCAGTAAATATATCTATAAAGTATTCCATTTTCTTTTAGTGGAAATTTCAGAAAATCTTCAGATATTCATCATACAAAGCTTCATTGGTCCTCCACTTGCATGCTACAATATTTAATATAAATGTAAATCCTTTCATCTATCCACAGAAATTTTATCAAGGAAGAAAAAACTATGATGAAATGCTAATTTAGTACATTTCTTAGGCTGGGAACCTAGCAACTTGTCTCTAAAATCGGCAATCCTTTTCTTTCAGTGGTAAATATTTAAGGTTTCTGCAAAACTTCTGTAGAGGTCACCTACTTCTACTTATCCAACTTTAAAAAACAAATTTAAAAAAAATATCTACTTCGTGCATTACCTAAAAATGTCACATTCCACCATGTGACACTCCACTAGCTCAAAGGATAAAAATCACTACTTACATGGTCTAACAGACCCAACCTAACGCCTCAAGGCAAGACAATAAGACCTGTCTCTAGCAAACAAAGCACCCATCCCTAGGCAACTGTGCATCTGGTATCATCTGCTGCTAGCAAGAGCCTTCTCCATCTACTTGAAAACCTGCAAGCAGTACAGAGGAAAAAGCTTTTATTCAAGCCTTTTTATCTGAAGAGAAAAATAAACAAAGTTTCCCTTGACACATTAAATGGCATTTTAATGTTATTTCATAGCTTTAACATTTTGCCATATCTTCTGGGACTATAACTGGAGCTAGGGGGAAGAAAGTTAAAGTGAATATTCCTCCTAATAAGCTCTGCCTTCATTTAAATGTTTTTTAAAGTTGTGCAGGTCTCTAAAGAATAAAGAATTTTGTACAATGAAATTTTTTGCTTTAAAATGCAATTGAAAAGAAATCTTGGAACTAAATTTTCAATCAAAGTCAATTTTCATTGCATCCATGTTACACTGTACAGTCCATGAAATCCAGCATAAAGGAAAAACTGTAGTAAGAAAACTGTGAAAATTTTTGTCTCATTTATCAAGAAAGCACTTCAGAAAATATGCACTCCAGCACTATATTGTTACCTCCTTTTAATATTGTTTAATGAGCCCTGCTCATACTAACAAAAGCCCACAAAAATTATTCTTTAGAAGTCTAGTTAGCACGGCAACTATATTAGAAAAGCCTTTATCCTTCAGAAAACATGAATACTAATGAGAATAATACTTTATGGAATCTAGTAGTGGCATGAATAAATACATCTTCCCTTTCAGACATCTTTTGTATTTTTCAATTACATGATCCTTACCTTGAACTTCCAATTTATTTGTATCAGGACACATTTTCTAGAAATGCACTCTTTTCTAAAAATTGCAAGATATATAATCTGAAGATAAATTTAATTAGAGCAATTCTGTTTCAAAGAAAAGAATTATTCTAGCTACTTTCTAAGTAATGGGTGTGAAACAAGAACAAGTGAGAAAAAACAGGGGTACAAAAAAAGATCACTATGCAGTAGAGGACTTTTAAAACATTAGTGGTGAGTTCACAGATTATCCTCTGTATCCTCTGCAGATATAGTCGTCATTGCAACTGTACTTGTACTATCACACTGAATGAAATGTTTTCAATGTTTTCTGCTTTTTTTTTTTTTTTAATACAAGCTCGTAACTAGGATGGAAATAAAATTTCTTCCCTGTCTATGTGGATGTCAATTTGCATTGTCAGGAATCTGCCAAACTGGAATATTCTGCTCACAGTTTTATGAAACTGAAGGAACAAGGGTTCCTTTTCCATCACTTTTTTTTTGAGCTCCAAGAAAATTTGGTCAATAACATGACATGGATAAAGAAATGACTCCCACCCTTGAAAAAGGGTTACGTCATCCATAACAGCTTGCTTCATCAGCATCGTGTGTATGTCAACACTCTTGGATACCATGGTAGGTGCTGCTGTAAGTTGTATGATTTTTTCCTAACTTATACAGCTATTCAGGTAGAAGCACCACAGGAAAAATAGTTAGGGCCCTTTCACTGATGTTCAAATTTAGGGAAAGCAATTAAGAAAAAAAAAATCCAAAACCCAAAATAAGAAAGGAAAAAAAAAAGATGACAAAGTTCAAAGAAAAACAAATCTGTGACACCAGAAGTAATTGCTACCTTGCTTTTTGTGAGACAAGAGAAACCAAATCATTACAGCCTACCTGCTCTCTTTCCCTACCACAAGCAGAATTGTCCATAGGACTTCATAGGCCCTGTGAATTCACCAGAGAATGACGCTTAGCTTTCAGGGAGCCACTTACCTAAATATCACAGCTGCACCCTAAAGCATGTCAGATATCTGAAATTTAAAGCAGTCTGTTCTGCAGAATGCAAAGGTGGCCAACTACAGACTGTCCACCACTTCCCTGGGCAGCCTGTTCCAATGCCCGAGCACTCTTTCCATGAAGAAATTCTTCCCAATGTTCAACCTAAACCTCCCCTGCACAACTTGAGGCCATTCCTTCTAGTCCTATCACTAGTTATCTGTGAGAAAAGGCCAACCTCCAGCCCCCCACAACTTCCTTTCAGGTAGCTGTAGAGAGCAATAAGGCCTCCCCTGAGCCTCCTCTTCTTCAGACTAAACAAGACCAGTTCCCTCAGCCGCTCCTCAAAGGACTTGTGTTCCAGGCCCTTCATCAGCTCTTCTCTGAATGCGTTCTAGCACTTCGATGTCCTTCTTGTAGTGAGGGGCCTAAAATTTAACACAGCACTTGAGGCACAGCCTCACCAGAGCAGAGTACAGGGGCACGATCACCTCCCTGGCCCTGTTGGCCACACTATTTCTGACACAAGCCAGCATGCCGTTGGCCTTCTTGGCCACCTGAGCACATTGTTAGCTGTAGACACCCCAAGCCAGTCTTCCCCAAGCCTATGTCACTGCATGAGGTAGCTGTGACCCAAGTGCAGCATCCGGCACTTAGTCTTGTTGAATTTCATGCAGTTGGACTTGGCTCATCCATCCAGTCAATCCAGATCCCCCTGCAGAGACTTCCTATCCTCAGGCACATGAACACTCCCATCGAACTTGGTGTCATCTGCAAACCTACTGAGGGTGCACTCAATCCCCTCAACAATATCACCGACAATACCACAAACTACATGAATGCAAAAATCAAATAAATACTAACAAACTCCAGTTCTCCAAAATCCATTGTTGGTGAAATTAAATAATGAAGAACTGTTTTAACAATGAATAGAAGGCTGCTTGCAGCCTTACTTGTACTAAGTAACACCCAAATAAATACAAGTCAAAGAAGAAGAGAGCAATTTTTCAGCAAAAGCAATACATTAGGGGAAGAATGTGCTTTACAGTGAGTCTATTAAGCTTTGCACTTCATGAACAACTAGTTCATAAAATAATAATAGAAACTATTTATATGTTAAATAAAATGGAAATTATCATTGTTTTCTGAAACTAAACTGAAAAGGAAGTAATTCAACCTGAATCCTACTAGGCAGATGACAACTGTCTACCATCAAGTAAGTTTTTGTGTCAATGAATTGTTTCTACCAAACAAAGTAAACCCCCCTCCCGCCCCCAAGACACCCCCCCCGCCACCCCCAGTTATTGTACCAGCACAAAACTTGTGACTTTCAGTTTAGGATGCATATAGATAAATCAAATTGTGCAGTACACTTGCATAGTCTGCTCGTGTCATTCTCATGACTTTCTACTACACAAAATCCACAGCACCTCTTATCAGGTATTTCAGAAAGGTGAGACTATAAATCAGCACGAGGTTTGTGTCTACAAACCCCCAAAGAAATGCATGAAAAAATATATGAAAAGTTTTGCTAACACAGCTCTGTCTGTCTACAGTATGATCAGGATATATTGAGATAAATCTGCCAAAGGTTGTAGAAAGTAAAACTGGGAGATACTACTTCCCAGGCTGTAGAAATGGTGATGTGGGTCCATGAGGAAAGAGAAATGCTATTTTGCTAAAGATTCATTTATGTGAAAGATACTCCAACTGTCTCATCTGCTTAATTTATCAATAGGAAGCCGTAAGTTTTAAAGAGAGTGCAACATCACTGGAATGAAAATATGGTCCCTGTATAGTATCTGGCATAAATTCCTGAAAATCTGTAAAATCACACTGCTATTCTCAGTTTGAAAAATTACATACGGTATCTGTGATGCTACAGGCTTTGAACCAATCTAATGTCTCATTACTAAAGGCTTGCTTCCTATCCTTCCTGTCTGCTACCACTGCTCCTACCCTTCTCCAGCTCCAGCCCCTCCTTTCTCATTTCTGGCTATTTGGTATCACTTCTGCTTTGCTCCAAGTTCTTCAGTTCACTGGATTCTTCCATGGACCCATTTAACTCACTCATATAGGAGACAGTTATAGAGCTGTTGTGTTGTTATTTTATTCACTTGCATCAGCTCACACAGGAGGGGCAGATTTAGAGCTAAAACGATCATGAAGTGAAAGATGTCCAAAAGGAAGCAGAAAGAGGACATAGGAGCTCCTCATTTTGTCTACAGCAAGCTTAACGTGTTTTATGAAATGTTCAAGTTGGGTGGCAATATCTTGAATAGGTGAATAAAAAACAAGAAGGTTGTAATAAACCCTCATACGCATGGTTCTTTCTACATTAAGGTTCTTTCTACAACTCTATAATGAAAGACATTTGGAAAATATGATGAAAACTTGTCAACATTATGAATTAGACATTAGAATTATCTTCTCAGAACTGCTCAAGTCTGCTTAGGTCTGTCAGTTTCCTTGTACACCTCCACAGCCCCAAAAGAATTACCATGCTTTGTGAAGCATGTGAAAATGTTAAGTTCACTTGAGCTCATTGGTGTTAATTATTGAATTTTCCTAAAGTGGTTTTGAGGACCCGTCTCTAGCAAAGCAACCCCCTAATTACTGTGCTGCATCCCCTGAACTTGTCTCCTTTGGCAAAAACCATCAGGTGACATGTAAATACTCCAGAGGAAAGGTAAGTTGCATGTTATCCTCAAACAAATGGGAGCACGTCTTTTCTCAAAATATTTCAAAGACAAATGTTTGCTCCACCAGACTCAAAACTGAGGTTCTTTAAAATATCCATCTACAATGGACGTGAAATATCAGCTCTAAGAAGAATGCCAAGTATGACTCACATGCTACATACCACATTATTCCCTAAGTTTCTGAGAGGACACACTTGGGGAAGAAAAAGTGCATTCTATCTACACTTGGATAATCACCATACCTGCATGAATAGGCTTTACACTTCTCGCATCTTTCCCATTCTCAAGAAAAGAAGTAAAAAACTGTCTGAACACACTACGCAGACTACTTCTTTTCACAAGAACAACAGAGCCATCCAGCCTTTTATGGCAGACACTTGCTTCCACCACACTCCAAAATTACGGGCTAGCAGCTGCTTCCAACCAACAGTGCGTTTTCTCAGCACAGCTTATTGTATTAGCTCTAATACCTTGGTTTGAATAGAAACTTGTTTTCATCCATCTACTTAGCATGCAAGGGAAGTGACGGCAGGTTTGTCTGCAGAAAGCTGGGAAGCAATCTCATTTTAAACTACAGACCAAGTCAGATTCATGCCTGATTTTGACTCAAATTTTCTATAAATGTAACTTTACGGGCAGCAATCAAAGGTGCAACAATTATTCTTGTGCAAGCCTTGTTCACATAAATACTGTGTTTTAGTGGCAATAATGGCCTTTTCTGCATGTTTTCTTCTTGCATGGGCTTCAAAGGTAACAGTATGCAAATTTTATCAAATTGAAAAGTCAGAACCGCAATGTATACAGGAGCACAGTGGGATCAAGGAATAAGTCCTACATCTCATCTTGCCCCTGTTGGTAGTTTTTGTAGCCCCACGTAAGACTAAACTAACCAAAATCACAGTGGAAGTTTATTTCCCCAAAACAGAGAGCTACCAGCATGGCTTTCTGACACTCAAGAACAGGTGCAGGCCAACTGCTGTCCCTCCTCACGACTGACTAAGAAAAGCAATTTAACATTATGACTTCAAAGCAACTTTGCAAAACCACAACTGAATTTTTTCTGTCTGACAACAACAAAATTCATTGTTTTTAGAAGGAAAGCCTAATTATTGATAATTTATTCAAAAAATTCACCTTGGCTGGTGGTGAACCGGTTTTTACTTGCTTGCTAGAAAGCATATTTCTTTTTTTTCGTTATTGCTAACCAGTCAAGATTTTTTTCCCTACTTAAGAGCTTGACAGACCCTTCCATACAACACAAAATACTACAAAAGCCATAAAAAAAATCAAACCAGGAGAATGCTTTGCACCATACATTGTATTCTTAACAGGAACATAAAATCCTGATCAGATGTCGCAGCTTTTGGGGTACCATTATTCAAATTAAAACCCTTCTATTCAAATTATATATTGCACTCTTGGGCAAGCTTTTCTCACAGATCAGCTCTAAACCTGCTTGCTGACCTGTGAAAAAGTAGTTTTTAATTTTCTAAGCAATAATGGCTTTGGAGGGTTTGGGCTTTGTATTTTGACCATAATCTCACTTGAATCAAACTTTCTTATTTTGTTTGGTGTAGGCAGGCCAGTACTTTAAGATAACACCAAGTTTAGGAAATTTCATCTGGAAAGCTCTGTGGTTCAGGTGCTGGCTCCAAAACTTGTTCCTTCTTTCATCATTTCCCCCTTCATCCCCACTATAAATCTGTAGTGGAAGTAATGTGCTAACCATATAGGAAGTTATTTCCAGGAACAGTAGTTAAATTAAAGATATACAGAGAAAGAATAGTAATTATCTCTCTAAACAAAAGAAAACATTGCTCTGAAGAACAGTTCTGAGTGGAAGGATAACTAAGGCACTTCACGTCACACTGCAGGTTTCCCTCTTCCAAGTCTGGATTCAAACACACCCACCTGCTGGTTAAAACAAACCTCCACCTCTAATCAAGTGAAGAACACAGTCTGCCAAGACTTGCTTTACACAATCAGACCTTCACAAGCTAAAACATTTTATTCAGAGGTGACATGCACAGTCTGTACAAGATATTTGCTAAAAGTATAAGGAATAATTTATTTCAACTGTATTTCACAACTGTTTGGGCTTGTACCATTCTTCTTCAGGTAAATCAGTGATGTATTTGCCTCTGTTGCTCTGCAAATTTGAGCTGTTATGAGCTTTGTCTTTAAGCATATTTAGATGTTGTACTGTGTTTCTAAGCCTTTTCACTATTTTCTTACAATTAAACAAAAAATGTCACTGCTAACTGAAATTTTTGCAGGATATCTTGATCAATGCATGTAGACAACTATTAAAAAATAATGTACTCCATTCTTCAAATAAACTCTTTAGATCCCTACCTACTCAATGAAGTAAAATTACTTAAGACCATAATTAGGCATTTGCCTAACAACTTGGCGACTAATAACTAGGCAAATGTCTAATTATGGTCTTAAGGTTGTCTTCCTGTAGTAGGCCTTTCTTTACCAATTCTCCGTTCAAAATTCTTGTATTTCAGTAAAATCTGAAAAACAATATCAAAAAAAAAAAAAAAGGCAGATATAATTGAGTTTAGCATATTGACTGGTCTTTTAGTAATACCTGCAAATTTAAATGTGTCACAAAAATAGTATCTGGGAAGGTAATGCTTTCCACAATTAATATTTGATCTATTTTGGGATTGGAGAAGGAGAAAGTATTAACTGTGTTTCTATTATTATACCTTACAGCACAGAGATCAGGCTCTAAACAACAAATCTTGCAAATCTTCAGACATCCTCAGCACTGCATGCCTTTTCTTCCTCCCTGCCTTTCACTTCTGATTATTAGTTCTCTGCTAACAGCACAAGCAACTAACTTTGAATTTCTTGCTTTGAATTTCTAGGCACGGAGTACTAGATATATTCAAGTTCTGCTGATTCAGCCTGACCAAAGGAGACACTACTGGTAACCACACCACCATGGAAGTGCTGCAGGAGGTAAAAGCTGGAAGTACCTTAAAAGGAAAATTACCAGCTTCTGCATAGCCTTGAACCTCTATGTCCTTCAGTGCATCTGTGACAGGCATTAAGGTTCTAAAAATGTTTCACCGTCTCTCTACATCTCCAGTTTCATTTTATCCCTTCTTCAGCAAGTATCTATGGAAATTGGTATTGAGATTGTTTTCAAAATCAGCAGAAATATTTCCAAACCTACAGCACAGGTTTGTCATTTCTTTCTAGTACTACTTTCCTCTTTAGAGTATAATGTTCTTTCTACTACTTTGAAATAGCAAAACTTCATTCTCCCCTTCAAACTTGAGAACTTAATCTACTATATTTAATATATTTGTGAATATATAAATTGTCTGTTTAATCAGAAATACTTGTCTCAAAACTGGTGAAAGAAAGTCTCCTGTAAAGTTGCTTGGAAAGGGACATTAAAACTTCTGACTCACAGATTAAAGAAGTGGAAACTAAAATCGTTAGTGTGTAGTTTTATATAACCCATTTGAATCTGTTTTTCTGTTCTTTATGCAGATATTCCTGTAATACCTATAACACTCTATTTTGGTATTTGTGCTGTATCTCTCCTTTATGGTTTGTTAAGTGTCTGTTTATTCTGCTTTATCTTCCAATCCTCCCACTCTTAGTTTTATTCATCTCTTTCAACATAAGAGAAATGCAGTTTAGGGCCTATCATTATTTTAGCCAATGTAGTTATGAAACACTACATTGCCCATCAGGTTCAAAGTCTGTGCAGGCTTCAAGTTACATGTAAGCACGCTCGAGGGTTGTAATATAAAACCTTGTTGATGTAATGTCTAAAAAATGAAATTAGTGATAAATGAA
Source organism: Nettapus auritus (assembly GCA_011076525.1). Lineage (NCBI taxonomy): Eukaryota > Metazoa > Chordata > Aves > Anseriformes > Anatidae > Nettapus > Nettapus auritus. Next base: position 50,494,288 of record CM021766.1, read on the forward strand.
AATTAAATAATCTGTGTCTTTTTCCCCTCAGAGGTACAATATGCTTCTCAGCAACACACTACCTACAAAATAAATAAAAGATTAAAGAAAGAAGTTTATTTACTTTAGTTGCAACTAAACAATTTGCCATTCAATAACCTGAGAAATTTTATTCCCCCCTCCTCCCTAAGTAGAACACAGCAAGGAATTTTGCCTATCATGTACGAAAGGTCAAGATCCAAAACAGTAAAATACATTAAATAATAAAATAGCACTGAAGGTCTCTATGCTGTCTGACATCAGATGTTCTGACATCAGAAATGCTGGGGATAACAGATGATCTTAAGAATCATCTCCTTCTCTCCTGGATACTGCCTTGGTTTTAGCTGCAACAGAGTTAATTTTCTTTCTAGTAGCTAATGCTGTGGTTTGGATTTAGGATGAGAATAATGCTGATGACACGCTGATGTTTTAGTTGTTGCAGGGCAGTGTTTACACAGAGCCAAGGACTTTTCTGCTTCTCATGCTGCCCTGCCAGTGAGGAGGCTGGGGGTACACAAGAAGCTGTGAGGGGACACGGCCCGGCCCGGACAGCTGACCCAGACTGACCAAAGGGATATCCCATAACACCTGATGTCATGCAGAGCAATAAAACTGTGGGAGTTGGCTGGGGAAAGGTGCCGCTGCCTGGGGACTGGCTGGGCATCGGGCATTGAGTGGTGAGCAAGTGCGCTGTGCATCACTTGTTTTGTGTGCATATTATTATTATTTTCCCTTCCTTTTTTGTCATATTAAACTGTCTTTATATCAACTCATAGTTCTACTTTTTTTTTTCCTGATTCTTTCCCCCATTCCAGTGCAGGGAGAGGGGGAAGTGAGTGAAGGGCTGTGTGGTGCTCAGCTGCCTGCCAGGCTAAACCACACCAGACACCTTCAGGGCAGATGAGGAAGGAAATCAACAGACCCGAAAGCCAAAATTCCAGCCATCAAGGCTTTCTATTACTCAACAACTGGTAACTATGACCACTACACAGAAGAAAAAAGGAAAAAAAGTTCCTGAGACCAACTAAAGACAGTTTTCATAATATGTGCATAGAACTGTCAGAAGCAATCCATAAAATAAAAAGGAACAAAATTCATTGAGGTAATTTTTCAAAACCGAATGCTGAACATACTTTTCATTTCATGGAAACTCTACGTGAACAGCAATACTGTGCCTAGTTTTTGTCAGGAGTTCGGCAGTACATGAGGAATATCTATGCACTATGAAACGTGAACATATGACAGAGAATAGAGCAGAAATGACAAAATAGGTTTAGTTTCTGGGTGTTGGAACCTTCACTCAGTCTCATAACAACGCAATACAGAGCAATTTAGACTTATTTTTTTTAATTATAATTCATTAAACTCTTTCTAGTAAAGCTGGTAAAGTCTAGTAAGATCCTTCTAATCTAAAGAGATGAGTAATGTTGTATTAATTCCTATTCATGATCATAATATCTGAACAGCAACAGAAGTGACAAACTAAGTATACCATCTCTTACCATCTGTGTTTCATCTTGTTTGAGAGATGTAGTTTGGAATGAACTTCTAGAGGTCATCTAGAACCTCTACTCAAAAATGCTGACTACTGATAACATCAGGTGGTGTTATTGGTCATGGCTTTACTCAGCCAAAGCCAGAAAACTTGCTGTCATTTGTTATGTTTTCTGGTGCCATAGGGAAAAGCTTGGTTTCATATACTTTGCAGTTGCCTTTCAAGTACTAACAGACTATAATTACATTATCCACTAACCTCCTATTTGCCAGACTCATGCCAGACTGACCATCTTAGTTGCCCTCCCATGGACCTGTTCCAGTCTCATTGTGTTTCTTTCAACTTCAGCCAGACCACAGTAAGTAATCCAGGTGAAGAGGAATAAATGCCTTCTCTCAATCTCCTGGTCACATTCCTCCTAGTACACAGCTGAATAGATGGTTTGCCTTACTCACAGAGAATGAGTCATGAGAGTTGGCTTATATTTCATGGTCCCCACCATATGTCTCATGTTCTTTGCAACAGGAGCCCTCTTTGTGAACAGGCTCATATGCAGTAGATTATGAAGCACAACTCTTCATTCATATCTTTACTTTCTAGTTTTTTGTGTGTGTGTTTTTTAACCACACCCAAAGTAATGGCAAAGATCCTAACAGTTCTTCTCAGACTACATTTTGAAATATACGTATGTGGGATAGAAAATGTAGGTGTTCTACCAATACAGAAACTAAGGGCTTCTAAACTCCCTCAGACTCATCATATTTCCTGAAAGCAACATACTTCTACGCTGCTTTAACTTGCTACTTTAATAAGGCCTTGCATCATCACATCAATATGCACAAACTGAAGAGATACTACCATATGTTTTCTCTAGGGGACTAAAGCTTTGAGTCTACAGTTAAATGTACAGATTTGAAAGTGTATGATGATATCTTCTAAAGAAAAGCAACATATTTTGTCTTTTTCTACTCAAGCGTTTTTAATTGTATTAAAAAGAAAAAAAAAAAAAAAGAGGGGAGGGGAGGGGAGGGGAATTCTCACGTGAGTTGCACGAAGACTGCACTTTGCTTCTGCCTGTACACTGCCTGACAAATTCTCAACCCAGTCGCTGTCACTGATGCTTAAGCATGGAATGGGAGAAGATGCCATTAGAAAGCAGGATGCTCAAAAGTGCATAAAGCAGTGCAAGATGGCTTTAGTGCACTCCCACTGTGAAATGGGACTGATCAGATTAGCTACATCTCCTAAAGTCACTGAAAATTTATGCAGCACTCTTACAACCAATCTATTTTAGGCTTTTTGATGTATATGATTGGGGAAAACACTGGAAGGAGTGAGGGGGTGGGGAGAGGGGGAGGGAGAGAAGCCCTCACCATTCTGAGAAATTAATATCAGTTTAGTCATCTAAATCTAGTTCAAAATGTATTATTTAAAGAACTAAAAATTGTAACTTTTAGTAGAGCTGAAGGAATCATTTCTCTGACCGTATTAGCTTTCCCAAAAATATCTCCTATATTAACCAAGATACCATTTTAGTAGTTTTGGCAACAGATAATGTTCTACAAGTTTAAAGCATTCTCAGGCATTTCATAGAGATGATAACAAATGCATAGGCTCATTAAAGTTTTAGGTCATGTGCTCATCCGAAAGGCCAGAACAATGTGAAGGACTCATAAACAATTGCTCCTAAATAATGAACAGCAATCCAATGAAACTTTAATATAAATAAATGAATATGGCAGTTTCCTGTTTAATCCAAATGAGTTTGTTTTCTTTCAAATTTCCCATAAACTGTAATTCTCAGAATAATACCAGCATCCTTCTAGAACCTCTTTACCTGTACACATATAAATGTGACCTAAGGAACATTCTATTTTTGAAGGATAAGCAGACACTAGTACTAAACAGGACTAAGTACAAAGTTTGCAGCACAATTAGCAGCAGTAACTATTTGAGCACAGTAAACCACACAAGACTCCATCAGGATTTCACAATTGCGTGTCCCATCCCATCATGAGGAATGCCAGGAGAAAGGCCTCGTTGCTGAGGGTCACTGAGCAGTGACTTTTTTAATAATATAGCATAACATGAGAATAATGACCATTTTTAAAGGTTATTTTGTGAGTACTATGCAAAATCATCTAGGTGCTTTACAGATGAAGTTTCTGTGACAAATACTCTCTAATCTTAAGGAAGAAAAAAAAAATGATTTTCTGCAGTTCTTTTGCCTTCATTTCTAAAAGCTCACAGGAAAACATTTACCTTTCGAGACAGGCCTTGCACCAGAGGTCCTCTATACTTTAGGACTGGTTTCTCAAGTGGTCCTTAAACTAGCATCAGTCCAACAGTAGTGTGTGCTTACTCTATATTCACTCCTTTGGATCAACAGAAGACATCCAGAGGTGCTACTGCTCCAAATCTGACTTCCCTAAAGTTCCTGAAAGTCATTTCTGTCTGTAGCCAGTCCTTGGTTACACGCATGATGCACACTCAGTCTCAATCCAGTTTCTAATAAGTGATCACAAACAGGTCTGTGTAGGAAATGGAGACGGAATCTAGCCATGAATTCCAAGGGATCCCAAATATTCCTTGTAAGACAGAGTGATGCCCTTTTTTGTTCTCTAATGAAAACGGTTTTCAATGTTGAAGCTCCTTCTCTGAACTTCAGACATTAAATTTATGCAAAAGGTACAACATTCAAGTTTCTCTGTGACATAGAGAGTCCAAATAATAATGGTAATAGTAATAATGATAAATAATAAGTAAATATCAACCTTTAAATACCCCTGAGCAATATTAATTGCTGAAGTAACATTTCCTATGCAACTACTTTGTGTTTTTAATTATTTTCTGGTTTTAATACAACACACATGTCTGCAGACACCTTAGAGCAGTACATTAAATAATACAATACTCTCAACTAAGTCCACTTAGTGTACCGCAGAATTCTACTGAATATCATTGTAAATTACCATCCTATTTTGAAACTTCAGAAAAGAAATCCATTTGCTCCTATCAGGGTTTTCAAATAAACTATGTTTTACAGTTTATACCTTGTGGCCCTAAAATTTGCTTTAAAATATTCTGTTTCGTATTCTCAAGATACACTACAGAAGTACCAAAATAGAACTTTGAGAAGTTCTGCATTGTTACTACCAGACCCTCAGCCCATGGTGGCTTAGATTTAACAGTATAAAACACTTTAATGTTATAAAACACTTTGGAGAAACTTTAGTTTGCTTATCTGGTGTTAATAATCCATTTCCGCAGAACTTAGTGGTGCTGCTCTGTTCAAAGGCTTTTTTTTTTAAATAAATTAAAGTGCTTACCCCATTCTGTGCCCTGATCATGGGTCAACTGAAGGCCAGTTGTACTTTGATGATCTTCTGAATACTCAGGAGCTTTCTGAAAACTCCCGATGCACTCACCTTAAAATGCTGTTATATTCTCCCTTCCTACTCCCATGATTGTACCAGAAATTACTTTCCACCTCTGTTCACACTATATATCAATTTACCGAATACTTGCTTACTGTACAATTCCTGCCACTATTTACCACTTTCTGAAAAAGCTATCAGATGCCGTATGTGTCTTTCCTCTGACAGGCATTAGGCAGGCTCAGACAAGATCTTGCATGTAAAGCAAGGTTAGCTTAAAGAGATTTTGTACCATTATACTTATTTTCTAAATGACTTCCCTCTCTATGAAAATAGTTCATCTAAAATAACACCGAGACAGATAAATTGTGTTTCCACCCTGCCTGAAATGTCTTCAGCATCAGAAAATTACCATGTCAATAATACAGATACCAAATTAGGAAACACAAAAGTAAAATAGACTGTGTTACTTGCTACAGCAAACTTATCTCAAACTTTGCCTCAAATAACTTTTCCTTTAAAAAGTAACTTAGAAAAAAAAAGTAGGAAGATGCATTTTTACTAGTCATATATTAGCTTTATGAGTTCTGAAGTACAAAAACAGAGCAGGTGGAGCATGTGTGGTATTCTCCATGAACTGTAATATTCAATAAGACTACGCAGCTTAATAGTATATTACCCTGAGAGGTTGTGGATGCCCCATCCCCAGAGGTGTCCAAGGCCAAATAGGATGAGGCCCTGGGGAACCTAAGCTAGGGGATGGCATCCCTGCTCACGGCAGGAGGGTTGGAACTGGATGATCTTTATGGCCCCTTCCAATCCAAGCCATTCTATGACTCAATCATATGAGTAATTTCAGAATTTGCAGGTAACTCAAAATGTATAAATTTTCAAAAGCCAACTCCTTTAATTTCATTTTCTGCATTCTAGACGGTGTGAATTGGACTCTCCATGCTTTCAACTTTGAAGAAATATTACCTTAATATACAATTCTAACTAATCCATCACAAATTCTATTCACATTCTTTTTTGTATTCCACATACACATTCCCTGTATTAGAGTGTTTGCAACTCATTAATTACATTTAATATTGGACAATACAACCCAAAACATCATATTTTTATTACGAATTTTCCTTTTGCAAAGCTGGACAAAATACAAAGGATGCATAACATGGGAAGAAAGCGTACAAAATGCCAACAAGTTTTCCAGACCAGTATTTGCAATATGTTACTACAACAAAAAGTCAGATCATGGTTATTTAGAGAAACCTAATGCTGAGGGTTTGAACTACAGCAAATATCTAACCAGCCACCATCTTCCAAAATGTACCCAATCCATACAACACACACTTCAATTTCCTAATCATACCACGGGATGTGTTTTGAAGTTGTCTGAATGCATATATGCTCTTTCATTCTGCTTTCAGACTCCACAGCTATACATAAACTTGTTGTATAAATGCAAAACTTCATCTGCCACATGACCACAGACCAAAAGTTCAGACAGAGCCTAAATACTGGACTGGTAATTATACATAAGCCCAAGCAACACTGGATGCTTTTGCCACAACTGCCTACAACTTTTCTCTGTAGACCATGATCTCATATCTCTCATCTTGCATAACTTCTCTGTAGGACAAAGAAAGCCTTTTGTTAAATCAACAGTCTGAAACAACTGCTCAATATCAGCATTCTCCTCATCTGATGGAATTTTCTCAGTATTTCAAAATTTGTTAAATTTAACACCAGTCTGTTATCACAAACTATGCAGCTTAAAAAAGGTAGCACATCTATACACTATCTTCTGTGCAACTGAAAAATAGAATATATCTTTTTAATTCTAATGTTCAAAACCTTCTTTTTATTCTTAGAACTGCTCACCACAGATATCCCCTTAGGAACATCAGTTTCTCTTTGCCAAATATCTGACTTATATAATACTCATTTTGCATCCTTTTTTACTTTTTTTCCTCCATTTGTCACACAGATCTAACAAAAACCTGCCTTAACATCACCTGATTATACCTTTATTCCAATACTTCCCACCCTTCCTGGTTGCAGAATTGCAGACTAACCAAAGAAGTTCTCACGCAAGTCCCAACCCCACGTCTCAATTTTTCTTCCCAGATAATTAACTTTTTCTTTCGTTCTTTTGAAATGTTAAAAACATTACTCGCTGAGATAATCCACACTGCAGAAGATCAGCTTCATGCAGTCACTAATCCTTCTCAAATGATCAGTCTGAAATCCATTTATGAATTACCCAACATAGTCAGTTCAAAAGTACGTATCTCATTTTGGGTGGAACATTTGTGGTAGAAATATAGAGGCATTTAAATGTGATGTTTGAAGTTTTCGGAAAGTGCTGTTCAGTTAGGAAACCAGCCAACAAGTCCAAGTGGGTCGCAGGGACACCTAGTTGTGTAGGAAGGCACCTTGTTACACTGAACTTCAATTTGTCAAGCCAAACTCCCTACAGCAGAAGTTGCCCATCTGTTGTGTATAAAAATAGCAAAACCAGTTTGTTTGCATTCCCAGTAAAAGCTAATCAGTCTGGGGGAGAGATGGGACGTGACAATAGATCTCTGTTTCCAAGCAGATTTCCTTGAAGAGAGAAGTTAGCATCAACATGGACTCCTCACCACTGAGGGTGGAAGCAAAGCAGGAATGAGAGTTTCCCAACTTTACTGACAATCACCGGTTACAAGAGCTGCAGGAAAATACAGGGTCTTTCAAAATTCAGTGAAAATTTTCAGTATCAAAACAAGATCATACAGTCATACGGTACAAATGTAAAAAATTCTCATAAAATCATCAGAGATCATGGTTTCACTTGAAGGCAGAAGAAAACCTCTCTCTTTCCCAGATGTACCATTAGCACAGAGCAATTTAGAAAGCTAAGGAAACTACTGTTTGTCCACAGGGGAGAAAAAGTATTCTTGCTAAACAAAACTAATGGAATTACAAACCGATAGTTCGGTTACTGTTTTCCAGCTATTTAACAAGGGATTTTCTTTGCAGGAAGAAAAAAAAAAAAAAAAAAAAAAATTTTTTTTTTAAAATAAAAAAAAAAAAAACTGTTTTACCTTTCAAATTAAATGTCTGAAGCTAAATGTTCCCAGCTACTACAAGTCTAACAACCCGTATCACTGTTTAGAAAGTATTGCAAATACACTACACCATTTTATCAGAAATGCCAACAGCACTTTATGGTAACACAGATTCCTAACACCACCCGAAGCAACAAGGAAAAACAAAGCGAAGTTGCTGATTAAATACTTAAAAAAATAATAATTAAAAACCAAAACCAAAGATAAAATCCCACAAAACTTCACATGGTCACAGGTAGAAAGCCTCAACTGAAGAAGTTCATCTTTTGGCACTTCTGTTATCCCAAAGCACAGCACAGATCAATCATTTGACATACTCAAATAGCCAACAAAACAGTTTTTACTCAGTATCCCAAAGAATCAACAACCTCTCCAAGACGAGAGCAGTTACAAACCAGAACCTATCCAACCAAACATTATTAGTTTCCTCCACTCCTGATTACACCTGCAGGACTTGGGACATCATTACTTCCCCAAAAGGTTTTATTACACGGAACTCATCTCGAGTCTGACTAGTAAAAGCCTGACAGCCATTCCACATAACACACACAGTTGTGGCTCTGTACATACGAGCCTCTGGAAACTTTGGGCTCATTTCTGCTAAAGCACTATTTACCACAAATTGAATATGCTGAATTGGCTGGGGACTAACAACAGACATAAGATGATTTTGAACTGTTTATAAAATATAAACTCTGCTATTAGAAAACTTTGCTATCACAATAAAAGCTCTTAAGTACCAAAACAGAGATTCACTAATGGCTATTGCTCACTAAGTAAGAACTCACTCTTAGGAATCTGGGGTAGTGTGATTAACTGCCAGGTTAAGCACCAATTCATAGCATATGTCAAGTTTTAGTTATAAAAGGTATCAGATACTGGAATACCTTCCTTTTGCAGTATCTGATACGTGCACAGGTATGTTTGCTAGTGTAAACAGTGAAAAGGTGAGGGGAAATAAAGTAACTTCTTTATACAAAGACATGATCTGGTTTTGAAAAACAGTATGCTGTGTACCTGGTTAATGCTGCAGGAAATGCAGCAGAAACTGAAAGAGTGACTTCTAGTTTGCCAGAAAGATATTTCAGACAGCCAATCAATTATTGTGTTATGCAGATTTTCAGCATTTGAGTTCCTTTTCCCCCAGACTTACGATACATGAACATTGCACTGTTTCCAGTTTACAATGGTAATAGAGGGGTGGGACACAACACTGTACCTTAGCCGCAGGTGGGCAGCCAAGGAAAGCTGCTCATGAGCTCAGCCCTGGAAGTGCTTACATAAAAAACACATTGTGAACTGGGAACCCTTTTATCAGACTATAGATAAACCAAGAATAAACTTACTACTTGGTGTAGAAGAGTACTTTGTAAAATGTCACATGAAAATGGAACTAACAGTGTTACATTCGTTAGCCTCAGGAAAAAATTACGAGATCAACCTCAAATGGTAAAACCAAAGTAGGAGGCCATGGCAGCATAATTTGCTCCTTTAGCATGTTATGTCAAACACATCATAACCTGATCTATTACTGTAAGTTTATTAGACAAATTTAAGAGACCTTGAACACTTCGTGTACTAACTGGTCAGGCAGTTGGACTTGAACTTTGCAGGTCCCTTCCAGCTGAACTACTCTATTTTTTTCTAATTAAAGGCATCTACTTTAATTGAGTTGTGTTTCTTCTCGTGTGTTCTCCTTCCCCTTAGAGAAGGGTCTTAAGTACTCAGCTACACCTTCAGAAAGGAGGGACAAATCAAAAACTGCTACTCTGTGAATGAAATGTATCTATAGGAATATAGCTACTAAATACCTTATGTAACAGTGTATTCATTTATTTGTACCACCGACATCCTAAAACTGGGAGGTGGAGAAAAACCATGTGAAGACCATTAAAATATTCCTTTTCCAGCAGCAATGGGGTATGTTTTAGTAACATAAAACATTTTCCACTTAAAGTTTCAAGTACTTTTTAAAATGTAAAATCTGACCATATATCTGTTTAGTTATTATCCCCACTTTACAATGACATATACCTAGACAGAGACTGAAGTAAAAGTACAGTAAAAGAAAAATTATAGCATTGAGGTTTTTGATATGCATCTTTTTTATCATTATCATGATAAAAAATTGTTTGGGTTGGAAGGGACAATAAAGATCATCCTGTTCCAACCCCTCTGCCATGGGCAGGGACACCTCCCACCAGACCAGGTTGCCCAAAGCCCCATCCAGCCTGGCCTTGAACACCTCCAGGGCATCCACAGCTTCTCTGGGCAGCCTGTGCCAGGGCCTCACCACCCTCTGAGTAAAGAACTTGTTCCTTATAGCTAATCTAAATCTATCCTCATTTAGTTTAAAACTATTCCCCCTTGTCCCATCACTATCTGTCCATGTAAAAAGTCACTCTCCATCTCTTTTATAAGCCCCTTGAAGTACTGAAAGACTGCATTGAGATCTCCCTCCTTGACAGCTAGTTGAAAGATCATCTCAAGCACATCTCATTTATACCAATGAAAATATTTGTTACACTGAATTCAATAAAGATGATGCATCTATTAAGCAAAAAGTCGAATTCTATTTAATTTATTAAATGAAAGCTTAAACTCGGAGGGCACCTCTCATTCAAACATTCTTCACGAAAAATCCATTTTTAAAAGACTTCAGCACTTCAAGTCACTCATTCTATGTTGTCTTTCTTCTTTGTTCCCCATTTCCAGAGGCAGAAACTGTAAGAACATTTCCCAACAGCACTAAAGAATAGTTAATTCACTCACTTGCACTTTCGCTGCAAATTGAGCATTCTAGTGTTTTACTTCTAACAGTTCAGAAGGCTAGACAAATGTCACCTAGCTGTTAGCACACGCAGCACAAGCAGGAAGATGCTTAACAAGGAAATCTCCAGCAGGGTATGTTACAAGCACTGTCCGCTTAGACCAAGCTTGTTGTGCGGTGTTATTTCCTGAGTGGATTTTTTTGTTGTTGTTTTCTTTTTGAGGAACATGAGAGTAGGGAGGAGTGGAACATAATTAAAAAATATAAAACACAAAGAATATGTAAGACAGGAGGCTGGTCTGCCAGCCACCACCAGCACTGAGGTGTACCAGGCCAAGAAAGGGGAAACTGAGGGCGCTAGGCTGTACCCATGTAAAAAGGAAACAGTGGGTGATTTGGGAACAAGTAGAGCATAAAGGATGCTTGGAAGGATAGGCAAGAAGGCAAGGGATTGTAGATGGTGTTAAATGGATTACAGGAAATGTTTAGTGATTTGTCAGTACATATGAGGTCTGCCATCCTGCCCTGAAGTTTCACAAATGCTCCTGGAACACATTCTCCCCTGGTTGACAAATCTGAGATGACTCAAGATGAACGTGAATTACTATGCTGTATATGCAGACTGCCTAAATGCCTTCCCAAAAGAACCTGGGGCTGTTTTTCCCCTTTACATATGACCACAGGCTTTCAGCTTAGTGCCAAAAGGCAGAAGACCAAGCAGTTGCCATACTGTTTTACAAATATACAGGCAGAAAGATCACAAGCCATTTCTACCTGAAGTAAAATATTTGATGAAGCAACATATTTCAATAGGTAGTACATAAAATCATCTGCAGACTCATATTAAAAACACTACAGAAGTCAGCAGAGGTATGTGTTGCATTATTATTGATTATCACTGTGGCATTTAGTAATGTAAAATAAGTTTAAAATGAAAGTAGTTCTTCACACTATTTCCTGGACAGCTGCGGGGTCATCCTCAGTATAAAGCAACAGGATCAGGCAGTATCACATACATTCATTTAGACTGCTGTCTGATTGATAATTGTATGTAAATAAGCCCCCAAACTTGACAGTTCTCAGAATACACAGGTGCAACTCAGAATAACAAGTGCTCCAAATTTCACAGTTGAACAGATATAAAGAACTTGACCTTTACTAAGATTACAGTATGCAGAATTAAAATCACCAAATACTTTTAAGACCACAAAAATATTAATTCAGATTTGTATCTTATATTTTTCTCAGATTAATTTAAAACATTTTCATTTAGGATGTTTGAGCTGTGACTAAGTGATTATTTGGTCTGGATCTGTCTGCTATAACTTATCACTGTTATAATACTGCAATTAACTTCAATCACTAGACAGTGTTCTTCCAAGATACATATCAAATTAAGAAAAAGAGTGAAACAAACCAATTCTCAAGAATTAAGTTAAAAGAGGACTTCTCCTCCTATATGCATTAAGGCACTGATGCTTCATAGAAACTGTTTACTTCATAATAGTGCTGTTAGACAATGAACATTGATCTCTAAGAATTGCAAAAATGTCTTAAAAGGATATTAAATTACTATACATAGATTTATCTCTAAGTATAAGGATGCTGTGCAAGTCATCCATTTCTCAAAATGCATTTTTCCTGTTACTGTTGAATAAAGGGGTTGCCCAATGGCATTCCTATTCCAATGTTGGACATAAAGCAAGACAACCAAAAGCAGTGCACGCTCCATTCCTGTAATTCGTTACCGTTTCCTGGGGAACACATTGCCTAAATGTGCAGCTGTCTCTGCCTTTATTATTTTCTTTCCTTCACTCCAGCTTTTTGACTTTCCCTACCTGTGCTTTATTTTGCAACTAGAAGAACAGTGCAGTCTAAGTGCTTTCTGCTGTTGAACAGAAACATATTTACTCCTTTGATCACTGATAGACAAACTCTGTGAATGCATTTTGTGCTGGAGGTTGCCTTTCTCTCCATGAGCTTGCTCAGCCCAGCCCCGGAGCTATAGCTGTCGTCGCACTCCCCTCCATCAAGAAAATGATGCATCTCAGAGCAAAACACAAACAAGTAGAGACTGTGAACAGATGCCTAATGAGGAATTCTACTGAAGGGGGAACAGTGAGCTGTTAAAACTCAGAGAAAAAGCTACCAGAGTTATTTCCTTCCAATCCAATGGGCATACAGATTTTTTTGTTTGATTTTAACATACTTACAGAGAATACACGCACATAATCTTGACGCAGAAATCACTTAGTCTTGCCTTTCTCTATCCAGTTCGACAGGTCAGCATTAGAGAATACAAGCATGCTAGTGGAAGTTACAGACTTATTTTGGAGGAGTTAAATTCAAATTATAATGGTCCGTCAGACAGGCAAACTGCTATGCTAACAAAAATCTGTGTTTTTCAAAGGCTGCTTTCTGGCATGATAATAAAAATGATAAACTTGCTGGAAACAATGCCAGAGGCAAGTAGAAATATAATCAAGTCAGTGCCTGAAAAGCCCACCTTCTGAAGGCTGTTTCCTCTGTCCCCAAACAGACTATAATTATCTCAACTACCTACAGCATGAGGTTACATTTAATGAATTTCAACGCCTGTAAGAGCTAACTGCTATACAATAAGTAGAGCAGTTAATACACTCCTTGTTAAAAATAAAACAAAGACAAACCAAGCGTCTTGAAACATCCCTTGATATGTCACAATATCTGAGAATAACCCAACACCCTTCTGGCTCATTAGGACCCCTACTGGAAGGTTCTACTTCAGTATCAATATGCATGCATGGACCTTAGTTTTGTAAGCATGCACAACAGACAGATGTTTTAGCATGTCATGATATGCTAGAAGTGACTATCCCATTGTCTACTAGAATAATCTTGTAATTAGAAAATGTATTTTAAAAGTCTCAGAATAATGCTGCTTTGCATTTACGTATCACCTTTCAACCACAATTTTTTTCATTCACAATTTTTTTCTATTGTCCAAGGAAAATTTTTCTAACCTCACAGCCACAAGGTGCATAGCCCTCCCTATCTCAATTTTACAACCCAAAAAGTGAAGATTAACTTGTTTGAAGTTACTCAAGTGGAAAACCAAAACCATGTTCCAAAATCCAGACCATCATCCCGTTGTCAAAATTCAGCCAGCCTTGCATGGTGGGAGACGAGACAGACCGGCTACAGCTTTTTTTCCAGTTCAGTGGATAAAGCTTTCCCTTTAAGTATGTTACAACACTGGAGCCGCCAGAGCCAAATGACTGCCTTACATAAAATGAACCACATTCAGACTTTCACTGTTTGAGTGTTGCACAAACCCTCAATCTCAGAAAGACTGGCAAACATTCAAAGTGATGAGTAAACCAAGCAGCCTTAATGTGTAGTTTCTGATAGAGTGTGAAGAGCAAACGAAACTCCCCATGTTTCAGGGGGGAGGGTATCAGTTTTCAGTTTACCTGCCTGACGTGACTGATTTAACTTTACAAGGCCAAATTAAAGAGATCTTTTAGGAAATAACAGCGTAAGAGACATTTTCTTTTCGAGAGAAAATACCAGAAATCCACATGAGTTCAAAGGAGGGGCTGCTAACTGTTTCGGCCCAGTCAGATGGCCGACCCCTATGCCTGAGGCCAGGCCTCAGCGGAAATACTCCTGAAAGGTGCTGAGTATGCATCCTATATGCTGTCTTCATATATAAACTGCTCCCATGGAAGTGTGGATTTCAGTACAGTGTAGATTTACAATGAATCATAGAAATCACAGAATGGTTTGGGTTGGAAGGGACCTTCAGGACCACCTAATTCCAACCTTCCTGCCATGGGCAGGGACACCCCTCACTACTGGGTTGCCCAAAGCCCGAATGCTTGAGTGACATTTACAAGGTGAAACTATTCAAAAGTAAGAATTTTCACGATTAATTCTTCTTCCTCAAAATAATCAGGTAGACTTTTTAAACTACAGTCACAGTTTTTCATTAGAGAACAGATGCATCTCTGGCCTGTCACCACATTTTTTAAGAATTTGTGTTATCACCTATTTCTAGTGAAAGTGAAGTACATTTGTCTGTAGCTACCTCAGTACACTTCAAATGCCTTTGATAGATTTCTCTAACTTATATAACCTTCAGCATACAACTAATTTAACACATTTAACAAATTTTCTAACATAAGTGTTAGCTGCCTAGATCTTAAAATTTCATTAATTTTCCCATACTGTGTTCTACTGCACCTAACTAAACCCGTGGTGTAGGAAACAAAACAACTAGCACTTTTTTTTTTTTTTTTTTCTTGCTTTAATATATTCTCAGTTTTCATTTTAAGGAAAACTGATGAGTTCAAGCTGTGAGAAACAGAGTCCAGTTAGGATTTATTTTCACCACAACAAATAGCTGCTTTTAGTACACACGAGTTCCTAGCATTAAACTCATGGCTCTTCTGAACACTGGAGCTGTAGAGGCCATGCTCTCATGACAGTTATAAAAAGAGAAGCAAGTTAGCTTTAAAGAAGCTACAGCAGGCACTGGAAGCAGTCCAGCCATACCATCAATAAGCTCCACATATGCTAAATTATCTTGAGAAGCAATGCAGACTTTCGTTGCTTCTAGTTCATCAGACAACTTCTGAAACAAGCTGAGGGGGTACCTTTGCTGCCTTGTCTAACACAAGACAGTCCTGTGAAGTATTTAGTTAGTATCTGATGAGATGCTATAATTCAAGGTATAGCATTTCTGCTGCAAAAACAGCTCTAACACCACAAGCACTGATATGTTAAAAACTTAGTTTCACAGGCACTTTTTTTACCCACTGCTTTCACAAAAACATTAGGCTGGTTACCCCCCAGGAAAACAGGCAAGGGACAAAATCTGATCTGTAATTTCAAGAAACTTGGTACTTCCAAACTTTTAACTGTCAGTTTATAAAATGCCTTGACATCATATGCAAATCTAAAACATTATCTGTTTCTAGAATCCCTATCCACACCAGAGCTGAAAGCTACTGAAATGTCTACCAGCCCAGTGCAGACAGAACCAACTCAAATTAAGCAGATTGCAGTATGTGTTAAACAACATTGGAAACAAGAACACAACAGGGCAGCATTTGTCATTTAACAAGCTGACACAGGAACGCATTTTTGATAGTTGCTCAACACATGATTTTTCTTAAGTATCTAATTTTGGTCCCTGTAAGCAACAACTCCTACAAAAAAGTAACACTAGTTTTGCTGCTGATTTTAAAATTAGAGGAGTCAGTCAATAGCATACATTTTAAAGTCACAAGAAACAAGTGCAAATAAATTTCCAAATTGCAATAGGAGTTGCAGTTATACTATCTTCCTCATTGTTTCTGACTTCAGTTCCTAAGAAAAGAACATTAGCCTCTATAGTCAAAAATCATTTTGTTTCCCTATCCTAAAAGATGTCTAAATGAACTAGATGCATTTCAAATTATCAGGATCTGAATACAGGCTGCAAAATACAGCTAGCATATTTCAAAACTAAAAAGATGGCTCAAAACCAGTTTTTTATTTAAATTGAATGATCTCAGGTGTGTATACTTTTCCTTCAGTGCTTAACTGGCAATACATATTTTCTGTATATAAACTGAAACAAAACACACTACAACAGACTATTCTACACCTAGTGGTTCATTATAAAGCTTGCAGCAAATCACCCAATAGATTTCTTCTTCCCACCCATCCCAAAACATCCAGACTAATTAGTTAAAAAAAAAAAAAAAAAAAAGAAACAACAACAACAAAAACAGAATGTAATGGTAAGTGAAATACAAGCCTATAGACTATGAAATAATCTCCACATTTATTTCCCACATTTCGGGGGGCACCAAAACGTGGAAAGAACAAAGTGGGAGGAACCTGAGGGATACACCAGCAGAGTGCAGCTGCCATCTGACAGAACACAAAAACCAGATCTAGGCAGATTTTTCTAGTACACATTTTGCAAGGAAAAAAATAATAAAATAAAATAAAATAAAATAAAATAAAATAAAATAAAATAAAATAAAATAAAATAAAATAAAATAAAATAAAATAAAATAAAATAAAATAAACACTTCACGGAGAACACAGCATTACTTGCTTTCTCTGAAGGGTGTATCATGAACACTCTGAGAAAAAGAACAGAAACCAAACCCTTGTGTCAAGGAGCCCTGTCTTGTCCTCAGCTCAGCCCACTCCTAGCATCCACCAACAGAAGCCAACTACTTCTATGCTTACCTATGACCCAGACAACTCAGTTACAGAGGGACTAGGAGGCAGGTGCTGGCACAGCATTAGGAATTACATTACCTAAGAGTAGTGTGGCCCTTTTTATTTTAAAGACTGGCAAAAGGACATAAATTAGTGATGAGGTTATAACTTAGCTATATGTGGCAGCAGCACATTTAAGCACATTGTGATTTAAATAAAAATCCAAACACCTCCAACTTTAAGTAGTTTGGGTTTTTTGCATTCAAGCAGCTAGCAGCCAAGCACTCCACCAGCCTGTGTTAGATGAGGCAGTCTGCAGCTTTCTCTAACTGCTCCAAATAGAGCAGACAAACACAGGCTCCAGAACAGCACAGCCACTTGCCAGATTGCCACAAGAACAAGAGTACAGCAGGTGGCCATCCACAGCTCCAAATTAAAGCATACACTGCTCCGAACTTTATACCAATCCCTGTATAATGGTGTATTTGTTTAATGTTACTCTTCGTTTTCAATTTTCAAAATGAAAAGAAAATTGTTTTTAATGACACACAAACCACAGAAAGTGACAATGATCCAAATGGTATTATTCAGCACTGAATAAAACTGAGGAAAACTCTTGCTTCTCCCCTCCCCACCTTCTTCTTTTCAATATTTATTAACTAAACCAGTGCTTATCTGGAATAAATCCCTAGGCTCAATGAAACACCAGGTGGTAGACTGGGGCAGCTCTCAAGCAGCAGATGGCCCAGCCATTTTATGACTAAGAGCCACGGGACTGCAGCTAGCACCACCACCATCCCCTTGCTTCTGTACACAAGGCCACCAAGCTGCTCCCGAGGCCCTGAGGCAGCCGCCGGGAGGTGAGTGGCCGCCGGAGGCCAGGCCAGGCCAGGCCTCATGGCCCTTTCTCCTGCAGGCCTCACAGCGGAGCTGATAACAGGGCCTGGGAGAAAATCCAGCGCCTGCTGTCTTAGGCAGGCTCCAGCAACCAGCAAGTTGCTTGGGTTCATGTTTAAGCTACAAAGCGCATCTCTATGCCTCATATGCTAAAATGTGCCTTTTCTTTTTTTAACTCCTTTTACCTGCGGATTGCCTTATTTGTCTGAATTCAAAGCAACTGTGATCAGCTACTTTTAATGTTAAACAGGAAAATAGTTTTTTAGCTTACACATTTTGCTATAAACCACAAAGGAAGATTATTTGGTTTACCTCAAGTGATGAAAAAACTCAGTTGCTACAATTCTGCTAGTCTTAACAAACGGTAAGAGGAAACTGAATGAAGAAAGAAAAAAAAAAAAAGTCCTAATGCACCATTATTTTAATGCATTTCTCATTGGTAAACTATTTCCAATAGCCTTGCATGTAGCAATACTCACACCTGCCTGTTAAAGAGGGAGCAGCAGCACTCAAGTAACACCAGCTCATGCTTCCACGCACCCCACTTCTCCACCTGGCATTCTCAAACAGTGACTCAGGAAAAAGTCTCATCCTGATATCATTACTTTCGTACCTGAAAAAGCATTTTGAACCTTCTTTGCAAAAGTTAACACTACATTTATAATGTTTCTAGTGATATCATATTGCTGAACTGATGTGACAAAAATCAGATACACACGCACTAATAACCTATTATTTTAGACTAATAGTCTAAAATAATCCACAGTTACAAGGTATTGTTTGTTTTGTGATTTTTTTTTTTTGGTGTTTTTTTTTTTTTTGTGTGTGTGTGTGTGTGTGTGTCTTTTTCTTTGTTTCTTAAATAAATGGCAGCACCACCTACAGAAGCAAAAAGGCCATAAACTAAAAAGCTTACTACCCAGTAGAAAGTGCTATAGGATGGAAAAAAGTCTGAAGTATGATTTTTTTTTACATGCTTAAAGGGACTTTAAAAGAAAGTTTAGTAATCTGAGAACAGAGAAGACCTGCTTCACATGCCGTGATGTTAACAATACATAAAATTACATGGTATCAGAAAAAACATTGTTACCATTATTTTGTGTTGGTTTTGATGTCCCCAATCTATTTCTTTATTGTTGCAATACTTTTAATTTCCATACCACTTACTGTAGTAGCTACTTATCTCACTAGAAGAGGCCTCAGTTCCAAAAGATAATTAAAAACAGTTACGTAATCTACTTTATATTTACTAAATAGAAATGCATAATACATGAGTACTATTGAAATAACGAATCACTGTACTGTGCCAGATTATATTCTTCAGTTCTTCACCTGCTCGAGATAAAATATTTATATGCATTTCCATTGTTATTTAACTCAGTAAGAAATGTGTATCCCAGCTTTGGTATCCACACAACAGTACTTTTAGCAGTGCAGTGTTAATAAAAGTCAACTTCATAAGTTGTTTGTCACATTAAGGTACTACCATGATCCTCTGACTGGATACACAAGTCAAGTCCAAATGAGATCATACTTATTTCAACTCAAATCACACTTGAGAAAAAAAAAAAAAAAGAAACCTACTGGATGTCCATCTGTTTTTTCTCATCAAGAAATTAAGTATTAATACCTCCATATCATACAGTACATCTGTGATTGTTACTTATGCAATAGCTTCTGGCAGTTGGCAGGAATTCTATAGGAGTTTATAAAACAAGGACTGCATGTGGGAGAAAAAAGGCTGTGTTTCTGCAGTCCTAGCTAGCGTTTCCTCCACACCATTCAGGCTGGGAGTCAGATGAGGAGGACCTATCATGTAGGAAAGGAAAAACCTCTGAAGGCAGACATTGTGAACTTTTAGGGCTCGCTCTTGTAATACTGGAGAAGAATTAGGAGGGGACAGTCACACGCCTTCCTGCAGGAACTAGCATTTGTGTGCCCAAGGTGTTCTTATGCTCATCCCAATTTCACTATTTTAACAATGGAAAAGTGAATGATTCAACCTCTGTGAAGCTGAGAGGAACACTTAACAGCAACACACTTACACATTGACCATGACCAGCCCTAGCAGTTAACAAGCATTAGCTGCTGGGATGAATGACACAATTTTTGTTTTTCTTAACCCGCAGCAAGGTTACCCTTATTTCTTCTCCAAGACCACTACGACATAACAATTGCAAGACAAAATTCCTGGCAGGATGACATATGTATTAGTGCTTATTAAATGTAGGCTTTTTCAATGCTTGTACTGAGGGGAGAGTGGTCTTGCAGGTTGTTAGCTACAGTTAGGTCTTCCTGGCAAAAGGAAACAAAAAAATCATTCCCCTTTTTCTCACAGTGACCAGACAGCCTACCGGCTACATAATATTTAACGTGGTATTACACATGCTACACTGAAATGCAGTTTACCAGTGAAATCGAATACCTCAAGGAGTGAAGGATTCAGATTGCAGCGAACAGAGTAAGCAAGCATTGTGTTTGCACACCTGGGCAGATGCAGCCAACTGGTACCTTTTATCATTTGCAGCTGTAAGGACAGACATACACTAGTTTCACAAATGCAAGGGGACTCTTGCTTGCAAGATAGAGGGTTTAAAACTGCTTGCCTGAACTGTGGCTTGAGATACATATAAATATCTTTGATTCTGAAGTGTTGTTTTTTTTTAACTGTATTCTGTAGATACGCTGTAAGAAGGCGTAAAAATGCACAGAAATATTATAGCAAAGCATATCCATGCACAAAAGACACAGGTGAGAAATTTGATAGTATCTTTAACAATATTTAGTCCAAGCATTAGAAAAGCAAGAGGCTGGATGGAGAGTTGTCTACCCTTGTCACCCTTCCCCCTGACTCACTGACTTGTATGGCTGCTCCTCTTCAAGAGGAGTATGCACGGCTAATCCCATACCTGCTCACTGCCCTGTGCAGTATGGGGCACAGCTGCAGGCTGACGGTGTTTACAAGGAAGCTGGGGTAGGAGGCCAGCTTTCATTTCTCAGCCTTAGGTCAAGCTTGTCAGTCACTCACTACATTTAAATCATTAAGTGCATGCCAGATCAGATCAGCCACCTGTCCTTGAGGGCTGAACATACAAACACACACCAACGTTTTTCCTTTTAAGCCTTATTATTAATACCAAAAATTGAGGATGAACAGACAAGAAAATCTGAATTGTTCTCAGGTAATCTCTTCTTTAACATCAGTCTATAGCAGCGGATTCAATACGAGTAGTTGATTTTATTCCAGACCCCTGGGAGCTTAATTTGAGACAACACTGAAATACAAAACGTCAAAACCTTGACTCAGAAAAGAGAAGGGAAGGTATCATAAAACCCACTGACTAAGGGCTTTCTTAGCTGTTACGATTTAAGGAAACAAACTTGCTGTGTTATAGAGAAAAACAAGCTTAAATAAAGGTTAGATATGTCGAGTATCTTATGTAGTCATCATCCCCCACTCCTCCCTTACAGTTTGTACTGCCTCTTCATGAAATTGGGATGGAAGGCACATAAACATTCAAGATACAAAAATCTCAAAGCAGTAAATTGACAAACTAATGCTTTAAAGATTAATTCCATGAATTAACGATCAAGTAATGCTATTTTAGAAATGGTTCTTTAGGAAGAAAGTGTCTGTAAACAGTTAGTAATTACTCTGTTTACTTATCTTGCTCTTGGTTTTGCTTAACTTTTTAAAGTTTTACTATACTGCCGCCTGGCCAGCATTATAAACACTGGCCTTACTCTACAATTACAGCATTTGGAATTGTATATACTTCTGTCCTGCTGCCCTCTCTTCCTATAAGAGGGAAGAATGATTACAAATATCTGGACTTTTGAACAAAAATAAACAAGAGAACAGCAGTGTTTTAGACTAGATGTGTGAGCAAACAACCAATTTGCCATTGAGAGCATTTCTGTTTGTAAGTGCATTGTTTTCCAAACCAGTTCTTGTTGGCTCAGCTCTTTGACATCAGAAAAGCCAAAAGAAAACAAAAAATGTTCTCCTATTCAGGCAATTATGTTCTCCCAAAAAAATAGCTTGAAATGACATACACAACACTCCACAGCTACATGGGCAAAATCTCTCCTGGCCTCAAAAAAATAAGTTTTTCTTTTATGTTCCTTGGCATAAGACAGGTTAATATAGTCATATAAAAAGATGTCTTCAAAAATCCTTTATTCACAAATAAATTCTATAGAACCACAGAACTCCAGTTGGAAGGAGCCCAACCCCCTTAACATCCTATCTAGTTGAAATACCTGCTTAAAGCTGTGCTAACTTCTAAATTGAATAATCAAACCCAAAATTGCCCAGTTAAGTTTTGTTCATGTCCAAGGATGGAGACCCTCCACAGCTGGACACCAGCATCTCCAGGCTGGTGCTCTGTTTCTGATACTTTTCTACTCTCACCATGAACATTTTTTCTTTATAACCAGCTAGAATTTCCCTCATTGCAATGAAATCATTGTTCCCATTCCTGCAACAAGATCTTTCTGAGAGATTACTGTCTCCTTTCCTACCACTGGACTCCTCTGAGAAAATGTGGGTTCCTTTTTCTCTATAGCTACTAAGTAGACAGTTGCAGACAGCAAGATGATCTCCCCCTAGCAAAGGAGAGATCAAACAGAACAGAACAAAACAAGCATTCTCCTTCTCTCACTGTATATCTCCATCTCCAGCCTTCCCGCCACCTTGGTGGCTCTTTGATAGACACCCTCCATCTCACTGATCATCCATTTTGTCTTCAGGAATCCAAAACTGCACACAGTTTCCCAGCCTCAGTCTTCCAAATGGTAATAAGTAAATGGTAATAATGGTAATTTCCAATGGGAATAAGTGCCTCCATCAGTTTGCTGGCTACACTTTGCTCACACACACTAGCATGCCAGTGGCCTTTCTTGATTTTATTTTTTATTTTTTTTGTCTTGTTGCTGTTGTTTTGCTGTTGTTTAAACCAAAGCTGCTGCCTAGACCATCAGATCCCAGCCCACACTGTTACCTGGGGCTGTTCCGCCCCAGGTCCTTGCTAAACCTTTAAACCTTTACTAAAATTTTACTACCTCCTTGCTTAGTACAAGCAATTACAATAGATCTAATCAGACAAGTTGACTTTTATTTTTCCATTTGTTTAAATAATCAACACTATAGGCATCCTAAAATTCCCTGTATTTATCAATGAAATATAAAACGAGATACACAAGAAGCTTAATACCAAAATGAATGATCAGAATAAAACTCAAGTTGCTGCAACCACATGCCTTAAACTCAGCTTTCAGCCCCACCACACAAATTGCTATCAGTCCTATCATTTTAAGATTCAGATTTTCCTTCAGTACTAACATGTTACTAGAATTTTTGGTTCTCCAACTGAGGCAGAAACTTCTGGAAATCACTAAAAATTTCTATCTTTAAAATATGTATTAATTAGGACTGAATTAAATTATGAGAAGCTTTCAAATTCCAGTGCCCACAATTTTCTGCTTCATTTTAAACCACTCAACAACAGATTTGTTATATGTAGTAATACGATGTGCCACACGGCTAATTAATTTCAGCAAAAACAAGGGTGCCAATTGAAGTCTACAATAATGTTAGCAAGTCGTTCGCTCATTCCTGTTATATGAAAGTCTAGAAAACATGTACAATTTTCATAACTTGGCTTATGCCTTTGTCCGGAGGCTACACCTTTGACCTGAAGACATAAGCAGGGGAGGGTTCTGTGAGGAGACAAGTGCCTTTTATAAGACCAGCTGAGACTGCTGGAAAAACGCTTAGAGCGATATTCAACTCAAATTACGGTGAGGGCTGAATCTCTTTCACTGCCTCACATTTGAGTGCAAATCCCTGGTGTAACTTGTTTGGCTGTTCCCCAAAGTGCAAACAACATGCCTGTAATCCACGGTTTCCATACTACAAGAGGAATCTAAACTTTGCATACAAAAAGCTCCATGAGCGTCAAACTACTTGGCCCAGGTACCTCCGTAGTACACCCAACGCACCAAGGTGGGCAGCTGCTGCAGAGCTCAGAGCTTGGTAGTTGGGGTGGGGTTTTTTGTTTTGCTTTTGGCTTTAGAAAAGCAACTATTTGCAGCTTTGACAGGTGCAAAGCTATGAAAATCCCCTTTGCTTCTCCCGGTCTGTAAATAGTTAACCCTCTCTGTTTAAACTTTAACTTCTGAAAGATGAGATAGGTTTTCTTTCATTGTTCAGGCTCGGTGAGCCTTCTACACGGACATGCAAATGAAGCAGAAAAAGACCAAAACACATAAAGTGTTGTACTTAGTAGTAAGGAGGTAAGTGTATAAAGTAGCAGATAATTTTTCTGACTGAAACTGAGCTGTAAGTGGAACAGACAATTACAAAATGGCAGAAATGTCAATTTGGAGTATTTCTCAATTTCTTTCTTAAAACAATCATAGAAACATAAAACTGTTTTGGTTGGAATGGACCTTAAAGATCATCTGTTTCCTACCATGATATGATGGTTTAAAAAGTTCAGGGTAAAACCAGAATCCATCAAGGTTTCTTGACCCATTTCATAAACGGCAAGGACCACAACAATTTGCCTGGCATGCCTACTTCAAGCTGTAGTTTCTCCTGAGCACTGTGAATTAGCCAGTCATAACCAAGACTTCAAAAATGCAATTTGTTGAACTTTACCTATTCCACAGAGCTATGAAACTCCATTCCAAAAGGCACAGGACTATTTCTTTAGGAAAACATTAACATTCGGTAAATAAAGTGTATCTGGTAACCTTATCTCCATCTGCAGGAAAACATATAACCCTGATTATCTTCCTGCACCACCTGTCAAGCGGTTTGGTTCAAAATTCACTTGGGGTAGAGGTAGGAGGCAAGAAAGGAGGCTGGAGAGAAAGCATTACGTCCCTGTACCACTTGGTGTTAAAGCTGCTAAGCACCGGTACCAGGCAGAATGACACCCTCCTCAGATCCAGCCACTTCTCGCTCGCGGGCACACCTTCTGCAATTTGCCTGAATACACTTGGAGCTCACTACATTAGATAAGCATAAGCCAACCATTAGCAGACGGGTCACAAGATAAATTAATTTCTGTAATTCACCCTTTGGACCATTTTACTGAGCCCAAATCATTTAAGAGCAGTTTTGTTGTGTTTTCCTTTGTCAAAATCACTGAACATGCAGTACTACATACCCCAACATTTTCCTTGTAGAAATATAATTGCTTCATTAGCTGTCACTTAAAAATAACGTTAGGATTGGCGCGAACTAAAGTCAGGTACTATTCAACAGTTGAATTTCTTAGACTGCTTGCAAAAAGTTCATTCTAACATCTGGCCAGTACCTTATATTTCTGCCCCCACCATCGGCCGAAGTTTCCAAGTGACTAATTAAATCTGAAAATTTCAGCCTGAAATAACAGATCTCTAGAAACCATAACTCTCCTCCAAGGGTTAGAATGAAGACCAAGTACAACGATACACTTTTTTTTTTTTTTTTTTGCCAAAGATTTTTAAAAAGTCATTAAGACCTTGTTTCAGTAGCCAAATTTCAAGACCAGCCACAGAATAGATTTCCATGAGAGAAATGTCTTCTTGCCAATGCAGTGAAAAAAGGCTCAAGTTCGGCCAGTGTACAAATGGTTTCTTAAAAACTGCAGGTGCTTTAGCTCAGCAGAAAGCACTGACTTTAACTGCATTTTTCAGGCATCCTCACTGCTCTGGGCACTTCTAGAGAGGAGAGATTTTGCCACAAACACTACTCGGGATGTGCAACATCGGGATGTGCAACAGGCTGCACCCAGAGAGGCTCTGCCTCTTCTACATTCAGGACCATTCAAGCAATAGATTTCAAGCAACAGATGAATTTGGACATGAATGTAGCGCAGTGGTGAACCAGAGAAGAGTGAAAAAACAACTGGCTTTTCAGACTGGAAAAGGGTTCCGGTGATGCACAGCACTGCTAGGGCAGCATCACATAACAAACTGCTGTTGGCTCATTTTCTAACCCAGAAAATCACAGAATCACAGAATCACAGAATTTCTAGGTTGGAAGAGACCTCAAGATCATCGAGTCCAACCTCTGACCTAACACTAACAGTCCCCACTAAACCATATCCCTAAGCTCTACATCTAAACGTCTTTTAAAGACCTCCAGGGATGGTGACTCCACCACTTCCCTGGGCAGCGCGTTCCAATGTCTAACAACCCTTTCGGTAAAGAAGTTCTTCCTAAGATCCAACCTAAAACTCCCCTGGCGCAACTTTAGCCCATTCCCCCTCGTCCTGTCACCAGGCACATGGGAGAACAGACCAACCCCCACCTCGCTACAGCCTCCTTTCAGGTACCTGTAGAGAGCGATAAGGTCACCCCTGAGCCTCCTTTTCTCCAGGCTGAACAATCCCAGCTCCCTCAGCCGCTCCTCGTAGGACTTGTTCTCCAGGCCCCTCACCAGCTTCATCGCCCTTCTCTGGACTCGCTCAAGCACCTCGATGTCCTTCTTGTAGCGAGGGGCCCAAAACTGAACACAGTATTCGAGGTGCGGCCTCACCAGAGCCGAGTACAAGGGGACGATCATCTCCCTAGCCCTGCTGGTCACACTTTCTTATACAGGCCAGGATGCTGTTGGCCTTCTTGGCCACCTGAGCACAACATTACATAGGCTGCAGAGTCAAACACCTAAAATGCAAGAATGCCAAACATGAGCTTAATACTTTCTCCTTAAAGTCTACTCACAATGCATTTCTAATACAATTATACAGGGTCACACATTTTCCCTAGGACTCCAGTCTCACTCAGGGCTCAGAATGGACTTCCCATATTTTTAAAGAAAAATATAAAATACACTGAAACCCACAACTCACTCAGAAGGATCTTTCTCTTCCAGAGTGCATTTATACATCTAAATTTTCTTACTTTGGGAAAAGCCTACCCTCATGATGTCTGATTTGCAGAAGCAGTTGTCACCAAAAAGCACTGGATATGGAAGCTCACAGCTACAGCTGAATGTTCAGACACATCAAACCTTTGAGAATTGCACACTGGATGTGTAAATTCACAGATTCCACTCTCCAAGTCTTAAGCACACTAAGAAAAAAAGGAATACCACGAAGTTCTGACCACAAAGAAAACTGTGAAAATAAATTAATCCCTTTGTGTGAAGCACTTCTGTATTATAGTGACAGGAAGCACAGAAACACCATAAAGTAATTAAAAATCCAACACTGAGAGATGGGCTTGCATGTTTTTAAAGCTATCAATTAGTAGTAAACAGCGCCTCAAAACATGCACTGAAAATGGCATGACAGCACTGAATACAGCAGTAACCTTCTTTGAAAAACAGAAAGAAATCATTTAATAAGAACTGTCCTAAGGTTAAAAAAAAAAAAAAAAAAAAAAAAAGCTTTTTGATATTTCATTTTGGAGCACTGATTTTCCAAATTCAGTAATGCGCTTTATAGCTATACACGCAAACACACATAAGGGACAGTCACTGTTCCTGATTGTAAGCCAAGGCTGTGCAGAGATGGTCACTGACCAAAGCTTTAGGTTTGAAATTTTAAGACAAGAACTTGAGATACAAAACCTAGAAAATGAATTTAGTCCTCCAGTCCTCATACATAAATTCCCCTTAATTTATTTTGCTGTTTTGTATGAGAGACTAAATAACCAATCGAAATAGAAGAAAACTAAGAAAATTTAATATGGACCTTGGTTCTACATATTCTGCTGTAGGTGCAATGACATCCAATACAGAAGCAGTGACTTCTTAAACCAGAGATGTTTTTGACATCCTAGGAGCTAACGTAATTCCACTGAAGCCATTAGTTTAACAGACTTCAGGCCAAAATGGCTGTTAAACAGAACACTTCAAGAATTAGCAAAATCACTTTGGTTTGTTTATTCTCTCCCCTCAGTCATTCTGTATGTAACAAAGCAGACATTAACATGCCTATTTCAAATTCACTACCCCATTTTTACATAACGTTTTTAAATGCTGGCTTTCATATTGCTTAAGTAACTCTCCTATGACATAATAGTAGGCATGGAATACAAGTACAAAAGAAACATTCTTATTAAAATGTTTGTCCCCCCCCCTTTTTTTTTTTTTTTTTTAATAAATCTGTTAAATATTTAGCTAGGAATCATTTACTGGTAAAACTTGCCTCTGAACACATTTTATGGGAACAGTTACAAGAAAAATCACCTGCTTCCAATTAGAAGCATTTTTGATCCTCAGCACACTTAAATAATATCTTTTATCAATACACCAAGGATCGGAATGGGTTCTCATTCTAATATCCAACATCTGTTTAAATAAAGAAACTGATCCTCAAAGAATGGTATAGAAGTTTACTAATTTACTGTATTTTATATGCAGCAGAAGCCTATCTTTCTTTAAGACTACCACATACGAAAAAAATATTAGAAACTGCATCTTTTTTTTTTTTTTTGGCAAAAAGTAATGGATATGGGCTTTGAAATACAATTTGATACTTTCCAAAATAAATAGTGCCACAGAAGATACTATCAGAAGTTGCTTAGTATTTATTTTAGAATACCTAACAATATAAAAATAAAAAGCTTTGCTAGCAATACAGATCTGACATTTTCCACATAGAAAAAAAACACAGACTTGCTCCCTGTGATCACCTGACATTAATAGGTTGGCACAAGCTAAACACTGATAAACTAGGATGCTTATGCCAACTTCTGCAAACCAGAAATAATTTCTGCTTCTAATCTGATGAGATGGTTTAGACTGTTTTGCCAATGTTTCTGAATTAGTAACAGTCACAGGAACTTAAGAACTAAGAAACTAAGGAACTAAAGAACAGACAGTTTGCTGTTTGCTACACTGTGGAAATTTTACCTTGAGATCAGAGTTAAGTTCAGAACTCTGGAGATAAGGTTGTTGAATACTTCAGAGTTTTATGCCTTGAGATCACATTACATCAGCAAGTAAGCTTGTATCAGACTTAACATACCTTTTTATAAATGATTGAATCAGAATTTTGAATGTATTTCTTCACAACCTTTTATAAAAAATCTGTAGATTATTTGGGAATTCCTTCTCATAAGTAAGTAAAAAAAATGTCATTAGTGGTTTTCAAACATTAATAATATCAAAGATTAGATCAACACACAGTAACAACTTTGATTTAACAGTAGGACATAGTTGCAGTACTTTCCAGCAGATTTAATGTACACCTTATCAGTATTCCCTCCTCTTTCAATTTTGAACATATTTTAAATTTTGCGAGCCAAGCCAGGATATAAATTTTACAATCTCTCCCAGTGGTAACTCCTAACATGAGAAATTGTGCGTGTGTTTCTGGGAAAATATTTTGAGAATTAAACTAACCTGTAATTTATGACTCATGCATGACTTCCCCTGGAAATTGCCATAACAAAATGATAATCATAACCACTGACACAGCTGCCTATGCTTCTTACTGCAGCGATTCCTATCACCCTAATGTATAGTTTTGTACAGAAGTTGGCTAAGTCCAGAAGATACAAAGGGAAGTTACTTTAATTCTCTATCCTCAGTGATTTGCTACTGAAGGGGAAGACCACATTCAAGATAATATGTGACATTTCATACTGGCTACAGCCAGAGTTACATTGGTATAACTCCCGCTGAATAAAGCATGTGGAAAAAAGTTGGGGGTGGACAGGGGATACAAGAGCTTTGTGTAAAAATGCCTTAATTCTTGACAATTATAACACTTTCAATAGTCACATTTTGTTCTCAAAGAGACACCTCACAACATCCTCTGGTCTCATAAAGCTAGCATGTGTATATACTGGGGTTCCTAATATATACACTGATATATCTATGTATGTAAATACCTGGGTATGTATGTGTATATATAGATATGTACGTATCTATGTTCTCTAAAACAAAAAAGTTTGTTATAACACACAAAGCTGCAGCATTTGACTTATCAGTAATTGTTTTGATTGCCATATATAACAGGTACAGAAGAAGGGTTATATTTTTTCCCAACTGCTAAGTATCACACATCTCTGTAGAGGACTACTGACATCTCAAATGCACAGATCACCATGACCCATCTGTGTACATGCAGAGTAAAGCAATGAATAAACAAGGCTACTCAGCCATCTCCTTGAAGAATTAGCATTTTTTGCACATGCAATAGCAACAACTGTTGATTATCATTGCATGTAGAAACAAGCAGTGTGGACTATCCAGAACTGGGATAATATCCAAGTCTCTGTGATGTCCAAGTATTAACCTTATAAAACCTTGGAAACAATATATTAAAAATGATGTTACCATATTTAACAGTGTGTATCTCCTACACATTGTTGTCTTTGAAATTCGTATCTTCTCAGCTTTCCTTTGAACCTTAAGCACAGGTTGTATCAGGCTGAAAGAGAGCATGTCCTTGAAAAATATCTCAGCAACTGGTCCAGAAGCAGAAGTGGAACTGTTCATCTGCTGACATGGAGTGCTCTTTTAAATGAAAATAGCTGCTTAATTTTAAATGCTGTACCCTACTGTTCTTGAATGGTTATTGTGAGGTAGAAACACAAACCTGCTGTTCTTCACTGACACCGTACTCAAGTCCACCAACCCCAATTAATACCTTTTCTTCCTCACCCGCGGAGACATCCTGGAAAATAGCCACACTGATGCTGATGTTTGAATAAGAGCCGAGGAAAACAAATAGAAGCTTAAAACTAGATCAGCATGGTGTATCATGAAAATCCCAGAGGATCCATAGGTACACCTTTAATGTTGAAACTATGACAGTCTTCAGCAGATGCAATATTTCAAGTAAAAATGGGAACCCAAACTCCATAATTGTGACAAAAAGTACAGCTAAAATTTACTTTTCTTTGGGTTTTTAATTGTTAAAAGGAGAAAATGGAAAGTGAAGTTTAATAACACATGCCTCAGAGGCAAACCCGATGGGATTTGATTGAAGGCATTACTCATTATTCCAAAACAAAAATAACAAGTTTTGCTTGTTGACATTTTTGAAAAGAATGAAAAATACCAGACTGTTATTCTGAAATTCATCTCATGGCAGTAGCAGTAGTCTGTCATCAAAGATAAGCAGGATGACAGGGAAGACAGAATGTAAGCTTCCACCAACTTACTGATGCTTCAGAAGTTACAAGGGATGTACAGAGCTTTGATGTGAAGTCTGACTTGCAAGATATATGCCTCCAGTCAGTACCAACTCAGCTGAAAGAATATACATTATAGTGGAGGACTACTACAGACCATTTGACCAGGATGACCTAGTAGATGAGGCCCCCTATATACAGATAGAAGCAGCCTCACATTCGCAAGCCCTGGTTCTCATAGGGAACTTCAACCACCCTGTTATGTGTTGGAGGGACAGCACAGCAGGGCACAGGCAATCCAGGAGGTTCCCAGAATGCATGGATGACAAATTCCTTTTCCAAGTGATAGGGAAGCCAATGAGGAGAGGTGCTATGCTGGACCTCTTTCTCACCAACAATTCTCAGGGATCAGTATTGGGATAGGCACTATTTAACATCCTTGTCAGTGACATGGAATCAACATGGGATGAAGTGCACCCTCAGCAAGTTCGTCGATGACACAAAGCTGTGTGGTGCAATTGACACACTGGAGGGAAAGGAAGCCATCCAGATGGATCTTCAGAGGTGGACCCATCTGAAGCTCATGAAGCTCAACAAAGCCAAGTACAAGGTCCTGCATCTGGGCTGTGGCAATTTGAAGCACAAATACAGGCTGGGTGGAGAATGGATTGAGAGTAGTCCTGAAGAAAAGGACCTGGGGGTATTGCTTAATGAAAAGCTCAACACATGCCAGTAATGGGGTGCTTGCAGCCCAGAAAGCCAACCCTATCCTGGGCTGCATCAAAAGAAGCATGGCCAGCAGGATGAGGGAGGTGATTCTCCCCCACTACTCTGCTCTCCTAAGAACCCACCTGCATTCAGCTCTGGGACCCCCAGGACATGCACACAGAACCATTAGAACAAGTCCAGAGGAGGGCCATGAGGATAATCAGAAGGCTGGAGCACCTCTCCTAGGAAGAGAGGCTGACGTTCAGCCTGGGGAAGGCTACAGTGAGACCTTGCAGCAGCCTGCCAGTACCTAAAGGGGGCCTACCGGAAAGCTGGGGACAAACTCTTTGTCAGGGGGTGCAGTGATAGGACAAGGGAAAATGTCTTTAAACTAAAAGAGGGGAAATTTAGATTAGGTATAAGGAAGAAATTATTTACTCAGAGGTGTTACTGGCACAGGATGCCCAGAGGGGCTGTGGATGCCCCATCCCTGGAGGTGCTCAAGGCCAGGTTGGATGGGGCTTTGGGCAACCTGATCTGCTGGGAGGTGTCCCTCCCCAAGGCAGAGGGGGTGGAACTAGATTATGCTTAAGGGTCCCTTCCAACCCAAACCATTCTATGATTCTTTGAAAGCTTTCTTATTTCATCTCAATTATAGGAGCTTGCTGTATCCATCACAGTAAATTTCTAAATAAATAAATAAATAAATAAATAAATAAATAAATAAAAGGTTATACTGAGCAAATAACAAGGTTCCTGACTAGATAACTGCAGTGAAATAATTGATTTCCATGAAGTACCTTTTTTTCTACCTCAGAAGTAGTTCTATATTACACGAATTGTCTGTTTTACTCACAGAAGGTGGATTTAAAATAATTAAACCCACAGGTTTCCAATGTGATAATGTAAAACTCCAAGTATTATTAAAATACATCCATTCTTAGCCAAATATATTTTTATCACGGTCTATTGTTGAAATTTGTAATAAAAGTGTTAAGACAGTACTTTTGCTGAATAAAGGGTTGTGCAAGCATGGAACCTTCAGACAGGACAGTAGAAGGGCCATGGAAGGCATGTGTTGACAGCACACAAATCAGCAGGTGATCCTGATCACAGCACACATATATGCGGCTTATCAGGACACCATGGCAGGAAAACAAGTGGCAGCCTAGAATATGGTGCAGTTTACATCCACACTCAAAACAGAAACTCTAGCTACTAACAGACGAGAGCAGGAAGACAAAGAGAATCACTGCAGCTTTAAGACACCCCAGGTAAGCAAACAAAAGTGGACTGAGTAAACCCTAACTCATGGTCCAGGAAAGAAAATACAAAAGATCCTGATCTGTGAGGATCTATGAAACACAACATAAAACAGAGGCATAACAAAAGCCAACCTAGGAATGAAGTAGATGTTCCTCATCATCTCATAAATACTTCCACTGCAAAGCATACACTGTTGTACCTGAATGCTGGACACAACACTTGGACGCATCTTATTGCATAAGAGTTCATGTA
Source organism: Nettapus auritus (assembly GCA_011076525.1). Taxonomy (NCBI): domain Eukaryota; kingdom Metazoa; phylum Chordata; class Aves; order Anseriformes; family Anatidae; genus Nettapus; species Nettapus auritus. The sequence continues at coordinate 50,527,474 of CM021766.1, forward strand.
TGGGGCTCTGTGTGAGGTTTTTGGTGTTTTGTTTTTGTTTTCAAATATAATCACCTTTCCCATAAGGTCTTTCATTAATTTTTGATGCACGTTTACTACAGTACTGCATTCATACCATTATACCATTCATACTTAGAGTGTCCAGTGTATTACCGAAAGATAAAGCAGAGATGCTTACCTAATGAGAGGTTCTGCAAATATCTTCAATTTCAATCTCAGGGTCATTCAATTCAGAAACAACCCCTCCTGTCTCTTCAAAGCAAGCATTGAGAAAAATGTATTATGAATCTAAGTTAGCAGCTTGTAATATTGAATTGTCATGCCTCTATCCCACAGACATTGATGTATCAATATACATTTTTCCTTCTATAAATGTAAATCTCATGCTTATAGATCAACAGCGATTTAATCAGTTGTGATCAATTGATCAAATCACAAGCCTTATACTTGCTGGCTCTAGTCCACAGATAAATTAAGAGTTTCAAGATCTAAAGACACTGAACTTGTTCCAAGCTCTGCAGTTTCAAGCACATGAGGTGAATTAGAGAAGAAACATACAAATCTACTGCAAACCTATTTGCCTATTCATTGGTATCAAACAGGGTGAGCAGAGTACTGGGCATTTTAATTTCAAAGGAGTTTCAAAAGCCAGTCAAAGGCAGTACTAATCCCCAAACTATTATTTCTTTGTGTCTGATAATGTACCTTCCAGCTCTTACTTGTTTATACCTGGATATGCTCACTTAAAATGAGTATTGAAACTTCAGTATTAGATTAAGGGAACAGGATACAAATTCAGCTTTTGGGTATACTCATCACTAATACACCTAATTCCTTTCACCTTTCAGTTCCCTCACTCCTGGCCTGATGGTTATTTAAAAAAAAAAAAAAAAGACACTAATAATAATAAAAAAAGAAGAAAAAAAATGGAGCTATACTAGCAAAATAACCCTGGCCTGTCCAAAGTAGGATACCAGTGGCCTAAGGGAAAATGAAACTACTTGTCTACATAGCACCTTGGATTTTGGGAAATATATTGTTCATACACAGATTGTCTTGTACAAAGACAAAAGGCAAAGAGTCAGCAGAGTCAAAGTGGAGAATCTTGGATATCTCCTGGGAAGAAGAGGTCCCATGCTCACAACCATGAAACAAAGGGGCATGCAACTGCTCTTCACTCCCCTTCACATCTTTCCTTCTTGTGACTTCCAAATGCTGGAGACAGTAAGAAAGCTCAGCATAATTATACCACATTAAGTACACAACTGCCACTGAAAATGGAAAACGAAAAATGTCAACATTTTGGTAACATTATGGTAAGCATGATGACACAGAACAAATTGCCTGTCCTAAAAGGAGTACTCTTAAAAGCACTCAATGTCAGGGCAGGCAGCATATAATACTAGTTGAGTCAATGTCACCATTGTCACCAGTGACTGCAAGAGGTAAGATTCCTTACAAACGGCAAAAGCAACCAACACCACCATCAGACTTACTGTGGGTCAGTAAGAGAGGATCCTATTGTGCAACTTCAAAACTGAATACTGAAAAAAAAGGTAACCTTATTAAAGCATACTAGTAGGTCCTTGTTATCATTAAAGTTAGGCAAAGCAGGAAACAAACTGTTATATTGAGGAGGTTTTGTCTCTCCCTGTTGTAAATATATCAAAATTAGAAACCAAGGCAAAATACAGAGAAAAGCATTTCAAATCAGTGCTGAAGAAGTAAACAAAAGCCACACACACTGCCATCATTTCCTAATTCTCTTTCAAACATCTGGCCCAGATACCCCAAATCCTCCTGACAGTCAGCAAAGGTTAACAAAAGAGGACAAAAGCTGTGTTACTTCAACAGCTTGTCCCTCCTGGGGAGGATAAGGGCAGGAAAGGAGTATGTTACATCACCCACAACTACAGCTACTAGAAACATATTTTGAGAAGATAAAATAAAGCTGCACTCTATCCTGCCACCTGCCATTTGCTCCCGAAGTCACAAAGCAATGCAGTATCTCTGGCAGATGGTGAAGCTGGTAACAGCTGCACTATCAGGACATTTCCAGTAGAGCAGGGGAAAGAGAAGAGAAATGGGGCAACTTGATCTGTTTTCCTCTCCTCACATGGAAATATTGCACCAAGCAATGGACTCCAGCTGGAAACCTCATTATGTAAGCAACACAAGTCAGGATATTAGAGGAAGTTGGTTACAGCCCATCTACTCAATAAAAACTTATTTTAAGAAAATTGTCATTGAATATTGACCATCATCTTAGCACGTGGTTTCTTAGCAATAGTCACAAGAAATTCCGTCAATGCACACTGCATCATAACCACAGCATCAATAAAGGATGGACAACAGCAGAGTGTGCAATACCTGTCTTATTCTAATTAAATGTTCTTCCTCCAATAGTTGTAAAATGTTGAGTAACATTTCACAACAGCCTAACTTAATAATTTTGCAACAACATATTTAACTGGTATCTTCTGTGAGACAGAAATGGAAACCACAAGCTGAAGAACATGCACTGATTGCTGTAAAACTATAAACTGTTGACTTTAAAAACATGTTGCTCAAGAGGTATTTTACCAGAATATTTAATTCATATTATGCCATAAACACTAAAAACCAATATATTTCAAGTATGAAGCAAATAATTCCCTTCATCAGGAGTACGTCGGTTAATGGAGCAAAGAAATATAACCAAGAAGAATTTAGCTGCTATTTCAATTTCTACATTATAAAGAAAATGAGACGTTAACAACATTAGATGAGACTGACAAATTGCTGGTTTTCTTTCTTAAATGTCTAACAAAGCCCAGTGCCGCTAACTGCATCATCTCCTCGTCCCCTGGATCCTTACAGATCAGTATCTACGTTACGTCACTGAGCTGCTATCTTTATGACTCCACAGCATTCCCATAGCAAATGCTAGGAATCTTCTCCCATTCCCACAGCAGTAACATTCCAAAACAATGTTGGTTTTTCCCTTCAGTCCCTCATCCAAGTTCTGATGCAAGCAATTGATGCTTGTGAATTATCAGAACACGACAAGAAGACCGAATGCTTCACACAGCCACCTGCAAGGGGAACTGGGCTTTTCCTGAGCAGCTGACCATATTTGTGCACAAGCAACAAGCACCCCAGTCCCATACTGCCCAAACCGAGACTGCTTTTATCCATATATAAAACGATCAATTTCAGCATGTCAGTAAATGGTGAATCCTACAAAGTTACAGCATTCTTAAACTCCAGGTTTGCCATATATTGGATTTATATTAGTTAAGGACTAAATCTGAAGCAATTCTCCTGAAACACAGAAGGAAGGTCAAAATATTGCCCATGGAAAAGTACATATTTAACTTGTTCTCTAGAATGTTTCAGTACAGGTACATTAGATTCATGCACACTTATGCAGTCAAATTCAGAGGCCACAAAAGCAATTACATGCAAGCGGCCATATGACCATCACTTGTAAGGAAATAAAATATCCATAGCTTCTATTTCCCAGGCAGCAATTATCATTTTCATTTCACTAATCCTTACATGTTGTGATCTTTGTCTAGAAAGAGCTTCCTGGTTAAGTCAAACAGTTCATGCAAACGTGTCCAATACCAACTATACAAGAGACCTTACACTAATAGCAAGAAATGAAATACAAAAAAAGGAAATCTCAGTAAGAATAATTTAAAGCTCAGATATTACAGCTCAAAGTGGCAGCATCTGAAATGAATAACAATTTAAAGTAGAGAATTCAATTTTCTGCTGCCTTCCTTGTATAAAAAAGTTACACATAGAAACATGGATTCAGGTTTCAAGTTAAACATAGTATTTGTATTCTGAAATGACCTGCAAGAAAAGTATTAATTGCAGTTAGGATATAAACATGGCTGCATCTTTTCTGACTCTGAATAATATTTCTGACTCTCAGCCTTTCTGAGTTACTTTTTGTTTGTTTGTTTGAGCTACAGGTGTCCTAGTCAATAGCTCCACTGACATATTTCTCATTTGAGGCCTAGTAAATGCATATAAACTAGAAGTCTATTACTGAAAGGGGCTATTTTAATGCTATTGTTTTCATGTAAAAGACATAAGCAAAAAAAAAAAAAAAAAAAAAAAAAAAAGGACTGGAGACCCACAAATTGCTTCTACAATTAATTTTGCTATATTTTAGACTATTTAATTGAGCACTGATATTAAAATAAAAAAAAATAAAATAAACAAAAAACAGAGCCTCTGCATCTTCACTACTAAATTTCCCTTGACATCACACTAATAAACTACAATACACCCAAGAAAAACAATATGATTTTCGATATTGAGCAAATGTTTATTGTTTGGTATTTGTACTATGTTGGTAGCTCGTAGCACTAACAAGGGTCAGTTTCCACTGTTCTGTAGGCTGTAAAAACAACATATGACAAAAGTTTATTATTCATCCTGCTAAAAGTACTTGTCAGACATTATCTCTTAAGAAAGTTTCAAATTCAAATATATACTATATATACTTTGAGTGAAACAGTTCCATGGTTAATTCTTTCTTACTGCTGGACTGTGCTTATTTTGTTTCTTTAGGTAAGTTAACGAAATTCTACAAGTGAAATGCTGGATGAGAAGTTAAATCTGAAAGAAATAGCTGACCATCAGAACCCCTACCACCATTAGAGGATGTTAATGTACCTTGGGTGTGCACCAAGGGCCAAGGTAGCAGCTGAGGGACTCTATGAGAAAAGTGAACTTCTGTGTTTCATTGGCAATATAACAACTTGTTCTTCTAAAAAGCAAGAGTTTTGTTGAACAAGGATAAAAAAAAAATCCCCAACATTATTCCTGCCCTTCCTAAGTCAGCTTCTACCATAACTATGTGACACAATTCAGAAGTATGAGAAAGAATGCTTTTTCCACTTAAGCACACCCAGACAAGCATTTTCTGTTTTAGGACAAACACTCAGTAGGTACAAGTAGATGGTCTTCTGAACCAAAAACAAACAAAAAAACACACTTGTCAGTGAGGACAAGTTCAGATCATGTTGACTTTTGCATTAATTCTGCAACAGCAAGTTTCTGAATGCTTTTCTGCGTTCCCTCCCTAATAAAAGTCAGGCTTGCTAGGACAACAGCCAACATGCATTTAATTAGATAAATATTCAAAGCTATCAACCACCTGTTTCCAGCACTGCAGACATTAGCCTTTTCTGCTTAGTGCATCTGGCTTGAAATGATAAAAACAAAACACCTATTAACATAGTGTCATATAATATGTAAAACACTGATTTTTGTAAAGTTTATATAACCCATCTTAAAACTAACTAGAAAGAGCTTTATTTTATTGAGCTATATCATCTTAATACTCTAATATTCATCACATATATATAATATATAATTATACAGATGCATGCAAAAGATGTTTGTGGTCTTTTTTGGTTGGTTGGTTGGGTGGGTGGGTGGTTGGGTGGGTAGGTTTTTGTCCATTTTTTAGTGATGCTCTCTCTCAACCATGTATTCTCTCTTCTTCTTACTTTGATAATGGAGTGTTTAAAACAGCAATGGTCACTTGATGTAGAAAGTTTTATTTCAAACTTAGCCCAGCACCTGTCCCAAGGGAAAGTAAAACATCAGCCTTGTTGGAATGCAAAATCCATTTTAAAAGGGAAACAATGAACTTGCCCTTCTTCAGCAGCTTGTTGAAAACATCCTATCTGCTAGATACACACCCAAAAAAAGCAAGAAAGAAAACAATGCCAAAGGTTTTTCAACCTCTCAAACTAAAGCAATGCAAGCTCTATCCTGATTCTGTCCCACATCACTTCCATGGACCTCAGCTAATATCATGTCCCCTTCCAGGGATGTTTTTATATTTGGAACAACTCTGAATTGCCTTAGTCTCTTACCTAGTTTTTAGTGATGGGGCAATTGATTTTGTCCCATCACAACATGTCCAGCAGAAGAAGCTGTAAGAATCCCAGCTGCACATCCTCCAAGGAATTTCTGTTTAAAAAGTTAAAGTAGCCTATTACTAGCCATACTCCGTTTTGATAAATCACAAATATTTCTCAGAAGAAATGAAATTACACCTAGCCTACTCTTTGAAGAAATATGAAACAAGCTGCAATGTCTCACACTGCTTTAGTTTCTCATAGACCTCCATTACCTCCCCACTACACAAACCACAAACTCTTAAAGAATCGTCAACAGCTCTATGCAGCTACACTGAATTACTATTTGTTAATATTCTAATTCTATTCCACCACTTACTTTCCTCCCATTTATATGTGCAGAAGTGGATTTTACTCATTTCCACTCCATAACCCAAATAAGTTTGTTAAAGCTTTTATTCAGTAGCCTATTTTCTGAACCACAAACAGAACGCATTTTGATCAGTAAAGACAAACTAGAGGTCAAGCTGCTAATCTGAAGCATGAGTTTAAGTGAGAGTATGTATTAGAAATCTAGCCTCAGTGTATTTAGAATAAGGCCATCATTGGTAAAGAGAAATCATTGGTTTTGCCCTACTAAAAAAGCTGAAATATTTTCAAAAACATTTTAACATGTTTTGTGTAAATGCCAGTTTTGTCAGGATAGCCACAGCTTTGCCCAAACTCCTCCTGTCCCTCAAAAAGCCACTTCTTGAAAGCCTCTGATGCAGTACCAAAACATAAACCTGAAATTTCTAGCCCCAAATGGTAACTCTATCTTCTTGATCACTGAAATGATATATCTGGTCTACGAAAAAATGCAGCAGCTAGCACTACAAGATCAACAAGGAACTTCATATCCCAGAAGCAAGCGAATGGCAGAACAAGAAACATGGAAAATACCTGATACTTACTTCTGCTATTTATCTTTTTAAAATCATTTTGATTGGGATGGATTCCTGAAATTATGCAATTCTATCAACTTTGGGAGAAGGGGGAGGAAAAAATGTTTTGTCTTCAAACTCAACAACAGTTCAGTCTAAAGAGAATTTTATCCCTTTTATAGTGTTGCTCATTTTCCTAAAACAGCTTTCAGAGAGTTACACGCACATGCAAGTTCTTGTTCTGAAATACTGAAAAAAGAGAGCACAGCTGTGTCCCCATTTTGCCTGAGGAGGAGAAAGATGCAAGCGTTACTCCATAAACTACCCAGAGACCTGTACTTTCCAAATCAAGGCTTCCATGTTTACCCGTATCACTGAAATTCAATAGCTTTGCATCTGTTTTCAAATAAAAGTGTATACCTGATGCATAACAAATTTAACTGATATTCAATGTCTGTAAGCAGTGCTTGTAACACAGTAGTGCTCCAGGAGCTGCATAGCTAAGCTCCTGTAACTACAGCTCACTCCAAAAGTTCAAGTACAGACTTACAAAGTCACGTAACTGGGCTGTATTCTCTTGTCCTGGTAATATTTTCTTCTTTAAAATGGCCATCAAACATACATCAATCCCTCTAAGCCTCAAGGCTTAAAGAATATTAAAAGCTAATTAACTTCCTAAAGCATCCAATGCTTAGCATGTAATGTCAAACCGAGGCCACAACACTATTTAAACTCACAAAGCTCTTTACTTCATCAATAACATGGAGTAATTAAAATAGCCCCAAATGTGTTAACATGAAAGTCAAAAAAATTTCCAAAAGTGTTTGTTTTTTTACCTTGCTAAACATTAAACGGAAGTGCACACAAGTTTAAAACCCAGGTTTTTGCGAAGTTACAATCTTTTTTTTTTTTTTTGGTCTTCTACACATTATACAAATGGTTCTTTTTCTCTTATGGCTTTATAACATCATGTTAAGCATTTTTTTTTTCAGCTCTTTAATGGCAGAGATGGGTGCAAGAACATGCATCCAAATGTAGCAAAAAGCCTTCCACTAACAAATATCATTAACATCACTGAATCCTTCACCTGTGACTACGTCTTCCATCAGCCTAAGACAATACAAGCATGAATGACAATATTCCATGTGTTTGGGGAAAATGAGATGAAAAAAAGTTCACACACAAGTAACTTTCCAAATACATTGTAACATATGGCTCCAGCCTCCTGTTGGTGCTGGTCATTTCTCATTTACTTGTTAACACCATTCCCAGTGTTATTTCCAGCATTGTGAAGGGCCTTCATTTTAAATCAGTATTTGAATGATGACAACCCATTCGGAAAACATTATATGTACAGTAGTTGCTCCAACCATAACTATACACTTTTCATAGAATTTATCCCCTGTCAAGAAACACCCTGCTTTGCCCATACAGTTGTAGCTTCTTCTCATCTTTCACATACAAACTCCAAGAAACACTTTTAGAGTACGTTTTCCTTACGTTTTAAAGATTCCAGATCACGACGTTTTAAATGAAAACTTCCAGTTCAACAAAAGGTTTATTCTAAGCATGTAAAACCCTCTGCTACTAAGCAGGTGACCTTTTTATAGAAGCACATCAAATTAAGACATGACTTTCATTGAATGAACCCATGTTGAGTACACCCGATGATAGCTTTGTTCTTTAGGCACTTTTCAACAGCATCCAGGATAATCTTCACACAGCAGCATTCCTAACTACAGTCCTGTTAACTCGAGCACTCAGACACAAACACTCAAAATCATGGCAACACACTCTTTCTAAAACATGTAATAAACAGCAAGGCAGTGGAAGCGAACATCTTCTGTTAACAGGTTCTATAAAATAACTAGCATTGAAATACTTGTTTTCCCTCTTCCAGAGGTACTTCACAGCTTAAATTTTACTGTATAAACAGTAATAACAAGTATAAATCATAGTCTACCTTTATGCTGGAAATTTATTAGTAGGCTTAAAGCTTCTTTAAAGAAAGTGGTAATGCTATTTTAATTTGGTGAGGAATTGTACAGGTTTGGGGGTTTCTTCTGCTCACAGAAGCAATAGTTTGATTTGCAGAAATGCATCATATAAACTACCTACTCAAATGTTAATTAAAGGACAAAAAACACTCCTCCAGGGCTATTTTCACTTGCAAGGATGACAAGCAGCAGAAAAATCTTCTGTCTAAGGACCCTCTGATCCCAACCACCACCCACTTTTCTACTTATCTGTACATCTGTCTGTCAGACCATTATGTCCCAGCTTGGACACAAGAATATTGCAGAAGATGGTGTTAATATCCTTCCTATAATTCAAATAATGACATCCACTGCTCTCCACTCATTCACAGATCTAGTCATTTCATCATACAAGGCAACTACATTGGTCAGGAGTGCTTTACCCTGGGTTGATCCACTCTGGCTGTTACTAACAACCTTATCCTCCGTGTGACAGAAAAAATGTTTCTAGAGGATTTGCTCCATGATTTCTATCCAGAAACAAAGGAAGGCTGACTGTCCTGTACTTCCCTGGATTCTCCTTTTGGCCTTTTCTGAAGATGAGCAACATTTGCTTTCCACTGTCCGAGATCTCCCTTGATCTCCTTGACCATGACTGACAGGCATCTAGCAAGAACATCAACCAGTCACGTGAAAACCCTCAGCCTGCAACCACTCCCATCCAAGTTAGGAGAAGAGATCAAATTGCATTCATGCAGAGGAATGGAAAAGCTGTTAAAATCTATTTTGTGTGATACATATCTTATAAGACAAACAACATACAGTCTGTTTATTACCAACTTGTTTTCACTTTAAAATTCCTTGGTTGTAAATTGGTCCCTGTTCAATTGCAAGGTACTGCTGTTTCTGGAAGAAAGAAAACTGCAGGTGTTCATTGAAACCTGCTGAAGTAATCACCGTAGCCCAGAAGATGAAGAAAGACCACTTTAAAAAAAAAAATCACCCCACCCCAAAAACAAAATACACTGTATCTGAGAAAAGCACATCTGTTAAAACATGATGGTAAACATGTGTCTGTCAACTTGAACTTCAGCTGTAATTGAACTATTTCTTCTCCTACAAAGTACTCAACTGCTTTAAAACAAGAACAACAAACTCAAAAAGAAAATAAGTATATGCTCTGAAACCTGCTATAACCCAAGCACTTCTCTCCAGTCCTGTATTTCTGTGAAAGACTGAAATACATAAAAACTAACCAGAATCACTTCCCAAATCTTTTAACCCTGCTTTCCCCAAGTACAATAAAGAATACCTACATCGCTTAAGAACACATAAGCCATTAGTGGAAATCTATATTCCTAAATGAAAATGCATATTAAGCGATAGCTATGAAAAAGACATTCTACAGATAACTGCACATTTAAGGTCAAAGTCCTGTTAAATGAGCACTTTGGGCAGTTCTGCAGCATATAATGCTCCTAAGCAGAAGAGTGAATTCCTACACAGTGTTTATTCATAAATTTGAGAAAAGTAAAGCAAGGACAGAAGTGGAAGCAACACAATGCTATTTCAGTGCTAACAACCCTTACATTTCTGTCACAACTCAAAATAGACTCAAATACACACTGTAGCATGCCTTAAAGTGAATGCAGTAACATTTATGTATAATATTCTCTAGTGTATATTTATTAATCAGATATATTATATATAGTACCAAAGAAGGTTACAGTGGCCAAGCATACTACCATAACATGAGACAAGCCATGAACACCTCAACTGCATAGCCACAACATAATTCTCGAGTGGCATGATTTCAGCTCTTTCATTTAGACATGCCTCACGTTCCTGTCCACAATGGATCAGTATGAAAGCTCTGCAGGAAGAGTCCCTGAATGCATGAGTACTAATAACAGTATTCAGAAAAGGATCCAACAAGGTGGAAGATGGCTAGTCAGAAACATACAGTGGTTTCTCCAAATTTTCCGAGGCCATTAGGAGAGGTCATTTTGTATAGCAGTTGTGCCCCAGGATGACGTCCCTTCAAAGAAGGGCCATGCCACTGGCCAAGCGGGAAGCTCCAAGTACGTTTTAACCCAGCAACTGGGCACCATTCCGCGACCATCTGCACAGGTCAAGGGCACTCATCCTTCCTGACCCTCAAGGCACTCGTCTGAGAGCAAACACTGCAGCTCCACCTGCGAGGCCTGCACTTCCTGCCCCTGCCGCAGCCGATGCCTCCACCCAGATGGATCTGCTGAAGGTCAAGGCTGCAGCGTGGACCTCAGGCTGCAGGACATGCCCAGACCTTCCTCCTGGGGTCCAGACCTGCCTGCAAAAGGTGTGCCCAGCCAGAGGACCTCCAGAGAACCAAACTATTCTGTGAAAGCCCAAGGTTAGATACCTAAGGTGTAGGTATTCACTTTAAAAAAAGCTCAATGCAAAAATGCAATCTCAAATTGCCAGGCAGTGCATATCAGATTGGTTCACATGAATCACTAAATTCAGGGGGGAAAAAATGTGCATGGCTGTTACTGAAAATAGCATTTACCCAAAGCTGATACGGAAACCACCAGACATTTGTTATGCTTGGGACTTCCAGAAAATCTAATTTCTGCCCTAACTTGTTGTACGGAGGCCAGCTGAAAAACACAAGACCAAACACCAATAATCAAACATCCTATCTGGGACTGCAGCCATTCACAGATACTTAAGATTGTAACAAAGGACAAGGGTAGAGAGGTATTTTTTTGTGGAAATGAACCACTTTAGCAAGAGTTTAATAGCACTAGAAAAAAATAGTAGCTGCTAATATCCAGCAGCTACTTTGCTAGGGCACAATAGACATATCCATCACCAACAAAACAGAAGCCCTTGACACAACAAGAGATTCTTTTTCTTTCAGAACAGGAAGGTATTTCTAAAAGCCTACACAACATATCCAAGAACAGTTACATCTTTACAAGGACAGGTAGAACACACCTACAGTAAACACTAAGTTAATCCAAATGAATTATTTTCTTTATAGAGTTTACTTTAATATCAATTTTAATGAAAATAAGGTTTCCCTATACTAACTTAATATGTAAGCCTCATGAAATTCAACAAAAGGAACTGCAAAGTCCTGGCCCTGGGGAGGAACAACGCCATGCGCCCTGGCTGGCAGGTGCAACATGCTGGAAAGAGTTTTGTTGAAACGGGCTTGGGGCTCCTGGTAAACACCAAGGTGACCGTGGCCAGCCATGTGTCCTTGCAGCTAATTAGGCCAACAACCTCCTGGGCTGCATCAGGCAGAGCATCTCCAGAGGCTGAGGGACAGGGAGGCGACCTTTGGCCTCTGCTCTGTGAGACACAGCTGGAGCGCTGGGCCCAGTTCTGGGCTGAGTCCAGGTGAGATGAGGACACGCTGCAACGGGTACCGTGGAGGGCCACAAAGCTGATCAAAGCTTTGCAGCATGTGACATACGAGGAGAGGCAGAGAGAGCGGGGACTGTTCAGCCTGGCTATGAGAAGGCTTAGGGGTATCTTATCAGGGTGTATAGATACCTAACGAAGAGGGGAAGAGAGAGGAGAGTTAAGACAACCGAGCCTGGCACCTCACAGTGGTGGCCAGTGACAGACAAGAAGCAAAAAACAAACTGAAAACCAAGATATTATGTTTAAACCTTGCTTGACTGCTGAAGTCTGTCAAAGAAAGGAAGGATCAGAAGTTCAGCAGTGAGGAAGACTTCTGGCCTGCACCAAAAGACCACCAGAGTATGCTGGATGACCACCCAAGGACTCCAGTACACATGCGAATAGGAATGTATGTTCATGATAGGAATCTATGTTCACGATTCTTCAGAGACCGGATGGATATACAAGAGACTTATGGGAAATGAAATTAATATGTATTTGTCCCATAAAATAAGCACACTGCCAGTAACCCTGTGTGGGTGTGTGTGTGTTAGGCAGAACAATCACCCCCACACCCGGTGCCCTAATAAAGACTACCTGCTTCATAACTTTGGTTATTGAGTTTTCATTGCATCAACACAATGTATACTACTCTGTTACACTACAGGAATATACTAAGGAACATAATTTTATTTCTGTGTATACCACATGATAAGTAATTGCTTATAAACCACACAGGTATCATCATATATCCATACTAGCTCACCTGCCCTTCTGTCACTCTGCACCGTGCTTTCACTTTTCTCTTCCAAGAAGCTTAGGTTCATAACAACTACAAACAGGAGTCATCTAAACAACAGATGAACTCCTCCTATTAAGGTAAAATCCTGCCTAAAACAGCTGCTAGCAAGCTTTCTATCATAGGTGCTTTCATCCTGAGCCACAACATTGTATACATTTGTAGATTCACTGAAGGCAGGGCTGGGAATAGGGGACATTCAGCGATACAGCAGAGTTCCAACAACAGAACTGAGCGCAACCACACTGAATGCAGACTGTTTCCCTGGGGTGTTACTCGCCTCACCTCCCCCTTTCACTGATGGTAGTTTCTTCCTTTAGTCTTGCTTCTTTTTACTTATTCCAGAGATTCTTTTTCTTTGCCTAGCTATTTGCTTTATGCAGTCATCTTATTCTTTATAAATATAAATTGTCTGATAGAAATTACTTGCTTTAGTTTGTTCTCTTTATTTTCTCATTTTCATTGACTTGATCTTCATTTTTTTGGAAGGATAAAGGTTTTTAAGTTTTTTGTTTGGTTGTTTTTTTTTAACTCCACCAACTGAATTTAACTATTTAATATATGGGCAATTCTTTATAACTATTGACTTCCTTTGCCTTTAATTTTATTTTAAGATTAACCAACTGAGAATAAAATCTATAGAAGAAAAGCTCACAATTCCTATCCATAAACTAATGATTTTTAGACAACTCTGTCTTCCATATCGCTACCCCAGCTCAGCAGCTTTAGTGTCATTGACGCTGAAGAGATGAGGACCAGTACTATGCAAAAAGCCCCAAAATTATGCTGGCTTGGCTTGTATCAGCTCTATACACATCTGCACATCCAATGCACAGGTTTGGGAAGGCTGGGAGTGGTTTTGTTTTGGAATATTTCTCTCACATATTACAATGTCATTCATAATTCTATGCCACACTTTCAGGCTGAATTTTTTTTTCATTTGAAAAAAAAAATCTTATTGTGCTGAATACTATTTTTTCTAATAAAAAATATCTCCATAGCTACAGACACATATTATGATAGGACACAATGTCAATTAGCTTTGTATCATCCAAACTTCATACATTCAGTTTGCTGCCATTACAAATTAACGTGTATTTGGGAAACATCATATTGGTTAGAGATATAAGCTTTCCTCGTGTCATTGTAAAACGCAAATATAGTAAAAGTTGTCATGTTCTGAGATGGAACAGAAAAATTAAACATTGTCCAAGCATGAAAGAGCACCCACATATGATTCTTTTACCAGCATTTAATGAGAATTGTGAAGAATGGCCTGAAACAAAAGAACAAAGTTGTCATTCTCCACCATTAGGAAATGCTAGGATCTGAGAGTAGAAAACAAACAATGCATTCTACAGGAAAGGAATGAATCTCAGCAAAGAGAAGAAATGAAGAATGACCACAGTATCAGCATGTCGGAAAATAAAAGTATATGGAGAGAAGCAAGGTAAAAGAGGAATAAACCCAGGCTACAAATTATATCACGAGCATTAATAGAGTGACAACAGAAACATGAAGTTCAAAAAAATATTTTTGGTCATTTGCTTTTAGTTAGACCCTTTTTCTTAACCAACTCTATTCTGCTGGTTAAAGGACACACACCATACCACATCAGTTCTGGCATGCGATTAGTAAAATAGAAAGATGGCCACAAGAAAAGAAAATATCTTGTCATCAGTTCTGTTGGCCAACACACTAACTGGAAGTGTTCTGGGAAGAGGGTTTTTGGTTGTTCCTTTTTTTTTTCTTTTTTTGCAACAGCTTGTAAAAGAAATGCTAGTCTCATTACATAATGCAATACTAGCAGTCAGGCAAAGAAGCCCCCTGAAGAGTGGAGGAAACTTTAACTGTGCCACCTACTGTGGGCACACTGTTCCAGGTTACAGCTCGAGGATGCTGTTAGTAATGTCAACACTGCAAGCAGCTTCTCTCTCCTCTCTAACCTCCCAAGCATGCCGACTGCTGAGCAAGAACTATGTTCTTCTAACCAAAATGGATTTCAAGAAACAGTCTATCACACTAAACAAATGTCTGCATAAATATCCACACTTGCTTATTAAAAGTAAGAATTTACAAGTAACATACCACTACATTTATTTATACTGGACAACTATGGCTGTAAGCGTACAGGTTGTCCAGTTACTTCCACCGCAACTACACTAATGCAGAGGTCAGAGGCAGAATGCACTACCATGTCATATTTTTCAACATCACTGAGATGTTAGAGAAAAATAAAACACATCCATCAGAAGACAACTGTTAATTATAAGCAAATCAGTTCACATTTTAAGAAAACATATAATAGATTGAAGTATGCACCAGATAGCCTTTTAGTTAGAAGAGCCTGATTATGTAAAATTAGAGGAAAAAAAAAGCCTTGCAATTCGCTTTAAAAAAAAAAAAGAAAAATATAATAACGCCATCTTGAAAATCAATACAGAAGCCTTTAATATGTCAGCAGTTTTAAATAAGTGTTGATAATCATTTACAAGTTATCAAAGCTAATAAAAAATACACTGCACCTTACAAATCCATTCTAGAGAATTCACTAATTTAATATTCAAATTCAGCACACTTTTCTTTGCTCTAAAAGGCAACATTACATCTCTATCAGAAACTGGAAGCTTTTAAAAGTAAAATATACTATGATTTATGTATTTCTTTAGGAAATAGATGTTTCAACTTACTTGATTGAGTTTCTGAAATGGTCTTCAGCTGGATTTTTTACGGTACAACTGTTCAGCAACCATAAATCTGCTTCAGCAGAGTTATCTAGAAGAAAGGATAGAAATCTGTATCAAGAAATATCAAACAGTCAACTTCTACTTTATAGCATATAAAAAAGATTGAACTTAGAGTTATCAATAAATTGACAATTCATAAAATGACTCTAACAATTACATTCTTAGAAAGGCTTTTTGCTTAGTTGGTTTTGCTTGTTTCTTTTTGTTCGTTTGTTTTTAAATCATAGCACTTCCATTAGCACTTATTTTTTTGCAAAGAAAGAATGAACAGTTATCCCATTTATCAGCTGAGATGTCAGTAGGTTGCACACCATGGGAAACAAACTAAGGAAAAAGGGTTGCTGCCCAAAACTGAATAATCCCTGGCCTATAAAAAGGCAGAAAGATTACAAAACTGCAAAGGTGCTTTCTGAAAATCAAGTAAGTGGTTAACAAAAGCAGTAACAAAACAGAATAACTGCTTCAATTAATTATGAATTATTAACACATACAAGAGAGACAAATCAGAATAAAGCACGAATCTCTACTAAAGCGAGAAGCCAAAGCAGTTATTCTGGAAAGAAATATGCCTATTTCTAGTTTAGATTATATCTTAATTATGGTATAATTACAGTTCAGCTATTTCCAGATAGAAGATATCCATGCATTGAACATCTGCCTCCACTCAGATAAGCATATATAAACGCCTTCCAGAAGCAAACCTTTCTGTATGTTCACAGCTTACTGTTATCTGAATACAGTCACACAACTGAATCCCATAGTTACCTGCAGAAGTACATACATGAACTCCAATCCTGTAAAAATATTCCTATCATACAGATTTACTAACATAGCTATCTTCCTTGTGAAGTCAGAATTTCTCTTTTCAAAGAAAGGAACAAAGATAATCCATTTTAAAGACTCAAATGCTCTGGCATTGATCAGAAGAGTTTACATCAGTGTGGATAGGAAAATTTGTGCCACTCTTGCTACTGTTCAGCACATCCTGAGTATTGAAGTATTTTCAAATACTACATAAGCCAATGAATAAAGACATCATCACTTTTAGGTTGCTGTATTTGAATTGACATCCTGCTAAAGCAGAAGAAAGCCTGTAATGATTTAAGCATGTTTACATATGCCCTCGTCACAAACATATCGACATAGGCATGAATATTCTTGGCCCCCCACAAACACATATACTTATGATTCTGAATGATAAAAGAGAAAAATCCTTCCGTCTCCACCAGCATTGTCTTGAAAGAAACTACGCTTTTCAGTTAACTATCAGTCACGTAACCTAGGACCCAGTAAAATGAAATTAACCCATAAAATAGCAACTGAAAGGAATTCCTATGCTAGATGACAGAAACCATTAACTTGCATCAAACACTGGTCTCTTCTTAGACAGGCAAAGGCTACAAAGGAGTCAAATATAAACATTTAGACCTCCAGCTATTTTAAGCATAAAGCCAACGTACCAGTATCTGACCCTATCTTTTGACAGGTTGGCGAAAGAACAAGTTCAATTTCAGTCTATACCAAGTCAAAAAAAAAAAAAAAAAAGAATCTCTCCTTAACTCAGACATTCAGACAGCATGAAAACAATTCAGTGTTTGTAGACATATGAACTTACCATCACTGTTAGAAAGATAAATATCAGTTCTAAAATTTTGATTAGAAGTGATGTACAAAAAGCAAGGAAAAGTACAGTTTCAAAATCAGAAAGAGGGTGAATGTTGACCAACTCAGTTTCACCAAGTATGAAAACAAGCACCTTTAACACAAGGTTTTCTAGTAACACTGTCAAACCTTTATATTTCTTACAATTTTCAGCATGAAATATTTATAAATTCAGCTGCACATCCATGACAGACCTACATGACAATCACAGGGGGTACCATACACCAAAAGGCCATGGATACCTTCAGCAGGATACAGACAAGTACCAGCACTGTAAACCACGAATTTTCAAGCTACAGAGCTGCCTTTATTCAGAGGAGAGATGGTGTTATGTATGGAACACTAGTCCTCGACTTGCTTTCAGCTTCTCCCTGTACAGTGGTCATCACGCGTGAAGCCTATGTAGAACAGCAGGTGACAGACTCACTACCACAACACCTCTACCTTAAAGCAAGAAAAAACAACGTTTCTTTGAAATTGTATTGGAAGAATACATTAAAGTTTAGGAAGACTTAGCACACTAACCCAATAGGAACCATTTCACACAACGCTTTGCACTCCAGGCCACTGATATATTAACTGCTGAGTCGGGATTCTAAGGGACAGCAACAGCAATGCCCGCACACATTTTACACAAAGTCTCCCAAATTAATTCCAACCCATTCCTTTAAGGGTTTCACCCTCTGCAGAACAGAGGGCAAAGAATAAAGTCTTCTACAGAAAGGAATCTTCTGAGCAGTTTAGGTAAAATGAAGTCTCATAAATCTACATACCTAAAAATAGTTTAAGAGAAACAAATGTAGCAGAGGCTTGCCCTCTCCTTAAACTAGTATTATTTAATCGCATTTGGCTGTTCTGTTCCTGTCTTTATTTTTTAATCTTATTAATTCATTCTATTATACTGTTTTGTTTGTTTTGATTTATATACACACATGTATATAATATTAAGTTACAAGATCTACCTACTAATCAAAGTTTGTATCAGTCCCTCAAAACAATAGCTACATTCTCTTAGTTCTCTGCTGCACTGTTTGTGCACAAAATAATTACATGCATTGGTGTAGATTTAACAGATCCTTTTGTATTTTCTCAAATTTCTATTTCGACATTTCATTTACAAATGGTATTTTTGCATCAGGTCATAGGTCATAAGAAAATATGCTAGTTTACATTGCAGGGGCAATTTGTCAGTGATCACCTCTAGCTCTCAGAGCATTTGATGCACTTACGTTAAATGCAAGAGGGACTCATGGATATTCCAAACAAACAGAGCAAAACATCAGATCAGACATGGATGTATAAACAAGACATCTTGAGGCTTCATATGCACTTGTAGTGGGTTTACGTGGCAAGGTTTTGGTAGGAGGGGGGCCATAGGGGTGGCTTCTGTGAGAAGGATCTAGAAGCTGCCCCATGTTTGGTAAGGGCCCCACTGCTGACCAGAGCTGAGCCAATAAGCGATGTTGTTTTGCGCCTCTGTGAGAGCATATTTAAGACAGGGAAAAAACGCTGCGCCACTCAGCAGCTGGGAGGGTGAGAGGAGTGAGAAACAGCCTTGCAGGCGCCAAGGTCAGTGAAGAAGGAGGGGGAGAGGTGCTCCAGGCGCCGGAGCAGAAGTCCCCTGCGGCCTGTGGTGAGGACCATGGTGAAGCAGGATGTCCCCCTGCAGCCCATGGAGTACCACGGTGGAGCAGGGTTCCACGCTGCAGCCCGTGGAGGAGACCACGGTGGAGCCTGTGCCCCGAAGGAGACTGCGGCCTATGGAAGACCCCTGCCGGAGTAGATTCCGGGCCGGACCTGCAGCCCGTGGAGAGGAGACCACGCAGGAGCAGGTGACCCGGCAGGAGCTGCTGCCCGTGGGGGACCCAGGTTGGAGCAGTTTGCTCCCAAGGGATGGACCCCGTGGTACGGACCCATATATGGAGCAGTTCTTGAAGAGCTGCTGCCTGTGGACAGCCCACGCCGGATCAGTTTGGCAAGGACTGCATCCTGTGGGTGGGACCTCACAGCACAGGGGACAAGAGTGACCGAGAAGGAGCGGCAGAGAAGAAGTGCTGTAGACTGACCATGACCCCCATTCCCCCGTTCCCCTGCGCCGCTCAGGGGGAGGAGGTGGAAGAGGGTGGATGGGGGAAAAGTGCTTTTCGTTTCTTTTCTTTGTTTCTCACTTCTCTAGCTTGTTAGTATAAGCAATAAATCTTACTTTCTCTCTATGCTGAGTCTGTTTTGCCCATCACGATAATTATTGCGCGATCTCCTAGTCCTTATCTCAACCCTTGAGCCCCTTTCATCGTATTTTCTCCTCACTCCTCTTTGAGGAGGGGGAGTGAGAGAGCGGTTGTGGTGGAACTCGGCTGCCCACCCGAGTAAAACCATCACAGCACTAAATATGAAACAACAGTGGGGTGAGGCGTCTTTAGGAGCAGTGTTCTGACGTGACTCACCACTAGGGTTCAGGTGATCGTGACAAATAGCTCAGGCCTCTAACAACAAACATACACAGGCAGGATCAGAAAGACGTGAGGTTTCCCTGTACACTCCAAGGCAAATGATGTGAACTATTTTAGGTCTGGATGGTAAACACTGCATGAATGTAGTGCTGTGCCTTCTAAAGCAGCCCGTGCAACATTCCTCGGAGGGCCTCCACCTGCCAACTTTTCCAGCTCCGCCACCCACCTCGTCAGATCACAGTGGAGCTGGGACTGATTCACTTAGCAACCTCCACTACACAAACTGCAGTGTAGGAGAGGTTTGTGTTTGGGAATTCCCATAGCTCTTACTGAGGAGGACAACCTCACATTCCCAGAAGGTTTCACTAGCAGGCCACACATACTGTGACAGACAAAACTGAAGTAAGGACCATAAGAGGCACAGCAAACATTGGTTATGGTAGTGAATATGTGATACAGGTGCACTTCTCTACACTGTGCAACAAACTTCTTTTCACTGACAGGATTTTCATTCTTCACCTTGTTTTTTTTTTCTATATATTCAGTCTAACGATCCTGTTTAAATGACCATATTTTGCGGCTCACCATTTTTGATGAACTACCAAAACAGAATTTCTTGTATGTTAAGACACCTAAAATCAAGTTGCACCACAAGTCAGCATTATCTTAAATGCTCAGAAACACGACTCAAAGCCATGGCCTTTTTGCTCTGTGACATCTTTTCCGTGAAAGAAAAGCTACACTGGAAGTAAGCCACAGAGTCTATCATACTCTCTGCAAAACAACATAGAGTACAAAGAAACCTAAAGGTCATGGAAACTTTTGAACACTCAGCTTAATTGGAAAGCTCTGGAAAACATGAATTGACTGCATTATGCAATATCAAGAGGGTAAAATGGCAAAAGTCTGAAACATCGTTATACCTACAGAGGAAAACAGTATTTGCAATTCTTTTTTAAATAGCATTTTTGGGTTTGTTATCATTGTAGAAATTGTAAATCATCAGAATTCAAGACAACAGTAGTATCAGTTAAAAGTAACTTGGCTTGGTTTTGCCTTGGTGTTCTAACTTCTTCAGTTTTGTTTTGTTTTGTTTTGTTTTCCAAAACTTTGTTTCCTTCCCATCCACCCACCCCCTCCCAACTCAAACCACATCTATTTAAAAATCAAAACACACACAGAGTGCTGAAATAGAAGGAACACGGGCAGAGAAGCCCTAAAAGAACAGCCCTTCCTTACTTTCTTTCTTCAGCACATCACTTCTTTCTACACTGAAACCACTACTAAATCTGCTCAGTACTGCTTGCTCACAAAATGTGACTCAAAGTTTGCATGGCATCCTTTTAAAACCTGTATATCAATCTGTGTAACCTCAATCTGAAAAAAAAGATATTTCTCTATAATGACAGAAAATTCTCCTGTGGCATTTTCTTCCACCTCTCCTTATCCTGTTCTTACTAAGTTCTCTGTGAGCCTACCTCCTCACCTTCTTGAATTTTCCCTTATTTCCAGATCTCTTGCACAACAAACATAACGCAAGCTTCTCTGTATTCATGTGCTATATTCTAGCCTCTGTTCCCATTCCTGAACCTGCCCACTAATGCTGTGTCCAGCGTGTTCTCAATTCCCAAACAGCTTTGCCCTATTACTTTGATCTCCTGCTGGGAATTTTACATCCTGGAGCAAGACCTTGTAATGCCCAAATTTTATATTTGGAGCATGTACTCACAGTTGGACTCCATGTCAATCATCCCCCACCCAGATTAGGCACTGGTTAATTAATCATCTCTTGGGTCACCGGGCATCAAGGGACATCAGCAAGTATTGGGAAAGAAGCTTTCTCATAAATATTAGCTCAGAATTGCTGTGAGTCATCAGAAGGTACATTTTCCTCTAGGGACATGAAGTTTGGTTATTTGTTTCTAGACAATAGGCTTTGTTTGACACTGGAAAAACAGACAAGGTTGAGAAGAACATGAGAAAATATTTTTTCTTTCCAGACCTTTCCTAAGCACACAAAAATATTTAGTTAGCATGTTAGCTTTTAATATTTCTTAGCATTTATATAATCAACTATCAACTTTGATGTGTCCTACAGAAAACATTTTAAACTGGCCCTTTCCCTTTGTTCCCTCAATAGCAAGTAAAAAGAAAAAATTAAAATTAAAATTAAAGGCAAAAAGTTACCATGAACTTCCAGATGGCACATTTGAAATTTCAGTCACATCACCAGTTCCTACCTGAGAAGGCCTACTGCACATTTCCCAATCCTACATAATACTCCATAATACTCAGGCAAACACGTGCTGAAAGTACCAGCTTTGCCTGCTGCAAACGTCTTCCAAAACAGTGCCAGCAGACCCTTACCAGCAGTATTATGGTGTAAACTGTAAAAGGGTTGTCTCGATAGCATTATAACTTCTGTTTTTTCATGAGCAGAATACCTCAGAAGTTCAGCTGCATTTAATGAGGACTATTACAAGCTGGGTCATCCTACAAATACTTTACTTAGAGCTCCACATAGAAAGGCTTGCTGTTTATCAAACAAGGTAATACTGACACACATCTTTTAAAGAATAATTCTGCCATCACAGCTTACTTTATTTTAATCTGAAAATAGGCAAAGTTGCTATTTTTATTCTCCAGTAATATTTTGATTATTGAACAAATTGTGCAAGTAATCTTTTCTTTCAGCTAGGACTTGAAAAATACACTAGCTGAACATTTTAACTAACATTTTAATGTACATTAACAGCACAGACAATCTGTATTTCAGGATGTGCAAGTCAGCAGAACCCTTCAGGCCTGGCAGGTGTACTGAACCCAGAACATAGCACAAAAGAAAATGTAGGTGAAAGAACAAATTTTTACTCCAAAGATCAACTAAAATAAAACTTACAGTCCTGTGGCTATCAGCAGATCATCCTCTTTATACTGGCATTTTAAAGTGAGTAATCCATTCTCAAAACACCTTTCATCCCTGTCCTAGGCACAGTGTAGGCTACAGCCTGGGTCCTAGATGTTCTTTAGAGTAAACCACTTTGTTCTCCCACTTCACTACTCAAGACAAACTTCCAGGCTAACCCAGCTACACTCCTGCTTGGAGCAAGCCAGGGTCTGCACTGCCCCACCTCACTCAGAGGGGCTTCAGCCCCTCTTAGTGACACTCAAGCTGCACAAAGTCACACTTGCCAATGAAGTCATGAATGGAAGAACTAAGCATACTTTAAAGATTTACCCTGTAGTTGGACTCTGAGCATTGTTATACTAAACTTCCATTTCAAGTCCTCCTCCAATTTTCAACTGATTTTTCTGTCCATTTACCCAGCATAGACAACGGGATTTGACACGTACTTTATTTTTTTATCTTCTCCTACATATTAAATTCTGTATGCATTTTTCCACATTCTAAAACTAAGCTTTTTCCAACATGATATGAGCTTCAGGCTACCTTCTTCTCATGGCCCTTCAGTGAAAATC
The DNA here is from genome assembly GCA_011076525.1 of Nettapus auritus. Taxonomy (NCBI): domain Eukaryota; kingdom Metazoa; phylum Chordata; class Aves; order Anseriformes; family Anatidae; genus Nettapus; species Nettapus auritus. The sequence goes on from CM021766.1 coordinate 50,550,774, forward strand.
AAAAAGTCAAAGGTGTCTCTGCAAATGGTGTTATATCCCAAATGCGGAACAGAATGCCTGAATTTTAGCTAAATCCTTCAAAACAAAGACTTCACTACTTTTCTCAAGATGGATCACCCACTTGAATAAATCACAAAGGGAGAAACCCCACAGCTAGGTAAGAGGTGAGTTGGCAGAAAGTAGTAAGAGCCAACTGCTGCTTTCATTTCACTGAAGGTTCATGATCAGTGTTAATATTTTAAACGTGGAAAGTACTAATGGGTGATTTATCAATCTCTCAGGGAAAGCCCCACTACATTAGAACAAGTTCAAGTAGCCCGCTTTAGCCAAGCTACGTTACAGTGACATACAAATAACTCCAACAACTCATTCTGATGATTAATGAGGGCAGAATTTGTTTTGTAGACAGAATTTGGAAAAATCCCAGCAACTCCTACTCCTCTTACTCTTAAGCCTACTTGATCTTCCAAAAATAGTACATGGAGTGTGCCCTCTTTTTTTTTTTTTTTTTGCTCTTCGTACTCCCTACATACAACTTCATAAGTAAAACAAAGTTATTCAAATCAGCAGATACAGAATGATTGCTTCTATCTTAGTCACTAACAGCCTAACCATCAACAACAACAAAAAAGGCAAATCTTGCACAATACCATGCAACTGAAGTTTCAAAACACACTGCAAACATTAACTGATTTACCTTCAACACCCGTATAGTTAACATGCACCCACCTCTACACCGGCTGCTCTTTATCTTACAAATGCAAAAAAGACCTCTAAGAGTATCAGTAATTTTATCAAGCCTCACAGGTTGTCTAGGCAACCAAGCCAAGATTTTAGCCTGACTGTCCCTCATGTCAGGCCTGCTCTTTAAACACAAACCACATATGCACTACCTAGTTTAGTCTGTGTTATTTACAAGATAAGCGATATCCCATAGCTTTTTGATAAGCCTTAAAGCACCCATGAAAACCAGCCCTTCAGAAAATCGGGTGGCATAGCAAATCAAAAGAAAACACTGAACAACAGATTAAATCTAGTTTTTTTCTGTGGGTCAAGGAAGGCTTAAAAGAAACAAATAGCTCTACTAACTCCCTGTGAGTATCCAGACACAGCTCTTGCAGGTGTGTTTCCAACCGTCTCAGGGTATATTAAAGCCCAAACATGTTAAACACTTTTCTTCCTTAGCAAAAGGATGGGTGATGCATGATCTCCAGAAGAATCTAACTTTAACAGGGCAAATGTTTTCTTATTGTCATTGCAATACTTCAGAATAATATTTCAGAGTTGTCTACTTGCTCATCTATTCTCAGAAGAAAGCTTGCTTAGTAAAAGCAGTTAAGACTATTTTACTATATTTTCCAGACCAGACTTTCTAAACAACTGGTAAAATGTAAGCAATCTGCAAGACGAAGTGTAAATCAGGAATGTTCTCTAAAATATTTACTTGGAGATACCACATACTTTGATGTATTTTAATGTACAAAAACCACTACAGTCAAGCAGAAGCTGCTAATTTTGTATTCTGACAGTAAAGCCACTAGTGAACAAAAAATGAAAATTTTATGTTTTTTGTTTTTTGTACATGCTGTATTATCCCATATGCATTTGCTGCGAACACTAATAAATATTTCAGAATCAAGAAAGATTGACTGGAATCTACTCCAGGAAGATCATTTTAACCTCCCTTAGGTGTTAACACATTGACAAGCCTCACTTAAACAAATGCTTCTATCTGCAGACTTAATGAAATGTTAACTGCTCTCCCCCATTATGTCTGTTCTGCCTAGAAGAAAACATAAATTGAGGATAGCCTCAGCCTTATCATGTACCCAGGTGTACCACAACCCACAAGCTGCAAGGCTAGGTGTGGCAGATAGAAACAAAAGGCCTTTATGAAAAGCAGTGGCACCACTTGGGAACCACAAAACAGTTTGGGTTGGAAGGGACCTTAAAGAGCAGCCAACCCCTCTGCCATGGGCAGGAACACCTCCCACCAGACCAGGTTTCCCAAAGCTCCATCCAGCCTGGCCTTGAATGCCTCCAGGGATGGGGCATCCACAGCTTCTCTGGGCAACCTGTGCCAGTGCCTCACCACCCTCTGAGTAAAGAACTTGTTCCTAATACCTAATTCCATGTCCTTCTTTAATTATGGGACTGTTCAGCCTAGAGAAAAGGAGGCTCAGGGGATCTCAGCGTGTACAAATATTGGTGGGGAGGTGTGGGGGGGGGACACAGACAGGTACTTCAGCGGTGCCCAGTGCCAGGACAAGAGGCAATGGGCACAAACTGGAACACAGGAGGTTCTGTCCAACCATCAAGACATCTTTACTGTGCGGGTGGGTGATGGAGCACTGGTACAGAGAGGCTGTGGAGCCTACCTCCTTGGGAATCTTCAAAAGCCGACAAACATGGGCCTGGGCAACCTGCTTTAGGCCCAACCAAATGGGCTGCAGAGGTCCCTGCCAACCTCAACCATCCCGTGAGTCTATGTGCATGCACTTGGTGAAGCCTTACTTCTAGCCCACGCAAGCAGTAAGCATTTCCAAGAGAAGGAAGCCCAAGGCATTGAAGCGGTAGATTCTCAAGTGGAGCAAAATCCCCAAATTAGAATCTTTGCTCTCCAGATAAATTAGATGGCAAATGAATCATTTTAAAGGCATTTAATTAACTAAGATTTAGGTTATATTATACTTGAAATGATGCAGCTCCACTCCAAAGACTTAATGCTTTTTCAGTACAACTCTTCCATACAAGTTGGCCCATGGCACTTAACTTCCTCATCTCCCTAACTTCCTAATCTCTATTCATCTCCATGAATGTATATTCATTTTCACAACCATCAGGATTAGAGTTTTGCTGTAGTCTGCAAATTAAAGCTACATTTTATTCCTGTATCTTTTTCACGATCTTTTTTCTCTAAATTCTGTCTGCATTAAGTTGTACCTAGAAGCAATTTATTGATTTCAAATGCCTTCCTTCCACTTATTTCTCCTGATACCTAATACCACAGGGAATATGGATTTAAATTCCATCTATCACTTTTAAGAGAGTTAAAAAATATAAGGTATTTGAGCCAGATATGTCCAAACACTTATTAAACTGTAGCTTCCAGCTATTTATTGACTTTCTCAGAACTACCTTCATACCTCATCTATTTGTTACTTTATCAGTTTTCTGAAAAGCTAGAGATATGGGCTTAAGGTACCATACCCAGCAGCCAGATAAGCTTTTCCTGTGGTTAATTCCCACCCATCATCCCCAGTCCAGATTATCAACAGAATTTAGTGCTTGTGAAGGCTCCAGACTGAGCACACCGGAAATTAAAGTTTACTGTTTATACACAACAGAGCAGGAACCAGCAGTGCAATCCCACAAGCAGGCTTTGATTATGTTTTTGCCTACAAACCTCTAGGACAAAATAACAGTTCTATGTCTCTGTCCATTTGTCCAGGACAGGAAGGAAGCCTACTTACTGGAGAAGAGCAAAGATGCAGTGGGAAGGAAAAACAAAGACCAGCAGGCAGATGTGGAAACCTGCACTGCAGCCCCATGTGCCTCTCCTGCCCTTTATGCATTATTCATCCTCAACAGACACACCAACCTGTGCAGCTGCTGCAGTACTTATGAGTCCGTCTGCAGTCCCTCTACACATTCACTCCATTTCTCCATCATTTTACTTGCCTATGCAACTGAAGAGTTTAGCTAAACAAATATGCATGGACAGAAGAAAAACAAGGCACTTGTCACTCAATCAGTCCCTCAGAGGTTCAGCATTTCTAAACTAACACAGACATATCCAGTACAGCCTGACACTCGTGATTTATCTGTCTTGTCTCTTCCCGATCTTGATTGCAAGTTTAATTAATGCTCTTGTGAGAGAACCGGTTTTATTAGGGTCTTCCATCACTCGTACAAACAAACAACAACAAAAAAAAAAACAACACAGAAGATATTCTTCCAGTACTAGTAAGGCAGCATCCAACATGACAAGCCTATTTTGAAACTTTCAGCAGCATTTGCAGTTGCCAAATGTTTGAGCATGCCAGTTCTGCACAGAGAATTGTGGCTTTATGGCCCCAGAGTGGTCCAATTTCATCAAGCACAAACCAGTCGAATACTAGTTCGAGGCACCATGCACGGATTATTTGATGGAACAGCAGCTCCCAAAAATAAAAAGGAGGTCATCAGACAAACAACAGACCATGTGTGTGAGGATCCACTTTCATCTTATCTGGGAGCAACAACTCACAATTTCAGGCACTGTCACTATGCAGAAGCGATGTCCACACATTATGGCAGAGTGAGCAGCATCTTCAAAGAGCACGGCACTGTCTGGATGTTCTTCATGTCCTTTAACAAAATGGCAGGAGATCCCATGGACCTGTCCCATAGCCCAATGACATAAGTCAAAAATTTTAGGTTGTCTTCTTCCCTTGTCAGGCTCCACATGGGGAGTGGCTTTCTTTTGGCAGGGATTGCCTCTGTCTTTTTTACTCTTGAATGTGGGCTGAAGAATAGCAACAGAAAACCTCTGTTTTAGTACACAGCTCAAATTTATTTGGTTGATCTATTGTTCTCTACTGTATGTTACAATTCCAGCCACATTAATACTGCATTTTCTGAGGAGCCAGAAGCTGTTTTCACCTTTCTACTTCCAGTAGCTTGAAGATACTTCACTTTCTTACTTTTAACACTTCAGAAGGCCTGTAGTAATCCAAAATTTCCTATTGAGATTCCTGTTTTCCACGTTGAAGTTTAATCCAGTACCTCCCATGATCACTATCACAGTTTGTATATTTTTAACTTACGACTTCACTGTCCTTACAGATGTCTTCACTGAGCACACATTCTACCATTTACCTTTTCCTTTGTTTTCAAACACAACTTTTAAAAATAGAATATCAAGTCCCTGCAAGTTGCACACCCACCCCAGCAGCTCTGACACATTATCCATGCAACTGCTTAGTAGTGACATTGTTTGAAAGCTTTTGGTGAACCCTAGTGGTAAGCCTTAAATAATAGTAATAAGCCAACAGTTTTATAATTCTAATATACAACAATAAAAACTATTTTGGTCATCTACCAGCCTTTGGCAAAGGGTATTGACTGCTTCCAGGGAAGATATAAGCTGTTTCAGTTACCTTACCTTCGGTCTTTTCAACTTTTCAGAAATAAAAGGCTTAGTGAACGAATACAACACTGTTAGGTATAAAAGCTAAGTGGCGCAGTAACAACAGAGGACACTGGGAGGTCCATAACTACCTGGAAAGCATAGACTACCTACCTTCAATTCATAAATTTACACAGCGTTGGGTTTGTAAATAGCTATTTATTCTTTTGACTGGCCTTAAAACAACCCAAAGAAAGCTATACAACCTACAAGTTCATTAACAGATCTCTGCAGGTCAGGAGAAGGATGCCTGGAAGCGACACCTTGTCAGGATACTTCCAACAGGATACAGAGACACGGGTACCGACACAACTTTAGGGTCATCATCCAAGCTAGGCAGTCAGGATGTTTCTAAATTTAAATACAGGTCTTAATTCAGCCTAACGTGAAAACACAGATCATGCATCATGCACGGGTCTCCTAAACACAAGAAAACTTGGAGCAACCTGGTTCTTCTGCAAGTGTATACAGAGCAGAGAGCTTCCTGTCTTTAAAAGCACCTCAACTACCATTTTACATTCATCCACAAATTCAGCCTCTGTAAAGCACAAAAGCTAACTTCAAACAGTAAAGTGTTTAACCCCTTGCATTTAACTCAAGATCCCTCTCTAAGTTCTTCCAACTAAAATTAAATGAAAGTATTTAATGCTGTTCTACTAATAAAAACAGGAAAACAAAGGCACTGTTTGTATTGTCAAGTTCACGTTTTCAGCCTGCCCTCCTCCTTGTTCAAACCAGTCTTCCACTAGCATCCCTGTAAAGCTCTGTCAACACAGATACCTGGTCAACAAGGATGCAATTTGGATTGAAGTTAAGCTCTGTATATGTAAGCTCTGTACAACCAAGATCCTTTTTAATGTTTAGTATGCATGGTGATATAATCATACTGAATTAGCTAATCTGCTTTTCCCTCCAGTTGGGAAGCAGTGGAGCCTGTTTTTAGCATAAGCATTCCACAGAAGGCACCCTGCCTACTGCTCCAACGGTCCTTCTCTTACAGAAAATAAGTGATTACTATAAAATTAAAAACACATCAGCAGTCTAGCAACTGCTCTAGCCGTAAAAACAATGGCTGTGGCATTACTTTCTTTTAAAGGTAAGTGCTTTTATTTTAACTCAGATTCTTAAAAACACTGTAATGTGAAAACCCTGAAGAGTATCACGGCATTTCACTTGACAGCGAGCAATCTGGGAAACATTATAATACTTCTAGAGAGATACAGCTGAAATAATTCTCCCCCTCTCCTGACTGAGGAATCTCAGAGGTGTACAGTGTAAGGACAACTCACTCACACCAACAAAAAACAAAGTGATGGATGGTACTTTAAACACAGTGAAGAGTCTTTCTCTGATAAATATTTCAAGTCACTTTTGATAATGTATTTCACAGAGCAAATAAACAGTACAAGCACTGAACTCCACAGTTAAAATTGGTGTCACAAGGGAGAGAAAGTGTTTATGTATATAATGGTTGTAGGGAAGAGACAGCTGTAATGAAGAGGGGAAAAAAAGCAATATGCCAGCGAACAGACTCAGAATAAAATTCAGAAAATAAAAAACACTAACAAAGTCTTACCACCCCAGGCCAATTTCCAACAGCACTGTGGTTTTTAAACAGGAAAAAGTACTTGTTACATCCTGGATATAATCTGTCAGCGTTTACTGGTAGAGTCAAGAGACCTTTCATCACACACAAAAGAATTCAGTTGGTTTGAAATTCCTTAGTTTGCATCAAGCATGGATTTACAAAAAATGGAATCTGTATTCCAACTTACATTAACAGTATACTAAAAAAAGAATACACACCATAGTATTTCATTTACGCAGGCTTTTAGTAGCTATTAATCATCACTGAGCCTTGCAAACACATGCAAAGTATTTTCTGTTAATTATCTGGCACTTAACTCTGATTGTTGGAAGTGGCTTTAAACAGATATATTTTGGCAAAACTATTATTAGCTGTAAATTGGAAAGGCATTTATTCCTCTGCAGAAGTTCCCATAATTAGCACATCTAATGCTACTTTATCAGGTGGCACCACCTGGAATCCAGGAGCTTCAGGGTCCACCACCCCACACCAACTCAACCATGCCAGAGCTCCCAGCCAAGAAAACCCACTTCCAGCCCTGAAAGTGTGCGCAGACTTCAAGAACTTCTAGCCCAAGCTCTGGGCCCAAGACTCAGATCTCAGGAGCCCTACACCAAGCCCCTCACAGTCTGTAGCTCTGACATAGCAGGCTCAGGTCCTCCAGATGCCCTGCCTATGTCCCTGCAGCAGGTGAGGCCACCAGTTGGCCTCCAGCCCAGAAGCCCTGCACAGCCTAGCACCATCCATGCAGCCAGAGGTAGTCTTGGGAGCTCTGTCCAAAGAAAGCAACTCCTGATATAAGTCCCACATAAGCCTTTATTTCAGATTCACCCCATAGTGCTGTTATCTAAGACAGCACTATTGTTTAAACCTCTGCTTTTACTTCCACAAAGAAAAATGAAAGTACAGATTTTGTCCCCATGTGATTCAAACCAAGCAGATTTTTTTCTTTTACCTCTCTTACAAGCAAGAAATGATCTACAGCAAGCCCATTTTCAAGTTAGCACAGTACTACAAAGGCTCATTTCAGTGAACTGCTACATTTTTTGATTAAAATGAATGGAATTTGATTTTCATTCCTCATGCTGACCAACAGATCTTTGTCACTTTCTGTATCAACCTTAAATTCTGAACAGGTACAGCATCAATAAAGTAATTACCGGAGTTGCTGTATTTGATTTTAAACTGCACATGCAGTCCAAACTCCCCAACAAATGTTATTACTTACACACATCAAATACAATTAAAGATTTGAACCAAAGCTAACACTCAAGACAATAGGTGTCATTCCCTGAAAAATGTCCTGCCTGAAAGCACATAAATTATTCACAGGTTTATCCCATGTTTTGAAGTAGAAACAAGATCATTGTACAGCAGATAGACAAGAAAACTGTGTTTTGTTTTGTTTTTTTTTCATCACTGCCAAAAAATCAACTTAAAATGAAATGTTTCCAGCTCCTAACAGTCAGGATTCTCATGTCTGGATGGAATATGCTGTTGCATCTCAATTTTTGCTGAGCAAGTCGAGATTGGGATTTATACTTTCTTTAAAAAGAACTGTTCAGTACTTCAGGTTATGAACAGTGTTTAATAATTTACTTGTTGCAACTTCCTCTCCTTCTGTTCCTCACTCTCTTTTTAATGTGTATTTTACTTCCATTTTTAAAAGAATATTAAGGGTAGAGCTTTACTAATTGTGTCATTAAATAATGGGTTAGTTCACTTTTCCCTCATTTTGTGGTGTACAGCATTTCTTGCAGTCCTATACAGTAACTATTACTGTACCAGGGCTGGAGCAGCTCTCCTGTGAAGAAAGCCTGAGAGGAGCTGGGGCTGTTCAGCCTAAAGAGAAGACTTCAGGGTGACCTCATTGCAGCCTTTCCATACTTCAAGGGGGCTTATAAAAATAGATGGAGAGTAACTTTTTTCATGGGCAGATAGTGATAGGACAAGGGGTTTAAATTAAACAAGGGGAGATTTAGATTAGATATTAGGAGGGAATTATTTACTCAGAGGGTGGTGAGGCACTGGCACAGGTTGCCCAGAGAAGCTGTGGATGCCCCATCCCTGGAGGTGTTCAAGGCCAGGTTGGATGGGGCATCCACAACTTCTGAACAACCTGATCAACCTGAACAGCCTGATCTAGTGGAAGGTATTCGTGGTCATGACAGGAGGTTTAGAACTGGATGATCTTTAAGGTCCCTGCCAAGCCAAGCTATTTGATGATGATTCTATGACAGTGAACTAGATAATGAAGTGGTAGAATTTAACCAATTAAATCCATTTACTACAGCAAGTAAAAGCTGAGCATAACACACTTTCACTGTCACACTGGAATCTGGAGAAGTATGAAGAACTGAATATTTGTTAGGAAACTGAAACCCATAAAGTCTCTGTTAAATGCAGAGACTGTACATCACACCCCCAGTGTCACAGCAAGATTTCAGTTTCAATATATGCGTTTAAGTGGTCCCTACTGAACTACAGAAGCAAATTTGAGCTACACTACTATCTCAAATAGGAAAACTTTATTATACCTCTTTCAAGCAGCTGTACATTTAATAATGCCTTTGAAAAAAAAGAAAAAAAAAAAGCTATATGTATCGTTCCTTTAAAAAAAGTCACTATCCTTTAATTTTACTGTTTCATTGTGTGTTGTTCCTTTAAAAAAAAAAGTCACTATCCTTGAATTTTACTCTTTCATTCTAATGATAATACTGCAAATAATTATGCTAGCATATTCTTCCAGTTGCTTGTTTCCCTGTTTATTTGGTAATTACATGTCCAATGTCATTTTGTTATGAGTGAAAATATTAAAGGCAATTTTATTAGCAGAAAGAATCCTGATCAGCAATTATTTTATATTTGTTGCCCAGATACCAAAGAAATGAAATGATTTGAATACAAATAATTAACACATGTCAGTCTCGAGCTGAACTCCAATATGAGCTGTGAGACTTTTTTTTTCTTAATCACCTCAAAGAAACTGACACTCTGACACTGCATTTAAAGAACAATTCTAGAAGTTCTTTAATCCTCCATTATTTTTACGCATGTATTGCCTCAACAGAAAGGGTCATTAGCCCGAGTTTTGTCTTCAGTTTGTTTTATATTCTTTCCTGGTGCATTAAATATTCCTGTACCAAAAAAAAAAAATGAAAATTCTTCCATCTTACATCTTATGGTACACTGTTTTTGCTCAAAATGTATCCAAATATGCAGTGTTAGGTTTACTGTTCCCAGCCTTAGAACACAAAGCACTAGCATAACTACTTACATAAATCTATAAAAGGCTACATGACAAATATACAGGCAATTTCCTGGGTCTTCCTGGAGAAATGTATTCTCTCTGTGGTTAAGAACTATAGACGCAAAACTGAAAGTGGTAGTGTTTAAACTACAGAAGACCAGCAGTAAATCTGACTTCAAGAATAATGTGTATTTGCAAAAATGGTACTGTTGTTGAGGACATGCGTGGTAGAGCATGAATCACAGAATCACAAAATATCCTGAATTGCCAGGGAACCACAAGGATCATCAAGTCCAACTCCGGGGTCCCCAAAGGACCACCCAAAAATCAAACCATGTGTCTGAGAGCGTTGTCCAAATGCTTTTTGAACTCCCGAAGGCTCAGTGCTGTGACCACTGCCCTGGGGAGCCTGTCCCAGTGCCTGACCACCCCTTTCCCTAACCCCCAGCCTGACCCTCCCCTGTCCCAGCTCCATGCCATGCCCTCGGGTCCTGTCGCTGTCCCCAGAGAGCAGAGCTCAGCGCCTGCCCCTCCGTTCCCCTCGTGAGGGAGCTGCAGGCCGCCATGAGGCCTCCCCTCAGCCTCCTCTGCTAGGGGCTGAACAAACCAAGGGAACTCAGCTGTTCCTCATACATCTTACTCTCTAGACCCTTCACCATCTTTGTAGCCCTCCTTTGGACACCAGCACACAGTGCTCAATGTGAGGCCACACCACTGCAAAACAAGGCAGGACAATCCCTTCCCTTGACTAGCTAGCCCTGCCAAGCTTGATGCACCCCAGGATATGGTTGAGCATTTTGTCTGCCAGGGCACGCTACTGGCACATATTCAATGTGATGTCAACCAGAACCCCCATATCCCTTTCTGTGGGGCTCTCCAGCCTCTCATCCCCCAGTCTGTAAATATAGCCAGGGTTGCCTTTTCCCAGGTGCAGAATCCGGCCCTTGTTCTTGTTGTACTTCATGCAGTTGGTGATTGTTCAGCCCTCTAATTTGTCAAGCCGTCTCTGCAAGGCCTCCCTACTCTCAAATCAACAGCTTCTCCCAGTTTAGTGTCATCTGCAAACGATCTGTAAGCAAATGGTAAACTTAACAATGCTTTGCCCAAATAAATGAAGTACTTTATTAGGGGGACTATTACATGGAGGAGTGGAAAAACATAATAGATTACTAAAAACATACTCCAGTAGCACAGAATGTGCAAGAATTCCCTTAGGAAACAAGCACATTTCCAACAAATTTTTCAGAAAGCAAGCAGCTCTACAAACTAGAAGACTCTTCCAAAAGCCCTAGAACTTTACTTTGTCAACATATCGAGCTTCCTAGTTTCCATCAATTTTTCCATACATCTACAAACAACACTGACCAGCAATACTTACCTAGCAACGTATCCTTGCACACATAAGAAAAGTCAAACCAGCCACCCCACTAAACCTCGTAATTTCCCATGTGAGACAGCTCATCGTCTTTAGAAGCCAGATCAGACATCATGTCACACCACAGAGAAGTGAGCCACTGTGCCACCACAGCTTTCACTCCGTAATTCAAATCACCATCTAGAAGGAAACAGCTACAGCTTCTCTCTGTCCCCCGAAGATAATCATTTTATCATCCTTATCACCATCCCACTATGAGTACCAGCTCTCTTTTTTCCCCCTCAGAGGCAGCTGATGGATACATACCTATTAAAACTGAGCAGCAGTTCTCAACTTGTATTTACCTTTGAAGTCAGCTGTTTCTATTTTAGGGCTTAAGTCTGTCCATCCATCTACTTCAATTACACTTGATGATCTAATAAAACCGTATTAGACCTACCTATAAATGTTGTGCAGATTATAAATACTGTTATGGGCTGTATTTTCCAAATCCATTCTTAGTACTTCAAAGGTGACTAACCAGCTTGGAGCCAAAATAAAAATAGGAACAGCCACCAAGACTCCTCAGAGAAGAAGTAGTTTAATCTGGTGTGGCTGAACACATAAATTAGTTCATTCTCTAAGACAAAGAGCATCCAAAAAAGATTGAACAACCTTTGGACATGTACAAAATATGATTAGATTAAAACAACTGTTTAGTTACTGTTACTTGAAAACTGTGAATTGTCCTAACAGACATGATATTAAAACATTGCTCCTACTCTTACTGATATTTTGTCATTTGAAATAAATATTTAAGACGATTCTGTCCATGCCCCCAAATATCTGACATTACATCACGTTATAATACATACTGTAATATTATGTCAGAGTCAAGAACCTACAAGCTGCCTGACACTTCACTATTCAACTGAATATTGCTTCTGAAAACATAACTAGGTTCTTGAATCTTAAAACGAATGTTTGCCTTTCATCCACAACAAATAGAAGAGGTGATGGGCATGAGGCAAGAAACATATCTATGAGTTTAAATAAAAGGATTTCTAAATCTCATATACTGAGCTTGTGTCACCTAAATACATATCAACTATAAAGCAAGCTGCAAAATGGTGAACTCTTAAATTCAGAGCAAAATGACACTGAATACTAAAATTCAAGTTGTGTTTTGCTAGGTAAAGATTCTTCATCATTCTTGTTTCTTTATTTCCCATAGCAATCATATACTAGGACTGCATTCCTGTTTTACCGGATTATCAAAGATCCCAGGATAGACCTACCACACTAACAATGAAGGGAAAAAAAAAAAAAAAGAAAGAAAGAAAAAAAACACTGGTAGTTTAAAGCCTCCCTACTGATAAAGATATTTGTGGGAAAAGATGAAAATGTTTCCATGCGCATCCCATTAGAAACATTGCCATTTTACTCAGCATTCCATAACTGTGGATACACCTAAAGTTGTTAAGGAAAAAACGACTCTATGTCAGAGAAAAACTGATTAACACGGGAAATGAAGACTGTCACTGGTAAGTGCTGCTCTGGCACAAACTACTCCAAAGTAGCATCAAGACTGCAAAATGCACGCTTCAGTTGAGTTTGATGCAAACATGTAGGTGTTTAAGACATATTTAAAACATCACTACAGAACAGAATCAAAAATGCAAAAGTCTGCAGAACTGTCAGAACCTAATAAAAATTACTGATTAGTGCTAAGACTTGAAAGGAAAAGGCAAATTGTGAAATTTTGCTGAAATAAATATTTACTTTTCCCCATGGAATATAACTGCTGTAGGATTTTTTTTGATGTTTTGCAGAACTATTTTCCACTTTACTATAAACATAGCTAAAAGAGTCACCTAACTTTTTTCATGATAAGCATGACCAAGGTCATGAACCTGACCAGATCCCACATTCTTCCACGTAAGATTATATATACAAGATGGTACAGACCTCTAAACTACCACTAAACCAACCATCACAGAACCCAATTAGAGCCCACTTACCACATAATACGTGGACTAGTTTAAGGTCGTTACTTTGACATAGCCTAAACACATCCTCTAATTTGAATTCTATGTTACGAAGCAATACGAAACTGCAAAGCAATACGAAGCAGTGAAAGAACTTCCCACACAACTAACCCCATGGCAAAAATCACCAAAGGTTTGAGGTTGGAAGGGACCTCTGGAGGTCATCTATTCCAACCAACCTCACTCATGGTTTCCAGGATTAGCTGCTCAATAACCTTCCCAGGGATAAAGTTGAGGCTGGTCAGAAGCACGTAGTTCCCTGGATCCATCTTCTTGTCCCTTCCTTCTTCCTTCTTGCCTTCCTGAAGACAGGAGTGACATTTCCCTTCCTCCAGTCCTCAGGTTCCTCTCCCACTTACTATGATCTTTCAAAGGTGGTTGAGAATGACCTCGCAGTGTCACCTGGAAGCTCCCTCAGCATTTGAGGGTGTATCCTATCAGGGCACAATGACTTATGTACATCCCATCTGTATAAATACTCCCTAACCCAATCCTCTTCCATCAAAGTTAAGCCCTCCTTCCTACCAACAAAAAGCATTCCTGCTGCAGGTGATCATAGTCTTTCCAGAAGTCACCACACCACAGATCGAAGTTAGAAAGCAACTGCAGAAAGAGATGAGGTGGCCCAACCAAGGAGACAATAAACCACTCAGCAAAAAGGGATGGAGAGGCACCCGTACATAAGACTGCCACCATCAGAACATCAATGTTCTACAGCATTAACAAACCATGAAACTCTGAAGTTGCAGAAACCAATTTGATCATAGATGAAATTGTGCTAACTTAGGCCATAACTTAAAATCCAAGTAAGAAGCTATTTTACAATGAAGATCGTTACCAATAAATTAGAAGTTGTAAGAGTGACTTGTTAAAACAATATTTAAATAATGCTTTCAATTCATCTCCATAATGAAAAACAAGCCTTAAAACCTATAGCACTGATTAAAAGATAGTTGCAATCCTATACCCATAATAGAAAAAAAAAAAAAATGGAACTGCTACATAGTTTCAAGGAACAGATGCTAAACACCACAGAAAAACGTAATCTCAGTCACAGGACTCTGACTCATACAGATAACTTATACTGAGACAGCTTCAAGACTACTGTTACCCTGTTCCCACAGTCTGAACATCCAAGTTGTTTGTAAAACGGATCCCAGTCAGCTCAATATTTTACATCAAAAACTAACTACGAACGCAACTTAAGTTGTCCTTGCTCTTGCACCAGAGCTGTCGGCAAAAAACAGACACTATTAAGTAGACTGCATGTAACGCTCCCAAAGTTGTTTTGCAGCCATAACAAGAAGCAGAAGATTCACCCTGCAAGAGAAATGAGCTGGAACACTGAAATACGTAATAGATGTTTGGTCTATGCAGTGAAGATGAAGTCACCTACGCGATTAACTTAAAATCCCTGCTCAGCTTCTCTTCCAGCAGATTTAAAATTTTGCACAGTTAAAGAGGATAAAAGCCTTCCACATTTGCTAAAAGGTCAGACAATTTTTAATTCCTTGGACAGTAATATTTCAGGTAGGTATATGGGGAAGATTGGAACAGGGTCTTTCTCCGTCTTCTGTGGATACTTTGTGCCACTGTAGAACGAGTTTACGATTCATGCCAGCATATGCAGGGAAGCATTGAACCACCTCCCCAGAGGCCACTTAATTTCAGATGGTGTATCCAAAGACTTTAAAAACAGAAGATGTACAGGCATCTGAGGAGCAGAAATTTAAACAAAGGAAGATCTGAAAGAACACCCTCACTGCAACTGACAGAAAGGTTTATGTTTATAATAATCCTACTGCTCTCCAATATTGCCTTCAGTGCCATCATTCAAACTGCCTCTACTTAAAGGTATTGTGCAAACGTAACTGTCCCAAACTAAGCAAATAAATCTACCAAACGCACTTAATCCAACTCTTTAGGGTAAAATGGCTCTCTCATGCTAACAGAATGGAAAGCAAAGCAGCTTAGCAAATAAAAACACAAAAGTAGCAGATCTTTCCTTGGTCTTCCTTCCCATTCTTCTCTCCCATCCAAACATAACAGAAAGGCGATGTAATATGCTTGTCTCACAGCTCACCCTCTCACTAGAGAGAAAAAAAAATCTGCTGTGCTCAGACAATAGAATGTTTGCTTTTTATCTAAATGTTACTAACAGGAGTCAGTTTAGAAAAACAGGAGAAAGAACACAAAAGTTTGGATGACTTTCAGTCAGCCTTCTCATTCCCTGTTGCAATTACTTTTAGTAAAATCAAGGCAATGAAACACTTTTAAACAGCCTCCTCAAATAATGTCTCTTATACACGCAAGTGACCAGAAATACCAATACCCAAGCACTAAAACCAGTGTTTTATCAGTACAAACATATATCCTACAACTCAGTAGTTAATTTCAGACTTATTCTCAAGGCATTTTATTACAAATATAGAATCTAATTTCGACATCATTAACACATTAAATTTGTATCTAAAAATATTTATTGGAGAAAATGTGTATTTATCTGTTTTGTAATAAGTTTCAAAACACCTCTTCCCTCCAAGGTACATCAAAAGACTACCTAATACACTTTCTTGTTCTAGCTGCATAATCAGATCAACTTTGAATTTCTGACATTCAGACAGTGTTGACATCAATGAGCGTGATGAAAAGGTCACTATTCTTGTCTGTTAATCACCAAAAAAGTAATAGAAATACATAATATTTAAAGATTAATCTGTGCAAAAACAATTTTTGTTCCTTTCTCTGAACTCAAGTTTTATGAACTGCGGGTATGCTTTTAAAGCCAAAATGTGCAAACCATAGGCAGAACTCAGGCTTACAAACACTGCTTGTTGTTCTGCCTAGTGCAGTCTGTTAAGTGTTAAGCCACCACTAATAGCAGTAAATAATAAAAAAAAAAAAAAAAAAAAAGGCAATTTTATTAATTACAGAAGTGCTTCAGTCCCATCCTAGTGGAACCGTGGAAGGCCACTGGTGGCACATAAGTCACAGACAATTACCACAGGTAACTGCTCTTTGACACAGCCTTACAAGACTGCCTTTTTGTAGCAGCCCAAGCTTTGGTAGCTTTCCTCTCTTTCTTGCATGATGCTCTCACTGAAATGATATAACTCGTTGTGCCTCCACAATCAGTCAGAGAAGAAAACTGACCTGGGATTAAAAAGAAATCCAGCAGACAGTTTTAGTGCTGAACTGATCTGCAGCAGTAGAAGAAAAGCAGCACATCTGCACCAGCAGCTGAGGCATGCTTGTGGAGCACAGCAAGCTGCTCACACTGGTGCTGTGGCCTACACTGTGCAGCACTCAGTGACTCACGTGTAACATCAACAAGCCATACAGCTTGAGCTGTCTTGAAACTTCCAGCACAAAGGAGAAAGACCTGCAGAGCTGGCTTTGTTTTGTTTTGTTTTGTTTTTTTCCCTTGGCATAGGTCTGCTCCTGTTGATATTCAAACACCTCCAGATGAAGATAACTATTAGGCAGTGTTGAAGAGCGACACAAAGCTAGCTAATTTTATTTCATTAATAATCAACAGGGGGAGGTATTGTAATTCCTAGTCCCAGAAACTGCAAGCAATTTTATCTTTGCATGGCACCCTTGGGCTCTGATCATGGTAAAAAAAGAAGCAGCCAAAACAGTAGAAATCCCTTTCCACTGCCCAAAGATCTCACCAGGCAGGTAAAGGGCATTAGGAATTATGAGAATGGTTGAAAAAAAAAATCAACTGTCATATGTGAATATGCAAATATGTAAATGAGTTTATGTTTAGCAAGTGTACTTGGAATTACCAAAGTAATAAAAAGCTACCACAGGTTACAATTTACTGAAAGCACTTCCAATTTAAAAACATAACTAGTCATACACATGCTCCCACTACTTTTATATGTAGACTTGAGATCTCTCCGTGCACCCTGTGGAACTACAGAGCACCCCACAGTAAATTTTCTTAGTAGTTACTAACAGTCTGGCGTAGAGCACAATTATTCTCCTCTAGTCGTTGAAAAAGTCTACGACTTGATTGACTTTTCAAGGATTTGAGCAATCTCGATTCAAGCCTGTATATCTGAAAGAACAATGAATATTGATTATGCTTTAGAAGGAAAACAGACGTAATATACTAGGAGATACACTGAACACAAATGGCAATTTTCTGTCAGTAACACAGCAAATTGACAGCTCGTGCTATCAGTCATGAAAGCTGCAACAAATCAAAGCACCAAAAATATGCAGAAGCTTCTGCAACAGACGAGTAAAAGAACTAAGGCAGAAAAAACAATTTATCTGTTATACCTCCTTTTCTGCACCTGCTATGAAGAATAAGCTTCAAATTTAAGTCTTTTTTAAGGTATAGATATCATGTAACATTTGAAAACATGCCACCAGCTCATACATGTGTCACTGAAAGGTCCTATGAACAGAAACACTCGGCATTCCCCTCCTAAATTTTGCATTTGTTACAAGATACTAAGTAATAGATATTTTTTTCCATGTGCCTTCCAGCCAGTAATAGGTCATGCATAAAAGGAGTTAACAAGCTGAACTCTGTGTAAAGCTTATTTCACCAAACAGAAAGCAAACTGCATGCAAATTTCTTAACTACAAGTATAGTGTGGAGCTAATAAGCGCATGAATGCTCCATTATGCAAAATCCATGCAAATACCTATGAAAGACTAACTGGGGAACATTCAATATGCAAAATGCATGCAAATATCTATGAAAGATTTTAACCTGGGCACATTGCCTGTCACACCACCTTTCTGTTTTGTGTACATTCTAATACTTTTCATATCCATAACATCTGCACTCCTGACAATACAACACACTAGGCAACTCAAGCGATTAGGCAAATTACTAAAAAATATATTTTGAAAAAAATCACACAATAATAAGAGGTCACATTTGTTTAATACACTGACTGTTTGTAGATGAATCTGAGTTTGCATGGGCTGGGTCAAATGGAAACAATCAGAAAAGATATTTACTCCATGAAAATGCACTAATACTGAAAACTGAGACAGGTTTGTTAGACTTTTTAATGAACAGATCTTTTTTCCTAAAATGAAGCACATGTAATATCACCTCCTGCTGTCCTTATAAATAATGCAACTTGAGTACATAGTGCAATGAGAAGCACCAGTGTAGGAAAAATACATATATTCCTAAAATTCTGCCAGCCTCAAATTAGGAGGCTTACTGTGGCACCAGACTGCATACCAGAGTTACTGAAATATCAGAGCACTTACTCCATTCTTCATTTTCGATAGCCAGTGAGCCCAAGGATTGAGACTCTGCTGAATTTCACACCATTCACATAAAAACTGGTCGTGTCTCCATAACGAAGCCTCAATAGTGCTATCAATTTTCACTATACCCATAGTGCCACCTACACTCCACCTCTACCTAATAATTCTCTGATCTGAGAAAAGGAATGAAATGTATAAAGGAAGCACAGAATCACAGAATTGTGGGGGTTGGAAGGGACCTCGAGATCATCAGGTCCAACCCCCTGCCAAAGCAGGTTCTCTAGACCAGGTTGCCCAGGTAGGCGTCCAGACAGGCCTTGAATAACTCCAGAGGAGACTCCACAACCTCCCTGGGCAGCCTGTTCCAGTGCTCAAAGGAAGACATTCCTGTAGAGCATCTGCATCTCTGCCTGCCAGTCACATCATTGGAAGTCATCTACATCATCAATGGAAGTCATCTACATCTCTACCAGCCACTGCTACATCACCTACTGAGGCAACAACATTCCCACAAAAGTCCCGGTGTGCTAAGTAAGCCTAGTTTAGCCCTCGGAGGGCTTTCTGCTGACAAACAAAAACAGGTACAGAATTAAAAACATTTGTTGTCAATAAAGTTGACTTGCTGCTCTTAGTAATCTGGGCAATCTGGACTCAGTGCACAAACTGAGCTGCCTAGAAGTCCTAAAACGCTCCCAAGAACTGCCATCCTGTAGCTGTCCTTGTTAGCCAGTGCAGCAGGTGATGCTGCAAGATTAGGTTTATATCCCTGCTTAAGGGACAAATGACTCACCAAGTCCACTAACAGATTTCTGTTCACTTCAGCTTCTTCCACTTCACAGGAAGGTATCATTCAGGCCTCCAAGGAGGCTTTATCACTATTGTATAAATCTGCCTATACTTCCTAAGACCTCTGAAACTGCAACAAATCAGTCCAGCTATGCATAACCAGGAGACTGAAATCTGTGAATATGAGAAGATATTTTTATCCTCTAAATGAGGTACATTTGTGGAAGACTAAGGTAAGAGAATAGTTTCCATTACAGCAGCATGAATAGAAGCCTTTCTCTTTAGGCTGGTAACTTGCCAAGTGGAAACTACAACCCCCTATCTCTTAATAAGGAATTGGAGTAAATCCAATGTCTGTTGTAACTCAACCCTGCACTTTTAAACTTCTCCAACTTACTGTGCCCCTCTCTCGTAATTACTGATTTACTGAAGGTGCCACCTCACCTTCAGCGCCACCTACAAGAAGTAACTGGTGTACAGAACTAGATAATTGGCAATAAAGCCACATGTCAACAGTCAGGAGGGACACGTTGGCTAGCTGGTGCACCATTACAGTTCAAGGCATTGTTTTAAAGTTATTTGCTGCAGGCTAAGGTGCAGGCACATTACTGCAGCTCAGCTTGCGATGGTAAGCCATTAAATTGCAGCAATTCCAGCAGACCTCTGAGTACAAGAACCACCTAGTTGAGCCAATAGCAGGATAAGCAACCCAAATTCATTTTGATCAAGTTTGCAACATTGCTGTTTACCTTGTGCACTGTTTAATTCCTCTTTACTTCATATACACACACAGACACACTTAATTTTCCAATTGTTTCATTTCCTAACTCAGTGCTAAGGTATTTCAAGCATGTCAATCAATACTGAAGCTCAACAAAAAAGCTATTTGAAAAAAAAAATGCAGCTACTGAAAATCTTTAAAATTTTACTTCACAAAAAGTGAAAAAGATCTGTACAGCATTAGAAATAATAGTTTTGTACTAGTTTCTAAAAGGAACATTTTTCCCCTCTACGATACAGTCAATATAAAATGTTTTAAAAATCCTCTAAATGTCAGTGGAAATGTTACCATTTACTATTTGATTTCGAAAATAAGTGTAGGTTTTTTTGTTTGCTTTACCTCATTCCCAACTGGAACTATGAAAGTGGCTATCTCCCGTTCCAATCTTAATGTTATATTAATTTGGCACTAGATGCTTGATGAAGCTGAAAAATGGCCCGAAACACATTAAAAACCTAAAACAACACTTCTTTGAAGATGACAGGATATTTTCCATCTTTGATCAAAGCCTTCATTTTTCCACCAACTAAGTTGTAACACTTGATGAAGGCTGCAGTCAGAAGAAAAAAATGCTAAAAATGAAATCAATTTTCCTTTAAACAATTTTAATTGTGAACAGTTGCTTCTGTCAGAATAGAATAATGTAACATGCTGAATTTCATGCCACCATGGAAATAGTAGCAAAATCTTAATTAACCATTACCATCTTTCAACAACACTAGCCACATAATGTTACCACTTCAACACTTGCAAACATTTAATGCTATCTTTAGGATGACTCTGATGGTTTGAAACAGCTTGGAATATCATCTTGATTTAAAATGTAAGACAACAAGGATTCAAGGTTAAGCACAGTTATGTAAAGCTACTTGCTTTGTATTTTACTGTGGTGGAGAAGCACAGCTTAACAAAGATTTTAACTAATGAAATAGCAGGCTGCTTTAAAACTTAAGTCTCAAAATAAGTTAGAACCTCTATACCAAAATCCTTCTTTGCTAATCATAAAATATACCTCTTTAGGTTTAAATAATTGTGCAACTTTTAAACAGACTTCCCACGATTTTTAATTTTCACAATTTCATACATTAAGAACCATTGCTAACCATTTTTATCTACCAAGTAATTAATTGTTAACTTTTCACTTGTCATTTATGTAAATCTGTATTTTGGACAAAAACCAAAAATGTCACTTAGAAGCAAGCATGAAAAAGCCACTACCACTTCCTCCCTTCACCTGGGCAGTTCTAGAAACAGGGCCTAGCAGTATGCTGTTGGCATCTTTCACTCCTTCAGCTGGCCCACTTTCTCCAGAAAGTATCAAAAGATACTTGTTTGGCATTAACAACTTATTTTAAGGCAGTTTAGAAAGGATACATGACATTATTGTTTTTGTGTTAGTTTGCATAGTCCAATTTTCAACCCTAGACTATGCATCAGTTTGAGATAACATCTATACTGAAGAAAAATAAATACTCCGCAAATTTGCTACCTTGAATTTTCCTTAATAGCATTTTAATTCAAACAGGTACAGGTATTGGTACAAAGAACACAATGAAAAAAAAAAAAGTACTGTGTACTTCTTTCTCGTATGTGCTTTGGGATCAGGCCAGTGGCAATACAAGTCTACAGTATTTCATATACAGTTCTATGTCTTAGGAATACAAAAACCAAAATAGGGTTTCTTTTTAGTCCAACAGTGAACAAAGCAAGAAAAAAAAAAAAAAAAAAAAAAAAACAGTATGGTACAGAACAGAGATTTGTGTACAGCTTGCAACCTTTAAACATTACGAAGAGCTTTAACTTCTTAATAGCCATGTAGCCATGTGTTGTATCTAAGGAAGTTACAGAAATTACTCTGAAATTGTCCAACAAGGACTTAACTCTCCGTGAAGAAATTACTGTAATTTTCTTAGGAATTTTCACAAAGGAAATTATGGTATTTTGTTATCTAATATTATTTCTGCTTATTAAAATCCAGTGGTTCTATGATTTTATGGTACAGCAGACATTTATTTGTTCTCCAACAAAACTACAAAAATTACAAGAATATTATCTTGTGCCCACCACTTCCATATACTCCTTGGACACTTGGCTGAATCAAAAATGGTATTAGTAGGCTAAGCTCTTTCGCTCAGTAATTTCTTTATCACTGACATGCTGGTCACGGCTAGCCTTTTTGGTGTAGTGGTATAGCAGAGAGGCACCTAGGCTTTTTTGGAAAAGGTACCAGAAATACAATAGCAAGGGAGTTAAAAACCAAGCTGCTTCCAGAGCCTCATCTAATTTATTTGGTGGGAAGACTCTCTTCAGAGCTTCTTTTTAGTGCCTATCATGCCACATGTTTTTGTTATTTACAGTCACAGAATTTATTCCTGAATCTTTAGTCTCCAAGATACTTGCAGCAGTGAATTTCATGAGCTAAGCTTACAGAGGATACTAAAGCAGCGTATATTACATGCCAGTTTTTTTCTTAGTTGCATGCCACAGCACTAATAATAAGCAACTGTATAAAATTGATATTTCTTCCAATGCTTCTGCTGTAGTATGAGAAGAAACCTGATTTTTGAGCATTTTCTACAACCACTTCATTTTCACAGCTCCCGTAATTAACTGTATTTGTCCAACAACTCTGAAAAACACTGCTCATACCAGCACTTTAATAATAGGGGCCAGTAAATTAAAAAGGAGAGCGTTCGTAGGAACGCAAAAGTACCACAAAAGACATAATCACCTCTAGGAGCAAACCACATGCACAAAGCTGAAACAGAAAATAACGAGCTACAATCAAATTGGAAATGACTAGATGAATCACCATATCAATAATACTGATTATTTTTATTATTGTTATTTTACAGGGAAGGAAAAATTAGCATTTTAGCTTTTGTAACCCTGTCCCTTGTGATACTATAAGGCAAAAAAAATAAAAAAGCAACTTTCAAGCAGCTTTGCTTTTTCTTTCACCTTCTTTCAAACAAAAACATGCATTTCACAGGGAAAAAAAAAAAAAAAAAAAAAAGGCATTTTCAGAACTCTTGATCAGTGCAAAGTGAACTCTGCTTTTCAGCATGCTCCTCCTGTCTCTCCTCCCCCTACCCCCCCTCCAAACAACCACGTAACCTTCTTTGAAACCAGCCCTGACATGTTGCCTATGGAACTGCTGTCTGCATATCCTACCCATCCATCAGCAATAGCATTTGTTTAGAAAAACAAAACACTCACTCGAGCTTCACTCTCTTGAGAATTTAGCTAGAGCAAACTAAGATGTTACTGCCTCCAGCTATTCATTACTGCACCTCAGCTGGAGGCTCCTGTACTCACAGAAAGCGGGTGAGTGGCCCATGAGGATTGTTTGTCCCCCCACTGACTCCCCAGCAGTGGGAGGTGAGACCATAACACCTAGGCCACCCTCGCGAATGACTACTCTGGTGCTCTTACCCCTGGTCACACGCAGACACAGCAGAAAGAGCTGGTGCAGGGGCAGAGCAGCCCTGTAGAAGCAAAGGGCCAGATCAGGCAGACAGTCCCGAAGGCCACCCGCTGGACTGACTTGTCCAAAGATTCAAGAGCTCGAGCCTTGGTCTCAGCACTCCATCCAAGTTCTACCCACAGGCACCTGGAGAAGCCTTTACATGTGCACGAGTGCAGCCATTTACTTCTGATTGCTAGAACTAAGTGGATGTAGATGAAAAGTGTTATTTCCTTACAGTGTCCCTCCCCAGGGCAGTCTACCCCCTCTCTGAAGGTCAATGTAAACACCACGTATTTAAATTCTTCACACTCTGTATGTTAAACCAGCAGACACCTGCCCCAGAGAGAGACGCCGGAGCACGCTGTGTGTTACTGGAGATCGGGGTTCCAAATGCCAGCTTTTCATATCAAAACAAATCAGAGGCATGTCTTTCCTACAACACAAAGCAATGCAGTCAAGCAGCTGGCTATCACAGATGGCAAGCAAGGGGGCCAAGAACTCTCTCCTGTTATTACTACTTTGTATTTGGATGCCTTAACTATGAAGAGAAGACATTTTACCCTGTTACCTCAGGGCTCATTAATCCCAAAGAAAATAAATCAAGTAAACCTCCCTTGTGCTTAGGATACCTTGCAAGAGAAATCCTACAGATAAACGACAGAATTTGGTGAAAAACAGCAAACAAACATCACCCACTTATGATAAACAGTGGCAAATTCTTTTTAAGATACACAAAATGAACTATTTTAGAATTCAAGTGCTTTAATATAGCAGTAAAACTGTTTTGTGCCAACTCTTGTCAGACAGCATCTCACAATAAAATTTGTAACGTAAAGAGTAAATGCTCAAAATTACAGAGGAGATTTGCTATTTAACAATGAAAGCCTTTGTCCGCTTATTCAACATAAATAGAGGAAAGACATCTAGCCATGAAAAAAAAAAAAAAAAAAGATGTGTCTGTCTCCAAAAAACACTATATGCTTTCTTCAAAAATTCATAGGATAGGCAGAATTGCATCAGGCACAAATGACTCTGGTAGTTTAACACAACTGAAAACTAGAAATATTCTTTTAATTGTTAGTACATTGGCAAACCAGCTTTTCAATAGTCTATTAAGCTTTATTTGACTGATCCTCAGAAAACACATTCGAAATTCACACAAGTCAAATAGCAAATGCTTTCAGAACTGTACCCTACAAGACTGAATTTTTCATAAATACAATTGTCATCTGATTTTAGAAGCATTCATTATTTAACTATTCAAAAACAAAAGTTCAGACAACATGCACTAAAAATGAACTCTCCAGAACAAGTAAGTTTCCCCCAAGCTGCTTTTTTATTTAAGTGTGGTATTTTTCAAATAAGGAAGTTAATTTATTATACATTTATAAAAAATGTATTTAATCCTTTGCATTGCATTGCTAAAATGACTCCCCACTAAGCTGCCTAAGGCATTAACTGGAAAGAAGCAAATCCTATGGCATAATCTAAGGTTTGGTGCATAACTGATTAAAAAAAAAAAAAGTGCAATTTAAAAGACACTTGTCATATATTATGCATAAAGATACAAGTACAAGCTCCAGAACTGGAGTCTTCCCTCTTAAATAACTGCTCAGCTCCTGAAAAAACTGCCCATCTCAGGAAGATCTCAGATCCCAACCACACTTACCAGTGAAAAGTAAAGTAATGGTAGGTTTGGGTGGGTCTTCTGCTTGGTTGAGTGGTGGTGTTTTGTTTGGTTTTGTTGTTGTTTCTGTAGTTGTTGTTTCTTCTCTGGTTTTAGTTGTGGTGGGGTTTTTTTGTTTTGTTTTGTTTTGGGGGGGGGGTAGGTTTTTTTTCTTTTTAAATCCAAGCTAATACTTTGTAAGAGAAAACCCTGAGGCACGTGTCTCCAAGAGTTAGAAACAGAAGGATGCAAGATGTTTGTATGCTTTATCTCTAGAAATAATAATACTAATAATAAAATAAAATAAATAGGTCTCTGCAAGCTTACTTCTATCCAACTGATCAAACAAAGTCTCAATATTTCATCACCAAAAATTATTTTTCCCCCTAAAGTTCACATTCTGGGAGGCAAAGGAAGACCGCGTTGAACAACATTTGTCACAACTTTTGCCCTCCTAAGCAGGACCAGTAGGCTTAAAAGTGTCTAAGTCAAATGTCCAAAAAAATATATTTGGCTTTTTGTGCCCTGGCCTTCGGAGCTCAGATGAGGCTATGGGGGCTATGCTCTGTAAGACTGTTTAATGAATATTAAACATGGAATTGTGACATTGTGAAGGCCCTGTGGCAAGGTAAGCTGGAGGTGCAAGATTTTTTCACGTGGTATCATCCATGACAGCATTCAATCTGGCGTTATTGTTAATACCTGGGTACTATTTTCTAATTGCAAGTCATAAAGTTGAATTTCAGAAGACTGTCATGTCACCTGTCATTAAAACAAGGTGCTGAATAATCTAGTCAGAAGAGCTAGATGATGTGGAGTAAAACACTTAAAGCACTTCTAAATCATTATGCAAGCACTTTTCAGAATTAAATTACAAGTGTGACATATGGCATGAAATGAAGGATCTAGACCACAATGCTGTCAGTACTGTTAAAACCCTGTATCATTCAAAATATGAACAAATCAGTTACGCTGCACTTTAAAGAGTGGTACGTTCTGGAATAACAGTATACAAAGCTATGTATTTGCCATCACGGAGCTCACAGTTTAAGTGAGGTACTTGTGCACCGGCAGAACTGTGCTGGTGAGGCTGGCAACATCAGGGTACTCCAGGTTACCTAAAACAGGCACCAGATCCTGTTCCTCAACAGTTTTGCTACCCAAAATATGTATTCCATTCTCCGTTCCCCAATTCAGATACACACCACTGCCCGTGTATAGGGTCTGCCTCCCTTCCCTCCACCTGGCAGTAGCTATCGCTCTCCCAAGGCCCCCACAAACAGCCAGTATAGGGCTGCTCTCTAGTTTTGGCTGCAAACAGCAGCCACCCATCTACTCCTGCAGAAACAGAAAGCATTTTAAAAAATAAACTTTCTTCCTTTTTACTTTTTTTTTCTTAAATTTCTGTGCGTGTGGTGGTGGTAGTTTGTTTTACAAGTATGAAATTTGCAGTCAAACATCACTGAATTTTGTTTTAGGGAACTGGCTACCGTGGTAGACGGTGGATAAAGGATTGATCACGCTCTTTATACTGCTGTTTTCCAGCAATGTGTTCAGAAGCTCTACCGTATTTTGTAAGTTAAAGACAAGTGAATGGGAAAAAGCTCCTCTGAGCCTTAAAATGGCAAAGCTGCTTCCATGTGTTTTCATCAGGGTGATGGGACCTCATTTGCCCTGTTGATCCTTCCACCTCAGACAACACAGAAGAGACACCTATATTCTAGAACCTGGCTCCAAGCTATTTTCTTTGTATTCTAAGAAAGCTGAAGATACAGGCTCAGTGTTTAAAACTGTGCACCACTTCTTAAGCTTTCTGGAAAGGCTGGGGAGATGTGAAGCATGGCACCAGCTAACACCAAAGCAGCCTCCCCATACGTGGCTGATGCACAGCCCCAGCACTGACCACAACTCAGCGGTGGCTGTGAGCCAGCCTGCCCCCACCTATGCTACCAATTCCTACACCCCCGCTCCCGCAGCCCACAAAATTCTGAAAATAATAATAAAAAACTGAAATTGAAAGCCATTATGTGGAGCCTCAGTGAAGGAAAGACTATGACCATGCATTTTCACTACGTGATAATTTTGTTCCTCTATTGCCAAAGCTCTCAATATGCTACTTACGTCAAGATACCGTAACCAGGTAACCTAAAATAATTTAGAACTGCCTGAAATTCAGTTTGAACTGACTTTTCAGTTTGATAATCATTACTGCTATAAAAGTATTCTACCTGTAAAAGTTTACTCATGCTATTTTATTAAAAAACTACAAATATCATTTTGTGCTATCTTTCAGAAAACAGTTTTGAAAGTCAGCACAAATAAAAGATGACTTACAAGGGGAAAGAATATTAAAAAAGGAGCAGTCCTGAAAATTATTTCCCCATTGGTCCACATTCCCCTTTACTTCTACACCTCTGCACTGGTCGTCAGATAAGAATGTGGTCTCCCCACCCACATACCCTTTTGTCTTTAAGACAACCTAGCCCATCAGAACATTGCAGGTAAACAGAAGATGACAGACACCATTTATTCAGAGCTTACTTTCAATGGAAACCACATCAATCAGATGTAAAAACAACAAAAACATTCTTCAAATTTTAATTAGCTTTATTAGTTGGAACAGCAAATCTCTGAACTGAAGCATTTTCTGTACTATGGAAAAGAGCAAAGAGAAAGCTGAACTAAATGCTGAGACTATTTAAAGGTCTCCAACACATTAAATAATGCCTGGAAAGGTTAACTTTATTGCTTCAAGTGAGAAAAGGACAGAAGCTTGAATGCAGGTTTTGGCTAATACATTAACTTGCAATATTTTGTTCCTAAACATTAGAAGAATACAAAAATTAGGACAGATGTGTTTAGGAAGAAACAGGCATCTAGCAGACACTAGGCACAATTTGTAAAATAATTCCATAGTTAATTCAGCTTGCAAATACGTTATGTCATTCAGCCTAATAGTATCACAATGATTAAAATATCATCATTAAATCAATAAAAAAAATAAAACCCATTTGTTCATCCATATTTACACAAAGTTCAACAGAATCTCAAGAATTTTCAACAGAATGTCAAGAATTTTTAAAAAATCTCTTTTTTTTTAATATATTAAGGGGGTGTGAAGGAGTCATACCATACCACATCTTTGCTGACAATACAAAAAATAGACTAAATCAGTATTTTAAGCAAAATGTAGCAACATATCCATATAATTCACCTTGATCCTATCACAATCACAGAATGGCTGAGGTTGGAAAGAACTTCTGTAGATCATCTAGTCCAACCCCCCTGCCAAGCAGGATCACCTAGAGCACACTGCACATAATGGCATCCAGGTGCAGGACCCTGCACTTGCCCTTGTTGAACTTCATGAGGTTCCCCTTGTTCCTAGCCTCCAGCCTGCCGAGGTCCCTCAGAATGGCAGCACAGCCCTCTGGGGTATCAGCCACTCTTCTGAGATTTCTGTCATCAGCAAACTTGCTGAGAGTGCACTCAGTTCCATCATCCACAGGAGTAAGTTGAACAAGACTGGACCCACTACTGGCCCCTGGGGGACACCGCTAGCTGCAGGTCTCCAAGAATGGCTTGGGTTGGAAGGGACCTTAAAGATCATCTAAATTCAACCCCCCTGCCATAGGCAGGGATGCCACCCACCAGATCAGGTTGACTTTTTCTGTCAGCCTTTTCCCTGCTAGGGCATGGACACCTGTATGGCTGCTCCCAGAACCCACACTTTCTGATACCCATGACAATTTCCCATCCCCCAAATAACTTCCAACTGGGTTGCTTTTTAGGATTAATTTTATTTTTTTTCTTTAAATCTGAAGCCCAGCTTGGCATACCGCATGGTCACCAGCCCCTGGCTCCTCCTGCATGACCCTGCGCAGACATGACATGTCACCAGCGTTGGTGTTCAGAGGGGACCGGGGCCGTCTGCGCCCGTCCTGCTCCCAGTGCCACGAGAAGCTGCAGACGAGCTGTCATGGCATGGAGGGGCTGCGCTGCCTGCGTCTGGGCAAAACACTGCGGGACCTGTAGCTGGAAGGGCTCTGCCACCGCTGCTGCTACCGCCACCCCAGCCCCACACTGCATTGGGCCCTTCCCTGGGGGCAGCGGGCTGAGGCATCGTGTTGGGCAGGCGGCACCAGCCTCACGATGGCTATGATGGGCCAGCGACAGAGCAGCAAGGTGGCTCTGTCGGCAGCCCAGAGCTCGATGCACTCCCTGCAGGAGTGCCCGCAGGGGTCCAGCTGAGCTGCATCAGTCAGCGGCCCCAGGCAGATGGTGCACGTCTCCTGTCTGGGGGCCTCCGCTGGCAGCTCCTGGCGTGGCTGGCTCATGGTGCCCGCCTCTGTCCTGATGTGGAGATGCTTGTCTTTTGTGGGGTGTTGCTCTGATGACAAGTGGGTATCAAGCGCCTCCGATACTCAGCACTTCCCTCGTGGGTCACTGGCAGAATCTCAGAGATTTGCAGCCCAGCAGCAGCACCTTGACACCTTGCGCTCCACCAGGAAGACCTCAACACCTTGCCTGCAACCAGAGGGATCTCAAACATCTCACATGCCACCAGAAGGACCTTGACATCTCAAGTTCCACCAGAAGGACCGGGGTGCCTCAACTGCCACCCAGAAGGACCTCATGTCTCTCGTGCCACAGGAAGGACCGTGACGTATCATGTGCCACTGGAATGACCTTGACGTCACGCCTTCCTCTAGAAACACATCCAACTCTCCCACTCCAGCAGTAGGATCTTTACCTGTCAAGTGCCACCAGCTGGACTCCATGCAGGTTGGACGCTTGGGGCACTTATGGCCAGCTGCCTTTTGTGAGGCCATAGGGTGACAGTGACTCTCTGGTGACATCACAAGGCTCTTGGGGTGCCCCTGATGGCAGCACTCAGGGAATTAATGTGACTGTTGTGAGAAGATGCTGACGTGAAATGGCTGCTCCACACTGACAGGAGCAATGTCTGCCAGGCTGGGTTCTAGGCCGGGAGCTTGGCCTTCGGCCTGGGAACTGTGCCTGGGAGCCAGAGACATCCTTGACGTGCAGCTGGACACGTGAGCACCGGAGACGTCTTGAAGAGGCCATTGAGGAGGACACAACAAGAAACTGAGGAACAATTTATCACCTGGGAATGTGAAAAAGGAGCCTGGGCATGAGGAAATTGGCCCAAGAGAGTGGGAATGTGCACAAGAAATAAAGAGTTGTTAAAAGAATTATCAGGAACATCGTCAGTCCAAGGAAGATGGTAGAAACAAACAGCATCTTGTGGTTACCTGAGGTGGTGGTGTCATGATAGAATCATCACAGAATCACAGAATAGGCAGGGTTGGAAGGGACCTCTGAAGACCATCTAGTCCAACGCCCCTCCTGAGCAAGATCACCTAGAGCACATTGCACAGGATGGCATCCAGGCAGGTTTTGAGTATCTCCAGAGAAGGAGACTCCACAGCCTCTCTGGGCAACTTGTTCCAGTGCCCTGTCACCCTCCCAGGAAAGAAGTGCCCCCTCATATTCAGCCAGAGCCTCCTGTGCTTCAGTCTGTGCCCGTTGTCTCTCGTCCTGTCACTGGGCACAACCGAAAAGAGACTGGCTCCATCCTCTCAACACCTTCCCCTCAGATATTTATACACATTCATGAGGTCTCCCCTCAGTCTTCTCTTTTCCAGGCTAAACAGGCCCAGTTCTCTCAGCCTGTCCTTGTACAACAGGTGCTCCAGTCCTCTCGTCATCTTCACAGCCCACCTTTGGACTCGCTCCAGTAGCTCCATGACCCTCTTGTACTGAGGAGCCCAAATGATGAACAAGAGTTTAGTCACACTTTCTTCACCCAATCTAATCTTCCTCTTTTTACAGGGATAAGACCAGCAGTGACCTATTTCCTACATATCCCCTACAACAAAGACGTGCTGTTTATATCTACTACTTGCAACATCCAATAAAAGATAGTAACTTCTACCACCTAGAAAGTATCTCATTAATTTTAGTCAACGTCCTGTGTGGAGAACCTTACATACAAAACTCTTTCTGCAAAGGATAATATTTCACCGAGTTGAGAATCAATAAAGGTATAACTAAGTTCTGACAATAAAAAATGAAGGTTCCTATACCATGAAGGAAAAAATGCTTTCAGGAAGAGAGGAAAATTGTCACAAAACAATATAAAAGAAACATCAATTGGTTTCATAAAGTGTTGCATTCAGAGTCTTGGAAGTTTATTTTTAAGGAGTACTTTATGATCACTTTGAGTTTTTTTCTCATCCCTCAATAATATTTTACACATGATCAATATTTGAGCATGAATCGAAAGAGTGAAAAAACTGAAGCAACTCTTCCAACCAGTATCTCATTTCTAAGTTTTGATCACAGTTTCCATTATAGGAAACGTTAACAGAATTACATTTCACCTTACTATTACTGCAACTTTATCAAACTTTTTTTTAAAACTGTTTGAGATGGTAGCACTAAATAAAGAATTAATCTCCGTAAGAACTACCTAAAAAGGAGTTAGAAAACACTTTTCCTTGGACAGAAGAAAGCAATATTACATACTCTTCTGTATTCCCCGCCCCGCGCCCCCAACAACAAAATTCTTCTCCACCCTCTACAATATGTGAAGATAACTTCTCATACCCTAGTAAATGAACAGCAGATCTACAGACAGAAAAACAAGAGGCAGAAACACCAATGAACACTTTGACAAGAAGCTAACCAGAAGAAAAACTCAGCTGACCATCCTCCTCTTTCTAAGTATAACCTCTGAAGCTTAGAGTTTTGTGTAAAATCAATTCCACTGAATCATAGAATGGCTGAGGCGGAAAGGGACCTCTATAGATCGCCTGGTCCAAAGCCTTGCTCAAAGCAGGGCAACTTGAGCAACTTATTCAGGGCTGTGTCCAGTCTGGTTTTGCATATCTCTAAGGATGGAGACTCTACAGCCTCTCTGAATTTGTTTTAGTGTTTGATCATCCTTATAATGAAGTTTTTCTTCTGTTTAAATGTAATTTATTGTATTTCCATTTGTGCCTTTTGCCTCTTGGCCTGCCACTAGACACCACTGAGAAGAGCTGCACATAAATCTTACCGTACACTGACAATATTTACTGGCATGTGAAACAGGAACATCAGTCAAGCCAAGCACAGAAAGGTCTGTGAGAGAAAGCTGTATATGTATTTTAAACGGCATTATTTTAGATTCATTGCTAGATCCCAAAGTTCAGAGAATGTTACATATATACTGATAGTGGGTTGTTAATAACCTGTGTAAGTATTCACATCTTACTGTCACCAGAAAGCAAACTGTCATATAGGTCAGCCACGCTCAGGCTTTTTTCTGGATTTGACACTTCCCTTCTTTTCCACAATGGTTTGACAACCCCTGCCTCCACTTTTTCTTCCTACATACGGAACTCCATCTTCCAGTCTGTTCCAAACTTCGGCACCTCAGGCTGCAGACTCCAAACCTCCTCATCAAGGGTACAGTTCATGACAACTATTGCTCCCAAAAGGAGCAAATACCAAGTACCTGTTGGCCAGTATCTGCTAAGGCTAAGTCTCCCCAGATATAGCATATCATATTCCAGCAGTTAGCAAGAAGGTATTGGCACCTCTTCAGTTTCCTCACATCATCACTGACTGAAAGAAACCATTACCTTCTCTCTATAGCTACTAGAGGGGATAGTTCATGTGATGGAAAGGGAGTTGCTCCTGGGTGAGTAGCAGGAGACTTAGATGCAAATTTCAGGCAGCTTGTCACTCCCTTTCTCACTCAGAACATTATTCTATTGCTATCTTCCCAAAGAGCCCCTAGTAGTTGTTATAGATGGCTCCATGAATCTTAGCAGCCAAAGCCTCGTAACAGAAACCAAAAAAATCCAAGGTGTACACTGATTTCCCCCAAACCACTACCACAGGTAGCCAGAAAGTGACAGTGAAAATTTCCATTCCTTCGTAAATGCAAACCTCCTCCCCATTTTCCAGTACTTCAGTCACCACAAAACCAGATACATCAGTAACCATGATACAGCCGGAAATGGCTGCTCAGAGGGGCTGTAGTAGCAGATGTCTGTCTCAGTCCACAGAGATCTAGGGTCAGTTCATACATGCTGTAACATACTGCACAATAGCAACACTGTGGTTAGACCAGCAGCCAAAGAGCCTCCTGCACCCCACAGTGCTGCAATTTACAGCCCATGTGTGACTATCACAAGATGCTCAGGTATCCCCCTTCCTACCTGAGGCAATCTGTTCCTATGGCACATTTTTCCAAAGGTCCAAGACGTGTCCAATTAAGACCTGCTACAGACACCTGTGGTCAGGTGAATAGCCAAAAACTTTATATCAGTTTTTGTTCCTATGGGCCCATTTATTCTAGCAATGACTACCTGTTTTCTCCCTCAGAATGGAAACATTTGATACCTACACCATTTAAAGTCTTCGTCTATCTTTGTTGATTAACCACTTATTAAAACAGCCAGTGAATGTTTCTACAATATGAAAAAAGCATCAGTATTTTATAAATCCTTTGCAACTCATGCCTATCTTCTGTTTGTACGAGTTCCAACAAATCAGAAGAAAGCTATGGAAGTCAGTCCAACAGCAAACTCGGACTAATAAGCTACATCTGGAGTTTCAGATTAAATACATTACTCCTTTGCCTGACAGACTTTTACTCTAAGTCCCCTGACTTTCCAGGGCTGTTATCAGCCCAAATCCAAGTTGTGCATATGGCCCTCTCTGAATGGGACCTGCCTTTTTTTGTGGTACCTCTGTTTACACAGCTTATCCCTTATCTCACTGACAACACTGGGAACTACAGCAGATGGTCCCCTCAGACACAACTCTCACAGGTTTTCTCCACTCCCCTCATTTTGTGTGTGTGTGTGTGTGTGTGTGTGTGCACGCAAACAACTGATAATGAAGGTTGCTGCAATGATTTACTGATATCCAAAGTTTAAAATTGACAAAATGCAAACTGTTTTTGTCCCCCTCTCATCTCCTACTGTGAACTGCTTAACCTTTTAACTACTAAGCAACATAAACAAAGAGCATTAATAATAATTGTACAGCAAACCATACAGACTGGTGGAGTTGCTTTCAAATACAAGCAGTATTGGTTAATTTAAAGATCATTATTACCTTAAAAAGTTATACCTATTACAGCAACCAGCCTGCTACTACTGAAGAAGAAAATACAAGGCAGTCTTCCTTTACTACTAAAAATACACCACAACTGGTTTGGGAAATGCCTTTAAATTACATTTAAAACCACTTCCAACAGTTGAGTGAAAACATTCTTAAACAGAATTCAGAATATAGATTGGACCTTTCACATGTAAAAATACATTTACATTTGCTTTCATCTAACAACCCAGAGCAACACAAAGCTTGGTGACATAAAAATCAAAACGATGCCAATATTACTATTCAAAATAGAAAATGATGTTTAAATCTATGTTCTGGATATATTCTGTTCATTAAGCAGCCTCTACAGTTCTAAAGATCATGAATTTGCAAACCACTATACCAAAATATCGCAAAAAACCCTAGAGGTTGGCAAAAGCATCTCAACGAAACATCTATGAAGAAGCATCTGCAAGTAGACAGTAATGAATCAGACAGACCCAGAGGGCTTTCTTAAATGTAGGTCATGCCTGTCAGACCATAGCAATAGACACACTAACATTTGCTGAAAAGAACCTTGAGATATTACTGCACACACAAATTTACTCTGTACGCAGACAGAAAAATTACGTATTTGTGATGATCGTTATCTGATGCTCAGAAGGGACAAGAAAGAAAAGATGCAGAAAAATATCTCTACTGAATTTAAGAATAAGTCATAACATGTCACGTGAGATGAGAAAGTTAAAACCTTGAATATTGTTATTGCAGAAATCTGCAGAGTTCTCTTTCCTTGATTTACATTTTCAGTCTGTAATTTTATTTTTTGTTTATAAGAACAAAAATTCTAAAGAAAAATACTGCATAATAACTGAAGGCTTAGATACAGATACAGGTGAACATTACATAGCATAATGGAAACACTAATACCTATAGCCAAATCCCTGGTGTTTTTTTTGTTTGTTTGTTTGTTTTACTTGCGCAAGTAACATCACAAAAATGACAGAATTTAACAAAAAAACTCCTAGCAACCAGAAGGGTCAGCAGACAAGAAGTGCAGCTGGCTTTTCACTCAAAGACCTTAAAATGATGTCTTCAAAGAAATAAGTATTTCAAAAAATGAAAAGGACATTACTCAAAAAATCTTTGGCTCTGTAATCACACATACACCTCTCCTTCTGTAAAATCCTATTGGAACCAAAGCAGTATTTCTTTCTTTCTAGAGGCTGGTAAGACAAGAGAAAACAAGAAATGAGGAAACTCTTTTTGCCCCCCAGAGTGTTTAAAAACAGACTGCCAGTCAACACAACATGACAAAAGCACTTTAAGATTCTCCATGGCTGAATCTTTCTGGAATGAAGGTATCAGATGAACCCACATACGCTATAAATAGGACGTAATATAAGACTAGGAGAGATCACTTAGTAATAAGCCTCCGTATTTAAGATATATACTGTTAGGCAGTAAAACTCTAATTCAAGCTAGAAAGTTACTTAATGGAAAATTATTAATAAAGTATGAGAATTCTATTTGCCCGTTCTCTATTTAGCCAGCAGTCATCAATTACTAGTTCAGAAGCAGCAAAAAGATTCTTCATTGGTCCACAGCAAAATTCCCCACTCGAAGCTCAGTTATTGCAGACTGTCAGTGTTCACATTTTTTTCTGTGATTTCTTTCTAAGATGACACTGAAAAAAACAGTAGTAGGATAGGATGACAAGTCTTTCAGACTCAAATACAAACCACACAGTAGATACAGTTATACCAACAGAAATTTTTATATTAATTTATAATTCTAAACAAACTTCCCCCCCCTCAAAATTTTGTTCTGAATAAGTCTCCAGTTTAAAAACTGAGCACTTACCTGAACAACTTAGAGCTGAACACAGTCCTACAGCTAACACCTTTGAGCCTGGTCTCATTTTGGTTTCAACACAATAAATAAGATAAGTAACGCATTATTAGACTTTTCAGTCTTAAAATCAGTAAATACATGGCAGAGGTTTTGGTAGAACCCTACACAACTTCTCTAAATTGGAGAGAGATGGATTGGATGGATGACTACTATGGATAAGGAATTGGCAGGAGGGCCACACCCAGAGAGTTGCAATCAACAGCTCAACGTGTAGATGGAGACCAGTGACACATGGTATCCCTAGGGGTCTATTACAGGGACCAGTACTATTTAATATCACCACTGATGACACGGACAGTGGGACTGTGTGCCTTCTGCAAGTCTGCAGGTAACATCCAGCTGAGTGGTGCAGCTGACACTCTAGAGCAAAGGGATGCCATCCAGCAGGACCCTGACAGGCTTGAGAGGTGGGCCTACACAGCCCTTGTTGAACTTCATGAGGTTAGGTGCAAGGCCTGGATCAATGCAGTCCCAAACATTTGTACAGACTGGGCGAGGAACGTATTGAGAGCAGCCCTGAAGAGAAGGACCTGGGGGGATACTGGTGGATAAGTTCAACATGAACTGGCATTGTGCGCTTGCAGACCAGAAAGCCAATCGTATCCCGGATGGCATCAAAAGAAGCTTGACCAGTAGGTTGAGGGAGGAGATTCTCCTCCTCTGCTCCACCCTCTTGAGACCCTACCTGTAGTGCTGCATTCAGCTCTGAGGTTCCCAGGACATGGACATGCAAGGATGAATCCAGAGGAGTGCTACAAAGATGCTCAGAGGGCTGGAACACCTCTCTTATAAGGATGGGCTGAGAAAGTTCCTAGAATAAAATAATGGTTTGGGTTTGAAGGGACCTTAAAGACCACCTAGTTCCACCCTCCCTGCCACGGGCAGGGACACCTGCCACCAGACCAGGTTGCCCAAAGCCCCATCCAATCTGGCCTTGAACACCTCCAGGGAGGGGCCATCCACAGCTTCTCTGGGAAACCTGCTCCAGTGTCATACCACCCTCTGAGTAAAGAATTTCTTCTAAATATCTAATCTAATCTAAATCTACCCTTTTCTCACTTAAAACCATTCCCCCTTGTCCTGTCACTCCACTCCCTGACAAGGAGTCCCTCCCCAGCTTTCCTGTAGGCCCCCTTTAGGCACTGGAAGGCCGCTGTAAGGTCTCCCCGGAGCCTTCTCTTCTCCCGGCTGAACAACCCCAACTCCCTCAACCTGTCTTCACATGAGTGGTGCTCCAGCCCTTGATCATCCTCATGGCCCTCCTCTGGACTCACTCTAATGAGTACATGTCCTTCTTATGGTGGGGGCCCCAGAGCTGAACACACTGCTCCAAATGGGGTCTCACGAGAGCTGGGTAGTGGAGGAGAATCACCTCCCTTGACCTGCTGGCCATGCTTCTTTCGATGCAGCCCAGGATACGATTGGCTTTCTGGGCTGCAAGCACACATTGCTAGCTCATGTTGAGCTTCTCATCCACCACCACCTTGAGGTCCTTCTCCTCAGGGCTGCTCTCAATCCGCTCTCCACCCAGCCTGTATTTGTGCTTGGGATTGCTCTCGCCCAGATGCAGGAACTGGGGTTGCTTAGCCTGGAGAACAGAAGGCTCCAGGGACACCTTATAGCAGCCTTCAGGGAAAGGCCTTCTACTTAAGGACGCCTACAGGAAAGAGGCGAAGAGACTCTTTACCAGTGCATGTAGTGACAGAACAAGTAATGGTTTAAAACTAAAAAAGGGGAGATTTAGATCAGATTAGGAAGACATTCTTTACTCAGGAAGTGGTGAGTCACTGGAACAGGTTGTCCAGTTCACTTCTGGATTCCCCCTCCCTGCAGGTGTTCAAGGCCCAGCTGGAAGGGGCTTTGGGCAACCTGGTCTAGAGGGAGGTGTCCCAGTCTATTGCAGCAGGCTGGAACATGATCTTTAAGGTTGCCTCTAACGCAAACCATTCCAGGATTCTATAAAGCATCAGGGTTATTTATTATTTTTTTAACAAATAGAATAACAGGGAATATTTTCTGTTATGTTACTGCAAAAAGTAGTTGACACAGCAGTAGATCAAAAAATTATCACTTAGCTTTCTTGACAATTACTGAATATACGTTTATAAACCTCAGTATTACAGAATTTTAGTTACTTGTCCTAAGCAGCACTCCAGTACTTGAACTTCACTTCTCACAACTTACAACATACTTTTTTTTTTTTTTTTTTCAAATTTATAGTCAGTATTTACTAAGCTAAAGCCCAGAAATGACTAGTGGTTTCTCCATGTAAAAAACACTTCAGTTAAAAAAAAAAAAATGTACTTCTTACTGAGCAATGTTCAGAACTAGCTCTCTATAATGCTGCACAACACATACAGCCTATTTACCAGCCTTGCTCCTAGCACCTCGTTCCTACCGCTGAGTGAGATCACATTACAGGAAGCAGGCCGGCTGAGCATAGAGACTTCAGCTTCATGGCAACTGAAACAAAAGCAATTGAACACAGAAATGCTGTATGCAAATATCCTAAACAACAGTAAATAACACCTGAGTTTATAGAATCATAGAATATCTTGAGTTTGTAGGGAATCACAATGATCAAGTCCAACTCAAGTCAACCCACACAGAATCCCCCCAAAATCAAACCATGTGCCTGAGAGTATTGTCCAAACATATTTGGACTCTGGCAGGCTTGGTGCCATGACCACTGCCCTGAGAAGCCAGTTCCAGTGCCCAACCACCTTCTTAGTCAAAAATCTTTTCTTAATGACCACCCTGAACCTCCCCTGTCACAGATCCATGCCATTCCCTCAGGTCTTGTTATTACATATGGCACTGTACCATTATACTTCCTTTTAACCAAACTGACTCAGATACATTAGAACATTGGTTTGTCTATTGCAAAGCTGAAAACATATCTGAATATTGGATTTGCATCTTTCTCCTAACTTATACTCCTATCATCAACTTCTATTTTGAATCGTTGTTTCCTGCTGAGAAATAACCATTGCAAAACAGCAAGAAAATCTAAATAGAATGGTTATCAACATGTATTGATTTTGTTACAAAAGTGCACATTTATCTTTGCCTATTCATTCAGATGAGGCACTAAAACATCCTCCTGTTAATATGCCTCCTAAAATACAGGAACAACACTAAGAATATTTGAGATTCATCATACTGTGGAAAAAATAATAGAAACATTCGTTCCACAAATAGTGAATTGCATTGTATTGAAATCAGCAATAAAGAGAGTACCTGTTCATCAAACATGTTCAGAACACCCTTGCATAGCATCAAACCACACAGGATCAATATCACCCCACTGTTTCTTGCATTTTTTGCTTTGTTTTATAGAAAAGGATACTACCCAGTCTATGGTTATTATTACAGAAAGAGACAGAATCTGCCTCTTTCCAGACAAAGACAGTATTTGAAGAGCAGCTGGCAAAAGAGCCCGATAAGTAGCTACCACCTATCATCAGAAGCATGGACAGCTTTCCAGCAACAAAGTTTAGAGGAAATGTCAAACAGCGTACCTGCTTATCTGTTTTAATGGTGATCTATAGATACAAAGATAAAATTATCATGAGGCATGTCAGAAAGGCAAAGATAGCAATTACACCTGCTACAACAGAACTGAAACAAGGACCATTTTATCAACCAGTTCATGGTTAGCTAAGTACATAGAAGAAGCAATGACGTCAAAACTAAAACCCGAGCCCTCCCAAATACAATCTCAATTAACAAAAATATAAAATTATAAGGCTCATCTACCTTAAAATTACATCATTAGTCCCACTGTGTGACGTTCCATTGTAACTTATTAACACATTTCACATGCTTACCTATACACACAAAAAGCCTTCAGAACTGTTATGCAGACCAAACCTTCAAATGATTTATGCACTTCGCAGAGAGATAAGGATAAAAAAAATGAAAGAGGTCTTATTGCATTAAGAACTCTGGTGGAAGGGAAGGTGGTGTTCATGCCGATGACTACACCTGTCTCTTGGGTGTCTGAGTTAGAAGCAAAACTCCATGTGTAATCAAAGGAGAAAAAGAGACAACACTACTGAAATCCTTACCTTCAGGGGGTGCTTCAGGAAAGAAAGTATCATTTCACTCAGCAAATTCAACTTAACTCAGGTATTTCTCAGGATCTTGGATCTCACGAAAACAACAAACCCAACTGTAGTTTACATAAATTGAGTTTAATGTTTTTGTTTGTTTAAACTGAGGGTTAGAAAAACATTTCCAGCTTATATTAATTGTCCTACTTTGAGTGTCCATTAACACGAAACGGCAGGCCTTTAAGTTACAAACACTTTCCTGAATCACATTTTAAATACCATTATCTATTTTTAAAGTCCTGCTGGTTATTCTACTGATGGAATAAGAACCAATAACTCAGTTCCTATAAAAATCTTTTCAATATTAAACCGTTTTCTTGCAGAACTAAATTAATGCAGACACAGGAAAAAAAAAATCTTAACTTGAACCAAGTATAATTTAATAAATTACGCTAGAAGCTACTTTACTGCTTCAAACCAAAGGCTGTGAAAACCTGCAAAATAAGAAGAAAAGCTATATTAAACTAATTCTTTCATATTTTAAACTGAAGAATAATTACTTCAGTGTCATTGTACACATCCAGAGATCAGCAGCTACAGGTATTTAAACTGTAGTTATGTATTTTTTTCCTAAAGTGAGTAAACTGCACCTATAACAACAAATCTTAGCTTCTCTGCTGTTCAGACTCCAGAAACCTTGTTTTTGCTATCTAGATTCATACAATGATTTCAGCTGGTTGAAATTTCAGTGTCTTGAAAATTATATATGGCTATAAACCATTTGCTGTTTTCTACTGGTGTACGATCTTTCTAAGACCAGTTCTTCAATGTAAATGTGATTTCCCCAAAAAAATGAGTGGAAAACGTTTAATAAAGTTCTGCAGCTCCAGGAAGGAAAAGTAATTGCCCAGTATTTCCTCAGAATCCTCCTACAAGTGCCCTTGTGCCAATATCAGCTCATAGGTTTTGTTTTTTTGAAAATAATCAAGTGCTACACAGAATGTCTTACATTTCTCTTTATTGTGTGCTAGGTAGCACACCTGGAACTCCAGGTACAAATTTGTCAAGTGATTTCCATCAGTGCCAGGAAGGCGAGTCCAATTAAGGACACTGTGTATATACAGCACAAATAAACACTGGCACACTAGTACAGGTGTGAACAAAGACAGTAACGAGCAAGATCTCAGGAAGTAAATGAGGAACATAGTGTAATTAAATAAATTCAGATAATCATTACAGTAAGAGAAAACTACAGGAATTGGCAACTGCATATATGTCCCCTCTTCCCAAAAGGGATACACTTAATGATGTAAAAAAAAAGAAAGTCATACATGCACACAGAAACATGCAGCCGGTAACAGAAAAGCCAGTTTTGCACTGCACAGACCCTTTGGAGTTTTGTTCTGTTTTTAACGATATGTAGCACAAGCTGTAGCTGAGGCAATCTTTTTTCTCTGGTTGGAAGAACCTACATCTCTAAGAGATGCAAGCTTCCCCTATGTACGTACCTGAGAACCATGAAAATCTGCCTTGCCAAAATTTCTAAAATGTTTTTAATGACTACAGTAAGTGAAACTGCTTAGTATACCATACTTCCAGCACAGTGAAAACCTCTTGCTAACACTGATCATTATGAAAAAAACTTACACCCTTCTGATTGGACACAGAAAACCCTAGCTGCATCACATTGCAAGCGCCTAGTACCACGCCCGTACGTTTTATTTGGATATGATCTTTTTCATGAATGAACAACTACTGTGCTTACAGTAACATGGCACAGCCACTCAAGTCAAAAATCTAATTGTACTCAAAGAAGTTACAACAATTTTAAGCTTTTCTAGCTAAAATTTTGAAAATCAAGTGTTCAAGTAACTAGCACTCATGTAAATGCATGACAATCAATAAAGAGAAATCATACAAGTCACTCCAATCTTAAAAGATATCTATACTAATGACTAGTTCATTTCCTTTGTGACCATATTTGAACTGACAATGGATCTAATTTTTTCTAAATAATCTGCCAGGATATTTACACAAGCCTAATGTATGCAGTGCTTCTGCATTCACAGTTGTGTGGGAAACTCAGGAAAATTTCACTTGCTAGGGCTGCCTGAACTTTTGAATCCTTTCAAACAATGTAAAATAAGTTCCCAAGCCAAGAGATCATTTGTAGTGGGATCAATTAAGTGACTAAATTGAAAATGGAATTCAATAAAATGCCATTTTTAACCTAAACGTTAAACAGTTCTCAAAACTAGGTTCCAGCAATAGTTTTGGTGAAAGCACAGTTACACAGTGCCATCTAGTAACACCTAACAGTACAGCAGTTACTACGAGACTAAATTGAATACATTAAAGTTTGTAAAGCGCTTACTCATTTAAGTACATTCAAAGAAATCAGTAAAATAAGCCATATAATTGCTGCAAGCGAGCCTAAAGCTAAAACTTTACAGACCAAATATACACCAGCTGCTACAGCTCTCGACCCACTGACCTAAACTCTGGCCTCACAAAAGAGAGGTAGAAGGTGTCTAAAACCCCTTTCTTGATATGTTAGTACCTTTGCCAAAAAGCTTCTTCAAATGTTCTTGAGAAGGTTTTTGTTTGTTTTTAAAAAGTCAACCTTATTATTACGGAGCCCTGTAGTGCTTTTATGTCAAGTCTGATACCAAAACTGAATTTTGATCTAATATTTCTCTTTTCTGTTCATTACATTTAGGCACCTAAGATTTGTTTCTCCACTTGTCGTTAACTCTTAACATTGTTTAAATTTGTGAAGTCACACACACCAATAAATCCAAGTTTCCTAGCACACTGATGAAGAAAGAAAGATTCCCTAGGCCCAAAGGACTGGCACTAAGATGGAGTCCTTACCAG
Organism: Nettapus auritus; assembly: GCA_011076525.1. Taxonomy (NCBI): domain Eukaryota; kingdom Metazoa; phylum Chordata; class Aves; order Anseriformes; family Anatidae; genus Nettapus; species Nettapus auritus. The sequence continues at coordinate 50,594,102 of CM021766.1, forward strand.
CTCTAGTTACACAGAATACTTACAGAAACCAATCACTGCACAAAATGCTAAAATAAAAGGTATTCCAAGCCTAAAGCTCTAGTTTCACAAGCACGTACTTCAAATACTTCCACTCAGCATAAGCAAGCCCTAGCGCTAAAAAGAAAGATAAGCCATCTCTTGCCCACTCTAGACCTATGTTCATGCCCTCCCCTCTTCCCTTCTCAATGCCTTAAGGCATACTTGGTAGTATCAATAGAGATTTGAACACCTTTGCAGCAAATCCAACCAAGGAACGAATCTGGCTTTAGACTAAAACAGGCAAAAAAAAATAGAAGAAATGCTGCCAACAGACTATTTGTGAAATTATAGCAGAGAAAATAAAGGCAAACAATAGAACTGTGATGACAATCTTTTGCTTACCAATTTAGAGGTTATATTCTTTAATAAAAAATTACAATATCGCCACTACAAACAACAGCACTGTCCCTACATGAGCCATGAAATCAAACCTTTAATAAGCCTTTGAAGCTCTATAAATGATGAGCATTCAGTTCAGATACATTAAACAAAAGATGGAAAAAAGGCAAGATATTTGTTCAGAATAGAACAGAAGCTAGCAAAAAGACTTTGATTTTTCCATCTTGAGCATTTCTTTTCCCTACACCATCTCCCAAAAAGTTGGGTTCTTGTTTGTTTTGTTTTTGCTTTAACATAAGCATGCCTCAGTATTTCCCATTTGACTTCAAAAATGTCGATTATGAAAGTTATTCTCTATTAGACTTTGATCTAGCTGCCCTGGGACCTAAATTAGAGGGTTTCATAAACCATATTTTGAGCAAGGCATCAAAAATCCACCCACTACCCATTTAACAGAATTGCATACACTAGATGAACAGACTAATGCACTTGAAGATTGATGTAAATCAACTGGAGAATGTCCAGATGAGAGCAACAAAAAGGGTCAGAGATCTAGCGAACGTGACCTATGAGAGAGGCTTTTAGGAATTGGGTCTATTTAGCCTAGACACAAGAAGCCTATAGGGAGAAGTGAAAACAGCATTCAAGTATGTGAAAGGTTGCTATGAAGAAGAAAAGAATCAGATGTTCTCTATACCCTCTGAAGAAAACAGGCAGCTATGGGCTTGAACTCTGCTAAAAGATTAAGGTTACACATTCGGAAACACTTTTCAGCCAGAAAGGTAGTTAATCATCCAAAGTAGGTTATGGATTTCCTATTATTGGAGGTTTTCGACAACCTGCTACAAACAAATGTCAAGTCAACAGCCCTAGCCTTGGAAAGGAAAGCTTAGCCACACAGGTGCCTTTTGGCCTGTGACCTGTGAAAGACTGCTGCAGTCCGAGAGGAGTCTCTGCCAGTCATGGACACAAGCTTCCAACTCCTACAGGTGGCCAGGGAAACCATTACTCAAAATTCCTCTCCCAAGCCTCCTCTGCATCGGTTTTCACCCCAGAAATAAATTCCACTTCCTGCACCTGCTGTTTCGACTGTCTGCCTGCAGATGAGCAACATCAAGCTGAGATACTTCTAACTGATGAGAATTTCTCCCCAGCTCACTGCACAGACCAAATGAAGCTTATAGACACCTCTATTTAAAAGTATTTTTGCCTCAATAAAGGAGGGAACCGCCACCACCAATAAACAGCCACAGCTCTAAGTGAAATGCAGCCACCTACAGAAGACCGCTCCGTCTGCATTTGAGAAATCACGGATAGAACCAAAGACCACATGGAAAACACATTAGTTTTCCAAGAAGCCATATTTTGGCAAGAATACGTAAATGTCTCAGCAAAAATGGTTTGTGGAGAAACTCCCCCTTCCTCCCAAATATACATATTTTTGAAACGTTTGTCAACATTTTTCTCCTTTCATGAAAAATTCTACTAGGGTTTTTCACATTCAACTGTAATGTTACAAAGAGTACAGTGACTGTCTTAGACAAATTTCCTCATTTTCTATTTTCCAGTTAGTAGGCTTGTAAAGCACAGTCAGCTGATGTTCTCCTTTCATCACTACAAGTTATAAGACTTAAACTTCTAGTTAAGTGAATAGTGGATGCTCAAATTTGCCACCACCTGATGGTCTGCATCTGTACATTCTCAAAGGCAGATTAACATTTACCAATGGTAAGCGATTTTTTCTGAAGTGTGATAATGGCAAACAGAAAAATGCCAACCCATAAACAAGCAACAGAATTTCAAAAGTCAACTATCACTTGGGGAATCAATTACAAACAAGCACACTTTTACCCTTAAAGGCTGGCCAACAAAAGCTGAGGGTCCAAGATGCCTAATAAAATCAGCAGCCAAGTGATCTGTCTTCTATTAAATCGCATGCCAAAAAACTCACTTCTCTATACACCAGTGTCTTGTACCAATCAACAGCAATTCAATTTTGGCACGATTAACTCAAAGCCTATTTATAGCCATCCAAGACAAAGTTTCTGCTTAGTTTCTTTCTGTAAGCAAATTCCAAAGCCAGGGATTTGACACACAAGACAAATGCTAATGTCTTCGGCTTAGATGAAGCCCATTTCTCAGCTCCAACACTCAAAGTGTTAATTCCAACTGGTAGCACATCAATGCTTACAAGATTCACAGCCATGCCTTTCTGCAGACACATCATATCACAGCTAAGCGTGGCTATTCTAAAGACCGTACCAGAGAAACCAGCCTAGAACCCACGTGGAGCTTAAGTTGTCTGGTCACAGCTTCTATCCCACCGTCCTCAAACGCTTGAAATGAGCACCAAAAAAAAAATCACAGAAGCTGGATAGGATGAGAAGGAAATTTCCTAAGAACTGCAGACATTTGTTATGACACTATTTAATATTCTAAAACACAGCTTTATGATGCAATGCAACAAAGATGCAGAGATGCTTATTACTCCTCTTAGGGTGAAAGGTGTCTGATATTTGTAGTGTTCCAGATAACGAGTAATTACTGAGTTTCTGTGAAAGATTAAGAGCCCATGCATAACTTATTTCATTTCAAAATAAGCTTCTGAGCAATGCCACAGGGAAGAAGAGAAGGACCGAAGATGCAATGGTATCCTCCACAAGGAGGATACAAACAGTGTAAGAATCTGCTCCAGCTTCACACCAGACAATTGTGGCACAATACAATTCCACTAGCACAGATCACCCTCCCTGCAAACCTGGGCACTTTCCAGCACACATCTGGAAAAGCTCCCAACCCGTAAAAGCAAAAGGTTGTTCTTGGCCAGCTTGCTATTCTCCGCTATTTTAAACATCATTCACGATAAGAGATTATATTAAAAAAACCTCAGTGGGGGAAAAAAAGAAACTCTATACAATCTGGAAGTTTCAGAAGGTAAGTTCAAGAGAAGTTCTATGCTCACCCATGGCAAATAAAATTTATTTGCACTTACCCCAACTGAATTACAACAAAACTCACAAGCTAAGTATTTAATTAGGCCTTAGCCATATTTGACTTAGAATGTTAATTCACAGCAAGCAGCACTCTCCCTTAAAAAAAAAAAAAAAAGTTAAATAAATCAGATCCTATACATTGTTTAGAATTTGCCTAAACAAATGCAACATGTTTTTGAAACAGAGGACTGCACTGCACTAATGACAATAGTTACCATCTACCTCAAATGCTATTGTTAATAAGCTGTAACATAATTGCTAATCTCCAACCTGAATACCATCTGCTTTTGCCCTGTTAGCTAAACTCATGGTTTTACTTAAGGTGTAGTTGTACATTTCAACAGATAGCATTTGTTTAGTAGTCCCTACAGTGTTCAATTTCTTATTGTGATGCTCTGAGACAGCTGATGTAATATTATTAAAATAAAACAAACATGAAATAATATTATTAAAATAAAACAAAAATTAAAATCATCCCGTAATGAAAATAAGTAGAGGGTTAAGTTGACCATTATAAGCAAAATCTCTAATTAACGTTTCAAATAGGGGACTTTATATAAATTAAACCGATCTCCCTAAATCAAACAAAGCAGAAAGGAGCTTCCAAATGAAAGAGTTCCTCAAAAAGGTGAAATTTGTCATTATTCTTCATAAATCTCAAACCCATAATATAGACACCTTGGAAAAGGAACTGAGACCAAGCCTAAGCCTAACTTAAACTAGCAAGCAGTAACTCTCAGATAAACTAGAGGTACAAAAACTAGATTGACCTTCCTAACATTCAATAGCAAAGTTACCACATACAGGTCAGAATATTGATAGCAAGTAAATTAGAGCTGATTTAACTAAATGCACAAAACTGCACTTCAAATTTGAATAATCCAATACCCTTAATTTAAATCAGTAATACAGATCAACAGTAATTAAAAGGCTAACTATCCAACTTAACTCATAAAAAATATCAAGTGCCACCGACATACAGAAATTAATAGTAGTGCCCCAGCTCTGTACTATTTATCCTATGCTGCCATCTCTTGGCTCCTGGTGATATAGCACCAAGCCATATCTCAAGGTTTAGCGCTTTTGTATTTGAATATACACAAATGACAAACTTGTAATTTGTAAACTACATCATGCATTATCGTATCCCAATTATTTTTGACTAGTGTACAACAGTAAAGCATTTAGATAAAAAACTGTATGCCTGAACTTCATAGAACCATAGAATGGCCTGGGTTGGAAGGGACTTTAAAGACCATTCAGTTCCAACCCCCCCTGCCATGGGCAGGGACACCTCCCACCAGAGCAGGCTGCCCAAAGCCCCATCCAGCCTGGCCTTGAACGCCTCCAGGGATGGGGCATCCACAGCTTCTCAGGGCACCCTGTACCAGTGCCTCACCAAAAGAAACTCAAGTTTTTTTTTTTACTCTGAGGAAATCTCCACCTAAAATCTAATTTAAATCTCCCCTCTTTTAGTTTAAAACCATTCCCCCTTGTCCTATCATTATCTGATTGAGCGAAGAGTCGCTCTCCATGTTTTTTTAGAAGTCTCCTTCAAGCACTGAAAGGCCGCAGTGAGGTCACCCCAGAGCATTCTCTTCTGCAGGCTGAACAGCCCCAGCTCCCTCAGCCTTTCTTCGCAGGAGAAGTGCTCCAGCCCTCTGAGCATCTTGGTGGCCCTCCTCTGGCCCCGCTCTAACAGCCCCACGTCCTTCTTGTGCTGGAGGCCGCAGACCTGGACGCAGCACTCCAGGTGGGGTTCACAAGGGCAGAGCAGAGGGGCACTATCACCTCTCTCCACCTGCTGGCCAACTTAGCAAGAATGCTTCATCCACAGGCTCCCCTTGACCGGGCAGCCTGTAGTAAACCCCAACCACAAGCTGTCTTTTATTGGCGCGGTCTTGAACTCTAACCCACAAGCTCTCAACCTGTCCACGGCTGTTTCTCAGAGGCAACTCTTCACAGCCAAACCATTCCATAACAGAGAGCAACACCCCCTCCCTTCCTGCTCTGTCCATCTCTTCTGAAGCATTTTGTAGCCCTCTATGCCAGTGTTCCAGTTACGTGATCTATTCCACCAAATTTCCGTGATAGCAATCAGGTCGTGTTTGTCGAATTGAGCAATAGTTTCCAACTCTTGCCTGTTTCCCATGCTGTGTGCATTGGTGTAGAGGCACCTCAGCTGGGCAGTCAGTCATACGACATTTCCAGAACCCTTCCTGATTGCTTTGGGACAGTTCACAAGTACCTCCCTATTGTTACTTTGAGTGACAGTGTTTTCAGGTATGCTTTCTTCACTCAGATGTGCAGCTTATGCCAATCAGACCTGTGGAGACATGCTGTATCATAGAAAAATGTATACACAAATAGCACGGATGAACTAAGCCGCAGATACACCCCAAGGATGGGACTTTGAGAGAAAAAACATCTATATGTGGTTTTACTTGTTTCCTTGGTCACTGGACTCATTTGGTACACAAATGTTACCCTACTTTGCAATGAACAGCCAATAGGGAAATACAAAGCTCCATTAGACAGAAAAAAATAAAGAAGGAATTTATTTGCTCCTATCAGAAAAAAAAAAAAAAAAAAAAAAAAGAGAAAAAGAAACACAAACAATTCGTGTCTCAAATCTGTTTAGACAATTTCCACTTGTCTCCAGCCCGTCTTGCAACCCGCAAGTCTCCCTCAGTTTTGGGCTCCGCACTACAAGAAGGATATTGACTTGCCCAAGCATGTTCAGAGAAGAGCATTGAAGCTGGTGAAGGGGCTAGAAGACAAGATTGAGGAGAGTCTGAGGGAACTGGGGCTGTTTAGTCTGGAGAAGAGGAGGCTGAGGGGAGACCTCATCATTCTCTGCCACTGCCTGAAAGGAGGTTGCAGCAAGGAGCATGTTGGTCTCCTTTTTCAGGTTACAAGCAATAGGACTTGAGGAAACAGTCTCAGGTTGAGCCGGGGGTGGAAGGTTAGATTGCACATTCAGAGAAAGGGTGGTCAACACTGGAATGGGCTGCCCAGGGACGTGGTGCAGTCCCCATCCCCAGTGGAACTGAAGCGGAATGTGGATGTGGCACTAAAGGACATATATAATTTGGTAATAGCAATCAGTAGGTCAGGTTGATGGTTGGACTTGGTGATCTTGAAAGTCTTTATTAACTTAGGTGATTCTATGAGCACAGGGCAGTCTGGTCTGTTAATACACCCCAGGACTGACAGAAAGAACATAGGTTAGTGTTCTGTACTTGGAGATACAGCACAGTTCAAAATCAGTTCAGCTACATTTGAAATTCTTATCAGCAACGAGCCAGAAATCAACTCACAAGGCCTACCTTGCCTCCATGGAGCAACAAAAAACAAAACAAAACAAAAACAACAGCAACTCTCACATGCACAGATGGTAGCACTGCAATTGTCAGGAAAGCATTCCCAAAATATGTTAAAACCATCTTAACGCAGAAGTTGTACAGCAATGACTGACCATAGCAAATTTATAGAAATTTGCCCTAAGCAGTAATAATGAGCTCACAGCTAAGCTTCGTATTTACTAGCAAAGGGAACAGTAGCCAAATTATATAGTAAGAACCTACAATACACATTAGCCCTCCACTATTCCCAAGTCACCTTGAATAACAAATCTTTTACAGGTGCTCCTACAAATGCTATAATTAAAATATGATCTCGCTCATACCTCTGAATGTATAGTCAAAAATCTCTCAGATTTATTTAAAAAATCTGGTCTGCTCTCCTACTAGCTTTTGTAAGTCTTCTATAAATAACTACTCATAGCACAAAGAACTGTGAGACATTTGAAACCAATGTCTGAGTAGAATGCTCTACAAAGGTCTACATCATTTACACAACTACATTGAACTCACTTCATCACTGCTATTTGTGCTTCAGTTACTGATTCCAACTGCTACAGGGACACATTCCAGCTAAGAGGATGCAAGTTACCAGAAGTTCCAATTTACCTTCCATGGTTCAATCCTTTTCAGACTTGGTCTTCTGTATTACAAGAAGTTTAGCACTGCCAGAACTAAACCCTATTGCACAACCACTACGGCATGCAGCCAATTTCTTTGCCATTAGAATTAAGCCTAAACATGTATGCATGCTTAAATTTACCTATATAAATTCTATGCAAGTGTTACTGAGCACACTGTACACATAGGATTTATTTAGGCCTGCTTGCAACTTTCAGTTGCCAGCACTGTGAAAGAAAAAAATTGAGATAGACTGTAAAAACAGGTGAATCATTTCAGTTTTAAGTGGGATAAGGAGAACAGCACACGGTTGTCAGATCAAGTGATATAGGAAGTCATAAAGGCAGAGATACATTACAGGATGAAAAATGCTCCCCTTGAACAGGGGAACATTGCCCAGTTTGAGCATCAGAGGAGTTGTATCCTGTAACAGAAACAGCAGCCTGAAAGCTAGATACCCAACGTAACAGAAACTTGCCTAATGGGAATAAGGAGTTGATACTGAGGAAGCTGAGGTAGGAAAAACTCACCACCAAGAGGTCATACATACTGCATTTTGCCACAAGTCAGAAGTGATCGCTAACACAGCTCTGGCCACACACATGCTAAGCAGTTTCAGAGAGCACAGGACCAGAATACACAGCTGCCAAAACCACAATTAGAGATTAGTTTGCAGAGTCTTGGGGAACACAGACTGCTGCAGATAAGAATGACTGAACGATGTTGTATTAACCCTTCACTGCAAGAAAGCACCCCAACAACTCCAGATCCATTATTCCACTCATTGCCTCATAGGACACTTTCCACTGCACCAGAAAATACCTGTTTTCTTCCCAAGGAAATCTTGGGCATCTACATTCTTGTAGTCCTGTCTGTTCCAGCCCATGACTGTCACCTTTTATTTTTCTCTGTTTCATTTCATCTTTCCTCATCCTCTTAACCATCTCAGCACAAAAGTTTCAGATTTTAAGCAGATTATAGGAGTTCTAATTTCTCCAGGGACAATGGTGCTTGGTATTTCCAACTCTATCCATTATTCCAACAGCCCACAAAAACTGGACTGAACAAAACAAAAAAACACACACCTATATTCCAAGTGTTCACATACTACCTGTACATGACAGATCTGGATTTTCAAGCCCAAGACCCACAGCCCAAAGCAAACTTGTGAACATCACCAGCTTAGACCTTCTGAAAGCAGCAGGATAACATATTGCCAGAATCACAGGGGTTGGAAGGGACCTTAAAGGCTACCTAGTTCCAACGCCCTCGCCATGGGCAGGGACACCTCCCACCAGACAAGGTTGCTCAAAGCCCCATCCAGCCTGGCCCTGAACACCTCCAGCTTCTTTGGGAAACCTCCTTCAGTGCCTCACCACCCTCTGAATGAAGAACTTCTTCCAAATCTCTAGTCTAAATTTACTCTTTTCTAACTTTCTAACTTTCCTAAACTTGATCGTCCTCAGGGCCCTCCTCTGGTCTTGTTCTAATATGTCCATGTGCTTGTTGTGCTGGGGACCCCAGGGATGAACGCAGCATAGGATCTCACAAGAGCAGAGAGGATCTCCTCCCCCAACCTGCTGGCCACACTCCTCTGCTGATGCAGCCCAGGACAGTTGGCTTTCTGGCTGCAAGTGCACACTGCTATCTCATGTTGAGCTTCTCATCCACCACCACCCTTGAGGTCCTTCTCCTCAGGGCTGCCCTCAATTCATTCTCCTCCCAGGCTGTACTTGCGCTTGGGATTGCCCCAGCCTAGGTGCAGGACCTTGGGCTTGGCGTTGCTGAACTTCATGAGGTTCGCATGGGCCCACCTCTCAAGGTCCCTCTGGACAGCATCCCTTCCCTCCAACATGTCAATTGCACCACACAGCTTGGTGTCATCAGCAAACTTGCTGAGGATGCTCTCAATCTCACTGTCCATGTTACCTCACTTCACCAACAGGTACCAAAACAACTTCACTGCCTCTTTCAGTATCATCAACCAAAAGCTTTTACTTCCAGATTATCAGTCAGTTTGAATCTGAAAAAGAAACAGGTTACATGGGTAGTTAAGCAGGTGTATAAGGTTACCACGTAATGCAAAAAACAAGCAGAATTAGTGACCCCACAAATACATGGTAGAATTCTTCAGCATGGGTATAGAACAACACAGGATTTACACTTTGGTTCACTTTTCCACATTGCTCAGTTGCTTCTGAGAATGACAGTTTAATAAATGCTGTGTTGTCTGAGAAAATTGAAGTGCCTGTCATCTCCAGAAAGGTAGTTTGGGTTATTTTGTGTATTCCCTCCACCCACACAAAAAAAAGGTTGCAAAGAGTCTTTTTTTCCTTGAATTGGCACTACAATCACACGTACTTGAGAAGTACAAATCTAAAAGCAAAGACTGAACTTGAATTCTATGATTAATAAAGCTACAGGCTGAGCACTTAATGAGCAGCTAATAAGGATTTGTCTCCTAGCTTCTAAAAAAAAATACCTCATAACAAGGATGGCTCATACCACACCAAATCTACCCAGGAACTGCTGTAGTTTGTTTTACATAACACTTGTGAAGGAGCAGAGAAGTGTTAATAACAGGGTGGAGAGAGAAAAATGGAAAGACCAACTGCTGATTCTGAGCAACTGAAATCATATACCAGAAGCCAGCAGAAATCTTAGTCAAAATACTTCAATCACCTCACAGGCCACAGAGAGCTCATTTTAAGTTAACAAATGTAAAGAATACAGTTTGATCTTCAAGAGGAGATTATATATCTATTGTATATCTATGAAATAAATCAAAATCTAGAATGATTAACATGTGCAGAAGGGAAGTACTTTTAAACCAACACTTAAAAATAAAACAAGGCACCAAGTTATGAACTGTGCTTCATGAATTGAGAGTCAATACCTGAACAGTCGTAGTCACTTTCTTTATTTTCCTCTTGGATAAATAAAATGGATGCTGCAGCATGCTTTGCTGTGTCTTATGTGGATGACCGAAGTCCAAGAAAATATGGTTTATGCAACACAATACGAGCAATGCCTCAGTGCCCAGTTCTGAAAGAGCATCCTTCCATCCAACAAACTCACAATTGTTCAAGATAACAAAAAGGATACCTTAAAGACTAATCTGAAATTGCACAAATAAAGCTGAGAGTCTGTAACAGCCTAGTTCCTGTGTGCTAAATGAAATCCAGCCCCACTGAATTAGCAACAGAACTCCACCTGCTTTTTGCTTCTGAAACTCCCACTCTACAGGACAGAAAAAGAGTTCCATGCTAGCATCGATTTCTAAAAAACAATGTAGTATGGATAACCAGTTACTGGTTCAGTTTTGCTGAATGTTTATTAACAACACTTTTTGCTTCCTCTTCACAAGAGAAGTTACTGCGCATTCTTCTGGTATTTGTAATGCATTCTTAATTACTCCCTCCATGCCTCCCCAGCATGTTTTACAATGACTGAGAAGGGAATGCTTTGGACCTACACTGCCTTGAACCAAAAGCAATTATCACAAAGTAATAAGCATGCCTAATTGCTTGATCCATCAAAATGCATACAAGAATGTCAGGCTAAAAACCATTCATCCCACAAAGAGAGAAACCTACAGATGCCAACTAAATGCTAATACAACCTTCTGCTTCAGAAACCATCCGCTTCCATGTCTGAGTACATATGCTCAGCAGCAGTTTTCGGAGAGAAAATACTGTTGCGTGGCACACATACTATTGAATTCCCTTCCCTAAAAATTATCTGGCTCCAAGTAAGGGAGAGTTCCCAGCTCACCCTGATCCCCTTTCCCACAATGCGCATTACTTGGCTGTACCATGTGTTTCTTCCTTCAGGGACTACCTCAAAGGGAGCACTAGTAGGTACACAGGCATATCTAAACTATACTGTGAGTCATGCTGCCAAGAAACCAAAACGAGTTTTAGAACCAGTAAAGCCACCACAAGCTATAATATTTCCAGAACAGAACACGAGCAAATACCACGGCACAGCCCTTCGCCAACGCCAGCTGGTCCTCACACTTCTTTTTGCTCAGACCAACACAAAGGAGCTTTGTGTTCTCACAAGATGGTATGCAAGATTTGTTCAGAACACTGCCCACCTTCACACTGTAAAAACAGATAAAAAATAGGTTCAGCTCTTCTTCTGGCTTCCCTTTGCCTTTTGCAAAGCTAATGCAGTTCCTGATTTTCCATCAGTGCTGCTGTTATTGCAATGCCTACACATTGCCGACTCACACCACTCTCTCCCCCCTAACAGAGGCTGTCTTTGCTACACACAAAGATTGCAAATTGCTTTCCAAATTGCAGCACAGTCCTCAGTTTTCACCTTTGATATAGCCACTACCAAAAGCAATGAGTGCTTACACAAACAAGAACATTTTCAAAGCAGATGGAAGACAAGAAAAAAGGCTTTGGCATCTCCTGGACAGAGTTTAAATCAGGAACAGGGTAAAATCCATGCAATAAACAGGGATGAGGAATAGTATTGGAAGATTTTCACAAATCAAAAATTTACTTCTAAAATTAGAAGACATCATTAAATCAATGCTCACTTTAGACTAAGACGACTTCTAAAGCAAATAGCACTGTTATAACTTCTAGTTAGTAAAAGAAGTCTGTCTGATGTTGCTTTTCTTCCTCCTAATACTACATAATTGCAAGAATGAAAGAAGACACCAGAAACAGTGCTTGACCATTTCCCTTTCCTTACAAAAAATAAAGATCACATTTTATTCCCTAGAACCAAAACATTATTCCAGTATCTCTTCAACTCCTGAAGCGTTGACTCAAAAGCTCAGGAATATGCAGGAAACAGGCTAATGAAGATACTTTTTATTCACAGAGTTAGAGAATGTTTTGGGTTAGAAGGGACCTTAAAGATCATCTAATGCCTTCTAAGTGTCATTGTATACAACTGTATACAACTATGATACATAGTTGAAGGTATACAACCTTCTATTAGCCATCACTTTTTAAGGCTGAAGAAATCCAATCCCTCCAAGTGTGTCTCCTCTTACCCTGTGTACTCCTGCTCCCTAAATATCTTGGTGGCCCTTCACTGGATGCACAGCGCTGCTGGGCAGCCCAAAACTGGGCCTGCTCTGGAGTACTGCACACAGCACTCCAAATGCTGTTTCAAGCACCAAACTGAGCTGAACAGTAACTTTTCTGGACATGCTCGCTACACTCTTGCTAACAGGTCAGGACTCAGTCCATTTTTGCTTCAAGGGCACACTGATGACTTGTGCTCAGCTTCTTCTCTACGTCAATGCCAAACTCTTCCTCTACAAAGCCACTTTCTAGTCACTCTGCCCACCCCCACCTTTACCACCAGCTACGGTTACTCCAGCCCTAGGATTTTGTATTTGCCTTTGCTGAGTCTCATGCGGCTTCTCTTAGCCCTTTCCTCCAGTCTATCAAGGTCCATCTGAACAGCAGCACGAGCTTCTAGCCCATCAACCACTTCCTCCAGTTTGACAGCCTGCAAGCTTGCTGAAGGTACACTGTGTCCTGTCTTCCATGCCCATTTAAGACATCAGATCAGTCCTGATGTGAAACCCTTAGACGTGATCTGCAACCCAAGCAGTCGTAGATCAAACCCCTTTATACGCACTTGTTGCCAGAAGCATCACTACACTGAGCAGAAAGGCAGGTGCCCTCTTCACCACCTCGCTCTCACATACAGCTACCACACTCGCAATACTTGCACTCGGTTCCAGCTTCGTTAACGGTCTATGAAGGAGAACATTCAACAGATATGGTTGTAAAAATTTACTTTCACCAGAATTTTTAACCAATATTTTCATTCTGTTGAACAAAAACGCAATTTCCAGAGCTCCTTAAATAAATGTTTAAAAAGAAGTTACCTAATTTTACAAAAGAACCACACTGAATAATTTTTGCCTACCACTTCAGCAGGATTTTACAAACATGTTTATGCACACACACAAACTAAATTAAGATGTTCAATATCGACCAGAAACTAGTAGTCAATCTCATATGCAATTAACAAAATTACAGAAGGTATTCCTGGCCCAGCTACTGCAGTTCCTATTAAATTTTTAGTTCTCAACTTCAGATTCCAAATGTAAAGTTATTTCTATTTCAAAGTTATAAACAGCTCATTTTTTAAAAAGTATAATACTTTTTTTTTTACGAAGTTTCTTCCTCCACTTTTCCTATATTGCTTCCAATAAAACTCCAAGAGCACACGACAGCTAGCCAAATATTAACAAGCCTAAGAAGACAGAAGTAGTTTCTGGAACACGATGCATTAGAAAAAATAAGGTAAAGAGAAGCTAAGATTAAGCAAGTGACAAGTTCAAACTGATACCTCATTTGTAGTCTACAAAAACAGCTGCCACAAATAAGGATTTCTGAACCAGCACTCCACTTGTCTGTGAGAAGAGCATACCTACTTCAGAGCTGAACTACTAATTAAAGAATCACATTGTTTCCCTAAAATAGTTCACCATTTGAATAATTCAGGTTCCAGTTTCTACTTAGACAAATACAGAAAGCTCAACCACAAAAAAGGAAGACGTAACTGTTCAAGGATGCCATGGGCTGATCAGGAGAAGAAACAGGCATTTTGTGAAATCAGAAATAAAACACTTCTGGCAAAATGTCAAGAAAGACAACTTTGCCGTTTTTCAGTAAAAGCAGGCAGAAAGTTTAAATGCAAGACAGAAAAAAAACTTGAATTAATAAAATTTACATTTATATTTCAATTTTAACTAGTTATAAGCTATATAAAGGTACTCAGGTAATAATTCGCCATTAAAACACGAATGTCTGTTTTCAGCTTCACATAGCTTTTCATTCGACACTTTTTGTGTTAAGGAGATGAAACATGGCCAGCGCAACCACAAGGTTGTTTTTTTGTTTTTCTTTGTTTTTCCATTTTAGGTTGGAGTGAGAATGCTTCCTCTTCTATCATTTCAAGATATTCAAAGGAAAAGGAGAAATAAATGAACGGCTCTTCCAACTCTACAAGATCTACTCCTCTAACATTCCACCTCCATTATACCGACTGTCCACACAGAAACAAAGGATCATTCACACAGAATGGTTCGACTCTGCTCCAGCAGCAAACACATATAAATCTAAATATCTAAAGACATTTGACAACAGCTTGACACTTCCCATTTCACCCACAAATCCTGAATTATGCAACTTCTCTGATATTCTTACCTGTAATTTTGTATCCATATGCAGCTAGCTGTCCAGCCATATATTCACCATCTGAATTATTGTGAGAACATCCCCACGTACGAATCCAGATTTTCTGAACACCAGGAATAATGCTGTTAAGTAGAAATGAATCAAAAAGGCAAGTTAAAAGACAAACGAGCTTCCCCTTTAAGCCCAATGAACAGACTCAATTGTAATTCTCCAAAAACATAGTAAGCAGTATCAGCTCCAGAACAGCTGCATAAGGACATCGTGATTATGCCACTTTTGTGTAGTGGAGTATCGTGTCTGGCTGGGATGGAATTAGCTTTCTTCCTGGCCACCCATATGGTGCTGTGCTTTGGACTGGCGACTAGGACGGTGTTGATAACACACCCATGTTTTAGCTACTGCTAAACAGTGCTTGCACAAAGTCAAAGCCTTCTTTTCACACTGCACATTCCCCTGCAAGTAGGCTGGGGTTATTCCATACCATGTGACATCACTATCAGCAATAAAAACTGGGAATTTGATCTTTCCAAAATAGTCCCCGTTCTAAGACTGGCTGGGCACTGGTCTGCTACAGGAGGTGGCGATTCCACACCTTTCCTTCAATTACTAAACTAGCTTCATCTCAAGCCACAAGTTTTAGCTTTTGCTCTTCTGATTCTCTCCCGCAGCCTGCTGGAGAAGGATCAGGGAGCATCTGGGTGGGTATTTAGTTGTGGGGCAGGACCAGCTCACGAGTACCTGATAACATTTTCAATACTTCTGAGCTTGAATAAACAGTAAATCTCAGAACAGGTGCAAAGCTCTTTTTAAGCAAGACAAGCACTTTTCCGAACACGTGTAAGTTTTGAATGCAATACAGTTTCAATATTGTTTTAATACCAAGAGTCTTCATTCCCTCCACAATTCCTCCCAGCTTCCCAGAGAAACACCTACACTTCTAAAGGGAAAACTGATTTAAAAGTCTATCTTGGGACAGGCGTTTTTTAAGCAGAAAGTTAAAAACAAAAAAGTAAAGACATTTGAATAAGACAGACACACAGAATTATCTAACAAGCTTAAAACAGTGGTGGAATTTCTAGACACGTTAGAGTTATATCCTTGCCTGTCTCACTGAAATAATAGTGAAAGCTCTTTAGTAATTTATGGCTGTCTTCTTCAAGAGAAAAAACATGGGTTAGGACTCCTTAAGTCAGCTCTAGAGCCATTCCGAGCAACAGTTCTTGGTGCCAATTCAATTACCACAGTCATTTTGATTTGTTTTCAGGTTTTGATTTTTTTTTTTTTTAAGAGAGTAACATGAGGGAAAGGTTTTCTTGTGCTGTGACAGTTTGCGTGACAGGTTGCCTTCATTACCTCCATTTGCATTTTACAATATCCACAATGGATCAGATAAAGAAAGATATACAGATAAAATATGATTTGCAACTGGGACTTGAACATCTCACTGTTTTAAAGGTAGGTCTTCCTATGTAAGTGAGTTCTCAAGCAAGTTCCTTCACTGCATGTCCTGTGTAAGTTTTCGACTATTCTGTATAACACTTTTATGCAACACAAATAAGAATTATGGGAAATTTCACACACAGTGCACACACAGTTCTCATTCTGACCTATTAAGCATCAGTTTCTCACCATCCTCACTATTTTGTTTATATTTCCTATTCCAGATGTCAAAAGACTACTCCAGGACTGCATTCTGAAGAGCTCAGCTTCTATTGAAGTAATTAAAAAGAAGTAATTTTTAATAGAATCATAGAGTATCTCAAGTTGAAAGGGACCCATAAGCATCATCAAGTCCAACTCCTGGCACCACACAGGTCTACCCAAAAATTCAGACCATGTGACTAAGTGCACAGTCCTAACGCTTCTTAAACTCCGATGGGCTTGATGCTGTGACTGCTTCCCTGGGGAGCCTGTCCCAGTGCACAACCAGACTCTCAGTGAACCTCCTCCTGATGTCCAGCCTAAACCTCCAGTCTCAGCTTGACACCATTCCCATGGGTCCTATCACTAGTCACTACAGAGAACAGGTCAGCGCCTGCCCCTCCACTCCCCCTCATGAGGAAGCTGTAGGCCACAATGAGGTCTCCTCTTAGCCTCCTCTTCTCCAGGCTGAACATGCCAAGTGACCTCAGCCGCTCCTCATGTCTTCCCCTCTAGGCCCTTCACCATCTTTGTCGCCCTCCTCTGGCCACTCTCTAACAGCTGAATGTCTCTTTTGTACTGTGGTGCCCAGAACTGCACACAGTACTCGAGGTGAGGCTGCACCAGCTCAGAGTAGAGCGAGATGATCACCTCCCTCGACCGACTAGCAATGCCGTGCTTGATGCACCCCAGGATACGGTTGGCCCTCCTAGCTGCCAGGGCACACTGCTGGCTCATATTCAATTTGCTGTCGACCACGACACCCAGATCCCTCTCTGTGGGGCTGCACTCCAGCGTCTCGTCCCCCAGTCAGTACGTATAGCCAGGGCTGCCCCGTCCTAGGTGCAGGATCCGGCACTTGCTCTTGTTAAACTTCATGCAATTGGTTTCAGAAATGCTTAAGCAACAGGAACTGTATTTCTAGCCCAATTACTTCATTACTTGATATCTCAATCATAAGTGATGTCTACGAAGAGTTGTCTAGGAGAAACTTGCTTAGGGGATTATTATTCATTATCATTCCATTTTATAAACACTATTCATTTTTATATTGTATTCAGATTTTATATTATGAGACAATGGGAACTTCCACCTTATCTTTAGAATTTGACAATGCACATGAGATATGAAGAAGGAAGAAAGAAAGGGTTTTCCCTGTTACCCCAAGAAGAATTTACCTGTCACTTGGGGGATCATCATCCGTCTGAGCACTTTGTTGTGAGCTGCGTTTTCGCACTTTTGGAAAAACATTCTTTCTTACAAACTGCCGATCATGGGGTTTCAGATCTTGTGCTGACACAATATCTTCAATATCTTCAAGCACTGAATCACAGGCAGCAGGCATCTTTGAGAAGCATTAAAGAATGGTATTAGCAAGCACTTGAGTACAAAGTCAGGTTCTAACACCTACTACATATGTCCTCACAAAGAAAAGTCAGATATACATATACCTGCAATATAGCATACATGAGGGACCTTCAGCACACAGACAATTATCCCAAGATATTTCCTGATACTGTCTTCTCCTGACATCCCTCTGACAGGCAGGGAGAGAGACACAGAACATAAGGGGTTTTTGTTTGTTTGTTTGTTTTTTGAATAACCTGTACCTTACCTTCTATTTCAAAAACCCTGCAGCTCCTTTGACATCACATATCCAAGATACAAGTGTTCTTAATCGCGTCAGGCATCATAATGAAATAATGAGTTCATGTTATATGATATACTTCTGCTCACATAACATGAGAAGAATTGTGAGACAGCATTCAAATGCCTGCACAGGAGCCTGTTGTGGATCTTTTATGTGTGTGCTGAAAGTAGGTGCACAGTAGTTCAACTTGTCTTCATAGTCCATTAGAATACAAAACAACCAGAACATTCCTAGAATTCCTGACCCCCCAGGCTTTTCATCTTCATTCATTCATTCAGCATGACAGCACAATCAAAACTTCTGTCCTCAGGTGCAAGATGTTAAACAAGCACACCCAGCTAATATAAAGTATTACGATCTGACTAATACAATTTTAGTGATCTTTTAGCATATTCAGTTCTATTTTCCATAAGAAAGTAAATACTTCTGAATTTTTGCATGCTTCTCATCAGTAAAGGTATTATGTATACACATACACACAAATATGTATATATACATATCTCCTAGTAAATCTCAAGACCCAGAGCAGAAAAAGGTGATTTGCTAAAGCCTACAAAAAAAGTTACTGCCTTAGTTAACATACTTCACTTAATTCTTAACCAGAAGTAAGTCTTATCTACTGCTGCAAACCTGGCTTGGCATGTGTCTCAAGAGAAAACAGTTTACTAAAGAGGTTGCACAGAGACACTTCACAAAGTTCACAGAAAAAATACAACACTGCCCTAACGGAGAGTGAAGAATGAAACAAACAAGGCCTTAATTTCTGTAAAACAGATTTGGGGATCAGAAAATTCAGGCTACTGGTCTACAATATTCTTTCAGATTTTTCTCTTGAATAATTTAGGAATGTAAGAAGTAAAACGCCTCTACCTTTTTCCAAGTGTTTTTGTCGGTCTTGCAAAATACATTTCTAAGTAAAACTTCACACAACTTGAACCATTACACCTCTGTGTAACTTAAGCAAGAGCATAACAACATCACAGAGAGGATGCACCTGACATTAAGACATCTAATTATTCATCATTCTTCTAGAAGAAAAATACCAAGATCTTTTTTAAAAAAATGTGAAGGATAAAGGAGCTGTGAGAAGTCTTGCAATAAAGACCCTTGAAATAAGCAGTTACTCTACAAGTTTATCAGAATTCCCCCTCAGAAGCTCCATAACAGTGCAGACATTTACTGGCTTAGTATTACTGAGTCAGCATTACCATTAAGCTACAGACATCTAGCTCACTAAGCTACTGTTTTGATCTACATAGACTTTCCACGACAGAAGTTTAAACAACAAAAGCTAATGGAGGTGGGACGAGTAATGCAGAAGCTTCAGTTTACATAAAACCTAACTTCAGAGATGAACTGGCTTCCAAATTTAGTCCTCTGTCTTCTCATCTAGGTACATGCTCGCTACATCTCTGAGCAAACACTTAATAATGGTAACATGTATTTCTAAAGAACTTTATTTTAAAAACAAGAAGCTGAAATTTTCTGCTTCAGTGTCAAATACTAAACTGAACACAAATAGGATTTGCCTTACTAGAGGTCATATCACTACCTCGTCCTGCAAAGCATGCACATATACTGAAAATAAGATTTTATCCACCAAACTAAACATACTTTAAACAGCTATACCGAAATACAGACACCAGATAAAGATGTCAGTTAAATGCTTTTTAAACGATCTTACAGGAACTGAGAAAGGGATGGCAGGTAGTTTTCTGGTTTCTCAGAAAGTAACAAGACTAGAAGGAACTACTCCTACATCTTCACTACAAATCTGTTCTGCTGCAAACAAGTGAGGGTAGATTTTCAGTTATCAGCAGGGCTTTATATGGAAATGCAAACACCAAAAGACAAAACGAGGCAAGTTTATACAGTACATAACAAACAGCATGGCTTAACTGTTCAGGTGCTGGCTCATCCCAACATATAAATGCTTCCCCCACGCCAACTCCCTTTGTGTGCCTAAGCCCGCTCTAGCTCGCAATGCTCTACATCGCTAACACTGCAGAGGAAAAAAAAGGTGACATCCCTTACGCTGCCTTATCCCGCTAACAGAACACAGGAATATGTAATCAACTCAACCCAGGGAAGGAAAAAAAATGTTTTGGTTTGGACCCCCACTCTCTTCTAGAAACATTTCTGATATAACGGAACAGCTTGCAAAACAAATAATCGTGATTTATTTCCATGGCCCACAAAAGAAAGAACACAGCCTAAAATTCATACCTTTTTAAGCAAGATTGAAATCCCTTTGGACAATAAACCTGGAGGGAAGAAAAAACAAAAAGATATGGCATGAACTACCAGAACTATCAGACAGAAAACCACGAGCGGAAGTTGCCACCCATTAAGTACTCATTCTTCCATTGCAGAAATCTGTTTTCTACTTTGACATGCATAAAGCCTCCAGAGGATAAGATGGGGTACACCTGCTGACTGTCTGACAAGCTGCAATGCTTGCCAAATTTTCCCCGTTCTTCCCCGAGACAGTAATCTTGATGTCCTTGTTTTATAGAATCATATTTTTGTGAGAGTCTGATGTACCCTTTCAGACTTCTCCTCCTCCAGATTTTTTTAAATCTTCGAACAGGAGTTTTAAATTTGGATCAAAAGAAGGGAAAGGGACAGACTGACAAGGAGAACACACTTTCATAAGCTTAATTTCCTTCAAGAATTTGATTAACAGTAAAGTTAAGCTAATGGCATTCACAACTTTTTATTATTACGGACTTCCAGAGGGCACACTTGGAATTGTTTGGGACACTGGCAGGGAGGGTCCCTTGGGAGTCAGTCCTCAAGGGCAGAGGGGTCCAGGAAGGCTGGACACTCCGCAAGTAGGAAGTCTTCAAGGCGCAGGAGTAGGCTGTCCCCACATGCCCTAAGATGAGCTGGCGGGTAAGAAGACTGGCGTGGCTGAACAGGGAACATTTGCTGTGCATTCAGGAGAAAGAGAGTTTGTGTCCTGTGAAAGCAGGGACAGGCAACTCAGGGAGAGTACAAGGAAGTTGCCAGCATATGCAGAGAGAAAAATCAGGAAGGCTAAAGCCCACTATGAGCTCAACCCGACCACTATGGTCAAGGATAGCAAAAAATGTTTTTACAAATATATTAACAGCAAGAGGAGGGTCAAAGAGAATCTCCATTCTTTACTGGACACAGGGGGGAACATGACTACTGAGGATAAGGAAAATTCTGAGGTTCTTAACGCCTTATTTGCATCTGTCGTTACTAGCCAGACCACTTATTCTTGGGGTACTCAGCCTCCCGACATGGAAGTCTGGGACAGGGAGTAGAATAACCCCCCACAGTTCACATGGTAAAAGTTAAAGACCTGCTGCTCCACCTCAGCTCTCACAAGTCAGTGGGGCCTGATGGGATCCATCCAAGGGTGCTGAGGGAGTTGGCTGATGTGATTGATGGGTGGCTTTCCATCATCTATCAGCGGTCTTGGTCATCTGGAGAGGTCGCAGATGACTGGAGAGTTACTAATGTGACACCCAACTCTAAGAAGGGTCATAAAGAGGATGTGGGGCAATACAGGCCTGTCAGCTTGACCTTGGTGCTAGGAAAGGTGACGGAACAGGTCATCTTGAATGAAATCACACAATGCATGTGGGACTGGGCCCAGCCAGCATAGGTTCATGCAAGGCAAGTCCTGCCTGACCAGCCTCATCTCCTTCTACAACTGGGTGACCTGTCTGGTGGATGAGGGAAAGGCTGTTGATGTAGTCTACCTAGACTTCAGCAAGGCCTTTGACACGGTCTTCCACAGCATTCTCCTGGAGAAGCTAGCAGCCCATGGTTTGGGCAGGTACACTCTGTGCTGGGTTAAAAACTGGCTGGACAGCCAGGCCCAGAGAGTGGTGGTGAATAGAGTGAAATCCAGCTGGAGAATGGTCACCAGTGGTGTTCCCCAGGGGTCGGTGTTGGGGCCCATCCTCTTTAATATCTTTACTGATGATTTGGATGAGGGAATTGAGCGCACCCTCAGTGAGTTTGCAATGACACCAAGCTGGGGGGAAGTGTGGATCTGCCGGAGGGTAGGAAGGCCCTGCAGAGGGACCTGGACAGGATGGGTCGATGGGCAGAGGCCAACAGGATGAAGTTCAACATGGCCAAGTACCGGGTCCTGCACTTTGGCCACAACAACCCCATGCAGCGCTGCAGGCTTGGGGAAGGGTGGCTGGAAAGCTGTGCAGAGGAAAGAATCTGGGGGTGCTGGTTGATGGTGGCCTGAACCGAGCCGGCAGTGTGCCAGGCGGCCGAGGAGGCCAGCGGCACCCCGGCCTGTGTCAGGAACCACGCCGACCTCCCCCTCCCCAGGGGCTCCCGGCGCCGCCGCCCGCCAACGGCCGGCAACGGCCTCCAACCGCCCGCCGCGCGCCGCTCACCTCAGCTGGGCTCCGCCATCACGGCCCGGCCGCCCCGCCCACACCGCCACAACGCGCGCGGGGCTGGGCGGGCCGCGACGGCGGCCGGCGGTGGGCAAAAGAGTGCGGCGGGGCGCGGCCGCCCTGAAGGCCCCGGGTTTCCATCACCCCTCAAAGCCTGTCGCTGTTTGGGCTTGTGTTTTATTTCCACTGTTCCACAGAGTCCAAAACTACTTGGGCTTTTCCATTTAAATCAGCTCGGAAGACGTTGGTTAACACACTTAACTCTGGGGGGCTGAAGTTCCTCACACTGTTTTTCCCCAGTCTAGCTCTAGGAGCAACCTTTCCCATCAGTATTTTGGGATATACACATCAGCATGTGTACACACGTGAATCAGGAAATGTAGGACTCCGAGCAGCCAGATTAAGTTTAAGGTTACGTTTCCTTGCAGATCAAAGCACAATACCATTGCTCTGTTTAATGCTCACGGTTAGCCTAGGAAGTTTATTTATATGACACCTTCATTTTTTGAGATGGCCTGCTTTGGATTATAAGACCCACCATCCTTGTAATTGTATTTCACACATTAAGCTGCTCTCTTCCCGTGGAATCTTTATTTCACTGAAGATAGCAATTTATAGTCTCCCTCAAACTGGAGGGGAAGGGAATGACAGCCCCAAGTGTATTCTATAATAGGCCTATTGGTCTGCTAGTAGATAAAATTTGGCAACTTGTTGGTGTGAATATCACTTCCCTTCCCTCTCCTTTTTCTTAAAAATGGTGCTTATTTCATGGCACTCTTACCTGGCAATGTTCACAAGCACAAACAAAAACAACAACAAAGATAACAATAAGAAGAAAGTAATGGGATGCATTTGAAAAGGAAAACTGGGACAGAAAGAATCAAGCACTTAACTGAAATCGATCTTTAAGAACAACTCATTCTGGGCAGGACTAAAGCACTCTTAATATCACCTGGCCTTATGATAAAG
The DNA here is from genome assembly GCA_011076525.1 of Nettapus auritus. Classification (NCBI taxonomy): domain Eukaryota; kingdom Metazoa; phylum Chordata; class Aves; order Anseriformes; family Anatidae; genus Nettapus; species Nettapus auritus. The sequence goes on from CM021766.1 coordinate 50,617,316, forward strand.
TCATGGTTACAGTTTAACATACATTTACCTTCATGATTGATCCTTGTTTAAACGCATGTACTTTTCAGAGATGTTCTCCGTGAGACACAACGTGATGTGCAACTCATTATTTTTGCAGCATTTTTAGCCCAGAAGACAATTATCTTATAATCAGTAGATGCATTAGTCTATTTTAGACATCCTTCTTCACAGTACGGTATAAGTAGTCCTTGGTACGTCAGTAAGTAGCGATATATGTATTACCAATCTTTGTGTTTTAAATGCTTTCCTAGCGGGTTAGGGATTATCTTCCCTTTTCAGTTTCCTGTGTTTATTTTTTTAGTTATTTCATTTTCAGTCCTTGAATTAAACTTGTCTATTCTGGGATCACTGCCCTACCGCACAGTTATCTTGACTAGCCAAGTGTTAGTTAGCTCTGTGGTTAAACAAAACTGGGCAGACATCAGCACTCTTTTGTGGTTGACTAAAAGAGCAGAGCACAGATAGCCTGCAAGACCTATCCAAAATCTCCAGATGGCCAAGATTCACAGAACGGTATTTATTAAGGGGAGGCAGTGAGCTCCCAGAGCAGCTCCCAGGCAGGAATAACAGCAGCTCTCTGCAAGTCCCATACCTAGTGACAGAAATAGGCCATGCTGATCAGTTTCAGCATGATCCAGCAGAGCCCTTACTTTGTCCCACTGCCAAGAATTCGTAATATCAAGCAGCCCTTGTGCCAGCACAGTCCTATTTAGCCCTAGGATGTAGCGACAACATGGAACGCACCCTGTAAGTGCTTTTGAAGCTCACAAGTCTACACTGCTTTGGAGAATATTCATAATAATTAATTAATTAATAATAATAATAATAATAATAATAATAAAATCGAGTTGCACAGAGACTTCTGGTAGTGCCCCAGCAGGTGGAAAAGGACGCAGATGAGTGTGGTAAGAAAGCTTCGCTATGCCCTCCTGGGAAAGTTGCTTTTTAAGACAGCAGCTGGAAGTCCCAGCACTGACCTTGAGAAGACTGGCAATATAATTTTAGTCCCTGAGTGTTCCCCCAAAAGAGCTTTAGGATATGTGCTTCCCAGACGGCCTGCGTAGCTTACTTCCTGCTGCCCAGGAGTGATGGACTCAGGCTCCAGTCTCAGCCTGGCTTACCACCTAAAGTCATTCCAGGTTTTGCAGAAACAGGTACACATTTTGGAAATACAAATACTACTAGGAAAATAGGAAAATAAAATACAAAACTCAGGTTTAGCTCAGGGTTAGTAAGAGGTACATCCTTAGTTGTTTTAGAGTATCTCAACTAATGGCCTTATGGAAGGGAAGCAGCCAGGGAAGTGAGGGCCCAAAGCTTTTTGATAACCTTTTTCTCTGATCACTAACATGCAGCCCAGGGTAGGGGACTAAGCAGGAAAGATTGCAGGAAAGAAACAATGAATCCTAAAGTTAAATACAACAAATTAGATTTCTTCCTCCATTCCTTCAGTTTAGGAGGATCTATCTACTCTTGTGTCAGCAACACTCAGACTTGACAGCTACTCCATTTTTTTTTTCCTGTTAGACATTGCACTTTCTCCCTGACAAATTTTAGAAAGAAAAAGGTTTAAAGAAACTCCCAGTCTTCACAAAGGCAAAACATTCTACTAATCTTTGCTTAGATGTCAAGTAATATGCAGGCAGATCATGAGAAAAGCAAAATAGGAAGATGAACTCTATTTGTTTTTGTTAATATCCCTCTACCAACAGGTAAAGGTTTCTAAATTGATTAATCTTGAGAAACGTTGACTCCAAGAACACCAATGGCAATGCACGTTGACAAGATCAGAAGAAAAAATGTTTTTTAGGCTTTCTATATAAAACTAAAATTGACGCTTCTAAACATGTAGTAAAGTCTCAAACTACAAAAAGCACCTTACTAACTTCCATAATTTTTCTACAACAAAAATATTTGTGTCTGAGTTGAGACAGCAGCATAATTTACTTGTTCAAGTGTAAGTCAAAAAGAGTAGAAAGTGTTAAAGTCTGTCATTTGCAGGGGGCAGTTCTCTCTAGGGGTTCAAGGGAAAGACCGTCCTCTTTTTTTATTTATTTTATTTTATTGAGAAGCGACCTCCCCAGAAGTAAACTCCTCTATGTGAAGGACTGTATAGCTGCCCATCAGTCAATCTGACAGATTTCTCAGGATTCTTTTTCCATCTGCTGGCAGCTAAGAAATGCAGCATATGTAGGCCACAATGGTGCCTACCTGAAACCAATGTTTGTATGCTGAGTAATGTTGAAGCACGCTGTGCTAGCTCAGAGGAGCAGAAGGGAGTATTTTAACTGTTAGTTTACCTGCAGCTCAACACATCTTAAACTATGTAGAAAGCAGAAGCAAGAGGAGAGAGAAAAGAAAAACAGCAATCAGAAGCAGATTCTAGGGGCAAATTAAAAAGTGCTTATGGCAGCTGTAGATCAGAGAAACAACCAGAGAATGGGTCAGGGAGCTATGACAGGAGGGACAAAAAGAGGACATTTATTGCCATCACTGCTATAAACAGCTCAGAGAAAGCAGTCCTCTAGCCCTCTAATTATTTATTGGGAATACAGAATAACAGGATTTTCTCTGTAGTCTTCCCTTCAGTATTGCTGTGTGCAGAAGTTAGAGTACATACAAGGGTATAAAGTGATAAAATTGTTGCTTTCTCCTTGTGTGCAGGAAAGATGAAAAAACACACTTGACTTACTCAGAACTATAACACTTAATCAACCAAACCATGTTACTGTGATTTTTATGATCCTGATACTTTTTTTTTTTCTTCCCTCAGAATTTATTGGCCATGCATCACGAAGACCAGAAAGGGAGAACAGGTTTGTAAACGTGCCCCTGGTGCAATACTATTGGAGATGACTCACAAGTAAGCAGAACTCTTTTTTTAAAGCTACTAGTAAGAGACAGCTCTGGACAACTATCTGGAGGGAAGCTAACATCCTCAACAATTTCTGTCATGTTACTTAATTTAGAAAAATTAATTTTCTATGAAATTTCCAAGAAGTCTGTTGGGGGGGGGGGGGGGCGGGGGGCCGCAGGGGGAGGCAGAGAGAGGAAATCAATAAACATAAACCTATACTACCTCAACTTCTGGATCTCCTGCAGTTTTTCTTTACATATGTCCTTTTTCATTCTTGTTTTAATCTGGCTTAATAACCACAGAACTCATTGTTAGCGTAATTTAAAAAAAAAAAAAAAAAAAAAAAAAAAAAGGATTTTAAACATAGCTGGTGTCAAATGCATGAGCAGCACTAATAATGAAAATACAGCTAGATTCCGAGAAAAAGCATGATAGGCACCAAGAGCAAGAATAATTTTAAAAAGCAGTATACAATTCTAAACTCTTTAAAAAATCCTTTTTATTGATTCATTACCATACAAAATTTATTCAAATTACATCCATTTGAAGTGGTAAGATCACAGCTAGTGAACAGGTCATCCTTTAATAAATCTATTTACAAAACTCACCATAAAAGCTTTTTTTGTTCCTTTTTTTTTTTTACATTATGTTACATTTTTTTTAAACTAGCATACAATGCAAAGCTAAATTAGATTAGTATTTTGCCCACACACATTGGGACAAGTGTTTAATTTGTACAAAAAAAAAAAAAAAAAAAAGATGGTCTGTGTTAGTCTTCATTTTCTTTTCCCCCTCAAAAGTGCCCCTTTGTCTCACAACTTTTCATGCTCACACAACTTTTACTTTCCTCTTCCACAAGACAAAAACTTTAAATACTACATTTTTATTTACAGATCCACATCTAAAAAAACTCTTAAAAAATTACAAACCAGCTAGAAAATATTCTGGCAGTGTTTACAAATTAATTCTATTATACAAAACTGCTAGATAACTAAAGTGTGAGTTGAAACATATATCAACTTAAATACAACTGCTGAATGATCTATGCACACATTTGTACATATAAACACACACTTAACACTGTTTAACAGTTCTTTATGTGTTGCCCTTTATACATTTGTTATATTTCAAAACTCACACAGTCATACAGTTTTCTTATTAGTACTGTGACTTCTTGCCTTTTCATGTGTGAGCTTTCATAGCAGCAACTCAAATGGTACCAGAAAACCTGCATACATAATATTCTACTACAGTACAAATAGTACTAATTTTCTGAGTATGTCAGATAAGCTCAACGGTAATGCAAACAAAAAAGGATTATATGGGCATCATCTAATCAACATTACATTAATTTAGCCCAGAGCATGGCAACATACTTTACACTCAAAAAAAAAAAAATATTTAAGACTTCTTAGAATTCCTCTCACTTTCAAAAAAATAAATATTGGTATTATACTATACTACCAAAGATCTTCAAAAAATAAATGCAATTCAGTTGATGTGGTACTTACAGTTATGTACTTCGGAAAAAAAAAAATTAGTTCCATTTTGCTGGCGAAGAGAATTATAAAAAGCTGTAAGCAGAGGAAGCTAACCCACTGAGATAAATATGATATATTGAACAAACAAAGCTTGGCATAAGTGTTTTCCATAGAGGGAAAAACCCACAGTGCATCTCTAGTAGGCACTTAACACAAAGCCCCACTTAGTACCACAAAAATTCATGTACCAGTTCTAATGCACACTGGGGGCAGTAAAATTGAACTGTGCATCTTCGTTCTAGTTTAAAAAAAAACAACCAACAAAAACTACTTTCACACACACACACAAGCATTTTTAAAAATCTGTGATTACTACGAGAAGTGGCAGAACTTTATACTTTTCAATATTTGCAATATACACTACATTTACAGTGTATTTTTTATTAAAAGCTTTTAAGGACATAAGTATTTGACCTCATAATGAGACATATACACTGCTCAAAATGAGCATTATGACAGCAATTTAAACATTCCCACAAGTAGCTGAAGAATCCCATTTCACACTTTTGCATTACTTCATATTTATGTTTACTGCAGGTACAATCCATGTTGTGATGCTCAAAAGACATGCATTCTCTGCAGAAGGCACGACCTGAAATACTATTATAAAATTGTTATTTATGACTAAGCCAGTTCGTTGAGCCCTTCTCCATAAGCCCACTTGTCATGGTAAGCAGAGACTGGGGGAGTGTGAAAACAAAAACATTTACAGTCACCTGCTTGCCCTTGCTGACTCACAAGGCGCTGGAGCTTGGGGTCAAGAAGAAGACCTTGTAAAAGCCTTCAGTTGTTGTTTGTAGTATTTTAGGGAATATTAAATTAAAATATCAGACGTGTTCAAGAAACTAGTTTCTGTAATAATGCTATTTTATGGTGAGTTGGGGACAACTCTGAATGACGGCATGTGTTTTGATTCCATTAAAAACATGATTTAGACACAGGCATCTTTTTAGGAGAATCAGCTGTATATAAATTCATCCACCAATGAAGGAAGCTTCTCTAAATCATAAGCATCAAAGAGGTCACTGATGCCTTCTTCATCCCCAAGGCTCAGCAAATAATCTTCCTGAAGCAGAGGAGGCAGCAAATTCACAAATGGTCCTTCAAAGTTTGAGGGAATTTGGTCCTCGGTCTGCTGTAGAAGGTTGGCTGGAGAAGCCAGTGGAGAGATTGTTGCCATATTTACTGAGCAGTCACCTTGTCCTGAGTTAGCAGAAGCCACTTCTGTAAGAGAAGGGAGAAGGGGTGTGGGGGGAAGATTTTAATTTAATCCTATTAGAACTAATAGACCAGGATGACACAAAGTCTAAAGGGCCTTTCATAATTAAACAAACAAACAAAAAAATGTCCTTCAGTTCAGATCATTTCTAGCCTGTTTTTATGTGTTACAAAGGTCTTCTCAAAAATACTCGTGCTGCTGTCACCACTGACTTCTCTAGTAAAAATATTAGTTTACAAGATCTAAACAACTACTGAATAAAATGAAGTGAAAGATGACAATTTTTTCAGTGGAATTCATACACCTGAAGTACTTCAAAGTACAAACTTCCTAAGCAGCAGATGGTATCAGCGACACTGTGCAGCTGTTTATACCAATACACAAAGATTTCTGCCTGGTGTTGAGACAAATCTTTCTGCTACTGTCCTATTTGAAAATGTTGCAGGAACAAAATTGTTTTTCTTCAATCCTGCATAAATTTTACTTACATATGAGACTTATTTTAAATACCTGATGCAGAGGAAAACATTTGTTCCCCCAGTGTGCACCAGAAAGACATAGTGGAAAATGATTACGTTACTTTTTTACTTCTTAGAAAAATAAAGCCAAAAAATAAGAGCCGGATATCTAAAGTTCAATAAGAAATCTTGTACAAAAGCACAGAGGCAGGCTTTTAGTATTAGAAATAAATCATTTTACCTTTGGAAATAGTTTTTGAAATATTTCCGTTGTGGTCCTGACTATAGGTTTTCATCGGACTGAGGGCATCATTTTCCTCTGGGCACAGATAAACTTCAATAGGTCCTTGAGTACTAGATAAATGTATCAATGCACTCTGCTAACAAAACAAATGTCAGTAAGGTGTTATAGTAATGAACTTGACAGAACTTGACAGAACTGACAATTCACATTAAGTTCTTAATGATGTGTGAATGTTTAAACATTTTTTTACCGACCAAAAAAATTTGAAACCCCCCATACATCTTCTGAAGATGACTTGGCTAATGTATCTTGTAAACTGAAAGAGAACGTAAAAGCTTTTCTTCCTGTTTTCAGCCCACAAATCTCAGAAACCCACCATTTTATGTATTTCCTCACAACCAGAGAGAGGTAGAGGATTGAACTCCTGACATTTTCTAACAATCATAAGAACCTGGAGCATTCTGGAACAGAACAATGGTATCCAAGACTTTGGTTTTATTGTTATTCATAACAATAATATTGGATGTATTTGTGTAAGTTTGCCAGAACCTCCCCACTCTCCAGAAAAACTTTCAGCTCTGATTCACATTGAATTCAAAGTGCTCTAAGTTCACCTGTTAATCAGGAAAGTTTTTCCAAATAACAACAACAACAAAAAGCTGTTTTCATCAACAAAGCTTATTTTATAAATAAGCTTGAGGTCCTTCTGCCCTCTCAAGGAAACAACTCTAACTTGAAAAGTATTCCTGAATAGCAGGAACTTTTAATCCATTTCAGAAAGTCAAGTTTTCTTAGCTTTCACACTGATGCAATAAAATGAGATGGCATACTACAGACAGATAAAAAAAATCTCTGAAGTTGTTTAGAGTGTCAAGATGGAAAATCATAAATGATTCTGGTTAAATATAAACCTACTACAGCTGTATTACATTAATAGAGTTAAAAAAGCATGAATACAGACGTTATATACCTCTTGGCAGACTTCTTCCAAACACATATCATTGTGCCCTTTCACAAAAAGTTCCTCACATTATTTGTGCATTGGCAGTTATATAGCATTGCAGACAGCATTTAGATATATAGAGAACAAAAGAACAGGAATACCCCAGGACACAGAAAATAGCAAGGAGTACTTAGAGCAATGCTACAGGTAATTACAAAAAAAGATGAGGAGAGCAGGAGTTGGAGACAGTGCTGCAAATGAGAGAAAGAAATAAGACTTCTTACTGTCTGAAGCTGAAAAATCAAATGAGTGAGTTGGGTACATAGGATAAGGGAGGTCTAGGCACTAGGTTTTAATGATGGCATGCATCTCTCTCTCTACCTGTCTGATTTCACTGAATTAAAATCAGAAAGTGTAATGCCATGGGGAAAGAATCAGGGAAAAAAGCAAAATAACTGATAATGGTGTGTGTGTGTGTGTGTATATATATATATGGATGCTGATAAAAAAAAAATAAATTCCTTCCTTACTGCAGCAAGATGATTTTTTCTTCCAAAACCTACACCTAGGATCAAAGTGGGAAGAAAAAAAAAAAAAAAAAAAAGATGGAAACCATAATGGACCTATGCAAGTGAAGAATCTTGGTAAGAGAAGTCATAGAGCATGAATATCTGCGGTGTGTGACTGCAGGTAGCTCAGGGCTCAGGGGAACCAGCTAGACATTAAAGACAAAAGAATAAGGTAGAGGCATGAACACAGCATGGAGGATTTTGAGTTTTAGCTTTATCTCTGACTGCACTTTGAGTGAAAAAATAAGGTACACTATTTGCCTCTCTAAAGCTCTGGCTCATGCAAAGCATTTACATTTGTCCAGAATACTTGGGTCTCCATTTTAACCAGGAATATCGTAAAACAGCACAGTTTTGCCATCAAGAGCTAAAATTTCAGGCGCAGATGAACCATGTAGTTCATAAACTAGGAGAGAAATTATATAAAACTACTCCCTGAGGGTATATTCAAAGAAAAATCACCTGAAGCATTTTCTCCATAATTGTGAAATCAGGTAAATGAAGTGAAAAGCGACTGATTTACCCTAGCCATCTACCTGAAATAAGGAAAAGAAACCAAATGAGGACAAAGGAAGTAGAGCCAGATATCTCACAGACAAAAGCTGGCAGTGAGAGACTGTGGCTTGAGCGACAAGGTGCAAGAGAAGAAGGACAAAGATGCACCCAGGCAGCTTCAGAAACAGAAGCAATTGTAATAAAGAAGAAAAAGAAATTCCCATCCCTACACATTTCACAATAGCGAACAAAAAGTGTGCTAGCAGAATGTAAGAAGTTTAATGCAGATATGTTAAAATCCGTTTCAATGAAGCAGAGATGATGACAGAAGAAGGAAGGGTTAGAACAGATTCTAGTATAATATAAAATAAGTTTCTACAGTAACTTTAATACTTCAAAAAAGAGAATCCTACATAAAAATATATGTCTCTTCTAATTAGGATATCAGTAATATGAGTCACCCAGATGTTTAAGTCTTTGAGTTATCCATGAACTTTTTGACTGAAACTACATAAAGCTGGAAAAATAAGAGCTGAATCTCTTAAGAGAGAGATTTTAGTGGCTTACGAACAGGGAATTTTCAACTGTCAAGGAAGAGGTCTTTTTTATATAAAGTATAAGAAAAAAGAAAAATCCGTAAATGGCATGGATTACCCTGAAGGGAAAGCTGCAACTGAGAGAAAAGGAACAAGTAATTTTTGCCTTGTGTAAAATGATTTTTTAAGGTTTTAAGATTCTCCTTCCTTTTTTTAAAAAAATAAATATCTACCTAAAGCTTTTAAGACAGATGAATGTGGTACTATATGCCAATATAATCCAGCCTGGGCATCAGTTTCCACAGTAAAACTCACAGCACACTTGCTCCATGTATAGAAAAACGGTAACCTGGCAGGATAAGTCAGGTTCTCCTTACCTCCACTGGGTCAGGCACTTCAAGTCTTGTTTCTGGAGGAGCTTTCACAACTATAACAGTTTGGTCTTTAAGGCCACTAATTTTTCGAATATCTTGGTATGTTACATAAGCTAATGTAATCACTGTTAAGGAATTTTCCAACTTGGGTTACAATATGTTTAGGCCAGTAGAAAAGGCAAAATTCTGCAAATTATTTTTCCACTTTCTCACAGCTACATTACTCTTAGCCCAAAGTTTCCTATTCTCTACACTGGCTGCAATTGTAATCAAAGTGAGAACTTCCCTTTGATCTAACAGCTGGAACCACTATTGAGAGACAAAAGGAGTTGTCTGTTCTGAGTGCTATCTCCCTTCCTTCACACATGTACAAGTAAAGCTCAACAATCTGCAATTACTCATAGACTGCATTAAGAAAAAATTTTACATGCAATCAAAATAGAATGAGCTGGAAATCACAAAAAGGTGTAAACGAATTTATAGATGCATGTTATAGATGCAGATGTACAATATATTTTTGAAATCATCAATAAAATTAAAGTATCAATTTTCACTTGAGGGTTTCTTTTTTCCCCCCCCTTAGGTAAACATTTATCTAGGTAGCCCAACTATTTCAAAGAACTGTTTAAACAGCTACTTTAAACAACTTCACAGTGTAGAAAGTCGATTTCCAGTTCTGCATAAGCATGGAATGAACATGAATGTTTGGCTGTTCAGCATGGACTTGCTCAATTCAGTATGAGTGTTTTGGTGTGTTACTGCACAATGGTGCCTCAGTTACTGACCTGTGTAACTGAGTGCTTGGAACGGCAAACAGCCGGCATCATATGCAAGCACTTCCAGCTCTTGATTTTTGTCATCTGTGAGTTATCTAAGATAATGTTTACCCTGTAGAAACAGGATCTCATTTATCATTACATTTTCTCGGGCATAAATGTGGAAGATTTTGTTGAATGAGTACTGTTAACTGCACAGCACAGCAACACAACCTGCCCAAGCTCAACAACCAATACATCTCACATTTAACTTGGACCAAATGCAAAGTATCAGGTCAAGAGGCAAAATGGCAGGTCAGCTTTCATGCAAATGGCTTTTACCATGACTTATACCACTCCTTCAGGAAGGTACAGCAAGGTTTGCAAATCCGAAGTACAAATTACAGCAACAGTGTCTGACACGATATGAACAAAGGAAAGGATTCCCCATTTTTCAAATAAAACAACCTTCAATGCCATAGCCAAAAGCTCCCCGAGATAATGTTGGTCACATACCGAAACATTTAAGGTTGCAATCAGTTATTTTTTAACTGTTTTTAAAGAGAGACTAGAAAGTACACAGGCTGGGCACAATGTTTAGGTCCCACATAATCATGAGGAAAAAGAAAAATCTTCAAAAGCAGAAATTTTGCCTTCAAAGATTAAGCAAAGGAAGAGTTTTCTCAGCTCCTTGAGCATTCAGTGAGCCATCCTATGTGAGTCTTCAGTGAGATAAGCTAAAGACAGTGCTGGGATGCGATCAGATTCATCCCCAGGTTGAATGCTTCAGCTTTACTTCCTCAATAATCTCTAGTATTCTCAGTAAACTTGGGAGTCACAAAAGGATTTTGGGACTATGCTCTCCTAAATACGAGAGCACAAGGCCAACACTACATGTGCCTGACCATGTAGCATCCTGCTAACTGTGATCCCTCCTCACCCATCCGCTAGGGAGCCAGCTACCACAGGGCAGGGATCTCTAACACATCAATAGGTGGTAATACAAATAGGGAATCATAATACTCAGCTTTGTCTCCCTTAAACCTCTTCATGGACTGAACTCTTATTTGAGGACAGTGCTAACCTTACTCTCTATGCCACTCAGTGATCTTGCTTTCATATGCATTTTGAGACGTAAGCAGTCAAGACAGTATTTGCATTATTCACATTACTTTTTACTGACACTCCCATAGTTATTTGCTATCCTTCAAAACAGAGAATAAGTTTATTAGATGCTCTTTAAGAACTACTGACTATGTAAAGTAATAAAAGTTTTCACATCAGTATTTAATAAAATGCTCTTCAGGTGGGAAACCTACTGAAAATGAGAACTAGTTAATTATGAGATGTTTTAGCAGCCAAAATACCAAAAGTCACACAACCTTTATGCAATCGAGCATTGCTATTATATTAATTTAGTCTAAAATAGACTTGAGGAGCTCATAAAGCTATTTAAATATTTTTCTATATTTTATTATAGATTTTCTAACCAGATAAATTTGAAAATTTGTTGCAAGCTTCAAACTAAACTGACTCCCAACTTTATTTTCCTCTCTGTGCCTGTGATTTATGTACAAAGTTTAATATACAAAAAAAAAAGTATCGCATAATGAGTACACACACATACACCTGTTACCTTGCAAAGTCTTTCTCTCCATGCCTTCTGCACATACAAAATGGGGTTTGCTATAGGCTCAAAACAATCTAAATAGCACAGGGCTTTGGATGTCATCACTCAACAATCAGCTAAATTCTTGGTTCTACTCTATGTGAACATTGTTGTTAGGGCTACTTCATGTACCACTTTTTTATTTTTTGTGCATTCCAGGTGCAAGTGGTTTAGGTAACTTTCAGATAAAAATACATCAAAACCAGTTAGCCAATCTCTGGAAGTGTCTGATGCTGTGTATCACATTCCTTGGAAGAATTTTCCTGGTATTACAGAACAGCAAGGAGACTGACCATCTTTGAAGTTTTGGCAAAAAGGATATCTCTGATTCTCTGAGTCCTCTGTTAGCAACTTGAGGTCCAGGGTGCAGCTTTGGATTAGCTCATCCAGTTTCTTCTCTTCCTGAGTCAGTTCAGTCACCTCCTTTGTGAGGCCTTGACGCTGTGCCATCATGCCACCATCCTCTGACAGACTGCAGCCCCTACGAACCCAAAGAACAAAGACACCTTCTGAACATTTGTAAAGCTGGACACTATGCTACAGGAAAGCAAAAAGGCAGGGTTTTACACTGCACATCAATTTCCTGGGCCTTTCCTCCTAAACCTGCCCATGGTGTGGCAACATAAACTACCCATTCCAGAAATAAAAAAAAAATGTTTTATCATAGCAACACATTTCAAGATGGAAAAGTAGAACATTACTAAGCATTTACAAAATCTTGCGTCTAACTCCCCTCTACTTTAACTACACCCTGAAAAAGACTGAGGAAGACAGTAGGTAAAGATGCGCACACAAAAACTTCCTCCACCTGCAGAAACAAATTAGCTAAACCAGTATTCAGACAAAATGTGGGATTAATTTCCTTGAGAAAGACTATTTATACACTGAAAATGTGCCTTAATTAACTGAAAAAGAAAGCTTTGTCCTGATAGAAGGCACCTCGGACGACTGCTTGGAGCAAAATGTTAGAATGGGAGAATAATAATATTGCTACCCTGTAAGAGTGAAACCAGCCATGAGGAATGGAAAAGGATAATGAATACTCACATCCACTGAATGTTGTTTTTGGATTTTTTCTTAATGAGATGGATGCCTTCCAGTACATTGGTGATATCGTAAATCCTCCTTTTTTGCACCTTGAGGACCTCTGCCGCTCTGTTCAAATCTAGGACCCCATCAGGAGATTGGCTCAGCAACTGAATGAACTTCTTTGTAAGAAGTCCAAGTGATGTATCATACCGAGTCTTTTCTGAAGGAGACTTTGGAGCTTGGAGAGAAAAAAAAAAAAAAAAAAAAAAAAAAGACAAATCAATTTTCATATTGATTCTGAAAGCAGTATCCAGAAATGAAAGGATACATATTACAGACATTTATTTCATATTTACTAAAGAAATCTCTCAAACGTCTGCACTGACACAACTTACCACTGGGTATTTATTTGTATTTCAAGATGTACTTTTCCAAAAATCACAGGTACATGAGCAAATACGTGTGTTTTTTATAAATGCAAATATTTCCATTAGTCTGACAGTTACATATAGCAATATTCTACTTTGGCTTTCACTATGTGAATTCTTAATAGTATTTTTAGTATCTATTTATCCTGGCAGCAATACCAAAAACCCCCCTATGATTCTCTTTCATCAGGCTGATAGCCAGTTTTCATCAGGGTTTGATTTTCCCCTCTTGTAAGATAAGTGTTTCACATGTAATTGAGCAGGACTTAGGTGTACTTCAGTGGGTGAACAAAATGACAGATTCCATCAGTGCCTGACTCATGATTTACAAAAAGCTCAAGTGAATTAGATGAGATTGACATGAGATGCAATTTATAATCATAATTTCTCCATAACCAAACAATGCTCAAATAGTGCAAGAGCATCCATTTCTTTTAAATGAGAAGTCAGAAAATGGCTTCAATCTTATAATTCACTGCTTTCACACACAAATGCAGCATCAATATGTTTAATAGATGAGTTTTTAAGAGTTTAAATATATGGATCAGAATAATTTCTAATTCTGAATGTTCAAGGCCTTTGTGTCAAGGGAAATAAGCCAGCCATTATTAGAAGCCTGCTGGGTTGAAAGTTTCCCTGTGGTATGATCATCACTGTTAGCAAAACCTTTATTGTACTTCTCAAACCTTTCATTTGCTTTAGGTTAAGTGAAATACTGCACAGGATGGGTCTTAGGCTGATCTGGTGGTCATTTCCATATTTTCAAGATTCATGTCTCACACTTAATTGAGAAAGTCCATCTAAATTGAAATCCCACCTGAAAGTAAAATTTTAGACTGCCATTAAATATTTTTAAGAATATGATGGCTTTTCAGTGATAACCAATTCATTGCCTGCTTGCAAAGAAAGCCACCTGTACAGCGTTCTTTGGGAGATTCAGGGCTTGTTTGTACTGGGAAATGGAGGAAGTCATCTCAGTTAAGTGGCACTGTATTTAGAGCACGGTGTGGGTTTTGTTTTTGTTGGTTGGTTTTTAAATTTGGGGGTTAGGGAAGAATAAGAGGATCAGCATAAGAATGGCAAGAGGTTACTTGACCCCCCACCTCAAATGGCATGCAATCCTGCTCAAGCAGCAATAAAGTCCTCTATACAGCCTTATCAACACTGCAGCAGTATCCTATGCTCTAAATGGTATATTGAGCTTCTGTGAGAATGCACTTCAATTTAAAACAGACTCTAAACAGTGGCAGCAATAATCTAGCTGTATTGCAGGGAGAGAAGACAGATCAGAGGCCACAGACAGCGTTGAACATTTAACATCACTGAAGCACAGCTACCGTTCTTTGCAAATCCCTGCCTGGGGAAATGAGCCCTGCCAATCACCTGCCGTAACTTTAATCATTGAAGAAGATACTTCCCTGATTAGCCTTGCCTCATAACTGTGCATTTGATCCCATCATAATACTCCAATTCCTCAGCATCTACCTCTCCTAAGAGTACATGCCCTTGGATGAAGATGGCTCCTGGACCAGAGAAGCTGCAGGCTGCCCAGCCCACAGCAGGACAGATCCAGCAGCCAGGAGCCTCTGCAGCCTCTCATCAGCTCTCCACCAACCATGCAGCATGTTGCCTGGCTGTGTGCTTGAGCTTGCTGCATGTGCATCCAGGTGAGGAGAGCAACACACACACTCTTTTAGCTGGGTGATGCAGCCCATTGTACTGGTTTGTTTTGATCTCAAGCTAGTAAAATTGAAAACTCCGTGCTATGTAGCGTATTACAAGTTCCCTTACTTTTTGGACTATCTGGACTTCTTGTTGCAGCTCTTCCTTTCCCCTTTGGAGTCTTCAGTCCTTCAGCAAGGTACTGGTGGCCACTTTCTCCTAGCTCCAGCCTTCGTTTTGCCTGTTAAAGAAACAAGAAGTGTTAAGCAGTGTATTTCACATTATCTAACAGCATACTGGGGCAATGGGAAAGGCAGACAGCAGTGACCTTTTCAGAGCAAGGTACTATCTTCATACAGCTTCTTAACCCTCATTTGTCTTGAGGGAATCTGACTATTTACTGTAATCCTAGAGTGGACTAAACATTTCACTGACAAAGGCTAGACTAGACTGATGGATTTGTTTGGAAAATTCAGCAGATTTTTAAATTTTAAAAGCTAGGTGATAGTCCAGTGCAGACTTTCTTAAGTACATTTCTACGTTCACATGAGAACGTTTCAGTATGAAAACCAAAGACAATCTCTCAAGCACACATATATATGCACACATACTTCTACTGAAAAATTCGTATCCATATAAGTTTGAGCACAGGTAGTCGTATTGCAAGCTAAGTTATCTTGCCATTTGAAAGGATGGCTTTGAGTGGAACAGTTCCAGTTAGTTCCAATATTATCAACCTTCCAACTATTAAATTCCACACATCATAGCAAGAGCAGCATTGGACAACAGTTCTCCTCTGCGTGTCAGCAATTTTTGTCTTTGTTGAGAGTACAACTGCTACATGTATTTCACATTAACTAGCATGTTTGCATTAAAGCTACCTACAGAAAAGCCACGTGGAGCATGAGCAGTATGAGAAGGACGATGCCTGAAGATCAGCTGAATGTTCCATACAGCTCAAAGGAAAGCTGTATGCAACACTTTGAATTAAACAACAACAAAAAAAAAGAAACCGCTAAACTCTGTAACACACAGACAAACTGCAATGAAAACTACTACCGATATGAATTTTGTTCCTAGACAGACATCCAATCTACTATCTTTGGAAACAATTCAGTATTCAGCCATATGCCTCAAATTACTGAAATTTAATCTGCGGATGTTTGTTATCCTAAGAATAGAAAGAATATTACCTGGGAAGATATAGAAGAAAAGAAGAAAAAGAAGTTCTACATCTAATGAAGTTTAAACAAATAACTGTTTCTAAATAATGTTGTTTAGTCAATTAGGTTGAATAATTCAGAGTATTTTATTTGCTTGCTCTTTAGACTTGTCGCAGAGTTGCATCATATTCCTCAGTGAAACAAAAATAATACATTTTGTTATGGATTTGTAGCCAGATATTTCTGTACTGGACAGAACAGAATTTCTGCATTTTCCTTTGGGTCTGTGACCTACAGAAGGCTCTAAATACTTTACATGCATTTGGTTTTGGATAGCTGGCATCTTTTTGCTGGACTCCATTTGCAAACCTCAAACTTATTAAAAGGCGAGTTAAAGCAGATGAAACTCTTATAAACCCACAGGATAACAGCATGTGCAGAGTGCTCAAGCCACTCTTCTCTGTTTCGTGCAAAGGGGTGAGGGACCACATCTTCAATGACAGGGCTAAACTGAGCTACCTGCATCCTTCCAGCCAGCAGAGGCATCACGATCCTGCCCCCAGGTGACCCATCAGCAGCCAGCTCCTAAAGGCATGAAATAGCTCTGTTTGTCTCTGTAATCCAAGGACATAGATTTTAAAAATGTCAACTGCTAACAAATGCATCCAGCTAATATGTTAGATGACGTAACTGGATTAAATTAAGATTACAGCTATTCTACAGGGAAAAATACTTTTCACACTTTAAAAAAAAAAAAAAAAAAAGTGTTTTTCCAGTCTGAGAACACAGAGAAAAGGAAGGAGGGGTGAAAATGGAACAATTCAGGGCGTGGGAATACCAGGCCAAAGGGATACAATTAAAGATAAAAGAGAATCTCAAAACCAGGTGTGAGAAGAAGGGGAAATGCTAAAGACTAAAAATTCAGAGATTTGCAGCAACTCTATCCATCAGAATTAAAACTCAGGTTTGGACTACACATCAAGACTTTCTGTCTGAACTTGTTTTGCAACACATTAGCAGTATTTTGCCCCTGCTTTTGTGGTTAAACACAAGTTTCTTCTGTGAACTTCAAATAATCAGGTTTAATAGTCAGAGAACATAAACAGCATCCTTTGGGCTTGTGCTGTGCACAACCATTTGTTTGGGGGTGCTGCAAACAACATGATCCTGATGGTCTCACTATAGAGAGAGTTACAGAGCAAAACACTAGAAGAATTTAAAATAGCGTAGTGAAGTTACCAAGAAGCAATTTTAGGAAACATTTTGGAATGTTTAATTTCTGGCCAGATGTTGAACGTCACTCAGCAAGTACTTTCTTCCCCTTCCTGTTTTACAAACTTCATAATTGATAAGATCCAGGACTGAAGTGGTACAGTCTCTTGCTTTCTTTTTCCCCAACTTACAGACCAAAGATTTTCTAGTGCCTTTTTGTTGCCCTAGAGTTTCTGGGCAACTCACATTTTTTCTCTCCCATCTCAAAAATTACTCATAATGCTTTCTGATACCAGATTTCCCCCTGAGAAATCTCAAGATCTACATTCAGCAAGCAAAAGAATCAATAACCCTTTTAAAAACCCCAATTAGCATAACTTATTTCTGCTAGAGAGCTATATTCATTATTTGCATTATTTGTACAATTTTGCATTATTTGTATTCATTTGTGTTGTTTGATCAATTATAGCATGCAAAGTCTTCTGACTTAGTATGTGGGACGTGATCAGAAGTACCTAGCCAAGCAACACCAGCATAAAGCATCCCCAATGAGAGAGAAAGATAGGAAGCATAGACACCAAGAACTTTTCAGTGACAGGAAACTTGAATACAGTAAATGGAAGTCAGATTACTCAGGAGGACTGTAAAAGGATCATGAAGTACAGAGGGCAATGCGCCAGGTAAAGCCACAAATTGAAACATCCAGCAAGAGACGTAAAAGTAACAAGAAAGCATGCTATTCCTCTGAACCAAACACCTACCTAACCCCTTGGTAGGGATACACAAAATTTGCGTCAGCTGCTTTGACTCCATTTCTTCTTCCAATACTACAAGCAACTGCTGCTATAGATACAACTATGGATCCACTGTTCAGTGCAGATCACTAGAAACAGGTGGCACCTCAAGTCTACCTGTTATGGTCTTTTAGCTTCAATCCTTAAAAACAAGCAAACAAAAAACAACCAAACCAACCCAGATAACTACCACAGTTACCCTCTGAGACAAAATTGCAAGGTCTTCAAAGGAGCACTTGTCCTTACAAGAAAATAGAAACTACTCAGATAAATTGAGTATTTTCAAGTAGGCAGTCATTGATACAATTCACTTCACAATACTGAAACAGTCTGAGAGATTAACTCGTAAGAACAGGCTGGAGACAGGTATGCTTACAAATGACCAGAAAAAGAGAAAACAACTTATCATAAATTGAAAAGAGGGGTGGAGAAAAGGTGCGATCAGGTGCAATCCATACCCCATCCCCTTCATGAGCCACTCTGACTCAGAGCCAGCTGGCTGTAACAGGCCACTGCCTGCAGACCACATCTTCATCTGCACCCTCCCTCTATCCCTGCAGTCCCCTGGTGCCAGCAGTACCCAACTGCAGGGCCCTCCTCAGCCTCCATGGGAAGCTGGCTCAAGGGGTCCCTACCAGCAGAACAGTAACACTCCTCCAAAACGGAGCAAAGAGTTTTTGCTTGGCCCTGGCGGGTGACTTGTTGCAGGGCTGAGCCAGCACAGAGCATGGCTGAGCAGGAGCAATGGGCACCTCTTGTCCCTCTTGGCATTTCAGCAGCTTCGCTTTCATGTCACACAGCAATCTACTTCAGTTCTTGGGGAAAGAAAGTGGCACCAACTGTAAGAAGTCAGAGTGCTGGTTACCTTGTAAGAGCATAACAGAGAGCAAAGTGCTAAGCATTAGGTAACAGCCAGCACGGGGTTTTGTAAAGATAGCAGTCAGGGAAGCGCAGTGGTGGGTAACAGCTAGCATTGGGTTTTGGAGGCTGAGCTGTGTGAAACCAAAGCCTCGTTTTCTTTGAGAGGGTTTGTGAGGAGAAGCAGTAAAATGTCATCTTATTCTTGCCAGTGATAAAACCATGAAGCGTAACTTTGCCAAACTATGCAAGTTGAAATTTTTCCTGCTAGATGTCTCTCTCAGCTTTATTACTGGACACCAAAGAGTTGCACAGTCTACAGGATACAGACCTAAGGAAAATTACATTACTTGCATTACCCTCTGGAAACCCTTTGTCTGAGATATTCCTACACCCATTGAGCAGGTGCATGAAATTTCATAGAAGGATGATCTCAGTCAGATGTATGCCTTTCTATTCCCTGAAAATCCCAAATTTACAAGCACTTGGAAAAGTGCAGTCAGTACACTTTCAAAATAAAAAATGAATGGTCATATTTCATTTCAGACTATGAGTGCCACAGCTCTTGGTCCTGACCACGACATCTCCCAGGAAGTCCCATCCAGGGCAGGATGCATCTAATTTCCCTTTAATATATCCTAGCAGGCCATCAAGATATATTAAAGAAGCAGCAGTCTCATTTCAATACGAAAGGACAAATTTGAACTCGGAATGAGAGCAAAATTGAACTGGGACAAAGTCTGCTAAGATGGGGACAGAAGATAACTTATTCCAAGAAACCAGGATTAGGAGCTGCAAAGCAATGCCAGTCTGGGGTTGTCTGGGTAGGGTAAAGAGGAAGATAAGGAATGACCAAGCATGGTGAGGAGTAAGCTGCATGCACTAAGTGATTGCTGCTGGTGAACTTGGAAGCAAGTAGAGAAATGTGTCTGAGTGCTCAGCTGGGTCTCTGCTAGTGTCTCAGAGCGAGGACTAAACTGAGCAGGTTAAGTTAGGGCAGACAACTAAGCCACATGTCATTTCTAGCAGATATTACAATTGCTAGGGGCAGATAAAATGGCAGCTTTTCTGGATGTTACCACAATGCTGATATTACCAGGGAGGGGATCCAAGCCTATCCAGAGAGCACAGATAAATTTTGGCTGCAGTGAGAAAGCCTTAGCACAGCCACTTTAACAATCCTCGTGCACTTTCCATAGGCATTCTTTCACAATTTCAGAATTAAGCAATCACTTAAAATGCATTTTAAAAGCAGAGGTTCTGAGGCATGAATTCGAGAAGGTTGTTCCAGAGGTTAGGAGCTGCAAAGAAGAAAGCATCTTACATGAGAGGGTAAATTAAGCAGGAGCTTGAAGAGGAAGGAACATAAAAGAAGAAGCAAAGAAAAGGGACACCTCAGGATAAATGCACAGAAATATTCATAAGCTAAGAAAATTTCACCTCCACTGAATGAAGAGAAGCAGGGTGTGCTTTTTGAACATGTTCAAATGAACCTACTGTGGTATGCAGAGAGCCCTGAGTGCCTGCCAGAGGCTGTACCAAGCTAAGGGCATACTGTTTGCTATGCTTTAATAACAGGAGAGACCGAAAAATAAGAAAAGGGGCAAAGAGGAAAGCAGAAGGGAAGGGGCTGAGCTCTACAGAGCAGCTCACAAGTGAGGTCAGCAAAAAGATGCGAGAGGACTATCAGAGTGCTGCCTTCAGGCTCCTAGTGACAGCTCCCTGGTTTGGACCTATTTTTGTTGAGCAACAATCAGCTAAGTTTGCAATCCAAGCTCCTGGAAAGGAGAGGGATTTCATTATCCATGAAGAAATATTTACCCCAATAGTCTACACACAGTTACCAGTAATTTGTACAATGCTACCCTTAGTTTCCAGAGTGAATTCTGATAGTGTAAAACCATAAAAGGGCATTTAAGAAAAGAACAGGGAAGAAAAAGGAATAGATTGGAATTAAACTAACTGAATGTAAAAAAAAAAAAAAAAAAAAAAAAAAGAACACCACACCACACCTTAAACTATGCTCTTAAAAAGGAGATTCTGAAAGTCCTCTCAAATCCCTCCCAAAATATTCCTTCTCTGTCAAAAGTATGCATTCCCATACTACCCTACACAGAAGAGCAAGACCAAGAATGGCACTTTAATGAAAACATTACCTCAAAATTACATTTTATACATAGCCCATTCACAGGGTGGAGGTAAAAGCGTATAGAAAGATACATAAAAATAGTGCCTTTAGAATTGAATACATTGTAAAACCAACATAAGAAGGAACAGTAGCCTGTAATATTGCTACTTATTTATCTGTATTACTAATTGAGTGACAAGCAGCTGGTATTTAAAGTAACATTAAAATATAAAAAACAACTTAAATCAAGTGAAAGTAGTTTTAAAAATTGCTCTAATAAATGTATTCTAACACAAAAGCCCCAGATTTTCTTCTTGGAAAATAGCAACTGGAGTAAAAAGGGAAAAAATCCCTTCCACAACTCCAATTTGTGTTTCCTGAACTATCAGCTTATTGGGTATCACTTTTTATAGTTTTGACTGAGATAAATACTAAGGGGACTTTCTCTTAATATTCATCTATGTTAAAAACAAAACAAAACAAAACAGATTACTGCAAAGCTGAATAAATGTTTGCTTTTAATATAGATGAGTATTAGGAGAAAGTCTCCTATATATGTCTTAATTGGGTTTACAATTCAGTAAGAGGCACCTCACATAATTATCAAACTACATTCATCTGCAGCCCATCCTCACTATGCTTTTGACCCTGAGAGCTGAAGGCTGATAGCGTTACCCACTAGTGAAGGTTCTTCCAAAGGCTTTAATAAGCCATCCTATTTCCATCGATTTTCAGTTTCCATGATTCCCAGAGAAGTGTCAGGGTATCAAGGAAGCCATGAACTGTAAGCATTTAAATATCAAACCATATATTTAGCTCAAAAAATTCAAATGTGGGTGGCTAAGTTTCAGCTGCAGATCCTTGTCTGAAAGTAGGATACAAGCCAGGGGAACCTAGCAATGGCTTTCAGTTCTCAGGTTGAATTATGCAGAGGTTGCTGCCAGAGAAAAAGTATGCAAGTATCATGACTGCCTCCCAGTTATTACTGCAGAACATCATACAATGCCATTTTAACACCCACTGAAGCGAATACATTAGCTCTCAGACATGCTCAACAGTTGCAGCGCAGACAGCTTGTTCCTGCAGTAGCTGCAGTGTGCAGTGACACCCTGCACCTCACCCTGATGTGGTGGCTCACATTGCTCACCTCTCAGTCTTGTCTGAACAGAAGAACATTTTCAACCACTTGTAAATGAAACAAAATGACTTTAACCAAACCAAGAAAGTAGCGAAACATAGCAATGAAAAGTAGCATTTTTCCCCTAGACCTGTGGCTGGTCATTTTTCCTGAAGAAGGATTATAATCTTGGGATACTACTGAGCTTTGATTCTCACCCTGATGCCTTGTAGGCAGCTGACCTACCATAAGGTCAAGGTATCTCACATTCACCACTGTTAATAAAACTGAGGTAAGTGAACAACCCATCTGAAGTTGTTGCATTTCCTGCTTGCTCATCAGTCTTTGGTGCCACGGGATTGGCCTACGCAGTTCAGTACATTAGCCACTGCTAAAATGTTCATCACCTTCCCCCACAGTGGTGCAGCACTTTGTATTTTCTTAGCATGAAATTGGGAAGGACAATACAATGATTAAGCAAGAAATAAACCAAAGTGTAAACCGTGTTTCATGCCTTAGACCAACAGAATTACACCTATGCTGTATAGGAAATGAATCATCTGAAATCTTTCTATTGCAATTTTTTCCACCAAATGTGAAACAATTACTTGTGACTGGAAGCAATGGCTTTGCACTGCACTGACCTTAAAGACTTCAGTTACGAACTCATGTTGAAATATGAAAAGTTATTTTCAGGAAACTGCACCCAGTTTTCATCTCAACTGCTTAACTGCCCAAGGTGAGGAGCTCACAAGTCTCTGAGTAATCCTGAAAAAGGCCCGATGTAAAAGCTACTCCTTCATCCCAACAGCTGCTGGAGACTAAGCTGCATTCGCTTGGTTAATGTAGATGCTCTAGAGACAAAACTTCCAGAAAACGTACTGACAGACAGACATGACTTATATGCAGATGAAGAACAGATCAACCAGGGTCTTGTGGGGGAATCCCGGCTTTGGGGGTGTGGGTGCAGCCGGACACCCACCGCTGCTCCCATGGCTAGACTGTGGTGGCAAGGCCAGCCCTCGGCCTCCAGTAGCCTTTAACATCAACCTGGCCCTACAAACTGGTGTCAAAGCTGCTGGCCGCTTGTGGGCCCCATTCCCAGAAATACACCTTCAGCAAGACTGCTGCCTCCAGTCTTCAACCTGGCCCTACAAACTGGTGTCAAAGCTGCTGGCTGCTTGTGGGCCCTGTTCCCAGAAACACACCTTCAGCAAGACTGCTGCTTCCAGACCAGAGCTGAGGGGTTTTCAGTTGCAGATCATGTCAGTAATTTCTCACCACAGACATCCTTTGAAGAAAAACAAGTCCGTCATAAAACAGGCCTGCCACTAAACTTTAAAACTGACAGCAAGCAGGCAGAGGGGCCGGACATGACTGATGACAGAGCAGCAGCAAGAGACTTGCTGGTGTAATTTCTTTTGATTACGTATCTGTGCAACAATTACATTGACATACTCTTATGGTTTCCACATTAGCCAGCAAGATAAAAGTAAACCAAGTAAGAAACTGTTATTTCAGATTCACACAGCGTGTGGATGGGGCACCAGCTCTCCAGTTGGCTGAAGAGCTGCTTGCAGTATTTCAGCCTGTCACATTACTTTGAACTTTGACTGGTAAGACCAGAACTGAAGTGGAACAAGGAAAATATATCTTCAGCATCACTTTAAAGTTGGCCCAAAGTAAAATAATTGCAAAGCAATTGGTATCAAAATATACTCTATAGAGATTATGATCTTTAGTATTTAAGGACATTTTAAAGTATTTTTTCTCTGTTAAAAGTCATTAACTTCAAAGTAAGACTATGATTGGATTAGTTCCATCAAGTGCCTTCCACTCTACTTGCAGAAATTAGCACAGCTACTTTGAAAAGAAAACTTTTCAAACACTATCAGTTGTCTATCAAATTGTCTCCTGAACAAACAAGCCTTGGGAGTGGTTAGAAAGGACATTAAGCGTTAGATAATAGGGTAGGATGAACTTCCTTGGAGGAAATTCCGGTAAATGCTGTAAAATATCAAGTATATAAGTTAAAACTAATGTAGTTCTGAAATACTGGGCATATATATTAACATAGTAATCAGGAGAAGACTTAGCTCTTACTTACAGAATACTGATGTAGAATACAGTCATAAAAGTCTCTAGGATGACAAAATTAATTAGATTTAACACTTACAAAGTATAGAGGCTCACTACACTCCACAGGAAAGAGGAAGGAACATTCGCATAGCCACAGCAGTGCTAACTCTGCGTAGATGCACTGTAATGATGCAAGACTGGGCTTGCATCACAAAGTTTGCTTGCTAAATTTCCAGCCTAAGCCACAGCATCTCAAGCTTTGTTTTCCTTGGATACAAGATGCATAAAGGAAAAGACTGTGTCTGTGGAATTGTACCAAAGAAGTTTTCAGAGTGCAAGTTTCCTTGCCCACACAGGTCTGCGGCTCGAGAGTTCCCCACTCCAACAGCCTAAACCTTCCTGCACTCCATACCAAACACCCTGAGCTCTACCAGCACCAAGGAATGGCACTGCTTTACTTACTCACAGGTGACTCACAGGGACCCAACTAATTTTGTCATTCATTTCTGAAAGAACACCCGACGGGAGCCATATGCAAATGCTTCAGAAACTGTAGCAGAAGCCTGCAAACTAGAAGGCAGTAAGTTTAAAATACTCAGATGCACATCAAGTTTAGTGTTGGGAATTCATGTCCCCATAGGAGAAGCCTTTCTAAAAAAAATAAAATATTATTATTATTTTTTTTAAATTGACACCAACCCACCAGCCTTGACTCTGTATTTTTAACTCACTGCCTAAGGGATGACAGGTCTTACATTTAACTACTTGTTCAGTTAATATAATTAGTTATGTGAGGTCAGATCTAAAGCAGTAAAACCTTTTATTTTTAAGTACTTCCTTAACCTAGTTCTATACAAGTGTAAAAACATACAGCTGGATTTCTCAAAAGTAATAAATGTACTTTGAAACAATTTAGGGTGATAAAAGTATTATATCGATTCCAAAGGACATTGGGAAAGTTGACGTAACTTTCAGCATACAACCAGACCTAGATGAGATGCAATTATTTGCACTGTATAGTCAGACGTTGAGAAGTGACAGAGTCCTAAGCATGGACTGTAATACAGGATAGGTGTGCAAATTATGTAAACTGTGGGGGTATTTTTTCAGCTTACTTCAAGTCCCAACATTGTCCCAACAAATAGTGAGAAGTTATATTTGCACCTACAAGTAACTATAATGCAGAGTTTGCATGGAGAGATTGATAAGCCGTTCTCAAAGATTTTATTAGGTACAGTTTTGAATATGAAGTGACTAGTATCACATCAAACAAAAAACAACCTTAAGTAACCTTGAAGAAGTTAACACAATAAGCTCCTCCACATACCAAATATCAGAGTAACGAAAATAAATAACAAGTGCCATGAAACACAGTTACATATCCAAAAATAAATTATGCCTTGAAGCAATCACAAAGAAGGGTCCAAATTGGCAAAAAGTCACAGAAATGGTCAATAGCATACAAAGAGAAAAAATAAGAATCAAAGATAGCAGAACCTGGAGACTCCAGTTGTGGTTGACACCTTAGATCAGGAGCAAATAATGCCATCAGAAGATTTCTTCACAGTACATTTCTTTGCCTACACACTTAATTGATTTCCACACAGCCTGGGTGGCTAAACTCTAACAACTGATCTTCCCCAACACCACGTCAAAGTAGGCAGCTGTTCTATATATTCTTATTACACCAGTCAGTTTGGCAGTAGACAACTTACATGGCACAAAGATAGCAGAATTCTTCATGTTTTAAATTCTGTGTAATGTCACAAAGAACAGCTAATCCACATCCTACCTCAGCAGTATTTTATACCTATCAGCCACAGCAAGGAACAGAACAACTTAAGAGTGCTGGCAAAATGAAGATAAATTATTTGGTTCAAATGATAAGATTTACTTATTCCCAGTGACAGAAGAAAAAAAAAAAAAAAAAAAAAAAAGAAAAAAATACAAACAACAGTTCATGAGAAAAGAGAACAAATGATGGTAGACTAAACAATTTTCTTTTTCACATCTGGACAAATTCTCTCATGCCACGGACAGGGCAATCTAAAAAGCTGATGTGATAGCCTAATTTGTAAGACAACATTCAAAAAATGTGCTAACACAGGGAATAAATTTATTGTGGGAAAGAAGTGAACATTGCTGTTCTTTTGCATATTATGAAGTGTATTTCATAAAATATTCCCTTTTGGTTCTGGTGAAGGAGAACATATCAGGTCATAGGGTCGAGTCAAGCATACCTTGAGATGACTTCTCCAGAAAAAATTACTCCCTTTGAGCCTGGACTTTTAAAATGAAAAAAAAAAAAAGAAAAAAAAAAGAAAAAAAAAAAAAAA
>CM021766.1:50643902-50663823 GCA_011076525.1 Nettapus auritus
AAAAAAAAAAAAAAAAAAAAAAAAAAAAAAAAAAAAGCTTTTTCTCTCTAACAGAGCCTTTGATCAAAGAAAATAATCTGACTTTCTAACATGACTTCCTACATACCACAGACCACTAGATTTCCCCTAGCTGCTATGCAGTTAGTAACATTAAACTACCTTCTAACCAAGGACAGGAAGAGATTACCAGGCAATGTCAGAATTTGTGCTAGGAGAAAGCTAAACGAACAAGCACCTGTCAGGAAGGACCATGCACACAGTTGCTCTCACCAAAGAGTGGACAGATGGACTTGCTGACCTCAAGTCTATTAAGCACTGAAATTATGGAATGCAACTTTCAGCAAGACATTCATTCTGTCACAGCTTGACAGTATCAACTCATGATTATTTTCCCCTCATTTAAAAAAAGTTTAATTTCCACTTCAGTTTTGCACTCTTTCAGTTTGCAGTAGTAAGTTCTTGATGTGCTCAAGTTCAACAATTCTTAAAAAAAAAAAATTAAAAAAAAAATGCTTTTTACACTAGAGCCATCTGACAGAATAGCTGAGGCAGGAAGGGGCCTGTGGAGTCCATCTAGCAGGGGCAACTACAGCAGGTTGCTCTAGGCTGTGTCCAGCTGGGTTTTGAGTATCTCCAAGGATGGAGATGAACAGTTCTAGCTCTCTTCGTGTGTCAGATGCTTCAGAGCCCTAATCACTTTTGTAGTCCTTCGTTGGACTCACCCCAGTATGTACATATCTCTCTTGTACTGGTAAGCCCAGAACTGGACCCAGCATGCCAGGTGTGTCTCACCAGGGCTGAGCAGAAGGTAAGGATCGTCTCCCTCAGTCTGCTGGCAATACAATGCCTAGTTCAGCCTGGGAGGTTGTTGGTTTTCTTTGTTGTGAGAGCTCATCTCTGGCTCTTGGTGAACCTGGTATCCACCACGACCCCTAGGGCTTTTTCTGCAAAGCTTTTTTTCAGCAGGTCCTGGTGCGTGGAGTTATTCCTCCCCAGGGACTGGACTTTGCATGTCCCTTTGCTGAACATCTTAGGATCCTGTCAGCCCCTTTCTCAGCCTGTCAATGTCCTTCTGAAAGGCAGCACAATCATCACCTGTATCAACCACTCCTCAGAATTCCATATCCTGTATATCAGTAAAGTTATCACTTAATATTTAATAAGCAAAGTACTGCTCAAGTTGCACAGTAAGGCATTTCTTTCAGAACTCAAATAATTTTTGCTGTACTATTTAATATTTAACATCATCTTCTATTTTCAACATTTTCCTTTATGAACAGTAGCACTGAACTGTGTATGTTATTCTAGTACCAGCTCCACTGTTCACAGAGGCAAAAATACCCCCTTTCATGTTCCTTTTCTTGTGCATCCCAGGATGTAAGCCTCAGAGCCACCATCCCTCAGCACTGCACTGGAAGCTTGTGCAGTTGCTTGTCAACTCCTGACTCTTCAGAAGTGCTGTTTTCCAGGATACAGGCCCTCTTTCATAAAGCATAGTTTGCATTCCCTGTTCTCTGGCATACAACTTTGCCTTTGGCTGTATTAAAGACACAGTGTGTTTGAATGAGCCTACAGAGCAAGTTGTAAGATTCCCATTATCATTTACTATTCTGCAAGCAATTACTATCAGTAGCAGTTTTTTGTTTACTTTTGGGACAGAGATGAAAGCCTACCATAGCATTGAGATTAGTGCAAATACTCACTGGAATCAACCAAAAGGACCCTTTTCCTCATCTTTAAGCCACTGCCATACTGACAGTGCTATATTTTAAAAATCAAAATGATATATAAAAATCGAACATCCTTCCTATCAATCTCATTTACATGTCAGGTATCTATGTCTTCATTATCTTTTAACTTTCGGTTGGTGATGAAGAATATTAGGAAAATAAGAAGGGTTAGCTGGAAAGAACTGGCTGTTGAATATTTCTGGTAAACATTTTAAGAAACAGAACAAGCACTTTTTGCAGTTCTATGTACAGAAGAACTCCAGTCTTCTAATTGCATGCTACTTAAACCCAACAGAAAGGCTTATTTCAAGACTGTTGGGTATCCACAGGTTTTAGGGATGAATTAGGGATGCCAGAACAAATCTCAAAGAGCAGAACATGAGCAGAGAGGTGAAAGAAACAATGCTTAAGAAGAAAGCAGAAACTCAGGTATCTATCCATAAGCTTTAATTTCTGTTCATTGCAGCCTGAAGTTCAGAGGAAGCCCATTTGGCTTCTTGCACTACTGCCTTCCTCCTCTTTCCCTTTCTACTACCTGCTTTGCTGTATAAACATGCAGTTATTAGATCCATCCATAGGCAATGGACAGCTAAATGGGATTTTCCAGAAGCCTGCAGAAGTCTTCCAGTGGAATCTAGCACATAAATATCACCTATTAAAGACTGCACTAAAATTCCTTTCTTTAAATAGATTTCCTTCTTCAAAATTATCTATTCAATTCAGGCTTATAGGTTCTTCCACAAATGTACCTTAATGCTTAATGTATTCAGAAGATAAATGACCACAAGATTTAATTGTGCCTTCTTCACACACCAAAAAAAAAAAAAAAAAAAAGAACTTTCTTTCTTATGATCAGTACACCTTGATCCTTTTCATTTTCAAATGCAGTTTCATTTATGAGTCATCATTCCCTCCTCACACGTACACTTTTCAGTCTCTCTTCTTCATTTCATCTTTCTCCTCTTGTTTTAGTAAAAGCTGTAGGTAGGACAAACTAAAATAGCAAGTTTCACAACTGGACATGAGACATCCTTAAATTTAGATCAAATGAGCCCTCCCAAAGTATACAAGCTCTTTCCAACCAGACAGATTTATAAAAGTTCCATATAATTATAGAAAGGAATAGGATCAAAAATAGCCTGTATATGATGGCTTTTCTCAACAGTATGTGGAGAGGGAGATGGACAGCCTTATTCTCTTAGCAGCAGGAGGAGGGGGTAAGAAAACTCTGGACAGCCACTGGAAACCCCCATAGGCTTCTGCAGGCTTCCTAGGTTATTAAAAAGCCTAGAGTTTGGTAGATTCTCAAAACAAACAAGCAAACAACCACACCTCAATTTCTACACTAATTATTATCCCAAACATAATTCCAAATGATATCAAACTGTAAAACTAAGATTACTTGAGAAAACTTGACATTTCGCTATCTGAGGTTGCAAATTCCTATTTAAGGTTAAACAAAAGAACTTTCAAGACAGTCTTGGAAGAATCCTGCGTTGCCAGCTGTCTGTCTGGGAAGCATAAAACAGTAACAAAAAAAAAAAAAGAAGAAAAAAAAAAAAAAAAAAAGAAGAAAACCACTACCGTCTTGCCCTGACATCCATAACTTCTACCTGTTGATGATAGCAGTAAGAGTCTTCTTACTCATGACTTCCCTCCTACACTCTGCACTGGCAAGCCCTCACATTCTCTGTGCTCACTTGGAACAAGTTCTGCAGCACAGCCCTATGCTTTCCACAGCAAACTGGAAATTTTGTGTCCTCTTGAGGTAAATATATTTTATTGAATTGAATATAAAAAGTAAATATGGCAGAGTTACAGTGTTCCTTGTATAAAAAAAATGAATTCCAAAATAAATAAAATGTGAAAGCAATCTTACTATCCTGCAAATGTTTAAATACACAATGGCACTAAAGAAAGTATCGGGAGAAAGATGGAAATTTTGGCAGCTGCCCTGGAGAGGGCTGAGGCTCTTGGCTGTGTGCAATGTACAGAAGGATTGTGAGATAAACATATCTGAATGTTTTTGCTGAGGTAATCAATAACAAAATAGTTATGTTTGAAATTAGGCTACAGATTAAAGGGATAACTCCTATTTTGCAGCCCTATTGTTTCAGGCTGTCTCTAGAGTTGGTTAGTTTGTTAACACTACACTAGTTGACTTCAAAGGTGAAGATTTCCTTACAACCACAAAGATACACCTCCTTTTACTGCTAAGCTGAACGTGAAATTCTGCAGTGCATTTTGGTTATAAGAGCTGAACCCATCAGTGGCTTGGAATAAACCAGGTCATGGGTGTTCTCTGTCCTGTGCAGACTGGCTCCATCTCTCCACTTGAGGGAAGAGGGTAGACTTTGCCCATGAGGACAAAACTCAACCTTTCTTGATGAACTTTCCATATGACTAGCATTTGTTACAACTAATCTGACCAGAAGCTCTTGGAGCCTTCCCACGTTTATAATCCATGTGAGATAAGCCCCTCAGCTGCAGCTGGGGCTATGGGCAGTAAAAGCCATCCTAACTGATATCTCCAGGGATTCTGTAACCTCTTGTTTAAGACCACAATGCCTTTTATTTCCTCTGTTAAAAATCAGTTTCTTAAAGTCCTGCTTGGGGTGACTGTACCTGTCAAGGCAGCACAGCCAGTCCTTCATCAGAAGGTACTTCCTGAGAGCAATGATATTAGAAAAGGTCTCCAGTATTATAATTTCACCCTACATACATAACTTCTAGGCACTGATTACATTTATATCTGCACCTATTTCAATGCCAGCGATCAGACTGTAATTAAATTAAATGTAGCCTGGGAGCCTCAGTCAAGGACTGGAAGCTGAGCGTACAAGATGCAGTACGAACACACGGCTAAGGAAACAGATTCTCATTTTAAGCAGCTATGGATTTCCTATGTGAATCAAGAAGATTGTGAGCAACATTTTCTCCATGTGCTCACAAGCTCCTAAACTGCTCCCAAACCTGTAAAGCTGAAAAGTGGAGATGGGGGAATATGTGTGAGACAGCTTCAGTCCTTGGGCATTGCTGACAAGGCACTGGCAGCTGCATGTACTCAGGAACCTAAGCAGTATAGGCACAAACAGTTTTGTGCCTATTTCTTTGGAGAATCATCTATTTGGTTGTCATTACACACAACTCCACACGCTTCTGGAGGTGGTAGGGTCAAAAACGAGGTGAGGCTCTTGGTCTGCTGCAGCAAGTGAGGCATTACATGTGGCACCACGGGAGCGCTGGGCTCAGACATGTCTCAGCATTGCAACTGAGGGTGCAGCTCGGCACCAGCTCCCCAGCCATCCCACCTGGGGAGCTTGGTGGGCTGAAAACCAAGGGCTCATCCTGTGTTAGCTTTCAGTTGGAGTAGGTCCCTAGTTTGGCTCCATTCAGGGCAGAATGAGCCCAGCACTGTGGCAGGGAGGTGGTGGGAACCACCCAATGGAGAGGGAGGGCAGGATGTCCCCTTTGGTGGCAGCTGTGTGCTTCACCTTACGGTGTGAAACCGCATCCCTGGATTGTTTCTTCAAAGAATCATTAAGGTTGGAAGAGACCTTTAAGATCATCTGGTCCAACCATCACCCTACTACCAATGTCACCCAGTAAACCATGCCACTACATACCAGGTCCAACTTTTCCTTGAACACCCCACTGGTGATTCCACCACCACCCTGGGCAACCCGTTCCAATGCCTGACCACTCTTTCTGAGAAGAAATGTCTCCTAATTTCTAAGCTAAACCTCCCCTGCACAACTTGAGGCCATTCCCTCTAGTCCTATCACTAGTTACCTGTGAGAAGAGGCTGACCCCCAGCTCCCCACAACTTCCTTTCAGGCAGTTGGAGAGAGCAATAAGGTCTCCCCTGAGCGTCCTCTTCCCCAGACTAAACAACCCCAGTTCTCTCAGCCACTCCTCATAGGACTTGTGTTCTAGGCCCTTCACCAGCTTCGTTGTCCTTCTCTGGACATGCTCCAGGGCCTCGATGTCCTTCTTGTACTGAGGGGCCCAACGCTGAACACAATACTTGAGGTGGGGCCTCACCAGAGCAGAGTACAGGGGGATGATCACCTTCCTGGTCCTGCTGGCCACACTATCTCTGACACAAGCCAGGATGCCATTGGCCTTCTTGGCCACCTGGGCACACTGCCTGCTCATGTTCAGGCGAGGATTGATTAGAACCCCCAGATCCAGGAAACCTTTTCCATCATGGACGAGTTCCCAGTGGCGCTGGTCCCATCCTCATTTTGTCTTTTCCTTCCTACCCCAGCAAGCAATTAAACTTACCTTGACTATGAGGGGATTATATTTCACTTCCTAGAACATGGAGATAGGAAGCAGAAGGATATTTTAGTTTCCAAGACAAACAGCCATGTCCCTGTTGAAACTGAATGGAATTAATAGGTTGGTCTGGGGTGAGATGGTAAGAAACAACAAGAAGACCTTTGTCACCTACTCATGTACTACAGATCCCTGTCACAACTGGATGTTGTTGTGTCTCAGTCCCAGCATGAAACTAGATCACCTGAAGGATCTTGACATGGTAATTAATCCTTGCCTGTATGTTATTTTGTTCAGTAATACTAAACAGTTTACCAAGCAGCACAACTGCTTAATCATATCACTCGACTATTGAATTTAGTATGCTGAAAACAAGCCATGCTCTTTCTACCCTACATTCATAGTGTAACAATGAAGGAATAGGAAACATTTGTCAATGATGTTCTCATAGACAGAGTTTAATCCATCAAATATACTACAGAAAACAAGGAGAACAAGGCTAATCAAATGCTACCACCTTTCTTCCTCTCTCTTATTGCCTCTCCTAAGATTGACCACATTTGTGGTTAAATGCAGGGAGTCAAACTTCCTATAAGCAATGTCGTTAAGGTTCCAGATTTCCACTGTGGTTCAGCCATATCACAGCTCTGGAAATGCATACGTTCACGTTCAAACCACCACGTTAGGTCTTAAAGGTTAAAGAAAAAAAAAAAAAAAAAAAAAAGGGATTCCACACTGCAACTATGAAAGTTTCTTACCAGGACAACCTTGCTGACATAACTGCTTAAAGGAAACTTGTAGAGGACAAACACACCCACATACATATAATCAATAAATCAATAAATATTTGTATCTATATATCAATCACTTTGTTCAAATTGCTAGTCTGAATGAAAATGCTTAGTGAAAAGACTGACATGAATTCACCCTGCCAGGGGAGCTACAAATAGCTAACTGAACAGAAGAAGCAATACTAGCACCTCAGGATTCCCAGCAGGAACTAGCAGGACTCCAGTTTGTCCCCTCAGAGGCTCTCAGCAAGTGAGCCTTGAGAAGATGCAAACTCCACAAACTCCAAGCATCTGCATGATATGCAGGTCCCTCATGAGAAGCACCTAGGTTCATCTTTACCAAGGGATCTGCTCATTACAAAATGGACATTGAAGCATGCTGTTGTTGGACTTTTTTTCTGAAGAGAAAAAAATCAGATCAGGATACCACAACCTCGTGATTGTAGTCAACGTAGATCTAAGAAATTCAGTTTCAACTCTGCCTCTGACAGCAAGAGCAAACTAAGTGAAGGCTGAAGCTTCTCCACTCTATGCACAAGAAGAAGGAAGTGACTACTCATGGCCCTGATTGATATTACTATCAAAAAGAATCCAGTCATGCATGGTGTGCACATGCATTAACAGAGAGACCTAGTGACACGTGCACAAAGATTTCCCCTACACAAAAGTGCTGCTGCATCAGTCCTGACCTGCACTACTCCTTCAGTTCAGGCTAATACATTGACTAAGTTACACTCCTTTTTTACTCAGAGAAGAGCAGAGCATGAAGCTTCGCTCTTCATTCATTCACTCTTAATTCCAGATTCTAATTCAAGAAGAATATTGCATTTGTTCTGTGCTGGGTCTCATGCCCTGCAACCCCATGCAGCCATGGAGGGCACTCAAATGTAAGACAGAGTCAAAGACAGAAAACAGCATCTCTGACATTCAGGGAGAGGTGAAACACTTGCAGAAGGTGTTTAGTACTACTTTGCAGGAAAAAATAAAAAAATAAAGATACATTTGCATACTATTTTTGCATCATTCAAAAATTTTGGGGCTGAATCTGGACAATGTATCTCACAGGAGCTCACTAAGAGGAAAACAAGCCTCCCAGCTGTTGGCATTCAGGTTGTGCCTGATCTTCTAAGCATGCCAAAATTGCAAGACCAGTGGGAAAGCCTGGGATACACTGGTGGGCAAGAACATTCATTTGGATCTTTATGTCAAAATTCCTGTAATACTGTACTTTTATGAGAAGTTCAAGAAGTTTGAAACAATTCAAGATCTGTTCACATCTACCATTTCAACAAGGCACCACTATTGAACAGTTCAATAACCAAGCTCAAGTATCTGATATTTTTAGCTAGATATAGTATAATATCTCACAGATGCCTGGAGTTTTCTCCCTGCAAGGTCTGAAGGAGATTCCTTCCTTCTCAACTGCAAGTTAAGCAGAATTTGGGGGCTGCTTTTCACACGCTGAGACAACTGAACTCTTAAAATGGCTGGGAAAGCAACATTTCTCCACTTCAAATGAAGTGCTAGCAACAGATATAATGCTTGACTGGTACAATTGGTGCTGCTTCCCCCCTAGAAGAAGTAGGGAAATGTGTTCAAAATGTCATTGAGGCCATCAAAAGAGCTAAAGGGTAGTCAAGAAAACAAAAACTGGACAAATCTGAAAGGGGGGTGGAGGCTGAATTTTTAATCCCTTCTTACTATACACTGAATGATTCAGTAACTCCCAATTCACTTTGAGGCAAAAATACCTGATTTGGGCCTTAAAGAAAGAGTGTGTCTTAGTCTCTGCATTGCAGATGAGAACAATCACATTTTGCTTGCTCTGACTTATTGCTAAATTGATTATTCTCCAGGACTGGGAAAGAGGGAGAAAGGAAGGAGATGGTAATTGTCCCTATAAAGTTCTTTAAGAAGATGAAAGAATTGAATGCATCTTACTTTTCCTAGCAACCCTCTTTCCTAATTCAGAAGCAAATAAATCACACTCAGGATAGTATCCTGAACATATGGCTTTCTCTGAATAAGGGGAATTTGCCTGCCTACAAGCTTGCCTTTCTTTTCTTCTCTCTCTCTCTCTTTTAAATATGTCAGTCTCTGGAATCCCTATTCACACATTCCTCTTCACAGCACAGTGGGTTTCTGCCTAGGAAAAAAAAAAAAAAAAAAAAAAAAAAAAAGCTTTATAAATATTAACTTACTTCTGTCTACAGGAAGCTGTACCTGAGCTTAATATCTAGACAACTGCATGCAACCTGTTCACTACTGTTGCATTTACTTCCCACGTACTCAGCTAAAGCATGATGTAATTAAGATGATAAAAGGTAAGGACTTCAGTGCCCCAAGGCATGCAACATGAAAAGCTTCCTTAGAAAACAAATCTCAAGCAAACAATGTTGGAGGTCTCCAAATGATCTTGCACCTTTCTTTACCACGTTTCCTGCAAACACCTCTGAAGCACATGGCTCCAAGATTGGCAAATTATGGAACATGTTTTTACTTCTTCTTTTCCTTCTCCGTGCACAAGACACCTTATTTTGCATGGTCTATACTTTGTTCTCCCATCGTGATGTAAAGCAGCAAAAAGGGAGGACCATTGGAGGGACAGTACTAACCCCTTGATCTGAAAGATGCTTCTTACAGAGGCCTTGCAGGCTCATGGTTGCAAAATGGTGGTTGTGAGGGCCCTGAGAAGGGGCAAGATGCCCCCTGAAGCTTCTTACCCTCCTGTCTGAAATCTCAGGGGAACTGGTTGCAAAGTGCAGAAGATGATCACAGAGAAAGTTGCCAACAGGAATAACAGGACAGTGAGGATGCCAAAATGCAATGGTCTGCATTTTTTTTTAATTAACAAATAAAAAGCAAGAAAAATGTGACTAGAAACTGAAAGTTGAAATGAAATTGAAACAATTTTATACAAAGCATGAACCAAAGTCATACCAAAACCCACCTGAATTTTTCTATGAACATCATTCACAATTCCCCCTGTTCATTTATGTCATCTTCGTGCTGTCGGTTTTCGAGAGAACAATTCTCAGCTCAGCATGACAGAACAGTGATACTGACGGGCATGTAGAACATTGGCATGTTATAAATAAACTGCTAATTTGAGGTGGGAAAAATCATCTAGGCGGCTCTTATGATTAAGAACCAGAGGAAGAAAATGAGCAACTTGCTTATGCTTCCAGGACGCTGCTTTTTACAAAAAGAACTTTTTCTAACCCTCAATTCCCATGAAAAAAAAAATAATGAATACTAGCACCAGTGAAACACCTACTGGTTAGACAAAGCAGCCAGAGAAAATGCTATTATAATTTTAAAGCCCTCCATGCCCCTGCCTTGAGTAGTAAGCTGTCTTTTCTACTGGTTCAAGAGGTTTGTTCTTAAAAAGAGTACTACAAAGTTGTGAAGTTTCAGCTTCCTCTCATCTGACTTGCAGTTTTACAT
Source organism: Nettapus auritus (assembly GCA_011076525.1). Lineage (NCBI taxonomy): Eukaryota > Metazoa > Chordata > Aves > Anseriformes > Anatidae > Nettapus > Nettapus auritus. The sequence goes on from CM021766.1 coordinate 50,654,152, forward strand.
AACTTGCAAGAGACGTTTTTAGGTTATAGATACTGCGTATCCAAGAAAAGAATGATGTGCAGAACTATTATACAGCAATTTGTATCTGGGTTACTTGCAGCTGCTTGATAAAAGCCTTACTATGAAAAGCAAAACTTTATTCTGCTGAACTGACACCCAGGATTATTCGTGTTTCTGATAGGCCTGATCACCACCCTCCTTCTGTCCTGAACTAGGTTCCCTTCCCACCCTTCCCCAGTGTGCAATTGCAGATAACGCCCTGCTGCTGCATGGCTGCCATTGCTGGTATTATTTCTGTATCACTTGGGCATTGTCGCTCTTTAGCAGAATGCCGCTTACTAAGCAATATTATAAAAATTCGTGTGAATATCTATGTTCACCATAAGTGAGGATAATGGCCTCATTGCAAAAGTCTCGATAAAAGCGGCATGTTCCAGCAAGACAGCTTTCAGATATCGCTAAACAAAAGCCTACTGTGAGAGCCGTAACCAACATCAATTCCCACTATGTGAAGACATTAGACAAAGTGTGAACTAGCTTACTGTATGGGGACAAAAAACTGACTGTCAATGTGTGGGACCAACACTGCCTAAAACACTACACTGGCAAGTCAAAATACAACCAGCATATATGCATGGTAATTGCCATTTAATTCCAGAGTTAGCAGTAGAAGAAAACAAGTACCGAAGGCAATATTAGTTTACTATAATCACTCAAGACATTATAATTCCATATCTTTCCATTTCTAGTGTCTTTGAATAGGAAAAATGACTTTAAAACCAGCAGACATTAAAAGAAACACCATATAAATCCCAGGTTCCATCACAGAAGTAGAGAGCATATCAAAAGCTTAAGAACTGCTCCTAGAAATATGTATTTTCCACTATAAAGTAGACAACCTTACACTTGGGAACCACCATCCCACATAAGACACAAGACGAGACCCTTTCTGCCTGGGCATCATTCTACATGTTTACATATTTATCTACTTACACTGTGGTAGCACCGAAAAAGCCAAAAGCCTACAGTGAAAATAAGCGTACTATACCAATACAAATGCCAGGCCAAGAGGTTACTTCTTAACTTCCAGACCTGAAATTCATCTGATTACATACTTCAAATGAAAGTCCAGGAAGGAGGGACATAGACAAGCCTACTTGCTAGTTTCTTGCTGAACAAAGTGAAAGGCAAATTTGAAAGCTTTAAAATTTGTAGAGAGCGGTACAGTTGCTCTACTGAGAATTGTTTCATGAGAAAGTTACATATGCACTTTAAGATATGAAAAATCACAAAATCCTACAGTGTAGATCCAGTGATTTTCAGGAAAAAAAAAGGTAATATTCATTACTTAACTCCAATTTTAGTTTAGATTTTGTAACTAACTGGTAGAATCAAAATTAAGAAAGTCACATTAAGAAAGAACTAATAGAGTACATCGATAAGGCTGACATGTTATATTCAACTCTTGCACTGCATGGTGACAGCCACCATTGAGTCCTAAACCAGAGACTTTTAATGTCACCTTAATTAACAAGGAAGGAAGTTTGCCAATGAGTTTATTTCTACCTCTTTCCTAGCAGCAAGTTATGCAATATGCAAGAACCTTTGAACCAACACCTCCACCCCAAAAACCACACACATACCCATCCCACCACCCCCATCCAAAAAAATTAATGACATTGTAAAGAGGACAAAGTCTTTCAAGGAGTTAATTGATGAAAATTACTTCTAGAATCTATACATACATTAACCACCACACACATACCACAACTTTGGAGTAGAAATGTTGAAGCTGAAGCAGCCAAGGCTAAGCAGAAACCTCTTGTTATCTAGTTTCTCAATACAATATGCTTTCACCAAAAATAGTTGTTTAGGTATTTTCAGTGAGTTTTCACAGATCTTTCCAAAATAATTAGTGGCTTGCAATCTATATATAACATGACTATAAAATCCCATTTTAAACTTATAAATGCGAAAGCCAAAATAATAGCAGCCTCTGCTGTTAATTAGCAGCTTGTTCATATACAGAGATACCAAGGATATACTACATACTGAAGTAATGTAACTGAATGTCACAGGAAGCACCCAATATCTTCCCAATAATCAGGTCCTAGACCACTGAAATGGGGCACCTGAAAATGTGTTCTTAGCTAGTGGATACTTCTGAGCTTAGACGCAGACGTGTACAAGTTGAAAAAAATCTTGAAAGCAGATGAAGGTAGTCAAATTAAGTCTCCTACCTAAAGTCTCTTACCTAATAATGTGAAGAAACAGGGTTTTATTTCTAGAGGTATGTTACTGACATCCTCATGGAATAAACAAAAGCCACACTTACCCACATAGCTTAACACAGTAGAAAAAAGAAAGATACCTGGATGATTGTAAAAAGGCATTTTTCAGTGCTGCAGATTTCTTTCCCAATTTGGTTCTAAGCAAAAGACCTTTAGCACACAAGTTTGAGAGACACAGGGCATGCACGTGCAGTGGTGACAGCCACTGCTTTAGTAGACACACTACAACAGGTCACATCAACAACAGTTCATGTTCATAAGTAGGACACAAGACACATGCTATTTAACCTTGAGTTCTGTTTGTAAAAAATTACCAACACAATTGAGATATATTTATAAATGTATAAAAGGAAGGCTAAAATGCCTGAGATACTATGCTCCTACCATATAGCAGAGGCCATTTTTAGTACATGCTTTATCAACATCTAGTCAAACTCTTGTCTTCTCTCTTTATGGGACTTGCAAACGGAAATATTTCCCACAGTTCACAATGAACCCAAAAGGCATTAAGAACTCCATGCATGCCATGAGATCCAGCAAATAATAGCACCATCCAAGTAGAAACCATAGTACTTCAGAAGACATCCATGCCAGGTATAGCACTTCCAAGTGTGGTTTTGGACCGGCTTACTTGAGGGAAACAGAAGTGAAATAGTTCCCTTTTAAAGATGTGATAAATTGGGCAATTTTGCCAAGTCTGCCTTCAAACAGAAGACAACTGAAATTAAAACCGAGTCCAAATACTTCATCAGCAGCACCTCGTGCACTGGGACAGCCCAGTCCTGGAAGCACAGGCAGTCTCCCTCCTATCACACACCACTGCCCCCAACACATGAAGGGGGGTTTCTTCTCCCCAGGGGAGCAAACAGTTCTGCTCTTGAAAAATAATGCAGGAAGTGAATAACTCTGCCAGCCAAAACAAAGCCTGAAGTCAAACTTAGTCATTTGTAAGTATGATAGTTGCCACCACATATACATGCTCAGCGCTGCCAGCTGTAAATGAGATTATTTACAGAGACTGTAAAAACCCAAAGATTTAGTTACGCTACGAATAGCTGCTGAAACCTCACTCTAGGCAGGGCTGGGCCTAAGTTACCACCATCACCACAAGAAATCTATTGGACCCAAAGTCATGGTCTGCGATCCATCCTTAGAGGGCATCTTCTCCAAAACCCTGGTAGAGCCCATACAGGATTAAAGCCCGAGCCACCCTCCCACTCCTCCACGCTGGCACCAAGATGGACAGGCAGAAGGAAGCCAGCACTGCTCCTTCTCTTCAGGGCTACCTGGCTGTTTGTGTACATTAACATCATCCACAGAGCCCACTACATTAACTTATTACTCAGTTTGTCCTGTCCTGCCAGTATCCAGACTAGCCTTTTCACATCTGAGTAACTTTCTGAGTAACTTTGAGTAACTTTCACATCACAGTAACTGAAGGCTCCTTTACATGGGCAAACCGACCAGCACAGCAAAACAACCCTGCCACCAGAGCTACAGCAATCAGCCCAGCACACCTCTTCAGAAGTGAAATCTGAAGGTTTGAAAGGTGTCCTACATGAAGTCTGCTGCTACCAGAAGAACCTCACATCTTCATTTTGTACTCAATTCCTTTCTTTGTGCTCTGGATAGGAGGGGAGGGTCAAATTCTACCCCCTCCTTCCACCCCCCCCCCAGCCTATTGGGAATACAAATCTGGGGCTACAAAGAGGAAAGGTGCTACTTCATTTTTCTTTCTCCAACCTTTTTAATGAGCCAATAATGAGCCAATTACCATAGTAGGTAGGCCCAGCAAGGCCCCTCTGCTCCACACCTCACGTTCCTCCCGTAGGGAGAGGTTAAGGCCTTGTGAGACAAGCTGGCTCTGAAAGGGTCTCTAGCTCCTGCTAGGCCTGCAAAGTCAGTCAATCATGTCTTCAAAACTTTCAAAGCCACCAATGCACAAAAACATTACAAGTAGAAACCCATAATTAATGGACACGTTTGTTTTCACAGCCATGTAATTCTTTTATAAATGGACACTTCTATTTTAGTACGTATGGCTTTCACTTCAGGAGAGATTAAACAGTCTAGAACTCTTCAGCTTGGCGAAGATGACTGCGGACAGAAAACAGTGCATTATCATAAGCTGTGTAGAGAAATATACACAGGGAAATAATTTTCCCCTACCACAACATCTAGGATCATCAAGTTCAAAATGAAAAAAACGTCCAAAGCAATGAAAATTATTTCTTTTCCATATAAGACAACCGAATCATGTAACTTGTTGCTATGTGAGGTTAGAACCAATGAGTATAAAACCCATTGTAACCTCTAAGGAGACACTCTCTAGAAGAAAGCAGAAGGGTTGTTCAGTGCATTCATGTGCTCTTGTCTTAAAGATTTGCCACAGTTGTAGTCAGAGAAGTAGTAAGAGAACCTTTGATCTTGCAAAATGCAGCAATTCCTAAGTTTAAGGATTTTTTTTTTTTTAATGCTAACATACAAACGAGCATGCTGTAAAAATTAACTGAGAAGCACCAAAGTGCCTGGGATAAAACAAAGGTAAAGAAAATGCCTTTAATTGCTCAATCGGAGGGCCCTAATGTGACCCATATTCAGTCTTTGGCAAACAGGCTGGTGGCACAAGGAAGAGATCCTTCATGGTGAGAACAGGAAAGACCAATTTCTGAAAAGTGATGTCCAGTGAACAGGTTTAACACCCTAACACCACTGAAAGGGAAAGCTCCCATCTCCTTCCCTCATCTCATTCGTCCCATCTTGGCTCACTTATTCCCAGTACATACCTCGTGCCAGAACTAAAGCTCATCAGACCCAGCTACTTTACCTCGTTAAAGCAGCAGACCACCAACACACCAGCACATCCAGGTGCTCCCCAAGTGCAGAGGGGAGGGGAAAAGTGCTGCCTGGCCAGGGGCAAGACAAGGCTAGGCTACAGTGACAATGGTGAGGGAGAAGCGAGATTATTTTTCCAGCAACAGTAAGGCCTTTTGAGTGGCTCAGCTGCTCATGGAAACCTGCCAGAAGTCCTTATCATCGCAGGGAAATAAAACTGCTGTACTTCAATAGTTCTGCTGCAGACAGAGCCACACCAGCATAGCTGGACTCTGCATGAGGAGAGAACATCCACCACCAGAAAGCACAAACTACAAGCTATTCCTGTATAGATTTATTTGGATGCCTGCTTTCCGCTAGATGCTCGTGGCACAGTTAGGACAATCAGGATTTGAGCTCTCCTCACACGGTTGTACCAAAGGACCATGCAGTATTTCCTTGGGCTCAGAAGCAGTCTGTCCCTGGAGAAGATGCGTTTAAACCAGACAGTCCTATACACTTTATTCCAAAACCAAAGGCCTCCAGCTCATGCTAGCACCCATTAACAGAAACTATCAGGCTAAGAAATATGAAAACGGGTCTGAATATGAGAATACCCTTGTCTTCTTCACAGACAGCTTTTTATTCCCTCACAATAAAGATAAGCTACTAATTACTTAACTGCCCACTTCCTTTATGCCACTTCCAGGTTTTTCTTCCATACCTTAAGTCGCTGTTCAGTATTTATGTCCTATTTAGCCTGCTCCTATACCCAACATCTAGATTATGTATTACCCCCTTGTTCTCCTATTCCAGCTGTGACTTGCTGAGAAGGAGGCAGGAAGAGGTGCTTTCTAAACCACCAGAAAAGGAGAGAGGTGCTAAGTATTCAGTTTGGAAATGTAAATCCTCCCGCCCCCTTCTGAAGTATGCCGAACCAGCCTCTCCAGAGCTCATGTCATCTAAAGGCCACAGGAGTTCTCTAAAGATATTCTTGTTAAGAGGATTTAGCCCCTTTTAAAAAGGACTTAACATGTGGGTGGTGTCTCCATTTAAGCATTTTCTCATGGCTAAGAAAATGGCCCTCTTCTTAAAGGCTTATCTTTATAACCCAAAGACAGTAAGAAATTCTCCACTATTTGAATTAGAAATATTTTGAGCAGCTTTCATTTAGAGTAGCTCCATTTTTAAATACCGCAATTTGCAAATGGTAGTGACTTTCTCATACAAAGCGGGAAGCCAACAGCAGCGAGAATGTTGCGGGGGTACCTCGTCAAACAGTAATTTCTCCTACATAGACCACGCTTTCATGATTTGATTGACAAATCCAATCATGAGCTGAGCTGATTGACAAATTTGCTGCCATCAGAATGGCATGGTGTCAGCACCCCTGCTTCCTTTCCTTCCACGCTGTGCCCTCTTCCCATCCATCTCCTTCCCATGACGGTCCCTGGCACTTACCAGACCATCCATTAGCTGGTTCAACCTGCTTGCCCAGCAGAAAACTTTTATTTATGTATTTTGGTTGGGGTTAGTTTTTCTGCCAGGCTGGCAAGTTGAACTGCCCCGGGAAGCTGGAGGAGCCCTGGGGCTGGCAGAAGGGAAGTGGCAGCAGCTCCTGGCAGGGAAGGGAGCAGGACCTGTGCCCTCACCGCAGCACTGACCTGCTTGGGCTCACCTAGTCTCCACAGGCAGTGGCTCAGGCTTGTCCCAGGACTCTAGGAGCATGAGCTTATGGCTACTTTGCAAGGGTTAGTTTGTCATTACTGCTCATGTTGAAGCCATGGCTCAGTCCTGCCAAGAAACAATTTCCATTAACTCTGCAGGAACTGTGAAAAAGTCCCTCATGTCGAAGGGCCGGGCAGCCTAGGCTCGCTGGGATGCAGAAGCCTGGTTAATGACCCTCGGTGCCAGGAGCCACCACGACCGGCAGCCACACACGCAGCCAGAAGCAGATTTGGGACAGTATCGAGATGCCTGCTTAGGAGATGGAGGAGTGTGCAAGTTCTCACCTCTCCGGGGCTGAAGCTGCCTGCTGTTATGGGCTAGGCTACCTTTCCAGGCTTTTCCAGCACGGTTACACTTACACAAGCATAGATAAAGTAACTGATGTATTCCCAGAAGGGAAGCAGCTTACTTTGGCAAAAGAAACTTTTTATTCTGCTGGTATAAACGCCTCCCTGAGCGGCCTAAACTACATACTGCCATACTGACTCTTTTCCACTTATACCATAGTTTATATTTGGAAGCGATGGGTGGGTTGCCAGTGCAGTTACATCTGCAAAGACAGCGTATTTTCATAACCCTAACCAGCGCAGGTGTGCTGGCCAAATTTCAGTCTTTTGCATAGCAGGGCCGTAATTCCAGCTGGGGGTCTCCGTGTGCTATTTGTAACTCATCTAATCAAGTGCTAAATTTATATTGATGCTGCTTGCCTGGGCTCGCTGCCTCAACTACCCAGCAGTTTCTCACTCCTCTCACCAGTCTTTGCTATCAGTTTCTCAAATCAGATCAGCTAGGAACTACCAGGAAAATACCTTCACCTCCCGGTCCCAGAAAACCTTTTGCAAGATTTGGTGAAAAATGGACTTGAGTCAGAGAAGTGCTAAATGGCTGTGTCACCTTCCTGCCAAGACGACGAAAGCGCTTTGGCCATTCCTCACGGAGCACCAAGAAGAGGCAGAGCACTGGGATGCTTCAGCCTTGCTTCCCGACAGGCAGGTGCGCAGCAAAGCAGCGCAGTTCTGAGAGGGGCACTCACGTGAGCACAGCTGTCAGGGCAGGGAGGGATGCACAGCCGGCTTCCTGGTGTGCGCTAGGGATTGCTTGGTCGCCCTGGGAGGGTGCCAGCCCCACACTAAGGATGCCGCCAGCGTGACGAGTCTCCTCCTCCCCCATCCCACATCTCCCCCCTGAGTAAACATGGGGTCTGAGGATATGCAGTATAGACTGCCAGGGACTCCTGGCAGGCAGAGCTTAAAATCACCTTCTTGTGTCCAAACCTTTACGCAGGGCAGAAACCTTCCTAGGTTTCATGGCATGGAGTTCTTCCCATTAAAGAGGTGAACGCTATAACACAAAATAATAATGATAATGATGATAATAATAATAATAATACACTATGCTTGTGTTTACGGTCTTGTAGCACCAACTGAGGAGAAATGTCAGAAGTCCCCTCCAACACCAGCATCCCTCCCACAACGCAGAAAAGCCCGTACAATAGCTCCCCCGGAATCACCCCGTTACATTCACTCCTCTTTGTACCCACTTAACACCATCTTCTAGGAATCAAGCTGTTGCACAGGACGGACAAATATTTACAGAGCAGCCTGAACCGGCCCGTTTGACACCATGCACCCCTCCAACACACCGAGCACCAGGAGACCGACCGCCCTGCCCAGCCAAGACGCTTCTTCCTCGCTCCGGCTAGGACTTGACAACCACCCCGAAACTCCCATCCCAACACCTGCCAAAGCCTCCTGGAGAAGAGCCTCGTGGCACCCCCGTGGGCTGCGGGACGAGCGAGTGGCGCCGGGACCCAGCTCCCACGGGGGCGTCTGGGGACCGCTGGCAGCGGCTGCGGCGCGCCCCGGGACCCCTGCCGGGGCCGGGCGGCGGCGGGGAGCCAACAGGTGAGCGCCCCGCGCCGCCTCCGCCGCGGAAAACGCCTCGGCCCGGCCCTAGCGGGCACCGGCCCGCATGGCAGCCCTCCGGCCGAGCCCGCCGGGACTCCCGGGTCGGGCAGCCCCCGCTTCGGGGCCGGGCAGGTGAGCCGGGATCCGAGGCACGGCCCCCGCCGTGACAGCCCGGCGAGGTGGGGGGGCACATGGGGGGGCGGGGGGGGCTCGGGGGGCGGGGGGGGCGGTTCGCGGGGGGGGGGGGGGCGCACGGGGGGGGGGGGACGGGAGGCACCCACGGGGGGATGGGGGGTGCCCCCGGTCCTGGCCGCCCCCCCCCCTCCCCGTAACTTGGCGGAGCCCACGAGGGCCAGGCGCGCCCCCGAAAAGGACGAGGACAAAGGAAGCCCCCGAGCGGGGGGCGGGGGGCACCGGGGGGGACCCGCGGGAAAGGGGGGCGCGGGGTGGTGGCGGCAGCGGGCTTGGGGGGGCGCCGTGGGGGGGGGCTGCGGGGGTCGCCGCCGCCCCTCGAGGCACTGACCTGCTGCAGGGGCATTTCTGAGGGCGGCGGCGGCGGCGGGCGGCGGCGGGCCGGGGGCGGCCGGGGCCGGGGCCGGGGCTCGGGCTGTCCCAGGCCGGCGGCAGGAGGAGGAAGCGGCGTCCCCCTCCCCCCGCTCGGCTCGGCTCGGCTCGGCTCGGCCCCCCCCGCCCGCCCGGCTCCCAGTCACAGCCGCGGCCTCGGCGCACGTGTGCGAGACGTCACCGGCGGCTCCGGGGGCGAAGCGGAGACACCGGCGGGGCACGGCGCGGCCCGGCCCCCGGCCCCCCGCCCGCCGCCCCCCGACCCGGCCCCGGCGGGGGAAGGGGGCTCCGACCCCGGGCAGCGGGGTCCCCCCCGCGCCGGTCGCTCGCTCGCTGCGCCCGGGGCTGCGGGACGTGGCTGGGGGGGG
>CM021766.1:50663923-50748346 GCA_011076525.1 Nettapus auritus
TTTTTTCTCTTTTTCTTTTTTTTTCCTCTTTTTTTGCAATAAGACCCGGCGGCCCGGGCCGGAGCGGGGCGGGGGGGTGGGAAGGAGCCAGGAAAGTTTATTGCAACAAAGCGCCGTCTCCGCCTTTCCTGCCCCCCGCCCCGGGCCCGGACGGCGGCGGGGAGCCGTGGGCAGGAAGAGGGCCTGCCTGGCGCCGATCCCCACCGTCCCCTTCACCCTCCCGCGGGGCCAGGGGAAAATTACCGGGGGGCGGCCTCCGCCTCCGCCGAGAGCGGGCTGCAGCAGCGCCGTCCTGCCGGCGGGTCCGTGGGGGGTGCAGTACAGCGAGCTGCCAGCGGGCTGGCCCCCATCCGCCGCCGGGGCAAAGGCACCGGGAGCCTGGGCAGCGACGGCGGCGGCGGCGGAGGAGGAGACAACACAGGGCGCCCCCGCCGCCGCGCCGGTGCCGCGGATCTGGATGAAGGTGCCGGCGGCAAAGCGGGCTGGAAAGCCAGCGGGGGCCACTCTGCAGTCCGAGGGCGGTGCGGGCGGCTGCGCTGCTGGGGCCGGCGGCTGGAGTCCCCTTCTCATCCTTCCCTCCGGCTCTGTCCCCGCAGCCGCGTCGCCTCCTCCCCCCGTCCCTCCCCCCCCGGCCTTCCCAGCCGCTTTCCTCCTCGATGCCGAGGCCCCGCGCAAAATACTGGGGGGCGCGGGTGCCGGGGGGGCCCCGGCTGCAGGATGCGGGGCGCCGGGGGGGGACGGAGGCGGCGGGGCGGGCAGATGCGGCGGATGGAGCGGGGCCGCTCCCGCTGTGTGGGGCCGGCTGGAAAATGGCTCCAGGAAGCGGCGGCTGCTGACAATGAATGAAGGGAAAGGAGACGGGTTACGCGCCAAGGGCCTCCCGCGAAACTCGGATTTCCCGCCCTCTTTTCAAACTAAATTTGCATAGCCCCGCCCCCGGGGCGCGCCCCGCCCGCTCTGCCGCCCCATTGGTCGCCGCCACCGCCCCCGCCGGCCAACGGGCCGCCGCCGCCACGCCCCGCCCGCTGGCCACTGGCCCGGCCGCCGCCGCGATTTGCATGCGGCCCGCCGATTGGCCGCGAGGGCGAGGCTGGGGATTCCCCCTCGGACGGGCCGGGATCCCGGTTCGCCGCCCGCCTGACACTGACAGCTGTGGCGGCGCTCGCCGCAACGTGCCGGGGGGCGGGGCCGGGCGGGGCCACGCCCCCCTCCTCCGAGCCACGCCCCCTGCGCGCCACGCCGGGCTTGGCGCGCCCGCGGCGGACCTGGGCTCGATCCGGATCCCGGTCCCGGTGCCGGGTTCCGAGCGGTACCCCTGCGCCGTGGGTGCCTCGGTAGGAAAAGGGCATCCCTCGTCCTGGGCGGGTTTGTCGTCAGAGCGGGTATTTTGCTCCATTTGGCCCGGGAGAGGCCCTGCTTGTGCTCCTGCATACGATTGCTGGCGCTGCATGTGAGGAAAGGCACAGGCTGGACAGAATCCAGAGGGAACGAAGAGGAGGGAAACACGGTCGGAAAAACGTGCGCTACCTCAAGGATTGGTTTTTGTCTTTCCGGGGTGAAAAAGTGGGGAAGAGGACATGGCAGTGGTGACCTGAAAGAAAAAAGAGGTCACAAAGAGATTGCTTTTCCTCCAAAGGGAGAGTAATGGACTTTTTTAGCAATCCTAAATTCAGCCTGGATAATTAGGGGGCAACTGATGTTAAATGGGGAAATCTGGCATCAGGCTACCCAGGGATACTGGAGGTTTTCAAACAGACAAGGCAGCCTTCTTTTAGGGACAATACAAGCTTGATCTGTTCATTCAGGAGCTTCCCAATCTTCATATGGTCCTTCCAGCTCAGGCAGGAGCTGGGCTTGGCTGAAACATGTCACATTATTCTGCAGAACTGTAGCATTGCTTAAAATTTTAGCTAAGTCTGCAGTTCTGCTACTGTGGGACACTTTTTAGGTACCAGCCAGCATTGCCTAGCTTTGTGCCCATGAAGCTGAGAGATGTGCTCAGTGTGCCTTGGCCATTGTGGGCATAGCAGCACCTTGCCAGCTGTGGGACGTGCATCCCTGAGCCTCAGCAGAAGGGAGAGCAGCACAGATCTCTCCATGCTGCAGAGTTCTTCCATTCCAGTCACGTTACTCCATTTTCTCACCTTCATTCATCAACTCCAGAACCATTAGACCCCAACCTATGAAAAAAGAAAAGTCCTTTGGAGCAGAAAGACAAAGCAGAAAAATGTTGCTTCCTTCATATTCTCTCCACACTGAGGTACGCCGCCTCCTGGAAAAAAAAGGATTACTTCTCACCCTGGGCATTTTACATCTGTAATCCCTTTCATAGTCTTGTTTTCCTTACCACAGGAGGCACGGGCTTCAACCACAAACACATCTTCATTCTTCTTCTGGGTTACCTTTTATAGTTTTCCTCTATTGTGCTCTCATGCATCTTCCGTCATGTGGCAGAGTCCTGTGCCAGGACCGGCTGCCTTTCAGCAGGAGTTTACAAGGGTACATCCAAGGGACAAAGCAGGGCAGATGCAGAGGAGTGAGGGCAGCATGTGAGTGGGGATAGAAAAGTCCAGCTATAGAGAAATGTGAATGCATTCAGGCAGTAAGCTTGCTTATAGTTGAAATAAAGTATGAATAAAATAAAAATTATTATTTTACAAAATAAAATATAGTTAAAGCTGTTTTCCTTTGTTGTTTTGTTTTGTTTTATGGAAACGGTAACACGGTGTAACTTTTGCATGTCTTAGAGGAAAGGGGATGGCAATAACAGAAAAGGCCATTAACCATGGTCAGCAATTAGAAGAGTAATGAGGACCCTTCAAGAAGGAGAGGTGTGGAAAAAGACATCTAGGAAACAATGTGGATAGAGACAACAGTCAGAGAGGGATGGAGAGGGGGAGGGAGGGATGGAGGAAGAAAAATAAAAATAGAAAGAAAGAGAGGAAAAGAAAGGAAGAAAGAAAAAGAAAGGAAGAAAAAGAAAAGGAAGGAAGAAGATGGAAGGAAGAAGTGGAGGGAGAAAGGAGGGGAAAAAAGGAAATAACCAAGGACCCTGCAAGATGAAGAAATATGGGCTGTGCTATTACATGATGATGAAAGAAAAGCAGTAAGGAAGAAAGTAACATGGCACAAACATAACAAAGTGACAACAGCAAAAGAGAGAGTAGTTAAAATGTACTTTTAAAGAGAAAGAACAGAGAAAGACTGAAGTATAAAAGTAGCCATGTAGCCATAGTAGAAGTAGCTAGAATCCCTGAAGCAGAAGCTAAACTTAGTTAAACGGGGACAAAAAGAGACAGTGAGTAGACTGAGACAGAGTGCAATTCAGAATTCAGTGTCATCTATCGGTTCTGCCATTATCAAGGTTTCTCATAGCTTATTACTCTGTAAGCTGAGAGGCTGAAATAAATGTAAAGCTAAACTATTAACAGTTAAATCCTATGTTGTTTCTTTGAATACTGTTTTTCAGTTGAAACTATGAAGGAAAAGGGTCTGGCTTAGTGCATAAGAAAGGGTAAAGGCTTTCAAGAATGAAGCAAAGCCCTGTTATACTCAGAGGGACAGATTAGGGCACTTTATCTGAACTGCAATAAACCCAGGAACATTTAATCTATTTTTACATAAGAAAAATAATAGGAAAGAAATCCTTACCCCAGCAGGAAGAAATTCTGCTAGGTAGCAAGGCTGTGTAACCAGACTTAAGAGTCACATCCCAGAAATATGTACCCACCAGGTGGGGTAGCCAGGAGATGGGGCCTGTAAGATGTGAAGGGGGAAGTATTTTGTTCCTGTCTTTTAGAGAATTAGAGTTGTGCTGAGACTGTGCTGGGGCTGGTGGAGAAACTTGAAGAAAAACACAGGGTTCATCTGAAAAGTAACATTGTTCTCAGTGAACTGACTTTTGCAGAAAACACTCCAGGAGAAGAGGTGCATTTTTATTTTATTTTAAAAACAGAATCCTGTGACAAATCATTTTGCAGTGGGACCTATTAAATGTAAAAATTGCCTACTAATGGACAGAACCTAAAGAAAGGGGAAGGTAGAACAAACATAAGAAGTGTAAAGAGATGTACATAAAGCAAGCTACTTGCAGGGCCACAAACCTTTGCTGGTCTATAAAAAACAGATTGCTCTCTACTGGGATGTTATCATCCAGGTGCATAGTGCAGAGAAAATACCCTGCAGAACTCAAGAGATTAGGAGATACTATAAGTAAGACTGATGTGCAGCTGTGATTGATCTTTCCTTGTGAGTATTTACTGTAATCCTACCTTTACCTTTATGATGTTATGCAATTTTCCCTACATAGTGTAATTTAGGTAAAAGGCTGTATTTGTCCTAAAATGGATGGACCTGTGTAATGAAGATTGCTTCCTTTGGGATTCTGACTGTTGTTACGGGTAGTGAAAGCAACAGCAGAGATTAAAATTTGCCTCAATGTTAAAATGTTTAGAAGCTTCCCTTGAGACCTGGATTCTCATGTGACTTCTCCCATGAAGAAGATTCTGCACAGTGTAGAAATGAAGACTGAAAAAAAAATCCCAATTAAAAAACTGTCTTTAAGAAAGGTTTGTATAATAAGAGGCAAATAAATGTATAGTCCCCCATATGGAAGAATTATGAAGACACAAAATATTGAACAGCTACTTACTATGAGACCTTCCCATCCTACAAATCAAATGGAGTATTGTGTAGCAACAATGCATATTGTGTAGCAATAACATACATTCAAGTGGCAGAGCTGAGATTGTACAAAAAAAGAAACAAACAAGCAAACAAAAACATGCCATTTCTTAAACTTTGGAGGTCAGCATCACAGCCAGGCAAGGAAGAGTTGAGAAAGGAGGGCAGGGATTATGTGCTCAGGATCACACATCTGGAACACAATTTGCATGACAGCAAGTGGATATCCAGGGGGAGTATAAGAGTGGTAGGATATGTGGTTCCTGCTATCGCTGAAAGTCTGACATCCCATCATCCAGGTTATTAATAAAAGTGTTAAACATTGTGGGCCCTAGTATTGACCCCTACCAGTCACCACTATAGATTGACCTCCAGCTGGATATTGTGCTGTTGATGACAACCCTCTGGGCCTCACAGTTCAGCCAGTTCTCAGTCCACCTCACTGTCCACTTACATTGCCCATACTTTATCCATTTTTCTATGTGGATGTCATGGAGCCTTACTGAAGTCAACATTCACTGTTCTCCACTCATTCACTGAACCAGTGATCTCCCTGTAGAAGGCTACCAGTTTGGTCAAGCATGAGACCCTCTTGCATGCTGACTACACCCAATTACCTTTCTGTCCTTCATATGTCTGGAAATGGTCTCCAGGATAATTTGATCCATCAGCTTCATGGGTATTAGGATGAGGCTGACAGGTCTGCAATTCCTTGATCTTTCTTCTTGAAGAAAGTATTGACATTTCTTCCAGTTGTGAGGAACCTCTCCCAGTCACCATGACCTTTCACAGATTATCGAGAGTGTCCTCACAGTGATTTTGGTCAGCTCCCTCACCACTCATGGGTGCATAATGTCAGGTTTCATGAACTGATGTATATCCAGTTTGATATGAGTTTGACTGAGGCAAGGAAGGTACTTCCTCAGCCTCTTCCATGTCCTTTGTCACCAAGTCCCTTGCACCAGTCAGCAGTGGGTCCACATTTTACCTCATCTTCCTTTTGTTGTTGGTGTACAGGAAGCTCTTCTTGTTGTCCTTTATGTTCCTCTCTAGATTCAACTCCAGGTAGACTTTCCTAACCCCATCCATGTATGCTTGGACAGCATCTCCATATTGTTGCTCAGTCATCTGTCCCTGCTTCCACTTCTTATATGCTTCCTTCCCACATTTGTCAGGAGCTCTTTTTTCATCCATGCCAGCCTCTTGCTGCCTCTCCTTGATTTCCTGCTTGTTGGGATGGACCAGTCTTGAGCTTGGAGGAGCTCATCCCCAAAATGTTGGAAAATGATCCCAAAAGTTGGAAAGCAACAACTCTTCTGGACCCCTCTTCTCTTCAGGACAGTTTCCCATGGGCTTCTTCCAAGAAGATCCTTGAACAGGCCAAAGTCTGCTCTCCTCCAGTCTGAGTTGTGATTCAACCTTTGGCTTTGCTCTGTCCACTCACAACTGCCAAATTAGGATGACATCTTCCGAAGCTGCAGATACCAAGTGTCAGTGAATCTCTGCTAAGAAACTGCAAGCTGTTATGCATTAGACCTATCCTTGACACAATTACAAGTCTTTGCTCCAAAGAAAAGCCTGCCAGAATTTTTAAAGATAGCTTATATTTCCTTGCTTTTCTTCTCAAGTGGTTCAACAGTTCATTGAAATTTCAGACCAAATGAGTTAGCTTTCAGAAGGCTACTGAAAAACTGGGTTTCAGAATGAGAAATGTTGGACAGCCTTAAGTATAGGCATGCCTACCCACCCATATTTGTAATTGGGACATTACTGGATATCATCTAATATGATTCCGCAACCTTTGAAAGCAGTTTATATCATTAGACCCTTGTTTCCTCTTAGTGGGATTACCATTTACTCACTTAAAAACAAACATCCAACTAGCCAACTAAAAAAAAAATAAAAAATGAACTCTTGCAGAGTAAATGCCTAATGACTGGACAAACTCCATTTTTACACTTATAAAAATTATAGGGACTATAATGATATTTTCTAGGATAGAGACCAAATTAAAAAACATAAATATAGAAAAGAGAGAAACAAAACTAAACAAAAAATAAACTGACTTTTTAATTCTGTAATTTCTAGTAGGAATTTGATCTAAGAATTTAAGAGTGGAATGGCTCCTATGGGAGGTATGTGATCTGGATGCATTTACTTAATGGTTTCTGGAAACATTTATAGGACCATCGTCCCTTATTTTTTAAAAGGCAGTGACTTTGAAATGTCACTTTGACGTTAAAAAAATAACCATAGGTGCAGCCTTTTTTACCTATGAGCCATCCCTCCTGTTTCAATGGTTTCAAGAAAAGCAGCAGAACAACTTACTAGAGAGGGGGCATATTGTAAATCTATATCATTTAAAGATGTCTTATTCCAGAGGTGAGAGAAGTACAGTTCTAAGTGTAGAATTGAATAGCAGGGGAGAATTCTCAGAGCTTCCTTTGGTAGCATTTTTTCAGTAGAAATGATTTTGTGGTTCACGAGAGTTTATTTTTTAGGATTAATGATGATTATGATTTTTTTTTTTTAACTGTTGGCAGGTTCATCAGAGTCTGCTGATATTAGTCTTCTTCAATAAGAATCTCAGTTCTTTGCATGTAGTCATGCATTTATGTTAAAAAACTATTCTGTATATATCTATAAACTTGTTAATGCCTTCCATTTCTATACATCATCACCCAGATCCAGTGGTAAAAATAGAATTTTTATTAGCAGCATGAAATTTAAGAAAATACAATAAAAATAATACACACATAATAAATTCTCTGTGTCAGCACATTTCTGCATTATGGAGAATTTTAGTGAGGAACATCGACTCTGAGTATCTGTTTGAAGAGATGGCAGGGAGCTATGCCCCTATCATGGAAAGACAGAAACATATGCTTGAGTTTTTATGCAGGCTAGTTATCACAAGGTGACTTTATGCATCTGGGTACTGCAGGATTAGTTGCTAGCCTTCTTGCTGGACTGTTCATCTTTCTGCTGCAACTTTCTGCCTTTTTTTTTATGGGATTAGAGCATTGTCTCAGTTCTCAGTCACTGAGAATATGACTCAGTGCAAGGGGTTGCACTAGGAGGTAGAACAGACATGGGGTCCACTCCTGCATGGTGGGTTCCAATCCTTTTGGTCAATTCAAGTTATTTAGGGACTTTTTAGGTGGAAGCCAGTTCCAGTTCTAGTGACTCTGGCACTAGTGAATGAGAATGGACAGAAAACCCCTGAGAGCACTACACGATGCTTGGCAGTCCCAGCAAGGAGGTCATCCATAGAGTAGCCATTGGCTGTTCCTATGTGCAGAGTTAGCTTACAAAGTATTTAATTGCTCTATGTTAGCCAACTGATCCTTTGCATTTTCACCTTGAAACACCCAGGCACAAATCCTTCTAAACTTCTGCAGATGCCTCAGCTTGCCCTGAGAACATGTCACTGGAACAAGGCAAAAGAAAAGGGTTTTTCAACTGCCTTACACCCTAGTGCTTAAAGCATGCAGCTGGCATGAGCTACCCAGATTAACACCACTTTACTGCTTTATATATAACAAAAATGGCCATATGCATCCCACAGAAGACCTACATGGGGCTTTCTGGTAGGAATCTGTGTCAATTCCATCTTTGCGAGTTTTCCGCATTTTCTTCACTGGAGTGAGGGCTGGAATTCAGGTCTTTTAATCAGATTGATAACTTGAAATCACCTCCTGAGGAGCCACTGTCACAGTGGTTTGGCAGGCAGTGGAACAGTTCGTGGGAGAGCACCACAGTCTGGGCACTCTCCTAGCACAGAGATGTATGTTTGGGCCAAAGCAGGCAGAAGACAAAATCAAACCCATCTCTCCATTAAGCTCACAAATGCTCTTGCTGTTGTGGGAAAACAGAGAGAAAATTCCAGCTTCTTCTCTGTAATTTGCTGTGAAGATCCAGGTGAAGACCCCACCTCTGTCCTCACCATCCCTCATTGACAGGCTCCCTGCTCATTTTTTGCCTTTTTGAGGGAGGATAGAGAGAGGCAGTTCTTAATCTTGGGTGCTTGTTTCTCTCCATGCATTGGGTAGGAAGAGCTTAGGTGTTTGGTTCAGACCGCAGCTTTCTCTAAGCAGCACAGGAGCAGCTCCCAACGGTGCAGTTACTTTGCAGGAGCCTGGGCTGGCAATGAGGTTATGCAGGTGGTGGAAAGTAAGGAATAGAATCAATGGCTGATTGGCTGGCAGAAATCTTTCCTTCTTTGGGACAGAGCCTACAAGATAGGCACCACAGTGCTGATTTTATGTCCCCTCTGTGAATCCGGTTTGAAATTACCTCCTATTACAAGAGACAGGGGCAAGCCTCTGTCTCTTCTGTAACTCAGAGATTTTCATCTCCGTGGACACAAGGTCTCCTTTATCCTTCTTTAACTAGTGGGCTTGTTGTAGAAAAGTTATACTAGTGGAATTTCTTAATTCAGTCCAGGTTTGTTACATTTCTTTTTTACATTCATCCAGATCAGATAAACCTCATGCTGTATTTACTTTTTTGAATGATTGCCTAAAGAGTCTATGCACTGAGGCTGTTTCTCATAATGTGCTGACTTTTGGAACTGACTCTTTATTTACAGGCTTTGGCAAAATGGTTAGATTTATTATTAATTAACCAGAAAACCAACAGCCCTTTGTTTTAGAAAGGTACCGAGTTGCACAAAGGAATACTGTGTTACTGAAATTACAAATTTCCTTCCTTTTTTTTTTTTTTTTTTTTTTTAATAATTCCTATTATCTGTGGTTTGACAGTATAGCCATTACCATTTTTGGAGGGATAAATCCTTTTCTTCCTTCTCTTTTACTTCTGAACCTCCCTAGTATTTCATGAACCCTTATTGTCTCAAGATTTGTTGTAAGGTTTGTTGAGACAATAGTTAAAATCTTCAGTGCCTTGTGAAGCGGCATTTTTCTTTTTCTTTTTCTTTTTCTTTTTCTTTTTCTTTTTCTTTTTCTTTCTTTCTTTCTTTCTTTCTTTCTTTCTTTCTTTCTTTCTTTCTTTCTTTCTTCCTTCCTTCCTTCCTTCCTTCCTTTCTTCCTTCCTTTCTTCCTTTCTTCCTTCCTTTCTTTCTTCCTTTCTTTCTTCCTTTCTTCCTTTCTTCCTTTCTTTTTCTTAAATAAAACAATGTTTGCAAACTTTAACCTCCCAGCGTGTAAATGTAACATCAGTTATCACTTTTCTTTACTTTGAATTGTTTTGTTGCAGAAGTATGTTCTTACTTCTCCAATACCTAGCAGCTTGTCCAGAATTTCATACTTCATCATCACAGGAGTGTTACGGTGAGGCATTGAATTTTGAAATATTTAAAGCAAATAACAATACTCTCAGATAATGCTTGAATGTTATTTACACATAGAAAGGCTTCAGAACCCCATTATTTTTAGACGGTAGTGGAAGTCAGGTTAACAAAATCCCATGGTTTCCACACTGGGTCAGAACTGTCCCTGTGGGACTGTCTTCTGCCTACCATATTGGAAATGGGGTGTTAATGGAGCATGATGTTAATGAAGACATTTAGGGAATTTCTTTCTTTTTCCTGACTTCCAGCTTTCTGTTTTGTCTAGAGCTGTTCAAATTAGGCACCTCTTGGATTCACACAACCATGGGGTACAGGAAGGGCAATCCAAAATCATTCATAGCTGATTCAGCCTTAAGCATTGACCTTAAGAGCCTCTGCCTTCAAGCTTTAGCTGCCAGCTGACAAGTTGACAACTTGGACAGAAGCTGTTGCTGCCACCAGAAGCAGCAGACCTGTCTTTCACTTATCGTTTGTTCCTGTCCCTGTGCTACCCCTCCCTTTGCTGGTGGCTGGGGAACTGATCTGAGTTATAGCCAACTACTGTTTGAGCTGGATTAGTCCTAACTTTTACCACTTTCCTGTTGTCATACCTGTTTTGTGGCAGGGCCACTCATTATTTTTTTGGTGGCAATACAAGGAAGGGGGCAGCATGGAGAGAGGGATGGCCAGGTAGGTGCTTAGAAAAAGGGAACTGAGACACCACTAGCTCAAAGCATCCATGAAACTCCAACCTTTGTCTTGGCTGTGTCTTGGAGAAGTGCAGTTAATGATGTTGCTTGAATTCTTGGTATGCTTTACCATGTTTTGACTGTTTCTGAATCGTGTTAGCATGAGAACACACTGCTTCCCGCAGCTCTGGGCTTTTCTTAGCACTCCTGCTTTCTGCGCTGTGATCCTAGGAGCACGGAGTTCAGTGAAGATGTGGCTGTCTCAGCTGCCTACAACACAGGCAGGACAGTGGAGTCTGGTGGCCAAAGAGAAAATTGCATCCACCATGATCACCTCTTCAACGGGTGAGATCTTCAGCAAGCAGCTTTGTCCTTACTAGCTTCTGTTCCATGTGCACAAGAGCCCACACAGGCTTCAGCAACAGCTTTGTCCTTACTAGCTTCTGTTCCATGTGCACAAGAGCCCACACAGGCTTCCTCATGGCTGGATATAGTGCTTAGCACTGCAAGTTCCCGATAGCAGTCCCTGTATTGTATTGACTCTAGAAGCGTTGTTTACAGTTCAATGTTTTCTCTTGTTGCTGTGGCTCCGGGCTGTGCTTGGTTTGTTGGGGTGCAGATGCTGAGCCAAGTTTCCTCAGATGTAGAGCTAAGGGTTGGTATGAGTAAGGTAAAGGTTGGGAAACTGGGACTGTGCCAGTTGTCTGCTCTCCAGGACCTCTCTATACAAAATGCATGCAGGGGTGATACCATCTGTCCCCAAACTCAGCGGAAGAACCAGCTGCAGATGCAGCTGGAGCAGACAGCTACAGGAACAGCTGCTGATCAGTCTCTTGATCTCAGTTTTAACATACACCAAGGTCCCTTTTGTCTACTTTTCTTATCATTTACTTAGGTTGGCCTTTCTCAGAAACTCCTCCCACCAAACCATGACATTTCCTGCAATGACATCATAGCACTTTATTTTGCTTTGGTATCACCAGTCTTTGTCTCTTTAGAATTAAAAAAAAAAAAAAAAAAAAAAAAAAAAAATTATGTTTGCAACTCCATGGGCATCATCACAATGACAGGGACTGCAAACACTAGAATAGTTGGTTGTTGAAGTTGTGAGAGGTGGTGGTGAGATGGGAGGGACTCTGACTAATATTCCAAAGATGGACAAATCTTTCTCCTTTCTTCTGGAAAACTTCCAAAAGCTGAGATGCTGTGGTATGGCTGTCAAAGTTTTAGAAAATTATCAAGTTTGTGGAAGGGATAGGTGGAAAATAAGACACTAGTAAATTGATCTGTACTTCTATTAGAGAATAGTGTCTCTTGTGATGCAGTCCTTGCCTGCAAGGAAAATCTCTTGTCAAGTTTTCTGGTCCTGCTCTGTCCCCAGCCTTGAGCACAATCCATGCATAAAGATTTTAGGATTTGATCCTCAAAATGACCAGTCTGTTTAGGCAACCTTTACAAAAACAAAGATTCAAGCCCATGAAAATCCTCGGTAGCTAAATATCATCATATAGAAAATAATGAGAGTAGCTGCTGAAAGAAGCATATACTTTCATGGTGTAATATTATTATATCAAAGTTAACAGAACAGAAAATCTCCACTAATTCTAGATCTCTTAAAAAAAAAAAAAAAAAAAAAAGTGTAAAATATCTGTCTTGTGATCAGAACAAAGATAATTCATATTTCAGGTTTGAATTCTAAACATAGCAGACTACAAAATAGAGTTTTGTACCCTGTTTTCCATAAACAATTTAGCATTTCAATTTCAGAAAGTGTATGATGCAAGTAGGGTTATCTGTGCGGGGGTACAAATGAGTTCTTGTTTTAGTCCTCAATTCATTTTTAAGTATGACTCATCTGGGAAGATCTTGTCGTTCTGGGAAAAAGACAGCAACAAATTGGTTGGGAAACAGATTTCTTCAGATCTAACATGTATATGAATTTGCAGTATGCCATTTCTAAGCTTGTGAGACGGATGGGCAACTTTAGGACCATGGAAACTTTGGAGACTGTTGTACTGAGATTAGTAGGGTGTTCATGAACTAGTCAACTACTTCATCAATGTTGTATCAAATGTTATGTCTCTCTGCATTCTAGGAAAGATTGTGAGTAAGTATTCAATCTCTCAGAAACATGAAAAATCTCATTTTGAGCTAAAGGACACCAAAGACAATAGGATAGTTGCGTACTTCTGATTTACCCAGTGGAGCAACACTACTGACATACAGACGAGGTCCAAGGAGAGGTATAAAATGAGCTGCCTGAAGATTCCTTTCTAGATCTAAGAGAGGCAAGAAGCCTCTGAAAGGGTGCCATGCTGCAGAACAAAGAGCCAAATATTGTGTGCATGTACTTGGCACGCAGACATGTTGCTGATGGAAGATACTGGAGTTAACTTAGCAGAGAGCTATAGAAGCAGAAAGTAGTTGGCTGCCAAGACCTCTGGTGGGCATACAGGTCAGGGTCCCACTTGAAACAGAATTATTGATTGTCTAGATCACATCAGATGTGACTTTGAGATGGAAGCATTGTGATAGACAGCATGAACAATCGTCTGATTATAAGCTCAGTGATAACAAATTATAGATTTTTTTTTTCCAGATGCAATGGTCATAACCTTATCCACACACACTTCTCCAGCGCACTGTCGCTTCTCTCTTCTCTTTCAAGTCACAAAACCATTAGTCACCTACCAGAACAACTGTGCAAAACAACAATAGGCAAATGAAAATATACATATCCAATTCTTCTCAGCTGTGCCTTGGAAACCCTCTACACCCACTGTCAGTTTACAATCATTTTAAAAGGTTGCGTACTTAAAGCAAGTATTGCTATTGACAAAATACAAATGGAATAACTAAGTGCAGTCAAGCTTTTTGAATAGCTAGCTTTCCTTGCTGTTGCCTACTTATGCTGTTTGTATTTTAGGTTTTAAAAAATTGTTTGTGCTAGCACAAGTACAAGGTCAGTGAGTAATTCAGTGAGTACTGATTTCACAGGAATGCTAGCAGAGTATGTTAAAAAAAGTCAATGCTGAGCAATATAGCTTGCTACAACCTACCAGCAAAATCTCAAGTAAGGTTATGTGTCCACAGATTTATGTGTTACAGAGAAAGTAACAGTACAGAGGAACACATCTGGATATGTTCTTCATTCTACCTAAACATTTCTGGGCATGGTCCAGGAATCACTCTGGGCACAGGCCCCTTCCTGGTAAACCATCTGAATCACAAACACTGTTCTGCAGCATATTATGGACCCCTAATTTCACTGACATGTCTACCCAATGGTTGTGCTTTAATAGAATGCAAAACTTCAGTTCACAGAATCACAGAATTGTAGGAGTTGGAAGGGAGCTCAAGAGTTCGTCAGGTCCAACCCCCCTGCCAAAGCAGGTTCCCTAGAGCAGGTTGCCCAGATAGGCGTCCAGATAGGCCTTGAATATTTCCAGAGGAGGCGACTCCACAACCTCCCAGGGCAGCCTGTTCCAGTTCCTGGAAATGAATTTAAACTTGATTTTAAAATCAAAAGAGATGGAACATTCCCCATACAGGTGAGGGATGGGAGGTGACAGGGTGTGAAGGGGGGAGTTGGAATTGAATTTATTTATTTGGAAGGGAACCGTTTGAATTTACTCTTTTGGAGTACATGGTTACAAGTTCCAGTCAGTGATTTTTTTTTTTCTTATTTTTTTTTCCTGCTGGTCCGTGGTGATTCAGTTCTTTCTGCTTCAGAACATACTTATACATTGTAATCAAGCTTAATATTTATAACATTTTGTTTTCCAGTTCTCTGTTCATAAGGCATAATAATGCTGTTCTTTTCTGCATCAACACCCATTTTCAACATCCTTTTAAATAAGCACAGCTTAATGCAGTTACGTGGACTTTTGCTGTAGTCTTAGTTCTCAGTTCCCTCCTTCTTACCTTTTCTCTCTGCACTAGTTTCCAAGTCATACCAATTTTCAGCATCACATTTGAAGACTTTGTTCACCTTTGCCCAGCCTACAGTCTCTCATGTTGTAGGCAGAGCCTGTGTTTCTTGTTTCAGTAGTATGTTTTGCTATTGTTTGTTTGAAAAGGTCCAGGTCACCCCAGAATGACTAAGATCACTCTGTACAAGTGCCCTGTCCTTGCAAGTAACTCTAATCAGGCAAATCTGTGTTGTCCACAAATGTTACAAGAAGTGACTTCATATTTACAAACTTGTAACAATTCTACTGTCTTCATTTACAAAATATAATAATTTCAGAATGTCAAACTAACAAAGGTCTGCATAAATATATTTCTTCTTGTAAATAGCAACACAGTAACCTTAATTTCCTAATATATATATACAATTTTTAATTCTACATTGCTGTCCCTTTGTCAATTTTCCATTTATTAAACTTTTTTTTTTCTCCATGTACTCTCCATTTTGTAGTTAATATACATATATATTTAATATATATATGTATTCTTCAGCATATATTTACAGAGCTGTTATGGATCAGACACTTAATGGAGACATTCAGGCTTCAGGATCATATTCTTTGGGACAGGTTTCTTTGAGTTTGGAGGGTTTCTCAAGATCAAAAAAAGCCTTAATAATGGAATATTCTGAGCCAGTTTCACTGTAAACTACAAAGGGGCAATGTCAAGATGGAGCTAGCTGGCAGTGAAAACAGCATTTGAAAATGCAGATAGTATTATGCAGAAGCTTTGCCTAGTCTAATCTGTATTTTCACCAAAATCTTTCATGAAGTATCCATCTAATTCTAAAAACAATTTATGAGAGAGAAATAGAACAATTTAGCGTAAGTAGCAGTACATATATATAGTATATCTATGAGTAGCAATATACAGTATATATATGAGTAGAAGAATATGATGACTAGTTTGGAGCAAAGCAGAAGTAAGACTTTTTTCCTCATCTGTTCTATTAAACACACATCAGAGCCCTTCCTGAAGCTCAAGGTTCTCATGTTTCCATAGGCCAAAGGCATGTACATAGTTTATACAGTCAACATAAACAATCAGTGCAGCTTTTAAAAAACAGCTAATCCATTTCTATTTGTTGGTAGCCCAGCTCTGGTCAATTATTTGCTTCTCAGGAAGTCTGTTAACCATCTAGAAGTTTATCCTCTTCTACTTGTGATCATGTATAACATACAACATTCACTTATAACAATTTAAAATTTACTTTCCTCTTTACACTCTAGCTGTTAAGTGGCTCTGGAAATATTTGCTTGGAGCAACAAATATTTCCAAGTATGTAGTTCCCCGCTTTTCCCATTTGCAGTCTTGAATTCAGAAATGAACTTCAGGCACTAAATGGTCTCCACCTTTACTTTTCAGCAGAAATAACTCAGTTCTCCCCCCTTTATCACATTAGAAGAAACAGAGGACAAAAACAGTCTAACAAATTTTTGATATTTTGAGAGGAAGCAGTGTGGGAAGAAAATCTTTCTTAGATCTAACCAAATAGAAAAAGTTAAAATTGAGATTCCCTATTTTGACTCTCAGTCTTTCCTGTATGTTTCCCTTTTTCGGGAGAGCATCGTTTACTGCAGTGTTTTATGTATTAGGCTCTGAAAAGAAACACTGTACTCAAGGTAGGTGAAGCAATTTTGAAATTAAAGTAGCATAGGCACATGTTACATTGTTTGCAAGAAGAGACTCGGTTAAAAACTCTCACTGTTTTAGACTATCTGCCTCCTTTGTTACAGAATTTCACACCATATAAAATGTAAGTCAAACACAATCATTAACTATAGTTGCACACTTGGGAAAAAATTGCTGGCCTTTCCTTAGAATTATGAAGTAGTAGTCAGGATTTTGTTAGGCATAGCCCTCCCAGGCTTGGAAACCTCAAAAACTGGTTTCAGTGCAGAAAACTTGAAATCTCTTCATTGATGAATGGGAGAGGCTCTGGTACATCCAGCAGAGGTAAAGGATGGTTTGTCTACAAGGATTATTTCTGACAAAAACATAATTGCCTCTTGCAGATGGCAATAAATATATCACACAACATAAAGCAAAAACCTACTGAAAGAATCTTGCTCTTAGGAACAGTGTGATTTTTGGATCCATGGCTTGTTCAGAATGCTGAACTTCATGTCACAACGGACCTTTTCATCATTTATAGGTTTTTGTTTCTTTTTTTTTTTTTTTTTTTCTTTCCATTATGTCCTTTGGAAATATAAAGGTTGTCTCTGCATTTTGTGCTCTTCACCATACACAAAGATGGTTATTATATCTGAAGGGATCTTAATGCAACAAATGTGGACTTTGGAAAATAATTTTTAATTTCAAGATTCCAGCACGTGTGAGGAACCAAAGGAACAGTTTGAGCAAGGAGTCAGCTCATAATCTATCTGCACACCCACCATGAGTTGAATTGAGCAAGCTAGAATAGGCATTGCAGAATGAGGTTGTGCTTTACCATCCAGCACAGGATAGTTTTAGTGTTCCAGAAGCCTAATGTAAAACTCTGGGATTCTGTTACCAACCTGCCCTTCCACTCCTGTGCCCAGAAATACCTTGCAGGAGGGAAAATCTTTGTGCAAAGCCATGGCTTGCCAATGTGGAAAGGATAAAAAGCCTTGCTCTCCTTCACCTCCCTCACTGTTAAATCAACAGTGTCGGGGCACATGGAAAATATTCACAAATCCAATAGAAAGGGGAAGTAGGGACTATTGAGCAGGGATACTCAGAGCAACATAGTTTCAGCATTATTATTATTATTTTTTTTTTTTTTTTGTGGCACACTATTGTATTCTCTGCACATCATAGGAGTCAGACTGCTTTGTGGGGACAGCCAGGCAATGACAGCACAGTCACTGAATAATCTCCTGTGCAGTGGCTGAGGGAAAGGCTTTGCCTGCAAACATGGAGATTTGGGACTGGTTTACGGAGTATTGCTCTTTCTCAGATACTATCCCACTGCCTTTTAATTTTTCTGGTCCCACAGCTGTGTTGGGAAGAAGATGTTAGTTACTTCATGTTAGTAAATAGAGTGGAGCAGTGGAACTGGAATCACTCTCTGTATTTTTTCAAGGCAAGCAGCACTTGGATATATCCCTGTTTTATAGGGCAGACATAAACTGTAATCCTCTAAGGTATGCATTTAAACCAAAATCATTACGCTGCTTGGTTTTGAGACATCAGGAAGAACAATACTTAGCTCTCTCTAAAAATCTTTCAGGCCAGGCCCCTGACATCAGTAGCTGCCTTTGAAAAAATCCACATAGCTAGAATATATGTCTCCCCTAGTGGCTGTCAACAATGAGCTAAAGCAGCAATGCATGTATCTGCAACATAGCTAGATAAGATAAATTCAGATTAGATCAGGAGCCTTTGTACAGGGAGAACCCAGGCAAGCTGCGGACTGCAATGGAAGCTCCAGGAGTTCAATAACTATGTAATGGTGATCACCAGTATTGCCAACCTTGGCTATGCATGGTTTGAAAAAGGAGATATTTTCATTATCTGTACAGGATGCTGTCACTATGGCAGATCTGTATCATACTCTGTCAGGTAGAATGCAATTTGTCAGTTCATGTGTAGCAAATTATGGTATCAATTTAAAACCATATTTGCAAGCAGTCAGCTGGCAAGTGCATTGCACACTCACCCATCTGCCACCGCAGTAATTGGGTCATCCACAGGAGAAGCTGTTTTGCCCCTGTAGTGACCTCAGATGAAGAAACCCTATATTTCGCCAGAGATTTTAACATTGGTATAGAGGAAAGGAGCCATTTTGATGGAACCAACTGGAACTGACAGAGTCCTGTTACCCATGTGTTCAAGTCAGACTTTGGAGCAGGTCTAATTGTAGCTCAGAAATGACGGCGAAGGAGAAAAAGGAAAGATGTTCTGAAAGTTATCATTACAAAGAGGACTGCAGTCTGTCTAAAGAGGTGATTGCCAGGACTAGCTGTCTTCCTGTACAGCTCAGAAGATTACCAGCTTTAGCATCATTCTGTTAAAACCAGTTACTCTTCACGTGAAAAAATAATAACAGTAAGGCAATGTATTTTAATTTCTTAGGGTGGCGGCTTTAACCTGGAGTTTCCTTTCTAAGAAGAGTTAACAACAGAATTGGATTCTGACTCCAAGATAATCAGGTTTTTCATTACAAAATCAAAAAGTTGTCACTCCTGTTTTTCCTGTTTATGACAGAAGATTCAGGCTTTCTTGTAAACTAAGTATTCCTGTTCTCTTCTCTGTCTCTCAGGGCAATTATCCATTAGAATAACTTTGCTAGGAGTAGAACTTCATAGAGTCATAGAATCACAAAATGGTTCGGATTGGAAGGGACCTGAAAGATCATGTAGTTCCAACTGTCTCCCCCTCCCCCTCGGGACACCTCCCACCAGACCATCCAGCTTGGCCTCGAACACCTCCAGGGATGGGGCATCCACAGCTTCTCTGGGCAACCTAACTTTCTTAAAGTTAGGCTCTACTCTGAACAAGGAATAAGTATTACAAAAACCTGATGTTACCTTATCAGAGTGAACATTATTTTACCCTGAACCTTTTATTTTCTTTTCTGAGACAAATACCATTACTGTGTGTACTGAATAAGTTTCTGAGATGTTGATGATGTCTTGGACATCTCTGCAGTACAAAATCAGGTGGATTTTGTGGTGAAACTCAACAGCTTCTCATTGACATAGAGATATGGTTAATATGTAAAGCAGGCTAAGAAATTAAACAATGCTTCCCCTCAAATGTAAGAGAACCACCTTATAGCTTAGCTGGAGATTGAGCACTAAAAATGTATGCATATTCTCTGAATGAAGTCCAAAACAAAATTAGTAGCAAGAAAGTTAAACTAGGAAGACAAAAATAAAGTTGAATACTTCTAAAATAATACTTCATACATTGTACTGTCCCACTAGTTTAGACTATGGCAGTTTCTGGCCTCACAGCCAGTGAATCTCCCATTCCAGCAATGTGTGAGCAGGATTTTCAGATACATCAGCCATTTCCATCACTTCCTCTTTCACACTGGACTTTTACATTCCCTAAAGTATTTAACAGTCATTGCTTGAACAAGGCAACAGTTGCCAAAACTTGTTGTATGTTGACTTAGTCTAAAAGACTGCATCACTGCTGATTATCCATTTCTCAGATATGTCTATGAAATATGCAGTGAACAATGTTCAGCAAAGACATGCTCATCACATTTCTGCCAGCTTGGGCAAAGGGAAGGTCTTTTGTTGCTAGAGGTAAGGGAGCTGACTTTTGAAAGAGCAGCTAAGTGGTAGGATTGAGGCAGACAGAGTAATATTCAGACATCTTTTCAATACGTGGCTTATCTATATAGCATCAAGCCATTCAATGCAAACAATCTTTGTGTACTCTTCTGTCACATTGTCCTGATTGCACTGGGAAGCCTGGTTTTCTAGACATCCACCACCGACTTAGTCTTATGGGAAGGAAATGCATGCTGTATACCATGAGATTGGTCTAGTTGGACCACTGATAAAGCTAAATATATGGAATATATGGATTTTTTTTTATTATTATTATTATTATTTTTCCTCTGTATTGTTAATAAACCTGGAATTTGCTTAGATACAGCCACTTATTACTATAGGCATGGTACTCTCTTCGAGCAGCTGCTTAAGAAGGCTGCTCAACTTTATCTAAATTGTTTTCCTGAACCAGATATCCTTTTCCCTACAGAAGTAACCTCATGTTTAGGGGACAGCCAAAAGGTGTGCCAACATCCATGGTAAGTCTATCAGATGCATGCTGATGCATGTGATTGACAGTAGACTTTGAAGTCGAATGTCTCAGTTTTTCTTTCTTGTAGTATTCACAAAGGTTCTTTGATGATACTGGCTTGAGGCAGCGACGCGAATTGATCCACTCAGGAGGGTCGGTTAAGTGGCTCCTGTTAAAACAAACATCATCAATGTTTTACAGATCAGCCAGCAGGGGTCCTGCCTTTGCCAATGATGAAATACACTTAAAGGTCTCTGTTAATTGGGTCGTGTTCTTTCTGGTGGACATTTTTGGGCATTGAATTAATTCCTTTCCCCCATGCATATAAACATTACAGTCATAATAATACTCACAGCAGTCAAACATTTATTATAGTTATTATTATTGGGCCTACTGCCTTGATTCATGGAGGAAGACCCTGTTTTGCTGGATGTTACATAAGTGCAGAATAATGCAGGCATCTTTGTCTAAAAGGGCTAATGATCTAAGTAGGAGGCAGGATTCAAAGCTGGATATAGACCAGCTGGCATAAGAGGCCAAGGAAACAATAAGACAGCACTAATCAGTGAATATGCTGTGATCCCAGCATAACAACTCTGTTGACAAGCTTCCAGTAGAAAAGCTTCTTTCCCCCCTTGAAACAATAAGAAAAAATAAGTTTTAAGAACTAATTAAAAAGAAAATAGTATATTAATCTTGGATGCTTAATAGGGTCAACTCCTCATTATAAAAGGGCAAGTTCAGAAGAAACCCCAGGAGTGCTTGTTTGAAAATCTAATATAAGAGCCAATGCTTATCTTAGGATAGATGGGTAGACAATGCAGAACCTAGAAAAAGAAGAAGGAAATAAGACAGAGCAAAAGAAAATACACAAAAATGGGAATGAAGTTCGATGTGGTGAGTGCAGGAAATACTTGTCATGGGAGCATTCTGATCAGACAAAGGTAAATTTACCAAAGCTGCAGAAAAAAAAAATATATATATATATGTTTCAGCAGTCAAAATGGGATAATGAGAGCCTGTATAAGATTTTATCTGAGCATGTGTTGACTTAAACTTCTACAGGTATTCAGTCAAATAGAATTATGAAGAAGCAGTTTAAAAAAGAAAAAGGCAATTTCTTTAAAACAAACAGATTAGGAAATCTTTACAATCCAGGAATTCTTGTAGTTGCATACTTAATATATTGCTCTACTTAAATAACACTCATCAGCTTCAAATCATACTTATTTTATTTTTTTTTTATTTTCCCCCTTTGGACATTATTTGAAAAGGTCATGACAATCCACAATGAGAACATTAATACAAACAATTACAGCTCTTTAACAGTGTACTGTAGGACAAAGGCTTCAGTTAACACTAGTGTTGCTAGCTATCTAATTCAGGCAATACACGTTGTGGAGCAGTTGTTTTAGCTAAGTGTTGTTTGATAGCATTACTGGGCAAAAAAAAACTTTGTAGATTTTGGCTCTCTAAATCCACACACCAGTACTGAATGTTTTCTTCAATGTTATTTAATCTTTTCCATAAGATTTGTAACTGTAAGTGAAAGGGCTTGATTGCTTAGAGAAGTTTAATTTCTCTTTAAATGAAATTATAGAGCAATGCCGCAATGCCTACAGATTTAAAAACACCGTAATAACTTTCTGCTAAAAGTTAGTCCTGACTGGTTTAAAAAAATTTTTTTTTTTTTTTTTTTTTTTTTTTTTCTTTTCATCTATTAGTTCTGGTGCAAAAAAGACCCATGGAAAACAATATTAAAAACAAAAACAAAAACAAACAGATATTGATTGACACTGTAAATTGCCTAACCCTTATGGAAACACCGTCAGCAATTCTCTCTCTCTCTCTCTTTTTTTTTTTTTCCCTAAATAAAAATAGTATAAGGAATTGGAACTATTTCTCTCTCACATTTTGGCAAAGCTAAAATAATTTTTCTACACATTGTACAGTTTCCCCTCTAGATGGTAGAAGAGAACAAACTCTGTTACTTCTGCTGTGAAGACTGAGACGATTACTAGAGAAAAACAATGTTATCTGTGAAAGTACAAGGCAAAGAAGTTTTTTTTTTTTAAAAGAAAACATTGTTTCAGTAGCTCTAGACATCATCTATTTTCTTTATAAAATTCTTCTCTTGATTTCCTTAAATGTCTTTGAACCGAAATCAGCATTTTTCCAATAGTTACTGCCTGGATCCTGAAGTATTTCCATGAACCCTTGCATTTTTCATATTAGTCATAAGTAATTTTTACTTAACTTTAACTTTTTCAGCCTCTTATTTTGCAAATCACAAAATGCCTTTCCAGGATTTTAGTTTCAAGCTGTATTACAAACAGACTCTGTTACATCTCAAATTGCTCCTGAATAAACTGTATCAGAGTTCACAAAAAGATGTGATATAAACCGATACAAACCATCTCCTTTTCAAGTAACTAGTCAACGGAAAACAAAGAATCCTAGATTTATGTCTGCTTGCCTTGTGACCACTGGTTTTATTAAAGGTCAAGGGATCCCTTTCAGCAGCAGGAAAAGAAATGAGCCTGCAAAATTATTTCAAGTCTAGACACAGAGGGCCTCATGTTGGTAGAGGCAGTCACAAAATATTAAGTGTAAATCTCTGTTCACTGTTTTCTTTAATTTTACATCAGTAGATCCTGATTCCAATTCACTTTACCTGAAAATAATCAAAATAATCATTCCACAATCTCTGAAGGAGGATAAATTATCAGGTAATATTATATTTTGGTAATGCTGAAAGCCATCACTGCTATGACTTCACGGCCACATGCATGTATTGATGTTAACAAAAAAACAAAACAAAACAACAACAACAACAAAAACAAAAAACAAACAGAAACAAACAAACAAATAAAAAAACACAAAACAAACAAACAAACAAACAAAAAACCAAACAAAAAAACCCAATCCCTTCCTCTCTCAGGTGCTTGGCTTTTTTTCATGCAGCATCACTTATCATCCAGACCTGTGGTTCATCCACTGGCCACTACAGTCCCTATGCCTGAGATTCCAAATTGTCAAAAGGAATCAGGATTTGAAAACAAAACCATTTCCCTTCAACCTGATGCAAAAGGATCACAGGAGTAATTTCTGGATGAGTTTCATTTCCAGAAGATACCTTATGGGCACTTTCACATTACAACTTCCTTAACTGTGGAATCAAACCCTTGGGTTCTACCCACCACCACACACTTCCAAATTTGTCCGTATTCTCACAACTTACTGATCGCAAGACCAAAGTTTAAAACAGCTGTGAGAAAATAAAAGGGATTTTTAGTGCCAGACTAACATTTTTATTGACGAGTTTGTTCCAGGTGTCTCACAATGTCACTACTCTGTGCTTGCCTGCTGTGCTGGCAACCGTCATCCTGCCTCTCCTGTTAAATGGTTGTCCTTGCAACTTCTCTACGTTCTCCAGTGAATTGTCTTTTCCTGTTAAGGCATAAAAGAAATCTTCCACTGAAAAGTCAAATTCACTGTATCAGTCAGGTAGGGTCAGAGAATCACAGAGTGGCACTCCTTACTCCCCCGTGCAAACTGTAGAACAAAAGATGAAATGAGTAGGCACCCAGGTAAATATGATGTAATGGGAAAATACAGTCACTGTAAAGAAGTTACACGTCACAAACCTGTTAGCATTCTCTGAAGAATATGAGTCTAAGGTGATCCTGTCAGGAAAGTATATTTCCATTTCCAGAGCTTTGGGCTAAGGTTTTTCACCCACAACAATTAAATAATCACAGAATAGCAGGAACTATCCCCTTAGGGATTTCCAGCTGTTTGAAAGGTAATTAAAAAAAAGGGTGAGAAATTAAATGTTGAATTGGGAATTAATACAAAGGAATCTGTCCTGTTGAACACATTAATAAGGTTTTGGAAAAGGAGATGAGATTACAGATTTAGCAAGGATATGAAATGATTCAGGATAATCAAAGCTTGATTATAGAGTTACAACAGATCTCACAATATTGTACTGTAGGGCAATTTAAGGACTGTTAAAATTTAATATTGATAAATCTAAATAGGAAAAAATCAATTCTCAATTGTACATACACATGTTGTGCTTTAAACTACCTTTAAGAAAATAGACTGTGAAGTCATCGGGGATGATGTTGGGAGTTCTTGGTAAAGGAATATAGAACAAAATACTACATTACTACATATATTTTTGTCTCTCCATTTCAAAAATACATGCAGAAAAGCTTGGAAAGAACAGAGATCAGTAAGGTCCATATAATGAGAGATTAAATAGACTCTTCAGTGAGAAGACAAGACAACTGAGGATACATAAAGATATGAATAGCACAGGGAAGTGATTAAGCAGTGATTATTCACTTCTCACAGCACAAGGACAAGACAGCACCCAATGAAATTACAAGGCAGCTGCTTTAAAACAAACACAAGGAAGTACTTTTTCATGCAGCACATAATTAAATAGCAGAACTCACAGGATACTGTGGAGGCCACAAATATGACTGAATTCAAAAAATACTAGGCATGTAACATAGGCCCACCAGTGGCTATTAAACATGATATGCCAGATGAAATTTTCATCTCAGGCATCTGATGGCTAGGACCTGGGAGAGTACAACGTGAGAGGATTGCTCTGTGTTTGGCATGTTTTTTGTATGCCTTGTCCAAGCACCCACAGTTGTCCCCATCAGTGACAAGAGACCTAACCAACCTTCTGGACTGACCGGTTACAGCTATTTCACATCTGGTGGTCCTGCCAGCAGAGAGGGAGTGACAGCGACACACAATTCCCATGTGCAAATTAGTTTATAACAAATATATGGCAGTGGTGCAAAGATACTTTGGCTGGATCCATTCAAGCTTCTTTGGGTGTAGGAGAGCTTTCTAGTCTAAGCACAGTGTATCATAAACGTGTCTTCACTGAGACAGGAGCATGCTCTCACTTGGACTTAGCTGGAACTGCCACCTTCCTAATTCTGGTGCTTTTGTTTCTGGTTTTCTCTTCATACTCCTTTCTCCTTCCATCTGTTTCCCAGTGCGGTTGCTTCTGTCTCTGCTCCACACCCCACGAGGTGGCTGAGTACTGCCCGTGAGAAGCAGGCACACAGTCCTCAGTTCCTGCGTTTGGAGCCCTGCAGTATCCTGCTCTGCTCCTTCAGTGGCAGGAAAACAGGGAGCCTGGTCACCTGGACAAACAGCGAGGGTCTGAAGAATGCTTACAGCCCTCAGAGAAGCTATACACTGAACTCCCAGTTCTCCATATAGATGATGTGTGTATTTTTCCCCTGGACTCCCTCAGCCAGTCACTGCTGAGTAGTCTCACAAGGCCAGAGGAAGGCACTTCCTTGCTCCCAGGACAGCTACCATACCTAAACTTGGAATCACTGCCCCAGAGCAGTGTGTGTAATAAATCACTTCTATTCTGTTCCCAAAATCAGGTTAACGATTTTAGCCAAAGTTCAAGAAGTGATCCTTTTGCGGCAGACATGACCTATGGAAAGTTCCATCCAGACATTTTCAGGCTGGTAAATTTTACACTGGAAAGAGGGACTTCTACTGGAAAATGTTAGGCAGTCTTACAAGTGGCTACTCAGTCCTTCCAAATGGCTCTCTTGTCCTGCTTTGAGCATGTGTGTGCAGGCATGTACATATGTATTAAGCACTAGGGAATGTCACTGCTGTAAAACTTCTCTACAGAATAGTTTTTGCCTGGATTTTCCAGCCCAGCACTCACTTGCACAGTACAAGCAGGGCACTTTCAGTAGGGCTTGCCAACAGTTACTCGGAGAAAACGACGGCCTCTGAAGGAGCCTGGTGCTGAGCCCACAAAGGACTCTTGGGGCATTTCAGGCCCTAAATACGTCAGCAGCAGAGCTGAAGAGAAGGCTTTGCAGCACTGCCCAACTTCTCCCTGCGACACAATACTGCATTGTCTGGGAAAGGTGCACCAACACTCCTGCAGATAGGCGATCGGGGCCGAAAAAAGGGCACCTTTATAACCATATCTCACTCGCAAGCTAATCGTACCAGTTAAAACCCTCACTCCTTCCTCATTTTTCCCCTATCGGGTAAAAAAGTCACTGCATCTTTAGGTTTCCAAAAACGCTGGGCGCTCGGTAACCCTCCCTCACAACCTGCGGCGGCACCGGCTTAGGGCAAGGGGCGCCCGGCTGGGGATGCTCGGCTGGCAGAGCCCAGATGCAGAGGATCTGAGCCCAGGGCACTGGCACGAGCACGGACACGGGCACGAGCACGGCCGGGAGCCCCTCCCCGGCCCGCTGACCCCGCCCTGCCGTGCGCCCCCCCGCGGCCCGGCGGCAGCGCTGGGCGCCGGGTGCTGGGCGTTGGGTGCTGGGTGCTGGGTGCGCAGCGGAGGTGTCCCGGCGGGGATGCAGCATGGCCGAGCTGCCCGCAGCCCCGCACCGCACCACCGGCTCCACGCTGCTGCACCCGCTGAGCGCGCTGCTGGGCATCCCGCTGGACCAGGTGAGCTGCAGCCCCCCGGGGGGACCGGGTCGGGAGCCGGGATGAGCCGAGCTGGGCTGGGCTGGGCTGGGCTATATGCAGGGCTGTGCAGCCCCCCCGGGGCGAGCTGGAGGCGTTGGTGGCTCGGTTTTCCGGCTGCCTGGGTGGGAAGGCGTTGTTTTTCCGGCAGCGCCCTGGCAGAAGCCCCTCGTGCTGAGGATGCTGCAGGTCGCAGCAGCGGGGGATTTGTAACGCCTCTGGTTGCTCAGCCTGCACGGTTCCGGGCCGTGCCGGGCCGTGCCGGGTTGTGCACAGGAGAGAGAGCACGGGCACGGCTCCTCCAGCACTCTGCAAGCGCAATGCAAAGCGTCCGTCCGGAGAAGCGTGGAGAGCAGCCTTCCAGCAGAGCAAGCTGCACAAAGCCCTTCCCAGTGTGAAATGTGGGATCCAGCTATTTATCACACCGGCGTAATGCGCTCCGGGCAGCAGCGTTGCCGGGTTGCTTACAGCCTCCCGGTTATGCTGACCTCCAGCAGAAAATGCTGATTCTCCCCACCCTGCACACACACACACACCTTCTTTTGTTGTTTCAAGCCTGCATGCACCTGCTGCCTTTTTCCTGCATTCTTCCAGCGATGAGGAAGTTCGCTCTGGAAGTTTGTGCTGGCCAGAACAAGTCTCCACCGAGCTGCGAGGAGACAGAGCTGAGCTCCAAGAAACCCGGGCAGCAGGGATGGCTTGCTAGAAGTCAGCAGAAGATTGGGACGTACTAGCTTTCTCTTCTGTACAGAGCGGCCGGTGTTATTTTTTGATATTATTTGTTTTTAAAGAAATACAGCATTTCATGGATTAAAGTCCTAAACACGCTATTTTTTTATTATATATATATATTTTTACTTTTAATAGAAAGTTTTTGCTGTGAAAAAGAGATCTGTTGCTCAACGCTAAAACTTGGAAGCAAGAAAGGCTTATAATTATCAATCAGCTGATACTGCAGTTCAGGAGAAGGGGCACGAAAGGTGATCGCCTCCCGTTTGAGGTGCTGTTCACCATGACTGATGAGTAGGGAAAGGGGGAAGGGGCCCTGAGCCGTGTGCATTTGGTGCTCCAGCTTCTTTGCAGCAGCGTGGAGCATGCACAGATTGGGCTGGCTGGGTCACCGAGCCTTGCCACTGGACGGCCTGCAGCTTTTCCTTTGAAGCTTTCAGAACCTTGGTATGAAGAGGATACTGGTGGTGGGAAAATCCTCCCCATGCTCCTCCTGGCCGGAGGATGCGCCACTGCCTCTGGTTGTGTGCCTTGCCCGTCTCAGGGCCCCGGGACTGTTTGAGTCAGTTGCTGATGGCAGGCAGCGGGTGTGTGCCTGCTGGGTTTTCTTGTCCCTGCTCCCCCAAAAACGGGAGAGCACGGTGCAAGGTGTGCAGGCGGAGGGAGTACGGAGCTGTGGGAATGCTGGATGTGGCTGCCTCGACACAGAGGGCTTGTCACTTCTGCACAGACCTCTTCCCATGAGGTCTGTGCTCTGAGAGAGGTTCCAGCCTATGAGAAAAATCAGAAAAAGTGTTGAGCTGAAGGTCGGGCAAATGAAAGTAGTGATTGTTAACCTTTCATTACCGAGGCCAGAAAAGCTACAGCCATGGTAGGTGGGAAATGTTTTGTCATCTAGTAAGCAGCCAGCATGTCACTAACCATAGGAAGCAGGGATGAACCTGAGAATGTCATTTTTCACATTGTTTTTTTTCTTCATTTTACCGACTGTGACATAGGTTTAAAAGCCAGAGGGTATAATTCCTAGCTGCGCGATATACCTGGCAGACTGTTCATGTTTTATTTACTAGACAGTGTATCGCATGAGAACATAGCAATGTTTTCTGCTTTAGATGCTAAAATAGCCCCAAAGTCTCAGAGTGTATTTACATGGCTCTTTAATGGATGATTTATCTTTGAATTTAACATTGAAATATCATTTTTTTTAAAGGAAGAGCTATATTCGGTAACAAGATTAATGAGCTTGACAGAGGATGAAAAGACTCGTTGTGTTCAATTCATCCTCGTATCCCAGGAAAGCAGACTTTGAAGTTTAGCTGACTTGTGTTCTAAAAATATCTGACTAGGTCAATGACACACCTCCAGCCGCATTCGGAAAAAGCAGGGGGGTGTTTTGATTGTTTGTTTTTCTTGTCACTCATGCTACAAATCACTAATTCTGGAGCACCATCCCCTCCAGTAGGCTTACATGGTAACATTTGGCAAAATTATATATTTTCTTTCTTTTTTTTTTGGTCATATGTACCCTAAATCACTGACTTTTAAAACATCTTCCTCTAGCACAATTCAGTGAGATATGATAACTTGAAGATTAAACTTTTAATAGTGTAATTTCTCTAAGCAAAATGCATTTGTATATAAATAAGCTGAAGAAATAAGTGCACAATCTAGAGGTATTTTAAAAGTATTGAAAGAAGTTTCACTGGGCAGGGTCATTTTGCAGTACAGTTCCCTTGATGCCCTAGGTTGCCTTGGAAGCAGCTGCCCAGGTGCCACACATCAGCTGCCCCACAACAAACCGTGTCATTTAGCAGGCTTGACCCCGACCTGCCTCTGACAGTACCACGTTTGTTGGTTTTCAGGGAAATGCATCGTGTTCAAGGAGCATCCCTCAAAAAATGGTGTATGAGCATCTTGTGTTTATATTGGAGGGTTTTTGACTGGAGGGTTTTCATTGATGAGGCCTGCCACATTGCCCCCAAGGGGAAAAATGTGCATTTAAACCTAACACAGGATGCGTTGGCTGGTAGTTGTGCACCTTGTCTTTTAATCTTTTCACTGCAGCTGACCTGCACATTCATGTTTTGGCAACAGTTTGAATCAAACACTAACTCTGTGAGGGACTGAAGGGCATGCAACTGAGAGCCCTGTAGCAGCTGAAGTGTTCCTGCCCTTCATTTAGGTCGAATAGCTCAGAGCGTGCTTGTGAACTGCAGTGATATTGTTGATGCTATATGTGCTATATGTGCTGTTGTTTTCTTTATCAAACATCAGCACAAATTCTGATCTCAAAATTGGGGGTTTGTTAAGTGTAACACTTTTTCAACTTACTGTTTTGCTCTTATTCCAGTGCTGCTTCTCCATTTCCTGGTTTTAGCTAGGCAGAAGACTCATTAGTCCTCAGCCGATGAGCATAAATTTTCTAATTCACTTTTTCCAGTCAAAAAAGACAAATAAAAGTTTAGCTGTCTAGGAACTCAACAGACTTGGGTGGGTAACATGATGGTTTCTTTACTGGTCTTCACCAGAAGCGTTAGAAGATATAGTGCTGATGGGGAAAAAAAAAAAAACACAATTTGTTACAGATTGAGGCAAGATAACTGAAGATAGAAGTTAACTGAAAAGAAAAGTGAAGTTAATGCCTGATTTTTACCTGAAAAAAGCTACTTGAAGGTGACAGCAGCCAGTGGTCAGGTTTGGTATGAATTTGGCTTAGTTTTAATTTCCTAATGCCAGTCACTCTGCAATTGAAAATTCAGTGTTTTCATTTTGAATTGCAGCAGCACTGTCAGATTTACTGCCTCCCTGCCTGATATGCCCTCAGCTGGAAAAAATAAAGCTGTGCAACCCTCAGTTATTTGAAAAACAGTAAGGAAAAATGGAATATGAAATCAACATATTAATACATATTTACAAAGAGATGTTACTTATGTTGCCAAAAGCAGCTTTAATTTTTATATTTTTTTGGCTTTTCAGTACCCAGATTCTGAAAAACTGTAGTCTGTAAAGGAAATCATTAGCTTTTTACTCTAATGGCCTGAAGGACACAGCGATCTGTTAAAGAATGGGGGCACTGTGTTGCTGACCCTGTTTTGGGTCCCCAGCAGGGCATAGTTCGTAGTGCTCATGGTTATGCACAGCTTTTCTGTGCATGTAGAGCAAAGCCACTCTTCTGCTTGTGCAGGGTCTGGGATGCTGTATGTTACTGAGACAGCCCTGAGGTGGAGGCATAGCTCTTCCCAAGGTTTAAGGCTGTCTCCAAAGTGTTTCTTTTTGTTCAGGTCAGTTATTATTAACAATTGCAATGATACACATTTTCCTCTGCCTTGGAAACATACATTGCGTTTTTCAACATGTTGTCCCTCAGTTTGGCATCAGAGTCTTTGACCTCATGGCTGATGTCTTGATACTATGCGTGTAAATATTTCCACATCTCTTCATTCCTTGAAAACAAAGTCTGTCTTAGTAAGTTTTTTCATTTGGCAAGGGACAAGAGTGCAATGGGAATCAGCCGCTTGCAATTTTCCCCCTTTTAAGCACTTTTCTTCTCATTTGTGTTCAACGATACCTGGAAAAATTAGCATTAGAGTGCTGCATAAAGTTTCCTGTAACCTTCCCTGTGCATTAATCACACCGGGAGTCATTTAGCAGTGCCCTTGCATCTATTCTGAAACAGTTTAAGTAGTGATGAAGCTTGGGCACCAGCATTGGGGTCTAGGCACTGAGCACAGAGCTGGCTCTGTGCTTTCAGGGGAGCCCCTTATGCTTAGGATTTATGAGTGTTGGCTGGCCTGGCATGGTGTTTAGTGCCCTGGCTGCTCCTCGACTGCTCTTACAGCTGAGAACAGACAGCTCTTAAGGCTTGCCAAGCTGCAAACGGTGCTGGTGCTCCCTGGGCAGGGGGGGCTGTGGCACTGGACTTGGCATCAGTGGAGAGGTGAATTTGAGCTCCTGTACTTGTCTAAAACCACATAAAGTCTCTGAGGTCAGCAGGCTTTGTTTCACTTGGAGTAAAAAAATCCTGTATGTCACCTAGTAGTTGCAGGTGTCCTTGAGGGTATGAAACTTAGTCTTCTGGATCCTACCTTCTGGTAGTCTAGTGAGAGTATTTTCAGAGAGCTTCCAGAAGGTCAGGCTTGCTCTTAGAGTTACAGTCTGATGCACAGATTTCCACTGTCCCCCCTAATAGTGGGAGCATTTATGTTAATGTGCAGTCAATATAACAATTTAGGAATGAATCTCCTGACTGTTTCCACTTGGCACACTGAGTAAGCCGAGCATGGGGCCCTCGGCATTACCTGCTTTGCTCTCCAGATTTGCTCTTTCTGGGCCACGCTACTTGCTAACGTAGGCACAGCCAACACCTCTGACTTGAATTTGGTGGTTCATTCAGAGCACAGCACTGGTCAGGCTCGTTTGGTTACTTTGATAAGGTGGAATCCAGCCCGATTTGTATCGGGATCAGCTTGGTCACCCTGTCATGGCTCTGCAGGCAGGGAGAACTTCAGTTGGAGAGAAACGGCTGAGGGAAAACCCTTTGGCTCATCCCTCCCCAGAGCAAGATGGGATTTGATCATTCTCCTGCTTATGGCCTTGATTTGAAATGTTCATTTTCACTAGTTCTTTTTCTCTCTCTCTTTTTTTTTTTTTTTTCCTGGCTTAAAGCATTTTAAACAGCTTTGCAGAGCTATAGGTGAGTATCAAGCAAAAAGAAAAACACAAACAGTAATTTCAGATGTAAATGTTTTGTTTGTTTGTTTGTTTGTTTTTTAAACTTCCTTTGGCTGCTTACAGTATGTCTCATCTTTAATGGAGTTGGGTGGGAAACAATTTTTAGTGTTTCAGACTTCCCTCGTGGTAAGAAATTTTCAGGTAAAAAAACCACTAATCTTAGCAATGTGAGTACACAAGATTTCTAAGAGTATTTATGAATCAGATAAATTTATTTTGAAACTTTTTTAAAAATTCCCAAATAGTTTGCTCCCCATCATCCCTCTATTAATAAAATATCCAAAAGAAAAATAATTTTTAAAGCCAAATTCAAAACATTAACTATTAACTAGACAGCTTTATT
Organism: Nettapus auritus; assembly: GCA_011076525.1. Classification (NCBI taxonomy): domain Eukaryota; kingdom Metazoa; phylum Chordata; class Aves; order Anseriformes; family Anatidae; genus Nettapus; species Nettapus auritus. The sequence goes on from CM021766.1 coordinate 50,696,598, forward strand.
AGCTTGAAGCATTCTGTCATCTGTATTTTCTGAACAGCAGAAATACTGCTTCCAACAACTAGAAGGAAAGTTAGTTGATCTGCTGCTGATAGCAGTACTGCCTGGTCCTAGACAAAACAAATACTAAATATTAGAACAATTCTTCCTCCATGGTTTCTAGTACATAACCTGCCTCTTTCTGGATTTTTTTTTCAGCTGGTGCCTGGGGACTCTAAACACTTGCTGGGTGTTTCTGGGTGATGGGGTTGCTGGATGACAGGGATTTTGCCTATGGCTGCTGTGTGTGTCCTCCTGTGAATGAACTGTGAACCGCAGTGAGTGGGATGCCTCCTGAAAGCATTCGAGCTACCTATCTAGATGACATGTACAAAGGGCAGATACACCTGAGTGCATGTATCTGCCTAATAAATGCTAGACAAAAATCTGGCAATCCTGTGGACTCGCAACTTCAAAATTTGTGGTTCAGTATTAGATTAATTTCTGCAGCCTTCCAGTTTAGTGAGTGAGTCAGGCTGGAGACCTCTGGGAGGGAAAAAAAGGGGGAAGGAAACGAGTCCAAAGGACTGATCCTTTGCATCAGTCTTTAGGATTACATGCAGAACAATGAATAAATAAATAAATACCTATCTCAAGCCAAGAAAGCATTTTCAGCTGCTGGCTTGCATGCGCAGGGTGATTGCTTGCTCCTTCTACAGGCCTTGGTCTTGTGACAACAGTTCTATGTCGACTTGAGCAATTTCTTCATCTGTGTGGTTTCTTGTTCAAGTGGCTTTCAGCACTGTTGTGCAGATAGGGCAGGAATGGGGAAGGCAGGATGACAAGGCAAAAAAGCAAGGCATTTGAGGACCCCCCACTCCCAGCATTTCTCAGATAACTTCAGTGCTTGTTTTTATGCTCATACATACCAGTTTTATTTTGAACTCTTTTATTCCAAGTACTGTTGAGTAGAAGAGATTTAATTATTAACTCTTACGCCCAGCTGAAATGGCATTATAAACTAGTGAAAGTAGTTTTTTTTTCTTCCTGTTATCAGAGCATGGGAGTGTTAAAGAATGGCATGGTGTTGACTTTATTTATCTCGTGAGTGCAGGGAGAAGGTAGTTTCAATCATTGGCTCTTTAGCTTTGCAGTAATTGAACCAACAAATTCCAGCTGATCAATGATTTATCTGGTTGCAGGAGGGACATTTTTATAATCACTTCGTTCACTCACAAATACTGCTGTTTCTTAGTTTAAGTTACCTTGCATTTATACCTCTTCTGCTGCAGTGTTTCTGGGAAAGTTTTACAAAGTATGCTATGTCGAAGACAAGGAAAAACCAGTGCAGACAAACAATTTGGATACGGTGACTGGGAAGTTAAAGGACTTGTTCTTTGAATTGCATCGTTTTTGATGGCACGGTGTTTTACATTCACAGTGAGTTATAGGCACTGCTAGCACCCACAGCTGTTTGTACCTTTGTGTGTGTGTTTGTGTTCATGCATATTCCCTTGAGGCAAGAATTTGTGGTCTCTGGTTGCCACAGCAACAATAACACTGCACTCTGGTAGTGGTGTTTTTTTGTGTTTTCTTTTCTATTTTTTTTTTTTTTTTTTTGTCTGTTTTATACCACTAAGTTGAAAGCATAGGCATAGTACTGTGGTACATTGTGGGTATGATAGAGTCCTAAGAGAGTGATCTTTGTTTTTCATTCAGAGAATGTAACTTTAATGTCGTGTTACCTGTACGGCTGCTTCTGTGCTAGGGTACTACTTCCTGATTGCAAACCTGCAATTGCAAGGAAAATGGGCTCAGCAGTTGAGAAAAATAAAGTCTTAGAGAAGGTCTGTTCGTGCTAAACAGCAAATAAAATTGGAACAAAGAAAGGTCCAGAGTAGAAGGAGAATGATGACATATTCGTGTTTTTGTCTGGTTGCAGTTGCAGCAGTCAGTTGAAGGATAACTATGGGTATTCTTTGCTATGAAACCAGAACGGAATCATGAAAAGGTAAAAGAGAAAAAATTACAAGTTAAAACTTCTTTTCTTAAATGTGCAAAAGTAAAGTGGGCTGTTTGCATTAGAAAACTGACTTTTAAGGGGGATCATGGTAAAAGTATATGTGAGTGGTATAAAGGAAGTATAGGGCTTCTTCCCTTCAATCTCCCAGTGCTTGTCCACATGAAGAGGAAGATGTGATAACACTGAGGCTGCAGATTCAACCGTGATTCAAATGATTTTTCATACAGTCCTGAACTGGGCTGTGAAACTCATTTCAACAGGATGCTGCTAAGGCCAAGAACTTGCCCAAAGCCAGTGAGGACTTGGATGTTTACAGAAAAAACATGAGTATCCAGAGTGAAATACTTAACAGCTTAAAAGGGAAAGCTTTTGGAAGTACGTATTATTTTGCTGGCTCCTTTCAGGGCTTGTCCCCTCTGCAGTAACCAGCTTCTGGCAGCTCTGCCTCTGGTAATGCTGATGCTTTTGGGATCCCGAGCCACTGCTGGCAGCCCGGAGCACGGCTGCTCTCTTTAAAGGCGAGTGGCTCTGCCAGAATCATCTTCCCCTCCCAGGGCTTGACTTGACACTGAGTTTATCGCTTGAGTTTCTTCATGCTGTTAAAACAGGGAGCATATCTCTGTAGGGAACGTAGTTGACACTCAGAAAGGTTCACCTTTGCCCATTGCCCTGTGTTCAAGGAGCCCAGCCTACAGCTATCCTGTCATCTTATATAGAAAGTAACTGTCCACTTACATGCTTTGCAATGTTTTCTCCTCTTGTGTATCCCTTTACATGTCTCTTCTGATTTTAATAGGTTATTTTATCTGCTTCGTGAGCATTTCCTGTCTCCTCAGTTCATGCTGCAGATCTCTTAGACTGTATTTGGGAGTTTTGTGATCTGCACATTCGTTCTCTCTGATGTGGTGCAGCAGGTGTCTGGTGTAGTCTTCCTTCTTCCTTTGATGGGGTTCTGACATGCTGATCATTAGTCTGTCATCTAACAGTTATCAACCATACATTTTACATGTGCCACTACCTGAATTGCCTAGCTATCTCAGTTGGACTTCCTGTTTTTCTGGCTTGGATAGAGTTGAGTCAGGCTTTAAATTAGATTAATTTCAGGGCTCAAATAATTATTAGGAGGAAATTGATTCAATTTCTGCCTCCTCTTCTTTCTCTTTCTTTGACACTTTACTATTTGAGCACAATTGCTAATAAGGGCAATGTACCAGGCAGGTTTGGAAGACCCTAAATGGAAGGTGTGACTCCGCTTCCCACGTATGGGATCAGCTATTTGCAAGCTCCTTGACTATTTCTGCCTGCTGGCTGGGAGAGCCAATGGCCTCGTTTATTTGGTGGCAGGTGTAACTACTAACTGTGTCCTCGAGAGGTGTCAAGCACTCAGTGGGGGACCCCTGTCCCTGGTCATCCCCCTCTGAGACCGTTTTCCCTCGTCTGGTACAAAGTACATATTAGCTGTTGCTGGGGTGCCTTCCAGCATCAGGGAGACATATAACAGTGGGAAAAATTTCACCTGTGTTTTCAGATAGCTCAAGTTTGCTTAAATAAATAAATTAAAAAAAAAAAAAAAGAAATACTTTCTCAAAGTGCTTCTGAAGTAGCTAAATGTTACCAGCAAAAAATGCTGTAAAAGAAAGAGAGATTAAAATAAATTTGCAAGCTAGCTGTGCAGGTCATGCACTGTACTAGTTCCTTCAAAGAATTTTTTTTTTAGGCTTTACGTGTAAAGGGCTTGTTTGAAGGGGAAGTTATAATTATTTATGCAACTTAAAGGATTGTTGAATTTCTTTCCCCCACCTATTTTCATGTTCGTAGTGTAGATCGAGAAGAGATGGTTTGGAGTTTTTGGACATTTGTTGCTGTGCTTTTTGTTTTTTCTTTTTTTTTCCCCTCTTTTTTGACATTAAGTTGCTTGTCACTGCATAGTAGGAGCCTCATTTTAATCATATTAAAATATAAGGGCATTCTTTTCTTTCTTCCGAACTGCTAAAGGAAAAAAAATGAGGCATACTCCTGTTGCCTAATGGTTGGTCTCCTTTGCAGAGGAAACCAAGTTAGATTTCTGCTATTGCTGACTCATAAGCATGGCAAAAGTACTTCTGGGGAAAAGAGTTAATACTGTGACTAACTAATGCAAAAGTGGGTGTGTTTTCCCCTTCTTGATATAGCAGTTATCTTTGGAAAATTTCAGTGTTAGAACCCAAAGATCTGCTGAATGATATACAAATAGAAGTATGGACCTCTGCGGAGGGTATATAAAAAAGGTGGAATGTTTTTAATGAGGCAAGGAAATAACATTTTTTTTTTTTTTCCTTCAATGTAGTATATTGTAAATGAAGCCTAATTTGTAGCAAAATCCAAGTTTCTCTTTTTTTTTTTTTATTTGTTTACATTTCTTATTGAGCAATTGACACTTGCTCATGCTATGTGTTTTCCTGTAGTTTTTGTTTTGTTTTGTTTTGGTTGCTAAGTTTGAAAATGAGGAAACCTCTTTTTTTTTTTTTTTTTTTTTTTTTGGTGTGTGTGAGAGAGGGAGAAGCCCCTGGAACTCATTCAGGGCACAACTTTTCAGCAAAGTACTAATGATTTCCAGATATTTTAGTTTAGTGACAGTGAGATGTTCGACTTGTGTCTGAAGTTAGGCACCTAAAATTAGACATGTTCCAAACTCCAGCTTCCAGAGATATTTGCTCTAGGTGTAAGGTGCTTGTAACACAGGCAAAACTCAACAGCTGGCTACATTCTTGTCTTGCATGGTTCAAGATCCAAAACAAATGAGTGTAATGCTGGAGTATGCTGCAAATTCTGAGAAGAGAAGGAAAAAAAAAAAAAAAAAAAAAAAAAAAAAAGAAAGGAAGAACAGCCACAACAGGATATTGTAGCTGTACACGTTTTATTGGTGGCTTCTCTTCCTGCCATGGTTCTGAAGGGATTAAAAATAAGTCTGCAGCCCACATAAATGAAGGTTAGATAAACATATTTTATGTTAAATACCACAGAGCAATAATTTTACCTTTTAAACTGTAGAATAATAGGGAAGAGTAGTATTTTATGACTGAAACCTCATGGTTGTGAAAACAAATATCAGCTGTTGGCAGTTTACTGAGGCTTACTGATTCTACACGGTCACCAATATATCAAAGGAATAAGAGATAGTCCTTTTGAATAATAATAATAATGAAGAAAACATGCAGTCTTCTGGAAAAAGGCTAAAAAAGTGAAGAAAAAGGTTATCTGGAAAAATGTATTTACCAGTAGAAGCAAAGTATGAGGTGAGAATGGGAGACTCTGCATGCAACTCCAGAAAATAGAAGTTTTCATGGTTTATGGAAACAAAGAAAGCGAGTTACTAGTTGTTTTGTTTGCAAAGATAATTGCCTAAATGTAAATTAAAAATGTGATTTCCCAATCAAATAAATGGTTATGACTAGAGGTTACTATAAAAAAGTAATATATGGTGCATATACACCCTCCCCTGGTGTCATTTTCCTTTTATTCTCTCGTGGAAAAACCTGTCAGTTGTCTTTACTGATAGCTTCCCAGAATCTTTGTGTATCCTCTTTTGCCAATGGGAGATCCATGCTGGAAGGTAGCTGGGGATATTTTCAGTACCTTTCAGTAAATGCTGTGGCTCTAGTGTCAGAGGGGGTTTGGTGGCACCCTGAGGTCTGTGCCCCACGTTTTGCTAGGCTGGACTGTGGGCAGAAGAACAGAGATCTTCACCTGTCTGTGTTGGTGTGCCCTGAAGAGATTGCTTTTAAGCTCAGCTTAAAACATTTTCTTCAGTGCTTGCCAGTTTTCCTTCCCTTCTTCTGCAGGTGTTGTTACTGGGTGTTTCGGAGATGCACAGCTACTTAGGGAAGAGCACAGGAAGAGCTGAGGTTTGCAACACCTGCCTACAGAAGCAGAAAGCTGGTGGTGTTTGACAACACCCAGGACAGAGGAGCATTGTTACCTGCATCTCTTCCACACATACCAGGCAGTAAATACATAGGCACATTGTTTTCTGATTTTTTTTTTTTTTTTTCTAACTCTATTTCAAGCACTTGAAGTGGGCTTAGTTTATTGCAGAACACCTGCTTCTGAAATATACCATTTTAAGCTGGCTTTAAGTGGTAAACCAAAGAGTGGAGCACCAGGAATTGTGGGTCATTTTTGGCAATCCCACCTCTGACAATGAAATGGAAGTCCTGTATCATGGTCCGGAGACTCCTTTCTCCTGTTAACACATGGAGTATTGCTACTGTTCATCTTCCTAAGTCTGCAGTGTGCATTTCTGTGGCTAAGTTTATTCATCTCCATTACTTCTATAGGCAGTAGAAGGACCTGGTTCAGACTTATATTTTAGGATTAGATTAATTGCAACCTGGAATTTCCTTTATTCCCCATTAACAATAAAGAAATGTTGATGGGCTGGCTCTGGTACTGACATCAGTGTTTGGAAAGATAAATTCTACACCTTCCTTTAGCAAAGTCCTTTCATACAGTTTTAAATCATATCCTAATACACTATTATTTTACAGTGCCTTTGTTTTAAGTTACTAAGAGAATGATTTAAAGTTTAATACATGATGTTCCAGATTTTAGATGTGTAAGGGCCTAATAAATTCTAACGTCATACCACTGATATGTCCAAAAGTCTTAGTCTTTGATCAAGGCACTTTATTGCAAGGACAATGTGTTTAAATTTATCACAGTGCTGACAGTTTCTTCGGGGTTTTGGGGGGACAGGGCAACAACTGTCTTTTGGTGTAGAATAACTCATGAAGATGGCGCTTTTTTTCCCTTGCGGATGTTTGTTTCTTTCATTGCATTCACTCACTGGGATATCATTGTGAATAATACTGCTCAGTTTATTGGTGTGTACTTCTATGGTGTGACATATTTTTCTATAGAAAAGGAACCGAAAATAGAATTGCACAGACATTGCAACAACAATAACGGGGCAAACTATTTTAGATTTGCCAGTTCCCATTCTAGTGCAGGATTGCACTTTAAGCTTTCTGCTTTATTTTTAAACTGGTGGAAATTTATGGGTACTAGGTTTTCATCTGGCACATTGATTTCTAAGTTTTAAAAATGAAACCTCTGGATCTGGGAAAAATTGCAGATCTGTGTTAATGATACTCTTAGCACTGTTACTGTCAAGTTTTTTACTATAGAACACAAAAACTCAGTTTAGATGCCTGAACCCTGCAACTGGCAGAAAAAGGAGGGAAGCAGTGCGGTGGTGTCTCTACCATGGGTGATTCCCAGTGCTTCGGGGACTTTCAGAGGAAGCTTCACAGGCACCAACATCTCTGCTTTGTTGTGTTTTACTCTTCTGGAGTTGTTCTTTTCCTTGTTTCCATTCATTTTCACTTCAGCATCTTTCTCCTACCTTCAAGTATGCTTAAATTGGGTCTTCTGAGTGGATCCTCTGAGAAGAGCTGGAGTGATGGAATAACATGATGCCAAGGCATCATGTTCCCTCTGCTTTAGTATGAATCTGATGCTTAAGCAAGGAAGGTAGAAAATAGAAGATGCCATTTTTCCTATGGGAGGTATAATATCCCAGTGACTTATTACTTCCCCTGGAAGTTTTTGTAAAAAAAACAAGGCTGGTGGTCCTAGTTCTTTTTGCTGTTAAAATTCTTGTTTGGATAACTACATTTAACTCTTCTTTCTTTTTTTCTTTTCTGATTAAAATATCCTCCATACTTCAACCTGCTGGCTGTAGTTTTGCTTTTAGACTTCTGCCATATTATATCATGCAATGCAGTAGCTGCACAGAGGTGTGTCAAATTGTTCTGTTTAAAGTATGCTTTTTGGGTAAAAGGTGCTGTAATTACAGTGTTGCCTTACTGCTGAGTAGCCTGAAGAAATGAAGCAGCTCTCATAACAGCCTAAAGGTGTTCTGAGATTTTTTTTTTTTTTTTAATCCTGAATGACTAAAATCTCCAGCTTGCTTGATTTTACTTCTGCTTCTATTATAAGTAGAACTTATTGCAGGTTATCTCAGGTACAAAGGAATTTCATCACGCTATGTTTTGGCATTAGTCACTGAGGGAACAGTAATTACTGACTTGCAGGTAGTGGCAGAACATCACTGCACATAAATGATCACTACTTAAACATGTGTTCAACATACAGAGTCAATACAGTTCAGTGCAAGAGTTGTTGACAGCAAGCTAAAGCTGTGTTTGGACCTGGTCCACGTGTTAAATGTATCAGCCATCAAAACTGTGTGTATGAATGTGTAACTCAGCACTATGATGTAGGCTTGACTTACCAGACTTTTTACTTAAATGTTTTTATTTTTAAATTTCTGATGTCTGAGGATTTTATCTGATCTGTAGCTCAATTTGTGTGTCCTGCTAGTGATTATTTTGCTGGTGGCTTTGTAGAGGTAATCCAGAAAGAACATCTGTTTCAAGTTTATAGTCTAAATCACGGAAGGATATTTGACTGTGTAAGTAGGGAAACAGCAGAATTCATCCATGAAAACAGCACAACAGGCCAAAATGTAGTTGATTTGGCATATTCTACTTTACCAACTCCATATTCAGCATACAACAGCAGAAAAAAGCCAGAGCTATAAGGACTTAGTGCTACTGCTGAAGAGGCTGATAATCTGAAATGAATCATGCATGTCCTCTTCCCTCCCCCAGGAGAGGTATTTCTCAGATTACTGTTTGCTTTGCTTCTGCCCCTTCAAAATCTTCCACAGGGCTCCTACAACACAAATTCAGAGAAATGAGAAACCTGACAAGATTTCTGCGATACTGCCCTTCTTTTTGGGTTGTCACTTCCCTGCAGAGTTAAGTGATCTCTGCAGAGAATATTTGTCCTTAGGGTTCATAAAAATAGTCTGGAAGATCAAAATATTTTGAAAAAAAATCACAAAGTGTCATATCTTTGAGAAGATCTTGACACACCCATTTCAAATATCACAATTTGGATGTTACAAAATGCTATCAGAACAGCAGGTCTATTTTTCAACATCAAAGTAGAAACATCTCCAACAAAATGAACTTAAATATGTTGTTTGACAGGTGTCCTTGGCTATATGTGAAAAATGATTTTTTAAAAGGGAAAAACAAGTTATTGCATTTCTATAATGCTCATTTTTTCTTTGCAAGCGTGATACCTTCCTGGAAGATGGGGCTGATCTCCAGTGAAGAGGAATGTTTTATTACAGCATTCCCTGTTCAAAATACTACCCAAGCACTATTGGACTCCACAGACAGTGAGTGGTATGACTTGAGAAGAAGTTGCTGTCAGTATTTTCTATTAATATGCTTCCTTATGCTTTTCCAAGTACTGAAAACAGCTGTTTGGTGTTCTGTGTTAAGTTAGTTAATGCTAACTTAGAAGAGATGCTAATTTACAAGATAAAAAAACCCTTGTAGCAGTCTCCTCAACTATTGCTCAGTACCTCACTAGTAGACAGCAGCAAATACTTAGTATCTTGACCATGGGCTAGGATGTAATTTTTAAACTGATTGCACACTTTCTTTGTGCAATCGATTTAAAGCCTTATTCTCCAGTTTTGCTGGTGAATGGTAGACTGAAAGCCTTATTCTTCAGTTTGCTGGTAAGCTCAAGGCCTGGGATATGAGCAGAGGTATCTTCTGTGCTATCTATAATCTGAGGACAGTCTGCATCATCTGTTGCCTGCTGAAGCTGGCATGGACCTAAATGCCAGGTTCATGGACCTGAATGTCTGTCCGTGCAAAACTCACTTGCACCTCTGTCTGTGAGCATGTATGAATATGCATTAAGCCTGCTTTTGCCCAAGGGCTGTATATTGCAGGGGATGCATCAGCACCATGTTATCAAACAAGTGACAAGTTAGCAGGGTGACTTATTGTATTGATTTTCACAGTGAATGAGAAGTAACTCAGATTAATAGCATTAATAAGATTTTTGCATACAGAGGACTGTCCATTTTGAGTAACGAACTTAATTGCCATTTGGAATTTGGAGAGAACTCTGTGGTCAATTTGTTACATCCTCCTAAATTTCTGGAAAGTGAGATCAGATTTTCTGCTAGTATAATGGAGGAAGAAAGTAGTAAAGAAAAAGCAAAGTATTTTTGTGGTCAGAACAAAATGTAGGATGTTTCTTCCTGATGCTTAAGGAAAATATTAAAAGCATTAAAATAAAAGACTACTTGCTTAAGCTTATTGTCTCTTCCTGAAGTATGATCTAGCAATCCTCAAATGTCTATTACCACTTTAAGTAGGGAGATTTGCAGATGCAAGGATTGTGGGATGAGTGGAATGAAGCTTCCCAAAGTGAATGATTAGTAGCCTACCCTGAACTATGGTGAGCAGTAGCCAAGACTATTTGTCATGATTTGGTGAAAGGGTGTAAAGCCAGGTTTTGCTTCATGCCATATTTTCTGTTTTCCGTCCCAAGAACTTCGACCTAAGAAAAGGACTTTCCTTTTTATCCTTGTAAGATTTCTGGTTTTCATTGGTGTTGTTGTTTGTTTGTTTGTTTATTTGTTTTCCACAATTACTTTCCAGTACACCAAACTACATATTTACCTGTCTTTTTCTGGAAGTGAATTGTGGCAAATTGCTATGCCCCAAAGCCAGTTTTCCTCCAGAACAAAAGGTGATCTTTGTTCCCACTCAGTGTTGTTGGCAGGGGGTTAATTTCTTCCAGATGCTGACATTTTTAGAGTCAGGTATCTAATGCCAGGTATTTGGAACTTTGATGTTGTGACTTGCCAACTGGCCCATAAAAGTGTCCCACTGCAGATGGTTAATGAGACCCAGTAAAAGATAAGACAAAAATTTTGTATTTAATTTCATTTTTTTTCTATGAAAGGTTAGGAAGTTGGAGGTGACTTTCCCATGTAATACACCTTGCATGTTGATAGAGATAACTGAGAAGGTGACTGCAGGAGTTATTGTTTCCCCTTTCTACAGTACCAGTCCAATATTTGCCGAGTTGGTTTTACCCTATTAAAAATGGGAGAAGCTCCAAATGTTTGATGAATTTGGAATGAACCTTTTATGTCCTTCAAGGGATTTGATTTTAGAGTGAAGAATTGTATGGGGATATTGAAACAGTTATGTTTAGTTATTCTTGTATCACCATCATCCATGCTTATTCTGTTGTTTTGACCAGAGTGCTAGCTTTGTGTAAAATTCAGATTTGCAGGCCGGGCGTCATTTTGTGTTATTGCTATTACAGAATTTGAATGGTTAAAAGGATGGGACAAAGAGTTATTTTTCTTCCCTTTTCATACCTGGTGTTTACATGCTCTGGAGCGATCTGAATTTTTTAAGTCAAGACTATTAGATATTAAAGAATTCCTTAACCGGACAACAATAACCATCAATTCAGTTGGGCTGGATCTGTTCCAGATTTTCTCTCTCTTTGAAATTACAGATATCTTGTTTCTGCATTGTAAGGCTGCCTTCAGCTGGCTGTGACTCGGATGCAAGTCTTCCAGATGTCAGTGCAGGATACTGCAATGAGACAGGCTTTACGTCCTCCAAAGTTTAATCATGGAAAATGAAGATAGTATCTTGTTTTGGCAATGTATCATGGGCTCTGATTCCTGATTTTATTACATCTTACTTGCTGGACCATGGAAGAAAATGACTGTGTAAAAAAAGAAAGGTGTTTCTTTTCTGCTAGCAAAGTTGATGTGGAAGAAAAATTTAATGACAACACTGAATATATGTGACTAGCTAAAAACAAGGGTTGAATGACTTATAATGATGGGTCATGATGGGAGATAATTGAAGGGATAATTCACATATAATTTCTTTTCTGTTTCCATTTTATTTTTATGTGGACACCATCCATCCAATTTCAGAATCCCTCCATTTACTGTTAACAAATTGTTTTTAGCAACAGTGGAAATAACCAAAAAGGAGTAATATGAACTCTTTCCCCTTTAGGAAGGGGTGGAAAGTGTGACTCTTACTTTGCTTGTGATCTAGTACAATATTTCTTAAACTCTTAGGGATATGTTCACTTAAGCACCTTAAATATGTATACTAAAGAATAAGAGGCATGCTAAATGGAATGCAGTAGTCACTGTCAAATGAACTGGCAGTGTTTGTGTGTGAGTGCATGTGTTTAAAATGGTTAGGTATAAATAATTAAATAGAGGTGGCAGTCATATGAAAAGCTATGACATCACTCTGTTATTCTGTAGAGTAATAGACCAGCTCTGGTGGCAGAGTCAGTGCTAAGTTTTAAATAAGGAATTCTGCCTTCCAGGCAGATTGAATTTTCACAGCACTTGGAATGGAGTTCCTCAGTTTTGCTGGTACTTACACATTTGTCTTACATTCCCCAAACCCAAGAAACAAACAGCTGTGGGAGAGAATCCAAGACTTTCTCCCTCTCTTAAAAGACAAACCAAAGCATAAAGGGCGTATTTTTGCTTTTATCCTTGTAAAAGTATTTACCTAACTTCTGCAAAAGCAGCACAAGGCAGAAATTGTCTTGGTGAATCTGTGCAACAAAGTGTAGATGTAATAGTGACATGGGTGGTGTACCCCTGCTAGCTTTAATCCCAGTAGCACGGTTAATGCATGCTCTGAAGAAGCAATGGTATGGGCTAGCGACAGGTTATGTACACAAGGCTGCTGTGCTGTTATATACTGTTAGCTTGTGATGAAGTCGCTGCTGCTTGCTTTCTGCTGCTGCTATGGTTACCTGTCTTAGCCATATAAATGCTGTTATGAGTGTGTCTGCCATGGGACCTTGCACTTTAATTTTGCTGATGTCCCATCATTAACATCTCAGACTGAACATACAATGACCAGATGAAAGTAAAAAAAAGAAAAAAGAAAAAAAAAAAAAAAAGAATGCTTACTTTGACATTCTTTAGTGGTGTAAAGCATCCATGAATAATGCTGCACAGAAGGGGATATTGTCTTTTAAACTGGTCACATCAGGTTTCTTGGTCTGTTTGCTCTTTCCTTCTTTCTGTACACTGAATGAGAGGGGCTCTGCATACCACAAAATTGAGCTTCCCTGGATGTACAAATATGACCGTAAGTGGGAACAGGTTGAGGTGGCCTTAAGGTTCACTGAATAGTCATTTCCATGTGCCTGTTGGTCGTGGAAGCTTGTGTAGAAAGCATGCAGTCAGAACAGCCCTGTAGGGGATGTGCTCTCTTCAGCCATTTTGCTGTGGAAGGGGGAGAAGGAGGATGTGGATGTAGTGTTTTGAGTGTTTGATTGAACAGCACCATCTTGGATGTAGTCCACCAGAATAAAAGCAATATGGGGCTCTACCATCTCATTAAACACATTGTAAATGTTTTTTGACAAGAAGAATGGTTGAAGCCAACAACCTCTGGACAGCCAGTGTGTCCAAGTGTGATATATCATCCTGTCCTGCATTGATAGGTTCAGATAATCCTCTAAACCAAGTGATTGCTAATATGTTGTAGTCTCTTTAGCTTTGCGTGGTCTAGGATGACATATGGCTGGAGAGCTCAGAGTGAATTAAAAATAGTAAAGGACTGCAGATGAATAAATTAATTTAACTCCATCTGCCTAGGGTCCATGCTGATCTTATGGATGCGGTACCCTAGTGCTCTGCTGCTCTGTTAGAGATGGCTCCTGAGCTCTGTTGTTCCTCTGGCTCCTGTGATTTCAACTGAGGCTGTTGAAGAGAATCTGACTGCAGAAAGGCAGCTTGGTGTCAGTTTTGCTCTGAGGGTGTTGCAGCTTTTCCTTGTCCTGGTGCCTGATAGCAGCCTCCAGCTAGGAACTGATTGTCCTCCACGTATACCTGATTGAATCATATAATAATTCAAAATCCCAGTCTGCTTCCTGGCCTCTGCCTTGCACCAGGAGGGCAGAGAGGGGTGGAGAGTGACCACTTGGGCTCACAAGTGAGAGTTCGGAGAAACAAAGAAAAAGTTAGTTTCTCTCACTTTTTTTCCCTTTTCCTAGCTCTGCTCTTTATTGTTCTGAGAATGGAGAGACTTCTTCTCCTCCACCTCCAAGAATTACAATATTTTTTTATTTTGCTCTTTTCTTGCAGATCAATTTTGTAGCCTGTCAGCTATTTGCCCTTTTGGCCGCCTTTTGGTTTCGTATTTACTTGGGTCCCAGTCATGCCAGCTCTGCAGTTCGCCATGCGTTTGCCACCCTCTTTGGAATATACTTTGCTGTCTTCTGCTTTGGGTGGTGAGTATTTAATTGCCAAGTAGACAAGGCGTGGATAAAAATATATTTAAACTCCCTATCTTTTCTACTTTAAACTCCCTAGCTTTTCTGGATTTTTTTTTTTAGTCTTAAGGCACTTTATATTTCACAATCCTTTACAATTAAAAAAAAAAAGAGGGGGTAGGTGGAAATTCCTACCAGCATAACCACCCCAAACCCTTAGAGTACAATGAGCCATGAAAACATTTGTGAGTGAGGTATTTAATCTGTGATGTATTTGTTCTGGCAGTTAAAGCCATACTAGTATGCTGTGAAGATAGCTTGTTTGGAAAAGATGCATCCAGTTTGAAAGTACACTTTGAGCTAGGCAGCTTTTTCTCTGAATCAAATATGCTGACATCTTGTCAATAAGTGTTATTTCTTATTGGATATTCAGGCTATAAAAATGGTATTGTGATAATCCATGTTTACTGATACCTTGATACAACACCACATATATGTCATTCACATGAGACGATATTCCCTCATTCTGAATTGCCAGCCCCTGCAGGTCACATAGAAACCACCTAAATATTCACTTTGTTGTCTTCAAGGTATTCCATTCATCTTTTTGTCCTGGTGATGATGAACTATGGCATTATGAATATGGCGAGTATTCCCAACATCCACAGGTGAGCATATGTGTCCACAAGACTGCTCCTCTGGGCTTCTCTCCTTTCATCGAGCAGCATGATTTTTTTTTTTCCAGTACGACTTTATCTTCTTTCCTTACTTTCTTTCCCAGTTACTTGTAGGAGTTTTGTCCTTTCAGTTACAAAAGCAGCTGTAATCCCAGTTTGTGGTTTTTGCCTTGATATATTGCATTTCCCTATGAAATTGCTGGCCCCAAAAGTAGTCTTTTGCAGGCTTAGCATTTTATGCCCAATCCCGTGGTTTCTTGAACATAATGAAGTCATTTTCTCCTTGGTATTGTGTCCTTGAGGATTGCTTTAAATAATCATTTTTAATGGGTTTTCCCCCTTGCTGCTTGACCTTTAAGTATTTTCCACTTATTCTTGAGTTAGGTAGTTCAGTTAAGGTCACTGTGGCAGCTTAACTTAGTGATCTGTGAAATAAGTCTTGTATTAGGTGTTGGGCTTGGAGCTTGAAAAAGTAGAAAGTTCCACATGCTTTATTACTTTGAAGCAGAAGCTTACAGCAGCATCATGAGAAGATCTCGACTATGGGATCTTTCCTTTCCCAGTACAGATGTCTTGGAGGAATACACTTAAGCCACATAAAGGGCTTTATCAAGTGAGTGCCTTCCCAGCTGAAAGACAGAAAACACTCTCATGAAAACGAAAACTACGTGGAAGTTACGTGTGCTTCTTTCACTGAATAAGAGGAAATTCCTGTGAAGGAACTCCTCAGTCATTTAGCCTTCTCATGTGGGTGCCATACTCTTATAGCAAGCAGGATTTTTTAAAATTGTGTAGGCAGAGTTATTTGCTTCCCATCAATTTGCATAATTGGGAAATTTTATTTGTAAAACTGCTACTTTATAGCAGGCTAGAGGGATGAGCTGGCAGTTCTTCCCACTACTTTACTTTTGTGCTGGCATCCCTAAGAGTACGTGGTTCATCCTGTGGTTTGATTTGGGTGTGTTACAGGTGGTTTCTCTCTCTGTGGCTCTTTCTGCAGCTGCTGATGAATTCAGCATGTTGAATTCACATCAGTCTGAACTGGGGATCCAAAACGCTTTCTTCACTTCTCTTCAGGGTCATGGCTGTCCGAGGATCTAATGCTCAGATCTCCCCTTCTTCTTTACCACTTCTTGAGGCAACCCCTCTCTGATATCCAAATGGAAAACATAATTTATGATTTGTCAAGGATTGCTTAGAAATGTGAATGATAAGCAACAGGCCTGTCTGAGAGCAGTCACTAGCATTTTGCACCAGCACAATAATGTTAATGAAGAAGGCTTATTTTTTTATTATTTTTTTAAATTTATTTTCCCAGCCCATCACAGAGTATGAAGGCAAAGCCCAGAAGTCCAGAGATCATTAATATATTTTTTAAAGTAATTGGGCAATGTTTATGACAGAAATGCCATCCAGAGACCAGTAGGAAATGTTGTTAAAAATGTGTATTATTTGTCTTCCAGTCTTTATCCCTGCCCATCCCTTGAAGAAATGCAGGAGTAACTCGTAACTGTGAGAGAAATTAACTGTAGGAACCAGGACTACAGAGGGAGTCATCCAGTGCTTGTATCTTCCTAGACAAGTTTGAGTGGTAGTAGGAAATTGGCATGGTTTCATCAGGAAACCCCCTCACTCTTGCTATTTAGCCACTTAGTCACAATGGGAAAGACACCTGTACATTGGAATAGAAACTAAGCCAGTTTGCATAATGTCACCTACTACAGCGAGATAGTCATGTGTGTACTTGAGTCAATGTGAAATAGCAATTCAGCATGCTGAAAAACCTTAGGAGGGCTGGGAAGATTGGGTTAGGTCTTTACTGTATTCCACTATACTTGAAGTACATCCACGTTATTAATTTCAACAAAATAACTGTGTTCAAGCTGCTTGAGAATAAACTCGAAAAAATCAATTGTAACAGCTGTACCTGTGCATGCAGGTCCCTGAGAACACTGGGACCTTTGTAGGGTGGGACTTTTGTCAAAGAGTTGCTCTCACCCCCTCCTCCCCCCTAAATACAAGTGGGAGTGAACAAAAAAAATAAAGTAACAATATAGTTTAACCTGCATGCACCTTTCCCTGCTTTTCAGCTAGTATGCTCTCTTGTGAGGCTTCCAGCTTTCAAGACCTATAAATTGACAAATTAATCTAGCATCAGGAATGCTCCCAGCTGCAGCAGCAACTCTGTGTGCCTCTCTCTGCTCACCCCCATTTCAATCTAGGTGCTTTACACTTAAGCACTGAGGCTTATTTCAGACACTTCATCCCATCTATCATGGTTACGTATCTCAGCTGGGTGACTTGCCATTCTCAGTTGATGAGAGGGAGCCTGAGGACCTCACTGGAATGGATGTCTGACTGAGATAAAGTAAGATAGATTCTGCTCTGAATTGCCTGAAGAAGCTGTCATGTCCCCTCAGCCTGCCTTTCATCCTGCTGTTTGCTGTTGCCACGTGCACTGCAGGTTGTCTTGTGATCCTTGGCTTCAAACACATCACTGTCACTTGCACTACGGTTTATTAGTCCCCAGGGAGGAAAACAACAACAACAACAACAACAACAAAAAAACTAATTTCTTTTAAAGCCAGCCATAATTTGAGAAAGGCCTGGCTCATTTTCAGTCATCTGCCGACTGTGGTTCTTGTTTGAATTCATCTTTAGTCCCCTGCTCTGCCCCATCCTGTTCTGTGTCTGGTGGGGAAGGATCCTGTCCGTGGCTCAGCTCTGACGGGTGTGCAGGATGGGCAGTCTCTTTCTTCTGTAGGTCTTTGTATCTTCTTCTTTGGCTAACCTCTCCTGATGTAGGGAACACCAGCAGGCCTGGCTAGACTCTCGTGATGATCACCAGCAGGCCTGGTCCTGGCCCATTTCAAGTCCACAGGATATAAGTCTTTCATTCAGGTGTCCCAGCTCACCATAGCGCTGTCTGGTTTGCTTCATTTGTCAGTCTTGTTTCCAAATGTCCATCTGCTTCTCACCTTCCTGGTGTCCTCTTTCTTGCTTGGGTAAACACAGGGAGAAGTTAGTTGTGGGAAGTGCTGCATCTGGCCCACCTGGTTGCTGCAATGCTTCCAGATCTCAGACCACACAAATCGTATGGTAGAAAGTGTCACACTGCTCTCCTCTCTAACAATTTTGTGGTCGTCTTGGAAAATGGAGGGTGAATTTGTCAAGCTCCACCTAAGGAATGCTTCTTCTGGAAAGTGGCATAATTTGGCATTTAGAACTGAAAAGATTAGGCTATGCATCATTATCTGCCTTTATACAGAATCAGAAGAGAGAAAATATCTTAAACTTGAAATAATTTAATTTTTGGTAGGTCAGTAAGAGTTGTATGTGTAAATAAAGGGCATATACAGATAAAAAAGGCAATGGATAACTTCAACACATGTGCAACAGCATCTGGTTTCAATACATCAAATACATGAGTGAAACAAATTTCAAAATAGCATGCTGGAGGGGGAGCTGTTAAATTGGAATGCCCAACTTGAAGTGATCCTATTTTTTTTTTTTTTTTCTACCCACAGTGTGAGGAGACATCTCCGTAATTTTTAGCTGGGTTGAAATCCTTAGAAATCCTCTCAGAAAAATTTTGTAAGATCTTGAATGTAGATTTGGACTTGTAAACAACATAATTGGCAAAAATCAAGGCACACTCCTAAACAAGCCCAAACCCAGTCTGAGTGATTCCTTTTCTTGTTGGTACCTGTGTAAGTAACTATGTGTTCTGTATGTTATGTTTTTAGGTACTCCTTTGTCGTAGCTATGGGATACCTCACGTTGTGCCACATAAGCCGAATATACATATTTCACTATGGTATTCTCACTACAGATTTTTCCGGGTGAGTGAGTCTGCAGGCTGGGTCCTGCATCAATTAATATTAGTTGAATTTAGTACATTTTAAGAATAATATTGATGTTATCTGGGGAGCGCCCTCAATTCTGTTTGCCTTAAGCTTTCTCTAAGACCTTTTTAAAGAAGGAAGGAGCAAACACTGTGTTTTTTTGTTTTTTTTTTTTTAGTGACTCATTGCTTCTGCTGTTTCCCTGCTAGGCACTACCTGGTTAGGAAAGTAGGTGGTGGTTCCCCCTCAATCAGCCTGCGAGGACAGCTCTGCACAGTCTCTCGCAGGTGCTGGAGAAGCGAGCCAGCGAGGCTGGTGCTCTGGGGTCCCTGGTGCTCAGCCCTGAGAGGTGGCATGGGTTGGGGTGGGCTCCTCCAACCTTCCTGGGCATGGCCATCGGCTCGGAGCTGTCCTTTCCCCTGTTCCCATTTATCTACATCTGGGAAGGAGGCCAGAGGCGGCACTGGGAGGGTGTTTCCCACCCCAGGGGCTCCAGCTGCTGGGAGGGGAGGCTTGGGGGGTGACTGGCTGGAGGAGCTGGGTAAGCAGAGAAGAGATCAGCTGCCCCTTTTTGTGCCTGCAGTGTGGATTCTGTCCTTGGAGCAGGTTGTGGCTGCTGTTAAACAGCACAGCTTCTCAATATGCCATGCATTTCTGTGGAATGGTGGTGTTTATATGAACTGCTGTCTCTCTGATTTCACTGAAGCTGTAGAGGATGCTTTGAAAAAATATAGATAGCTAATGTATATTTTTTTATGAGAGGAAGGCATATTTTTTGCATGAATTAAAAAGTGTGCTAATCCATATTCCACTTGTTTAATTGAATGTCTGAATACAGAGTAATTATTAACATACTATGAAAACTCTCTGTAAACCGTCACAGTAAGTTATAGATGACTCTTCCAAGTCTCTGTCTTCTTACAGGTATAGAGTAGGAAACTACTCTATTGTGTGTGCATGTGTCTCTGTGTGAGGTGGTGGTGGGTTTAACCGTTTAATTACATTTCTGGGGAAAAAAATGTAATTTTGGTACTTTTTGAACTTTTTTTTTTAGAGGATGGAATAGGAAACAGAACTCCATACATTTAGAGAAATTTAGTTCTCTAATCTTTCTGCAGTTCTTGTAATACAAAAAAGCATATCCTGAATGAGCATGGCATACCAAGAAGCCTATAAATGGGACTGGAATGTTATAGCTGTGTGTGTGTATGAGACAGAGAAAGCAATGTGAGAGAGCATGCTTTTCTGAATAGCGTGTTCAGAAATGCACTGTGAGGCATATTAGCTGTCTCTTTCTGAAGACATTTGGTAAGGATCCAGCTGAGACTGGGGATGGAAGAAGAGGAATGGTAGTTATTTTTATAAACTAGGTAGCATTTTCTGCCCACTTGGTGAAGAGGGAGTTACTCATCTAACGATGAGCTTTCAGATAATACTAGTGAAAGAATAATACCAGAACTTTATTATTTGTTTTTGTCCTGATCCTTAAGATATAAACCAATTCTTAAACTTCAATCAAACATAAAACTGCCAAATAAGAAACAACTGGAAACTGTAGTATGGATGGCAACTACATCTTCATGGCACATTTTAAAAACTAAGAATGAAAATGAAAATACTGTAGTGGTATTAATAACAACTTGCCATCTAAAGTGCTCAGACTGAGGTCAGCCCCATAAATCTCTTCCAACCTGTTTTCCTGAGCTGTGAACAATACGTGCCCTCTGAGGCTTTGTGCACATACCTAAAGAAATGTTATGACTGAAAGAGAGAAAATATTCTCCTTGACCACAGTTTACCATGTATGAGCAGAATCTGAACCTCTTCTTCCCTATTCTCCCATGTTTGATAGTGCCACATATATGGTGTGCAACAGTTGGGAATCATTCAAACAGGCTTCTGGCTAGACAATCTCCTTAAAAATCTCTGTCAGAACTTGAGAAACTACTAAAACAGAATCCATGTAGCGATGCCAATCTCCCTTCAGCCTCCCAGCCTTGTGTTTGAACACAGTGGGGGAAACAATAAAGAAGCACATCCCTGGATTTAGAGGAATTGTTAAGAGTGAATAAAAAGCCTGTCATCTGCTAGTTTGTATTTGAGCTCTCAGTATCCCTTAAGTCTCTGGTGATACCTGATTACAAGGAGGAAGTTTTAATCCACATCAGATAGGCACGTAACCTGTTCTAGTGTCATCAGCTTTCTAATGTTGATTCCTTGAAGTGACAAGCCAGATGTTGAATGGATGTTTCTCAATGTCAGTGCTGCAAGTTTGTATACCTCATTTGCTCTTGTGACCTGCTTTGTGCACTTAACAGTTTGCATGCATAACCCTTTCTATGTGTGCTTCAAAATGTATTTTTTTGGTCCCTTAGTAATGGTTGTGCTGTTTGTTTGGTCTTCCCCTTTTCTTTCTGAGAACACAGCTTGTAAAATGCGAGTAGAGATGGACTGAGAACAAGGTAACTTTTGAGTCATATCCTAAGTAAAGGAAAATGAAAGATCAAGCTGTGACTCATCACTTCAAGTTTAAGGAGTAAGGGAACTTGTTCTCTACTGGTGACTAGTTAATTCTTCTAAGTCCTGCAAAGGGTAGGTCTGTTCACTGACTCCCACAATCAAAATGATGCTCAAGCTGCTCAGAGCAACCTCTTAAATTGAGTTTTCATGTATTGCATTGTACTTAGGTGAAAAGTCCTCTGTTATAAACTACATTACAGGTTTCAATGAAGACAAAATCCAGCTTGCTATACTTTAATTTTGATTATATATAAATACATAGTTAAATTTAATCAAAGTTCTTTCATTTATCTTATTTCACAAAGATGTGGTGACACAACTTAAGAAATCTCTCCTGACATCTTTCTCAAAGAAAACCCAATTCCTTTTTTTCAGCACTAATAGTAAGATATGTGAATGCTGTGCTTCCCCTTTAACTCATATCAGTCTTTGAGAGAAACATACATATTTTATTTTGCTTGGTTTGCATGGCATTTATACATTGTACCGAGGAAAACTAAATCCTAACTCTTTCTCTCTTTTTCTCTTTCTTATTTCTTCTTTATGCTAAGAGGATTATGCTGGTAAGTTGCCTGGTTTCTATACAATGTTATAAAAATGGTAATACTAACATACATTTTTGTTCTTTGTGTCAGGCTTAGACTGAGTATAGTAATACTCTGGCTTTAGGGAGAAGTAAGTTTAAAATAAAATCAAGGGATTTTGGATGGGATTTTTGAGAACTAGTAATAGATATGGCTTCAATCTAGCAAGCTACATGAGCAAATACCATATGATCATCTGGACAGAATTCAGGGGAACTCCTCATCCATGTGAAGTTTTGTGTCTGCTTTAATCTTTTGCTTGATTAAGACCATAAAGGTTTTTCCTCTTTGAATTCATGCAGTGCCTGAGCAAAATTTCATAATATTGCAGCTCCTTTTGTCAGGAGATGGTCAGCCATGCATATGTGAGCTTCTTGGTGCCATTCCTTACAGAAAAAAACTCAGTTTGTGAAAATCACCATATATACTGGCATTGGTTTCAGTCTGCTGACAGTCTTGCGGACACCAGAGCCTGGATCACCAGGGAGGTGCAAGCAGTTTTCCTTGCTACAGAAACCTTTTAGGTTAATGTTATTGTGGACATCGCTCCCAAGAGCTAGTGGATATCTTAACCTGTTAGCTATATTCTACATGCCGAACAACAGCGTTATTAGCAAACTGCTCTGAAAAGGATGGTCATTGAATGGGCTCTCCAGAAAAGCCATACAACCAGATACTTTCAGTAATGAGTGTCACTTCAGTCAGTGAATTCTTGTGAAGGTTAATGTTTTGCTCCTGTTTTTTCCCCTCTCAGTGGCTTAGTGTCAACCACAAAAGAAAAAGAATGAAGGTACAACAGCCAGCTTTTACAAAGGAAATACATTTGCTGATGGAAACAGACATAGAACTACTCTGTTCCCCTAATGCCACGTTGAACCGCAGTGCAGAAATACTATCTGGTCCTGTGAGTTTAGTTGGTTATTTTTATTTTCTTCTCCTTAAAATATATAAAGTGCAGTGTGTTTGCAGTGTTCGTTCCAGAAGCTCTGGATGGCTCTGGTGCACAGTAAGTCTCTAGAGGCAGTATTAGCAGAGCAGGTGCAGGGCAAGCAGTGCAAGCTTGGGGCTGGTTTCTGCTGTTAAACCTGCCCTGTAAAGGGCAGCTGCTCTGTTTTCTGTGTCTGCTCACTGCTTGGCTATTCTGCCAGGCCTTTGTGTCCTTGACACTGCACTGAGATTCCATACCATGGTTTGCACAAAAGCCCTGAAGGAGCCACAACATGGGAACTACCAAGCAGCCAAGATTCAAGCATTCAGTCGATACCAGAAAGCTCCATATATCTAGTGTGCCTTAGGATGCTTCTCCAGAAGTAAATGCTCTATTAAGTGAAATGTTTCTATCATGAAGGTTTAAGATACTGATTGGGATGTTTCACCAAAAAAATCACAAGAAGCAAAATGGAAATTGCTTTGAAGGCATGAGCATGTTCAGTGAAGTGTTCTTCCTCTGAGTGTGCTTCAGCAGTTCTTCGTTTTTCTGTCAAAAGGGGAAGTCTGAACCTGTTGCCACTGAAGCTGTTGTGGTGTCTCTGGCTTACTGATTGCCTTGCCAGCACAGTTAATGTCATAGTGTAGTGTGTCTATGTGAACTCCTCATACTTGTTTCCAGGTTCAAGACACAAATCTGAAATAAATGTTTGCTATTTTTTTTTTTTTTTTTCCCTGCAATGAGCCCTTTGACTCCACCTACTCTCTTACTGAAATCAGGTCAGTGGAAACTATTTCTAGCTAGTGTGTGCCAGACTTCTCCATGAGATTACCTAAGGTCAAGCACAGTCTCAGTCTGCTTGGTAAACGTCTTCTCTCATAAGCACTGAAGGTTGCTTGGTGCAGAAGCCTGTCTGTGATATGAGGAGGATCCCCATAGCAGGTCATGAACTAATGCAGACATCCTGAGTTCCCCTGGCCTGTGCTGCTGGGCAAATTTTGGTGGGATATGTCATGTTTGAAAATGACATTAACTGGCATGTTTCTGTTTGGAAGGTTTACTCAGGGGAGCAAAACCTTCTGTCTTTATTCAGCATTCTCTGTAAATTGTTGCATCTTTGTTTTATTTTGTTATTTTTCAATGCATTTTAATTTAGAAACAGGGATTTTTTTATTTATTGAAATAAATGATTTCATATTAATAAATGTTTTCATGCTAATAATTTATTTAAAGAAATGCACTAAAATTTATTTCATGAAATAAATTGTCTTTATTATTTCATATTAAATTATTGGGACAATTTTAAAAAAATAATTAAAAGTTGTCCAATATATTTGGCACAATGCAGCTACAACTTGTCATGGCAAGGGGGTTGTAACTAGATGGTCTTGAAGGCCCCTTCCAACCCAAACCGTTTCATGATTCTGTGAAATGTTCTGTCCTAGGGGTAGATCTTTGTGCTTCATCTGTAAACACAAGTCTAGATTTTCTTTTTTAATTCAATCTAATAGTTTGTCCCACTCCCAATAATCTGCCCATCTCTCTCAGAATTTGGGAGAAATAAAAGATTATTGGAAATTTTATAGTTTTGCAAACTCCCTTTCTTATCTGTAGCACTTCTAACTTTTTTTTTTTTTTTTTCCAGTTGAGTCTAAGGTTTAAAATATTATCATGTTAGAAACACTTGACTATATGTGATATGATATTAGGGCTACTAAGATGATGAGAGGGCTGTAGCACCTCTCATACGAGGACAGGCTGAGTGAGCTGGGCCTGTTGAGCCTGGAAAAGAGAAGACTGAGGGGAGACCTCATCAATGTGCATAAATATCTGAGGGGAGGGTGTTGAGAGGATGGAGCCAGTCTCTTTTCAGATGTGCCCAGTGACGGGACGAGAGGCAACAGGCACAAACTGAAGCACAGCAGGTTCTGGCTGAATATGGGGGGGCACTTCTTTTCTGTGAGGGTGAAAGAGCACTGGAACAGGTTGCCCAGAGAGGCTGTGGAGTCTCCGTCTCTGGAGATATTCAAAACCTGCCTGGATGCCATCCTGCACAATGTGCTCTAGGTGATCCTGCTCAGGAGGGGCGTTGGACTAGATGGTCTTCAGAGGTCCCTTCCAACCTTGGCCATTCTGTGATTCTGTATTTTACATACTAACTTATTCAGTACTTTATTGCTATTTAAAATTAGAGGTTATCATAAAGGCTGAACAGAAAAGACAATTCATTATGCAGGTATAGCCAACTTTTAATAATCAACGTTCATGTGCATATTTAGGAAAATATGTTACTTCCTTTTTTCTTTTTTTTTTTTTTTTTCCTAAAATAAATTTATTTTTCTTGTCTGATTTTTAATATTGATTCAAGACTTGTATTGCCATGCATTACTCTGCAAATATGTAGAAGGGTGTATTTTTTTTATTATTATTTTGAAAAAACAAAAGCAAGTTTAGACTTGGTCTCTGTGTGTGTGTGTGTGTGTGTGTGTGATGAGAAGAGATGCATGAGTCTGATGGGAGGAATAGAACAGGGTGTGGGTGTGCAGAAGGGGTGGCCCCACACCCCAAGGGGGTGCCAGGAGAAGGAAGAGCTCCAGTGCTGCTATTGTCTTGTTGTACTGTGACCTCTCCTGCAGCCAAGGCTTGGGCTGCCAGTGACATCAAGTCGATGGGGGAATGGTAGACAGGTGGGGGGGAAGAAGATGTTAACCTGAAACCTTGCTCACCTGTTGTGCGAAACATTTAGTAATATCTGATGCTGACCTTGTGAAGGATTTAGTGGGTCTCATCCATTTCTCCCATACAGTAGGTTTCCACCTTCCCAACCAGGGTGTAGAATAGATCTGTAATACAAAGGTGGCAGGAGAGAGAACTAAAGATGCTTCAGATGCATTTTGTGTGTCACCCTCCCACCCTTGGGTCAGTGGTGTCACATTTGATGATGTGTCTTCTCTGGAGTTCGGGCTTGAGGGAAGCAGACTGTATGTCGTTTCTGATAAAAGTGCACGTGAGACTCGTTTCTTCTGCTGGGGTACAATGTGCTATGAATTCGACTATGAATTCCTAATATAGATAAAAATGACCTCTCTCTTCTCTGTGTTTAGATGTTGTACAGTGGGGGGCCCAATCTTCTAAGACAAGTGTCTAAATTTAGGCACTTAAAGGCATACAGTTTTGGCTCTGAGCCTGAGGTTTAAAGTTACCCACTTCGATGTTAGCATAAAGTGCTTGCCATAAGACACACGCTACGAATTGAAGTAATTTTAAACAAGTGTTAGTGTTCACCCATAAAGCTAAAGGGTCAAGCACTGACAAAATAAAAAGCTGTTTATTGCATTAGAACTGCTGGTTCACTGAAAGACTCTGTCTCTCCTAAGGATTAAAAACAAAACAAAACTGCTTTTTATAGGCTTAAAGGAGTGGGATTTCTGTATCTTTGAAAGTAAAGCTATAGACTTTGTCTGAACGGAAAAACCTACTTTGAGAAATAGGATGTGTAAGGTAGTAATGCTGAAAACAGCTTGCAAGGAACTTTTCATAAAATGGAAGGATTAATTGGAATAAAAATTAGAATGACTGCTTCACATTATTGGAGCTGGCTGGAAGATGAAGAAAAGTCATTATTGGATTTGGCCATTCTTTAGCTGTAACCAGTGATCTAGGTGACCCAATGAGAGATGCTGCACATACCTTTTTGTTACAGTTGTATTCCAGATCTTCCTGTACCAAAGCTTGTTCTGGATTTTATGTGCAAGTGTTTTTACCAACATTTCAAGTGGAGACTGTTGAAACCATAAAAATAG
Organism: Nettapus auritus; assembly: GCA_011076525.1. NCBI lineage: Eukaryota > Metazoa > Chordata > Aves > Anseriformes > Anatidae > Nettapus > Nettapus auritus. Next base: position 50,723,098 of record CM021766.1, read on the forward strand.
TTTCTGATTAAGAAAGTGGCTGATTTTGCATGTTCTGTGTCTTTGGGCAGAAAATGCGAATTACCCACATGAAACTACATGTGGACTCTTGAAACAGATTAGCCATATTTAATATAAAAAGAGACCACTTCTGAATAAAAAATGTCTTTTTCCAGTATTCTTGTTTACCATGCTCAGCATATTAATTACCTTGAAAATCAATTTGATTTATCACAGCAGGATAACCAGATTCCAGCAGTTTATCTTACCTATTGGGTTTACATTTGATTATAGCGAGTGGATTGGTTTAGAGAAGGATAGTTTGAAATCTCTGGAAAACCTCTGCAGAACATTAATATTTTAGATACAAATATCATTGAATGTAACTTTTTTTTTTTTTTCCTTACCTTGAGAAATTGATGGGGAAAATCCAGTACTTAAAGTAACGAAAAGTCTTCAACTTTTTTTGCTTCACTGGATCCCAGAAAATATATTATGGTATTTAAAATAAATAGCCATACAGTTTGGAGTGATCATCTACCTCTCTTTAAAAAATTCCCCATAGCAGTGAAAGTCTATAAATAGCAGGTACGCAAACTCCTGTTCTAACTTCAGTGTTGAAGGCATCATCAGTGTTCAAAGCTGAAACCTCTTTATAGCTTAGGCTGATAATTTAGGACCCAACTGAGAAACAATCCATTGACTTAATCCTCAGGAAAAAAAAAAAAAAAAAAAAGAAAAAAAAAAGAAAAAAAAAAAATCTCTGTGGAACTGGTTTTGCATGTAATCATTATAAATTATGCTTTTAAAATAAATATCCTTATCACCCTTTACAACCTCAGGGCTGTAGACAGCAGCACCTCTGGGCACCCTGTGCTGGTGTCTACAGCAGCAGATGGGGAGAGGCAAGGTCAGCACGTACTCGTCACTCACTTTCCCTGGTGTGAGCTCTTCCAAATTACAGGTGCTCAATGCTGGGTTTGGTGTTTAGGTCTCCATAGCCCTTAAAAGCTCTATATGGACAGCAATTAGCTGCAGAGCCTTTCCCTGTGAGAGACTGGTTAATTTTCCCCACAGTTTCTCCTTTCTTTCTACTTAGGTACCTCTGAATGCTCCTAGCTGGTTTCTCCTGGGCACTGTCTCCTGTTGCCTTTTTTTCTATTTCTCAGCTGTGGTGGCTCACATTTCCCACGGAGCTAAGAAGCTCTGTAAAGCCAGGTACTAGAAATATAAATAACACAACTGAATATGATGGCTGTTCCTCACTGTGTGTCTGTCCCCAAAGCTGCTGGTGCTGTAGCCTGTAGGCCCAGCTCAGGTAGAGCTAGCTAGTTTTTGGGAAACTCCAGATCCCATGTGCCAAACACTCCCAGTTGGATGGTAGGTCATAGGAAGGCTGTACACACAGCAGTCACATGGCCAAGAAGAGGGGGGAAAATGTGCTGTGCTGAGCTATTCTGGTATTTGCACTTTATCAACAGGACTATTCGCATGTGGAAATAAGCAAGTGTATTTGCAGAGGTCACATATGTTTAGGGCACTGAGGAGACATCTGATAGGAGAGTAACAGCAAGGAAAGGCAGAGTTACATTACAGCAGCATTGCTCCATTGTAGTATTGCTTCCTATAGGTCTTTGTATGGAGCGGAGCACAGTGGACTGCAGAAGCTGCTATTCCTTAGCAGTGTGATTTCTTATGAATTACAATTTGCAGTGATGAGAGTGGGGAGAAATAAAATAAGGCTTTGTGTGTACTTAGCAATTAAAAATTCCAGTGCAAGTAACTGTGGGGTTGTTTTGAACCCAGGCAATTGTCTTATGCCTGAGTTCCTCCTTCAGTTTTAATTGGATATTTTCCACTTGTTGCTAACACATTTATGCCTTTTAAAGGGATAAAGACATTCAGAAAGAAAGTTGAGAATAATTTGTATTACAAGATGTATAACTGTTGTTTCTCTCTTTGTTACAGTCCACTGATGATAATTACACAGAAGATCACAACACTTGCATGCCAACTACATGACGGTAAGGAAAGGAATTTTTTCACGTCCTGAAGACAGTGTTTTTATTCCAGAGCATTTTGTGGTTGATTTACAGAGAGGATGAGTGTAGTACAGTTAGTTGCTCCAAGTGAAGAGGAAAAACAAGAAATTCCAAATTTTGATCAGTTTTCTAGGGTCAAACTGTCCTTGCAGTAATGAAGACAACTGTTTTCCCCTCTGGGAACTCTGCTTCTTTGGTGCTCAGTTTGGATTTTATCTCATATCTGTATTCACTGTTTAGATGTTAAAGTGCAACTCTATTAAGCTTTCTGAATCGGTTCTTGACTCTCAAAAATTAAGAGTTGTATTTGATACATAGGTTCAGCCATTAATGTTAATGTAACAAATCTGTGCTATCATGGTTATTTTCAGTTATATGATGCTGCATAAATTGTGAGAGGTGGAATTCAATAGCATTTTCCCAGTGCTGGGAAAAGCACAGTTGCAGGCAAAATAATGTTGTCTTCATTCTTGCATTGTTCTGTGACAAAGAGTGTTGTTATTTTCTAGTAAAATGCTTGTGTCTAGTATGGTGCAAAGACTAGAAATGCCATTTGTCATCAGTACTGTTTTTGCTCGTCTGCTGATGGTGCATTGTGAACTTCCAATGCCCACTGAATTATAAACTGGGTGACTAAATAAGTCACCTGATCTAGAATTGCTATGATCTAGGATGTAGGTGATGGCCACATACAAATTGCAGGGTTTGGCATTGTTTTCAAGCCAAGTTTACATGAATGGGTCTGTGTGTTGGTTTCACATTGATGGGCAGCTGAACTCCACCACAACTGCTCTCTCACTCCCCCTCCTCAAAGAAAAAAGGGCAGAAAATACAATGGAAGGGGCTCAAGGACAAGGACACAGAGATCTCTCAATAATTACCATCCAAGGCAAAACCCACTCAGCACAGAGAGGTTAATATTTATTGCTTATTACTAACAGACTAGAGTAGTGAGAACTAAAAGCAAACTAAGAATACTTTCCCTCCCATGCCTCCTCTTCTACCTCCTGCCCCAGAGCAGTGCAGTGGTATGGAGGTTGTGGTCAGTCCCTGACACTTTGTCATCTGCTGCTCCTTCACGGTCACTCTCTGCCCCTGCTCCCCGTGGGGTCCCTCCCACAGGATGCCGTCCTTCCTGAACTGAGCCTGCGGGGGCTGCCCACAGGCAGCAGCTCTTCAAGAACTGCTCCCACATGGCTCCTTACCATGGGGTCCATCCCCCAGGAGCAAACTGCTCCAGCACGGGTCCCCCATGGGAGGCAGCTCCCCCCAGACCCCCTGCTCCTGCGTGTGCTCCTCTCCACGGGCTGCAGCTCCGGCCCGGGGCCTGCTCCTGCGGGGGCTCTCCATGGGCCGCAGCCTCCTCCAGGCCACATCCACCTGCTCCATGGGGGACTTCTCCACAGGCTGCAGCGTGGAGATCTGCTCCATGTGGGACCCATGGGCTGCAGGGGGACAGCCTGCTCCACCAGAGGCCTCTCCACAGGCCTCAGGGGAACTGCTGCTGCGTGCCTGGAGCACCTCCTGCTGCACTGCCTTTGGGGGCTGCAGGGCTGTTTCTCACTCCTCCATCTCCTAGCTGTTTGTTGCCCAGCCATTTTTTTCCCTTTCTTAAATATGTTCTCACAGAGTCCCAACCAGTGTTGCTCCCTGACTCAGCTCTGGCCAGCGACAGGTCCCTTCTGGAGCTGGCTCGAGCTGTCTCTGATCTGACATAGGACAGCTACTGGTTTCTGCTCACAGAGGCCACCCCTACAGCTTCCCTGCTACCAAACCCTTGTTACATACACCCAGTACAGTCTGTTACTTCTAGCTGGCTATGAGCAAGTGCAGCTTGAAGCTCTGCATGGGCTAATTGACATTGTTAACCTTCACAACAAAGTCTCTGGGGCTTCTCTGCCCTTATTATTCAAGCCAGCTAGCTCAGGTATCACTGCGTGCCACAGTGGTGTGCAGCCTACATGTACCCCTATAATGCTGAAGGTAAATGAACAGTCAGAAGGGAAGAGATGGCAGCAGTGGCAAGCCTGTCTTAAACCAGAAATCCTACAGATTAATTATAGTGGAAAAGGCTCATTACATTGTGAATGTCCATACATGGAGCAGTTGTTCAAATGGAGGCAGTGTGCAGTTCAAGCATGGGTGACAAATCTCCATTTGTAAAAATTTAATGCAGCTGCCTTAAATGGAAACAGACAATCAAAATAACCATCCCTTTAAGTAACTAAGTGCTTAATAGTTTCCCTAGAGCTTGTGCCCTTCCCAGTATTTAGGAACTGAAACAGTGAAGAGAGAATGCATATGAGCAGCTTATAAGCAGTCTTTTCAGAAAATGGGCCGTGTGGATGTGCCTTAGTAATTATGGCCAGTGCATTGAGAACAATAATGTTAAGTGATGCCAAGCCCCTGATCTTGTGAAGATGTATATATATGCATGCTCAGCATCAAGTGGTGTGACTCATCCTGTGGTGAGTTTTGCTGAGACCAGTGGGATTTCTCACAGTAAGTATAGCTAAGGCTTCAGAGTGAAGGTTTTAAGATATTTGCTATAAGTGACATCTGTTTACACACTGGCCATCATACAACACTTTTGTATAGTTTTCTTGTCAGTGACTCTGTGCTCTGCCTCTGGCCCCAAAAGTCACATGAACTCAACAGGAGGTTGCCCTTCCAGACTGGACCTTGTAAAATTCCAGATTATTACTGATATGTGTGTTTTGGTTTGCTTCAGCAGCAGTCAGCCAGGCTGCTAGTTCACACTAGTGAAGCTTCTGTTTCTTGAGAGCCCATTTCTCTTCCATTGATCCTCCTGCTGTGAAATGCTCCATTTCTCACCAAGGAGCCAGCAGGAGGCTGGAGCTTAAATGAGGCAGCAGCTTCTGGGAACAGAGGTTTTTCCAGCACCAGACCGTTAGCAGAGGTTGCTGGGGGTTGCTGCCAGTTGGTGGCATTGTGAGTTGCATTGTGTGTGTGGGAATACTACTACTCCTCCTGAAAGCCTAGCAAGGGTGAGAAAGGGGGGATGAGGTAAGGAACCAGGGTAGAGGGAATGTAAATATACTTGACTTAAAAGTTGGGAATTGAGCTATCTGAAAATTGCCTGTGTCAAAGAGAGATTGAAGCCTATGGCTTTAGGAACTTCCTGTCTATGGGATGCAAACATAAGGCTTTGGGGGTGGCTTTCAGTGTTCAGCTTTTGAAAAGATCTAATGAGACTTTTCTGTTCAGGAATAGGGCGACAAGCTGAGGAACTTACTGCTGAGCAAAATCGGCTTGCTGTAAAGTAAGAATTTAATTCACCCATTGATACATGTTTAATTTCATCTAAAGAAGTTTAGTTTTTATTGTTTTGTTTGTTGTGTTTTTTTTTTTTTTTCCTTTTGCAATGTCAGAGGTAACAAGTGGTCCAACCGTGAAAATGTTCCCTGCCTCTTCCCAGGTCATAAAAGGATAAAAGTGTTTCCTACTTTTTCTCTTTGCTTGAGGAATTTTGTTTTTGTAATGGTGCTGTTAGTGCCCTCCTTACACAAACTTCTCTGCTCTGTTCTCTATTTCTTTGGCCTAGGGCTTCTGCCTTTACCACCCTGTGCTAGTCAATACCACACTTAAGGTCATGGCAACATCTCACTGACTTAAGTGTATCCTTCATGTGCAACAAAAGTGGTCTTTGGTGAAATCAAATTCTTTATATTCTGGCTAAGGTTGTATTGTGCAGACTTTTTGTCTGTTGTCTTCATTTTACCTCTGATATGCTATTTTTCCACACTAGAATACTCTTCCTCTGCTGGCAAACTACTGCATACCAGAAGTCCATTTTTGTTTGACATTTTAAATACTGCTCTTCTTCACCAAAATTCTCAGTGAATTTTTATTTTTCCTATCTCCCTCCATAACATTAGTGCTCCTAGTCCTTCAAGTTATGTGACTAATCTTCTCCTTCTTTTTAGAGGGAGACAGCATATTAATCACGTGTTCAAGCATCTTTTTTCCTTTCTTGCCTCTTGATACAGATGCACATGAATTATTTTTTTCAGAAGAACTAGGGTCACTGGCATAACTACTTTTCACCATGAAGTGTATGTTTAGGGCCAATGAAATTGTTCTAAGGCAGAAGATATAGGCAGTTTTTCTGAGGGCTCTAAGCTTCTAAAAGTAAGAAGAGAATAGTTTATTGAAAAGCAAAAATCCTGTAGGGAGACTTATATAACTTTTGCTGTGGCCCATATGTTTTTGCCTGTTTTTAAAGATCACAGCAATCATGTTCAAATGCAGTGGGCCCTTGTGGCCATATGATTAATTCTAGTCAAATTCTCACCAAACAGGCTATTTGTGTTGGTTTTCTTTTTCTTTTTTTTTTTTTTTTCTTTTTCTTTTTTTCCTGTACAGTAGATGAGCTCACAATATAGAATTGTATGCCAAAAGCTTAAGTGTTGGTGGCAGACAAATCATATCTGAGGAGTTTAAAATCCCCTTTGGTAATGCAGCCTTTTGTCTTCCCTCTGTTCTTGGTCTGTTTTTGTTTCTTACTCATCCTCTGTACATTCCTTCGTGCATTGCTCATGTCTCCCCACCCACCCACGTGCACAATCTAAGCTGAAACTAATGACTTTATTTTTACTCTTATTTTTATCTTACTCTCAGAAGCCCGAATCACCATCACAATTTTACAGAACAGAAAGATGAGCCTTACCCCAAACTGTTTGCTGCATCTTTCTGTGAAATGTTTTCACCAGACAATGTATCATTCAGACACTAGCATCCACAATGACCAGCAGAGTGAATGCAGAAAATCCTGGCTAAGCTAACTGTTTATTCAAACTAATTCCGCTTCAGAATAAAAGTAGGCAAAAGCAGTTGCTTAACTGTTGCTTAATTTTTCTGCTAGAAAACATAAAAATTTGTGTTTTAGTCTGAAAGAATTTTAAGTAGGGTTTGGTTTATGCATGTCTGTATCTTGGACAGGAGTGTCCTAAAGCACTGTGCCTCAGTTCCTGTTCTCATCTAGGGGTAGTCCTTATTTACTTTGGTGACTATTAGCACATTAATGGAGAGCACTGTGTCTCACTGCAGAATATAGGTAGGGGTGTTTTTCTGTCACATAAATAAAGCAAGCTCAGCACTTTAGAAACTACACTAGCAGTGAGAGGCCTGCACATATTTCTTTTCTGTTCTACTAATCTGTTGCAATGACAGTGAATCCACATTTTACATCTAATGGTAAAACTCCCACAGGAACTTGTGGGTTATGCACTTGCAAAATAGCAATAGTAACCAAGATGGACTTTGACTTTCTTCTTCAGATGTCTTTTGATTTATGTGTTTTTTTCCCCCATACTTCCTTTTCCTGTCCATGATGCAATACACATGATTACTTCCTTTATTTGCACAGAAGGACAAAGTGCCTCTTCATTCTGTTCCTGTGTGTCTCACATGGCACTTCCCATTTTTCAGAAGGCTGAACTGTGCCTGCAGCTGCTTTGAGAAGGGTGGCTGAGAGCTCCTCTCAGGCCTGGCAGTCGGTGTCTCAAAAGCTCCCTGCCCTATAGTTTGCATAACAACACAAAGTATTGCATTGAACAGCTTGGCGAGGCTGGTGTTACTCAGCCTGTGGTCTGCCAGCCGTTACTGGTCCATGACTTACCAGGCAGGTGTCCAAAACAGCTACCAGCTTCTTGCTGTTGTTATTGCTGGCCTGGCCAAAATGTGCAAGTCAATTTGCTTGAGAGTAGATACTTAGATTTATGGCTAATTTAAAACTAAAATGCTTTTAGTAATACGACTACAGCTTTTCAGATTGGTAGCGTTTATTCACCTGTAGTTTGTGCACTTCCACAGTGCCCTTGTTCAGACTGCCATCTGCCAGACATCACTGGGATATGTGAGAGGCTGAGATTCATCTTTACCCCCCCCCCCCCAAAAATATATATATATATATAGTAAGCTTTCATTTGGGGGCTGAGGTGGTAGGAGAGACTTGAGAACTGAACCAGGCAGTACAACAAAAAGTGTTCACTGAAGCCTTCGCTGTATTTAACTTTTTGTTTTGTTTTGTTTTGTTGTGCGTGGATGATTTCCCCAGGACAAGACCGTCTTTACTGGAGTATTTAAGCTATCTCCTCAATTTTATGAGCATCATAGCTGGGCCTTGCAGCAATTACAAGGATTATATAGCCTTCATTGAAGGGAGGCATGTGCACATGAAACTATTAGAAGTGAACTGGAAGCAGAAGGGTTATGACAGACTTCCTGATCCTTCTCCAACTGTAAGTTTTAAAATGACAAAGATTGATTGCAAAGGGCAGGAGAGTACGGCTTGTACAGGATTCTCATAATTAAAAATGAAGAGGAAAAACCATTTTTGGATTATCTTGCCAGTAAATGTTAATAGTGGTTGTTTTTTTGTTTTTTTGTTTTTTTTTTTTTTTCCTCTGTGAAGTGGCTGCTGTTCTTATTACAGGGTCAGGGGTGAAGGGGCTGGTGTCTTCCCTTGAATTCCCCAAATGTATTTGGCTTGCAGAATGGGTCACTGGTCAATGGGTGTCCTTTGTGCAGCAGTGGGAACATTCTGCAGGTTCTAATAACTATCAATTGCAGTTCAGTTCCAGACAGAAGAAGAAAATAGCACATCTGTCAGAAAGAAAAGTCAAATCCTGATTTACATTAGTATTACTGAGGTTAGAATAAGGCCCATCTTGTGTTAGATGCAAGTCTGCAGAGAATATTAAAATTTGTACCCATTTTAAAATAATTGCACATTAGTTTATTAGTGAACATGGAAAAGGTATAAAAAGAGTACTTGGGATCCAAAAGTTCATTGTTTCAATAACGTATTGCACTTTTACTAATCTTCTGAGAATGCATGAGTCAATTTTTACATGGTACCCAAGTGTCAGATTTACCTTTTTAATTATACCTGTATCAAATAATGTTTACTCTGGATGCTTATTTGAAATGAAGCTTTTAACTACTGACCTGACTGGCAATAATTTTAGTATATAAAAAGCTAGAGAGCAGTAATAGAAGCGAGCATGGTGCTGCAGATACCCTATATCATAGGAAGGTACACATGTTGTGTATGCTTTTTTGACAAGTGCATTTTACCAAGACATCTGGATGGCAGCTGAACAATAAGGCCTACTGTTGTACTGAATACCGAAGCTTTTGGCTTCTAGGAGGAGCCCAGTCTTTAGTTCCAAGAGACAACAGTACATATAGGAAAGCTTTCTCCTTTCCATTTTGCTTTTGTTTGTTTGTTTGTTTCCTTTCTCATTTTAGGACCTCCACTAACTGCTGTAGGAGTCTGGTGAAGATCATGGCCAATTTTGATTATAAATTCTCACTTGTACCCAACTATGAGTTAGTTCAGTAAACTACATTAGACATAAGGTTGTATTGTAGCCTTTTCTTTGTCACCCTTTCTAAATTAATTGTTGTCAACTTTGTCACTGCCATCTTTATTGGTTCTTGAATCACATTATTTTTGTATGCCATGAGCACTGGTATTTTTCCTTCCCTTAAACAAATGCTTCTAATGAATGATTCACTGTCATTTGTCTTTTTTAGGGAGCAGTGATGTACAAGCTGTGTATCACACTAGTATCTCTTGTTTTATTCTTGACACTTACCAAGAACTTTCCTATGGCATATATTATTGATAATGAATTTCTTGATAAAACACCCTTCTTATCAAGACTTGGTTACCTGTATATTGTTACACAGGCAGCAAAACCAAAGTATTATTTTGCATGGACGTTAGGTAAGTCTGGCTACATCACTTATTCTTGTGAGTAACAAATCGGTTCATAAATGGGGAGGGGGTTCGGGAGGGCTGAAGTAGTAGGAAGTAAATAAAATAGTCCCTAGGCCTGTAGTTCTCCCAGGACATATAGACATGTTCCTGTAGGCAGTGGTCCCCATGGAAGTGGGGAGATGTAAAACGTTTTCAAAGATGAGCATAAAATCTCTTCCATTTTGTCTGAGATCCCCTGCCTCTGGAAACTAATCTGCTTTTCAGCTTCTCACCAGTAAAGCCAATGTGACAATTTGCTCTTAATTAAAGTTTTGTAATTATACCAAAATCATTTTCACATGCATTCATAGAGGAAAAAAATAAATAAAAGGTTGCCTCCTCTAAATCCTGATTTTTATGCTTGCTCATTATTTACTACTTTTATCCGTGGGACTGGGGGGTTCACACTCAGCCTGGTGCAGGCTTACAAATATGTTATGATGTACAGACCTCTCTCTTGTTGTGAGACATCTTTAGCACATGCTAAATATTTAAGTATATAAGTATTAGAAAGCTGTGGTTCTTGTGGAGAGCTAAAATTAGGCTTTGCCTCTGAGTTACTCTGTGGTCCTGTGCATGTGCTAGCCTTGAGCGACCAAGAGAGAGGACTGGAGAACCACAGAACAGGTGGGCAATGAAGAAGGCTATGGGAAGGACCCAAGAACGTCTGCAAGGAAAAGAAGAGAAAGAATAGAGTTCACTGGAAAGAGAAGAAAAAAAAAAAAAATTGGCTTCAATATTGGTATAGCCAGCTAGAGTGGTGGTCAGAATAATCTTTTTCTATTTTGTTTACTTCCTTTTAGAAGTCACCCTTCCCATCTATGTGTGAGGAGTCAAATCCTTCTAGCCCCAGCTGAAAATTGAGTGACTGAATTTTTTGTGGGTAGTACAAGACTTCCCATGTAGGGAGATCCTACAGTGATATATACACCTGAAACTGAGATGGGTGTCATTGGGATGGGATGGAAAGAACCAGGAAAATTTGTTGTGAGGCTGTAATTGAACTGCTGGGAGTAAATCAAGACAGATCAAGAAAAGAACATTGAGGACTGGCACGTGTAGGATGGGAAAGGCTTGGGATAAAGAAATGTTTGCTCAGAAAGCTTTTTTTGAGAGCTCCAATATTAATTTGTCACTTACCAGTTTTTCAGTATCATAGTTAGTTAAAAGACCGTTATCAAAGAGATTATCTGAGTTTGGATTTGTGGCATGAGTGAGTGAGCCTTAGGGGCTGCAGAAATACCTTGCAGATGAGGGGTTTCAGGAAAAGCATGGATTGCATGCTGGTGGGTGAAGTCTCTGTTCCTCACGTTACAAATCCGGGCAACAAAACAGCAGACGTTTTATCCTGTTGCTGTTTAGCTCCCTGTGGCATGGCACAAGGCACTGTAAAAGTGCCTGCTGAAACTGCTGATAAACACTTCTGCTCTCAGAAGAGGACAGTCGTGCTATTGTGCGAGAACTGTGCTGCTGAATTCCTGCAGATCCATGGAAAGACAGAAAATTCAGCTTCTCCCTGCAGTAGTGATAGTCATGGGAGCATAGCTGCAAGCTTGACTCAGAGCTACTGATGAAAGCAATTTGGAATTGAGTGCCTGCATTCAAGGGTTTGTGCAGAGCAAAAGCGATATGCCAGAGCTGTACAAGTCAACAGGGAAACCTCTGGTGGACTTTGTGGAGGTTGGGGTTTTGCAATTAATTAGAAGAGGGCAGGACAGATGAGATGCTGTTCTATAGATGTCTGTGTGTGAAGCAAGAGGCTGACAGGTCTGTGGTGTCGCTGTGTCCCTGGATTTCTGATTTCTTGCGTTTGTCAAAGGAACACTAAGCAGTCCCTGGAGGAGGAGCAAACCTAGAAGTCCTCTGCTCTGGTGTGACAGTTTCTTTCCAGGCACAGTCCTATGGGTCTTGCAGCTTGCTGCTCCTCTCATAGCAAGGCACTAGCAGGCCATACAGTAAATATGATTTTAGACATTTTTTTTATATATATATCTAATAAAAAAAATACATGGAGAGATCTGAAAAATGGGAGACCTTTCTTCCCATCAGTAAAATCTAGCTCATTTAGTAAAGTGGAAAGTAAATGGGGAGTTTCAGATTAGAGAAGATTGCTTATTTATTTATTTATTTATTACCATTGTTGTTGCTAATTAGGTTCTCTCTGTGGTGTTGTGCCTTGGGGTTTCTCCATGAAGTTGTCCCTAAACTTGTAGCACTTACAAACAAAATCACTTTTCAATCTCCGGAAATAAATTCTGACCTTTTTAGAGCTTGGCTTATTCCAGGTTTGTATTTTGTAATTGATCTAGAAGGATAAGCCTTACCTGCCTGTATTTTGGCTTTCCGTTTTCTTCCCATCTCCTCAGTGGTGGCTGCATCTAGAGATAAATGAGCCCCTCCTGTTTTCTTGGTACACAAAGAGAGGATTTCTGGCAGGGGCACATTAAAAGCATTATTTAAGACCTGTTGAACAGATGGCTCCCAAGCAAGGCTGAGACGGGAAATAGTTGTCCAAGTACCCTGAGGAAGAGCAAGAAATTCATTCAGCCTGTGGAGTTTTGCTGTGCTTCATTGCAACAGCAAGTGGGAGCACAGCATGTGAAATGCCTACTGTTACCCAGGCTTTTATTTGCACATGTAGTAGTTAAGTCTGTAATTGAAGTTGCTCAATATTTGATTTGTAGAGGTGGTCGGGTACTTTAGTGAGGCACTGAACAATGGGTTTAAGATAAAGGCTTTGTCTACCAAAGTATGAATAAAAGTCCCGATTAAAACAACCATGATATAACTCTTAGTCAAAATGGTGATCATGTCTTGGAGACATTACAGCTTTTCTGAATTCTGGGAAGTGCTGGGACATCCAGATGTCCTTTTGAGGAAAATACTAATTACATATTAATAAATATGGCAACTCTTACATTTATCTCCAGCGTAAGATAGATAAGAAGAGAAAAATAGGAAAATGATTTATATTCATTTTTATTTTATTTTATTTTATTTCTTCTGTCAAAGGAGTAGCTCATCTTTCCTCTTCAGGAAATGATTCTCCTGCGTTGCGATACAGCAATGCTCCTTTAATAGGAGGAAGCTTCTTTTTGAAAGAGAAGTCGTTAATTACTATAAAGATGACTTGAATGTGTATTTAGTGACATACAGACTTGTAAGAGAACATGGCTCCTCCATCAATCTGATTTGACCCATTTTGCTTTGATATCACAGCAGATGCAGTGAACAATGCAGCTGGTTATGGATTCAGTGGAGTTGATGAGAGAGGTGCTTTCCGCTGGGACCTGTTGTCCAATTTAAATATCTGGAACATTGAGGTGAGTTAAAGGAGTGGCCACATTAGCATAACGGGCACAGAGAAATTGCCATGATAACGGGGAGCTTGTTTGCTAGAAGGAAAGTTAGTCCATGCAACCAGGCTGCCTCTCTTTAATTTGAGAGGTTTTGTATTTTATCGATTGGGCAGATAAATAGCATCTGTCACATAGCCTTTGTCATGCTCTGTATTCAGGTTGCATTTGTAAATAGTTTATAGAGGGCTAATAAATGATTAATCAGATGTTTAATAAATGAGCAGTCAATTACTGTAGATTGTGGCTGAGTTCAGCAGGTCAATAAATTGCTTGCAGCTATGATTCTTCACCATCTGTGGTGTATTACATCTATCTGCTTCTTGCAGCGTTCCCCTCTCATAACCCAGCTGAAATATGTGGTGGTAGTGAAAGAGGCCATCACATCGATAGGCACTGCACAAACACGTGAAAGAGTATGGGTCTCTGCATATGGCTGGAGTGCCTCTTGTAAATGGAAACAAGCTGGGGCGCAAGAGGTAACAGGTACAAACCGAGTAACCTGAACAGGATTGGCAGGGCCATGTAGAGCTTATGGGGTGGCTGATCTGGAGCTCCGTTCAGCAAACCACATGATTTCTCAAACCTTTGTCACACATATTTCTTGTGACTGCAGCATGCTTTTAACATCCATTAGTCTTTTGTAAACTATGTTATTTATTTATTTATTTATTTATTTTTTGATGCAAGAGATGGCCAGTATAGCTATTTGTTTGCTCTGAAGAATATTCTCTGAGTGCAAGGGGGGTGTAAGAATGTTTACATGTCCAAAACTGCTTTCTAAAGGCTTCTTTCCTTTAGAAATAGGAGTAACTTCCCCTGTAATTCTGTAGTTATGCTTTTAAAAGGAAAAGCAGATGAAAACAATAAGTTAACTGCTTTATTGCTGAATGACCTATGATTAAGCAAGTGTGCTTCAATAGCTCTTCTCAAAAACGAAATGGCCCCTGTAATTATTAGTTGAAAAATGTTGAAAGATGCCAAAGCTTAAAGTATATACATTCTCACTTTCTCAACATCCTTTCTCTTTTTTTTACCCTAATCCTCATTATACATCTCTCCTTGAGTAGTACAGAATATGCTTTATAGTCCTCGATAGCAATAGCATGCAAGGTACCACTCAGAGATCTTGAATAAATGCCTAATTTGGTTTCAGGACAGGAAACAATTCCTTCCTAGATGGGCTACGGCAATTCCTGTTTGAATGAGGATAGTAAAGTGTAGGTAGTGCTCTTCAGTAAAGCCAAACAAAGGAAACAGGAGCCTTTGCTCTCCTCTACCTGCTGAACTGTGGGCTCCACAGAATTTTTTTCCTTCAGATGAGCAACAGAGATCAGGGTGGAGAAATTATTTCCAAGAGCATAAAGCAGAAGGGTCATACCGGCCTCAGAAGTCCTGCCAGGAGGGATGATGTACTGTGGCTTTCCAAATTTCCCAGTCTTATCTGAAAGAGCATCTGAGTCAGCAGGGAAAACAAACAAACAAACAAAAAACAACACCAGGCCTCCATTGATTTGGTCATGTGTGCGATGAGAAGAGAGGCTACAGAGGGTATAGGTTTATGTAAGCCTTGAACTGTTCCTGTATGCACCAACAACAATTCTGGGAGTTAAAGGGTAAGTGTGATTGTGCAGTGCATTTTGAGCAGGATTGCCACTTTCATGTGTAAAACTGCTGAGAATTGGGAACTTGAGTGCTAAGTGTGGCTACAATCTAACCTGGACTGTAGGGGTTGGATGAAGATAAGCACATGGCAGGAGTTGAGAGGACATTAAAAGGAGATGGGTGGCTGAATGTGTGGGGGAGGGATTGAAGAAAACCTTGGCAGCATGCATATTCTGACAGCCAGTGACCACCTTCTCTCTTGGTAGAGTAACAGGAACTTAAAGGAGGCCAAAAGAGAGTGACAATATTAGTTGGAAGAGAAATTGTATTTTTCTTGGCTTCTCTTGCTGCAGTCGTGCAGTAATGCAATTAAAATGTGGCAGTACTGCTTTGGGAATTGCTAATCATTTTTAACTTTTTAAACAGAGGATGCAATGCCAGTCATCAGGATTCTGTGTAAAAAGGCAAAAGTATCTGAATATTCCCCCCTGGAAACTGTTGTCTTTATTCCTTCTAGTTGGTGTGCCCATGCCTTCAGCTGATAGCACAAAATAATGTGGTTTCACTGAATCAGTGGAGACCAGTTATTCCTGCTTGATGAGAACACCCTGGGAAGTTTCTGTCAGCAAGCAAGGAGCAAGGGGGAGCGGCAACAGGGAACTGTCAGAGATGGAGTTGATCAGGATTAGGGGAACTGATGCTGAACAGGATCAAGCAATCCTCTCAAGCTGGGGGAACTGATGCTTTGAGGAGGTACAGGTAGTTTCCCCAGGGCCCTGGAGTCCACTCCAGTTTCTCAAGCTGGATAGTGAGCTGAAAGCTAGCTTCTAAATTTAGTCCTGAATTTATTTTTGTCCGTGTTTTTGCAATTTTCCTCCTTCCTTCTCCAAATAATAATGCATATCTTTTAGTTTCTATAACACTTTGTTTTAATAGCACTCTAGAGAATTCCAGACTGTGTAATGGGTGGCAAGATTTCTCTTCCAGAAATGAAGCTGTTCATGAACTGTGGGAAGGCCAAACATTTAAAACAAGAAAGCTCTTCAGATTTCCCATAATTTGAAAAATAACCAAACATTGTGTTTAATTTTACAAAACAAAGCAAGTGCCGAGTGCTGGCAGTGAGCAATCAACTTGGTAATGTCCCTCCCAAAATATATTAGTGTAATGATGGACTGTGGCATAATCTTCACAATAGTTAGCTACTAGAATAAATATTTCCCATGTATTATCACTTCTCTAACTTAAAATACAAGTACTATTCTACAGGTTTCAGTGCTAACGTTTCATGTGAACTTCTTTCTTAGACTGCGACAAGTTTTAAAATGTACATTGAAAACTGGAACATTCAGACAGCTGCCTGGCTAAAACGGTAAGTGGGATGAAACAGCAATTTTCTTGTGAGACCCAAAAACTTTAGATGGCCTGAAAAAATGCTGATGGTGAGTCTTATCAATGTATAGTCTTTTGTTCTTTGTTCCCTCTCTCTAACAGTTGGTGGAACACAGTCGGTTTTGATGCTATAAAGTTTTGTTGTTGCAAATGTTAAAATGTCCACATTTTGTATATGAGCAACAAAGCCAGAAATGAACTGTTCAGATCTTCCAAAATGAAAAGCAATAGCATTTTGATGGCATTTTTTAGGTTGGTGTCTACCTCCATTGTTTTTGCTGTAATGTTTTACTGTGCTATATTATGTTTCCCATGCATATTACGACTGGAGGCAAGCCTCATTGTATTGCTGGGATCCATTTCAGTTAGAACTGGGGAGAAGTCTGAATATTCAGAGCTTTGGTGTAATCCAGTTTAGCATTATCACAAGAAGCTTTCTACAGAGTCCTTGTTTAGGATATGGAGAACAAACTTATTATAACACTGAGATGATCCAATTTTAATCTCTGTCTGATAAGGCTTATGTAAATATTAGCTTAAATTCATTTTTTTTAATGGAACTGTCTCCTGTTACTTGTTATACTTTTTGGCACAATTAAATCTCAGTGTACACTCAGTTAACACAGTGTCTGAAGTGTAGGCACAAATATATCATGGTTATTGTGACTATTTTTGTTGTTAAATGTTATCTTATTATCTCCTATTTTTCATAATTCAAATGATGTTCCTGGTAAGAAATACATTATCTTGACTATTTTCTTTGGAACACAGCATCTCTATTAAAACTCAGACAAATAGACCTGATAATGTATTCTTGAACTGGTATCATACATTTCCATCTTTGGAGTAAGGTTTTGGGCTGCAAAAATTAATAGGAATACCCTGCTTTGCAATAGCTAAAGGCACTCCCTGTTGTTCCCAGCATCTCTCAGATAACAGTGCCTAAAAGTACTTCTGTTCACCAGTGAAGGGCGTGGTGGTGTCTGTTTGTCCTTCTACTTGCTCTTGATTTACTATAAGGGTTTTGTAGTCTGCAATTCCAGATTAGAAGTATAAACTCGAATGGGAAATCTCTGCTCTCTGCCATTCTATTTGATTGCTGAGAGCAGTGGGAATATTTGTACAGGCACTCCTTGGATACGCAGTGCATAAAAGCTTGCTAACTCTTTCCATCTAACTTTCCATGTTATCAAAGGGAGAGGGCCTTATGCCCTGGACTGTAACTGAGGCAAGATGAGACCTGTAAGAAAACAGAATAAGATGTTAAAAACTGAGAAGGATTTGCAGTTTCCGCTGTTCTGCTTATTCAGCCTCTTGTTTTGTTTTCCTCTTCACAGTGTTTGCTATGACAGAGCTCCTTGGTACCCTACAGCCTTAACATTTATCCTGTCGGCCCTGTGGCATGGTATCTATCCTGGATATTATTTTACATTTCTCACTGGAATCCTTATCACACTCGCAGCCAGAGCAGTATGTACCTTTCATTGTTCTCTTCCAAGGCCCTTTCTAGACGTTATCCAGCTATCAGCTGCAGGGACCACCCTGGCAAAGTCAAGCAGCTTGTCCCTGCTGCAAGCTCTCTTTCATGCCTTTGCGGGGTTGATGTTCACTGAAATTTTGTCCTGCATTAATGCTAATTACAAAGAACCCCCCACAGTTAAAGCCAGCACTACTTCTCTGCGTGCTGCAATACTGCCCCTGGCTGTCAGAGAAAACATTGCTTGTGAGTGTATAGTTAACGTAGGAGTTTGGTAGTACTACCGGCTATGTCTGTGCAGTCAAATTAGCATGGCGTTCAAGGTCGAGCTTGAGACCAGACTTCTGCTAGTTCATGTTGCATGGATGCTGAATTGTCATTAGCACTGGGTCCACTCTTTCACAAGTAACTGTTACAGGCTGAGTGTTAGCCCTAGCTGGAATGCTGTGGGTGCAATCAATGGGGTGAACTGGACTCTGTGTTTAGGGGCCTGATCTTGGCTAGAGTCACCAAAGGCAGAACAGCTTTCATGTCTCACTGAGGTTGCATTTATCACTTGTGCAATTTATCCTTCAGGCTGAACGAGCCAGTTGGGCAGGGCTGGGAAGCCTCTCTGTTTTCTTTCACCGTTTGAATATAGATTAATAACCAGGTCTATTTGGAAGGTGAATTAAGCTAATGGTCAGTATTAGCTCCTATGGCTATAGCAAGTTGCTGAGCATGCTGTTTTAACATGTGCTTTGCCACTCATTTATGAGGATCCATTTCACAGATGTGAAGTTAAACACAAATCTGTAGAGAACTGACCAGGTATAAACACATACTTGTTCATATAAAGTAACTTTGTTTGAAAAACTTTAGTTGAAAAGCAGTAAGAAATAAATAAATAAAAATGTGAGGGAGGAAGATCAGATCATAACAACTTCCCTCCTCGAGGACATTGTCCAAAATTCCTGCATGAGAGTCTGCTCTGCTGATTATGGCAGAGGAAATTGGGACACTTCTCTGTTTACCACTGATTAACTGTGGGATCTTAGATATGACAGTTAATGCACTTCTGCCTGCCTTCCTACTCTCAGTGCTTTCAAAAGGGTATGTAAAATTTTTGGTGATAACGCTGATAATAAGTGCAATACATATGCTGCAGTACGCTTGCGTGACTTTGCCTAAGAAGTGAATTTGTAATTTTCTGTTTACTTTTCGTTGACATGCAGATAAGAAGCAATTGCAGACATTACTTCCTCTCATCGGTGCCTCTCAAGATAGCCTATGACGTTGCTACCTGGGTTGTCACTCAACTAGCAGTTTGCTATACAGTTGCACCCTTTGTGATGCTGGCTGTTGAGCCCACAGTTAAGTTTTACAAGTAAGTTCTCTCCTCCTGATTATGGCACCAGACCAGCATGGCTTTGTTAAATAATGCAAGACATGCTGAAAGGCAATTGGCATTTCATCAGATCTGAAAGGAATTCAAACAGGATATTTGATAACGTAAGGAGCAATTCCTGTACTCCTGTAACTTAATTAGCTAGTAGTGCCAAGGTAGAGCCCTTCTCTCTTGCTTCTCAGACATTTTGTGTTGTTATTTAATCTGACTTTTCACATACTCAGCTTCCTTTTTCAAAGCAGTCAAGTCTCAGCGTTTAACAGTGGTCAAAGCTGGAGAGGTTAAGAACAATGTGAGTTGACAGTAGGAAGGACTTGATGAGACAAGAACAGATTTCCAGCTGCTGACTGCACAGTGTGGGAGAGGTGACTGATCAGCAGGAGATAGGAGGATACCTGACAGATTATTACTTCTTGAAATCATTATGTTTTTCTTTTTGTGTGTGAATATTTCCATAGGTCCCTCAAAAATAAGTGCAAATAAGCACTGGGTTTGCAGAGTATATTGAATATACTCTAGTAAACATAACTTGAAATAGAGAAATTCAGAAATAATTTAAAAAGGAAAAAATTCTATATGGCTTTACTTTTCGTTGATTCTGCAGTGAACTGTCAGAATAACAGGTTTTGGTTAAGAAGAAAGATGATTCATTCCTCTAAAATAAAAACATTAATCTGATAGTAAAGACAGCTGCTGTCAGTAAGTCTGTTTGAAAGGTGGGGTTTTTTTTTTGAAATTTTTTTTGACCTTTTCTTTCCTTTTTCTTAAAACGTTGGACTTAACACAGAAAACTTAGCATATAGAAATGACTCCAAATCTTTCCTAGTTCTAGTAAAATGCTTTCCCAGTTACCACATTAATATCTTTTTTTTCTTCTTTCAAGGCAAAAGTAGTAAAGTGCAATCAGAACAAAAAGGGAGAGAAAAGACTAAAATACTAAACTCATATTTGCCATGTGTTGTAAATTTACACACATTTGCCATGTGTGTAAATTTGTTCCCTTTGTGCTATAAGAGGCCATTCCATGTAGTAAATATAAATGTGAGATTACATTGCTAACTTTAAAACAAAAGAAACAAATATGTGTAAAGAGCTTGGTATTACTATGCCAATGTCTAAGAAGGGAGAAATATTACTTTAACCAAATTTTGAGCAGATAAAATGATTTTCCACCTTTGTGCAAAGCTGGATCATCACCTTAGTATTTTTTGCCCTAGTGAATTTGAACTTAATTAACACTTAAACGTAGGGAATGTTAAGCAAGGAAATTGTAGGCCTCTGGACCAGGCCATGAACTTTTGGAGCACCACACACCTAACAGCAGTAGTAAGCACCTTGCAAAGAAATTAAGAGCTATGGTAAAAAGCATAAATGAGACCATACAAAAGTGCGTTTCCATGGTTAAGAGCTGGACCTTACTGCTCCCAAACTGGCTCTTCTCCAAGCTGCCTTATGTGGCTAGTTTAAGTATCTCTGTTCAATCCTGTATATACCAAATTATTTGAAATAAAAATATTTAATATCTAATATGATATCAAATTAAAGTATCTCTGAGTAGTTGCCTTCAAAAACAAGATCCTTCTGTAGTTGCCATTATCTAACCTTCCTCAGATAAGAGGTGAACTTTTGGTTTATTTCAGATTTCAGCATTTGAAATTATTTTTTTCTTTCAGTTGCTTATTATTTTTTTTTTTGTTTATAACTGTTTATAATTTTATGTCCTAAGCTTGAAGATTTTTTCTTCAGAATGCAGCCTTGTATACTCTAATGTTAGAAGAGAGATGAACTGAATTAAGTCTAGAGTTGAATTATGTGAGTTTATCCGAGCTGTCAGACTTTGGATTCTAGTGTTTGCTGATTGATTCCTTGCCTCATTAACATCCATGGCAACATTTTCATTGACGCATAGGCTGCACGAGAATCAAGGGTTTATTTTGGTCCTTACTAGGTCATGTTCATACTTTCTGCATTCATCCCTTAGCACTAAATTCTGCATGGGTTTATTGAGGCTGTACGATTCATCTTACTACCAATAAAAATGTAATATTCTCTTTCTGCTTTTTCCCAGGTCCATGTATTTTCACATGCACATTCTAAGCATCCTGGTGTTGCTCGTATTACCAATCAGACCTCAAGCCCGGTCCGTAAGAAAGCCTCAAACTGAGGCCATACAGAACTCTGTTAAAAGCAAAGACAAATGATATCTCCAAAATTGCTGACACTGGGAAACCAACTGTCATATTGGAAACAAAGAAGAAAAAAGGGAGCAATGGGAGTAGAAGTACAAGACAAGTGGCATTTCTATCGGTTATCTTAAAATCTTATTGGATAGGGCAGTTAAGAGCCTGAAAGACTGCATTTCAAACGACTCCACTTAACAGAGATTTACAGGCTATGTTTACAGGCTCATGGGGCATTCTGATTTTTTTAATAAATATTTTTATGAAGTGTTTTTATATATTTAAACTTTTTCACACAGAGAGGCATTTTTGCCCTTTTACAGAAATATACAATTATTAATCAAAGAATCTGGTGATTAAAGGGACAGGAAGCAGCTAGGAAAGAGCTACATCAGCTGCTTGACAGTTTGGTGCTGTGGGTGGCTGGCAGGAGGGTTTTTGTATCTTGGCTGAGGAAAGAGATGGTATGAGTAGAAAACTATAGAAAAGAGGTTGTTCAACATGCTGGTGCTGCCTTCTGCCTGCTTTCTGTGCAGGGTTTTCCCCAGCAAGCCCCAGAGCAGGGACTGCAGCCTGAGCTTGGCAGCAAAGCTATTTCACATTCCTCGGAGTTGCATCTGCTGGTATGATGGCAAGACAAGTCCCTTGGGAATAGGTATCTGGGAACATTGTCAATGGTCTAGGCCAAATCTAAAGCCAAGTAAAAGCAAAACAGAAGGGGGGAAGAAAAAACTAGTAAAAGAAGGGACGTGCACCTTGTGTGTGGTCTGTAGAGTTGTGCTTCTGTAATGACACAGTGTTCATTGCTACATCAGCCTTACTTTGCAGTTTTAGAGTGATGCAGCACTTCCATCTCAGTATGAAAATAACTGAGAAGCAATGCAGATTTAGTGTTAAAGATCATGGTTATGAGTTAAATCTGAAAAATGTTTGTAATGGATCAGACTTTTTGTTACTCCAAAGCATCCTGTCTTGTGAAGGGGTTACTTTCCAGCAGGATAACACTAAAGTGAAACCTGAGCAGTAATTATCATAGTAATAATAAATAATTCCGTACAAAATAAAGATTGTGAGGGGCTATGAACACAGGAGTCACAACTGAGTCCCTGTGCAATCTTGACAAATGATTTAGCTTTTCAGTGCAAGTTTCTTTGCTTGTAAAGTCCCTAGCTTACAGAGATGTTGTGAGGTTTAATTTCTAAGGACTTGTAGTGCTTTGAGATAACTTGCTGCAAAGTGCTGTGTCATTTAAAAAAAAATTGTTTTAATCCACTTACCCCAGGAAAATAGACTGATGGGACACATCAACACAACTAAATAATTAAAAAACAAACAAACAAAAAAAACTCACCCTTCTCCAGGAATGTTTCTCTCAGGACTTTGTAGCAGCAATTCTTTTGTGAAAGTATTGGTATTTTTTGATTCTGTAATTGGTGTGTGATTGAGCAAAGAATTTGCTGTTTACTGCACTCTGATTTTCATATCAGATTAAAATTTTGCAGAATCCTAATGTTTTGGGAGGAAACAAATCAGCTAAACCAAAACAAGTTTAAAAAATGTTTGATTTTATTTTCTGTGGTGGGAAGATTTTGTCCTGTGACCACCTCATGATTTAGAGTATTGCTCATGGAAAAGTTTATTTGGTAATTTATTTTGAAGGCAAGATGGGATTAAAAGATTGATCTGAATAAACAAATTGCTCTGCGTCACTACCTGGCATTATTAAACTCAAATGTGAAAATGGGTGAATGAATCTGCACTTCATGGGAAGGGAGCTGTTCAGGTCTGCTAGATTTTACGGGATAGATGTGCTTTAGATCATTCTCCTTTTGAAACAGAGACAAGAAAGCACCCATGTATGTCTGCGGAAGAAGGACCTGTCCCTAACTTGGCCTATCTTCATTTGTCCCTGTGTGTTTTTTTCTCCTTGAGGTACCTGAGTCACATCTTAGGCACCTAACAATTCATTCGAAGAGCGGCTGTGAGAGCTGTGTTGCCCACTGGAGCTGTTCCCATCCTACTGTTCCCATCAAACCTTGGTGAGAAAAGAGATTTAAAGCATTGGCAAAACTCCCTCGGATGCAGGCATATTCATGTACTCCAGTCTTCAGCAAGTCTGCAGAAGGCAAATGTTTTCAGCAGGTCAGCTTTTTAGCACCTGCATTGGAAAATAAATGCACTTTAAGGGGTTGCTGTTTTGTAACTAGTGCTCTGCGCCCTGTGATCTGTATGTACGGTGCTCATGCCCTGGTCTGCAGCCTCTCCTGAACTGAGTGTGTATGGGAGACCAGGCATTGCCAGTGGGGCATCTTCAGGGTTTTATGTGAGCTGAAATTGCTAACTCCAATGCCATCTACTTCCATTTCAGCTTCTACAATGTGATGAAGTCAGGATTAGGGAGCAAACTCTTATTCTCCCACAAGGTTGTGTTCTCAGTCTGCAACTACCTGAAAACAGGAGCCCTCGGCTTCGACAAAAACTGTTAGTGTGGGTTTTATGTATATGCTAAATTAATTAAAATTGAATTATCTTTTTTTTTTTTTTTTTAATATTATCTCAAGGAAACTTGCTAGTTGGGCTAATCTTAAAGCTGAAAGAAATCTAAAATCTTTGCTGTACATTGTTTCTGTAGACTAGTCAGCCTACGTAGACAAGTCTGTCTTGCAAAAGTAACACTGGATTTAAATTACTGTAAAATAATCATTTGGGGAAAAAAAAAAAAAAAAGGCTATTGGCTTATTGGCTTTGGAACTATCTTTCTAAATCCATTGCACTGTCTCCCTGTCCTTGTTGTCATCTCTCAGAGGGAGAAGCTTCTGCCTTATAGAAAGACTGTAAACGGGCACTACTAGTTAGAGAAGACTCCTCATTTGCTAACAGTAACTTACTCTAAGAGCCAAAGTAGAAATTCAGGTTATGGATGCGTGTTGTTGGGATCCCATGTATTAGCCTGGCATTACTGGTCTCTACTTGGAATACTATGAATACTTGGAAGGTGTGCTTCAGCAACTGAAAGACAGGATTGTGATTACCAGTATGATGTTAGTTTCCAATCACGCTCAGGGTTTCTGGTGCTGAAAAAAAGATGGGAAGCTGTGATCACAGAGAAACAAAAACAATCCTGATGTTTTATGAGAGAAATACAGGACCATCAGACAAGAATGAAAAATGCAGATTCTTTTAACAAAGTTTCTATTTTAGATACAGGAATATAAAAATTAGACAACCTCTACACTCTTTGGACTGAAGACAAATTCCAGCTGTTATTTTTCAACATATTTGGCAGCATTAAAACTGAACTAGAAATTGAGGTCCACTTGGGTGAGAGGCCTGAATGAAGAGTAAAACTTTTCAGCTTAGCTCTGGGGTTGGTATTTAAAGAAGCAAAAACTCAGCAATTTCCTTGGTGGGCTAGGAGCACAAAGCACTTTCCATTACTGTCCTGTAAGCTGTCCCCCTCCCTGAGTACATTCCTGCATGTCCCCTTGGAGCATGCCAAGCAAAGAGGCAGTACAAACGTGGGATACGAGGTAGGCAGATATTTTTCGTCCCTTCCTGGCTGTTCTGCATGCATACGTAGCACATAGCTGGGATTTTTGCATTGCTTAAAATGAGGTAGGTGGGTAACAAGGCCCTGGATTTTTACCCCGTTGGTAGGGGTATTGGTAGGATCTGTGAACCTGCACTTATCGCTCTGTATATGTAAAAGCAGGCTTAGCAAACTAGATCTAGATCTAGTCTTTCGCATATCGCCAGCCTGCTGCTCCCTTTCTTCGTAGAGACGACAGTAATGATGTGCATGAAGCATCTGGATCTGCTCTTGGGTGGAAGCCGCAGCCTGCTGACGGAGTGCTGGTGTGACACGAAGTGGAAATGCATTTACTCGCTTGCGTTTGCATCTAGTGCCCTCTGTGGGTGAGCAGGCTTTAAGTGCAGATTCCAGCGCGCCGGCTAGGTGGTTTTGTAGCAGTACAGCCAGGCTGGCTGAGAGGAGATGCTGGTTTTCAGCTGTGCCATAACGCATGGTCTCTGCTTTGGACCC
>CM021766.1:50748446-50772325 GCA_011076525.1 Nettapus auritus
ACTAGTTAGAAGGGGGAAAAAATAATACTACAGGAGGAAACGCTGCCCTATTGGTAGCAAATAAATAAATAAATAAAATAATAATAAATAAATAATAAAATAAAATAAAAAGAAAAAAAAAAAGTATTTATATGCCTTAAAAAATTGGGTTATACCCTCTTTCACCTGACTTAATTATTGCCTGTGGAAGGGAACCACAGGATGGGGGAAAACCAGTTCTGAGAAGTTCCCTGAGGCTGCCCCAAAGACCTCATTTACTATCCATTTACAGAGCAGCTCCTCAAGTGAGACCCAAGGCTTGCCTGGAGGCTTTTCTGCTGGAGCATGGTTCCCTGCACATCTGGATTAGGAGCACTGCAGCTTGCCTGGGAGGGCCTGGCATGAATGGTGGCAGCAGGTCTGGGAACATTTTTGGATCATTGTTGGATGCAGCACGAGACCATGGTGCCCTGCAGTATTGGGAACAGAGCTTGGGGGGGTACACTGAGGCTAAACCAGCCACCATGGGGCAGGGTAAAGGGAAACGCTGCCAGCACCCTGACACGCTGAGCATCCCTTGCCTTGTCCGGTGGTGGAAGCTGATGCCACTCTTCTTCAGAACTGTTTTAAGTTGGTGACATTGTCACTGCTTTGTCACTTTGCTTTCGCTTTGTGGATTTCTCTTTGTTCATAATGGTGCCTATTCATTCTTGCCTTGGTGGCTTCAGTATCAGCATGCTTTGTTTGTTTGCTTTCATTATTTGTTTTTGTTTCAGAAAGATGGCTGGTTTTTATTTTATCAGGGAGCTAGACAATTTAAGGTAAACTCCAAAAATCTGGTGAATAACTTGAATACTTTTAAGTGTACTAATTGGTTTACGTTTCTGTGGCTCTGAAGCATTCCTTTTCATTGTTACTCCTAAATGACACCTCCCAATGCACAGCAGGTGGCGCAGTTCTTGCTTAGAGATGATGAGTGCCCACTGGCAAAAGGAAGTGGACACAAGGGGAGGAGATGCATCCACTGTGAATCTGGGACATCTGTGTCACTCTGCTCCTGCCACGTGCACCTCTGTACCGCGGTCACCTCGATGTCACCTTGACTCACTTTGATGCTTCCTCCTGCCCTCCCAAGGTTTGTGTCAATCCCACTCCTCCAAGACTCTACCTCTACCTGCTCTTTCTTCATAAAGTGACCCCTGTGAGTTTATTTAAATGAAGCAGGTAGCTCACAGCTATACACACATCCTTGCTGTGTAGTGCCAAGCCTCTCGGGTGTGTGGAATGAGGGACAATCCTCAGTGAGGACAACGGGGAGCAGAAAGGCAGATAGCTTTGGCAGCAGACAGCAGAAATAACAGTGGAGGTGGGAGCTGGAAGTGCAGAGAGATTGTGACAAGGGACATGGAGCCAGAAGCTTTTCCCCTGACATGTTTTTTCACAATGATGTGAAGCCATGATGGGAAAGGGAGTGCCCTGCTCCCCTCTCCCCTTCCTGCCTGGGGTCAGGTGGGCACGGAGGACGGTGCTGGGAACTGCCTGCAGGAGAGCAAGTGGCATTATCTGAGGCTTTCCCAGCTGCCTTGTGCGGAGCAGTTTTGTTTGCAGACAGCCACATGGTCCCAGTGGCGTGCTATTGGCCTGCTTCAATTAGATGCCTTGACTGATGGCCAGTTTAATGAGCCTGTGTACAGAGGGTCATTCAACATGGCAATTATACCTATAAATCTATTTGCAGCAGGGCTCAAATAACCTTTTGCGCACAGTTCTTCATAAAATGACTGTCTGATTAATTAACATTAATTTATCCACTGTATGGAACCAGATGCAGTCTGTATGAAAGCCTCTGCTCTGATGTACAGGCACTGTGTGAACTGGGAGGATTTGGGGATGGGAATGGCTCTGATGTTGTTTCAAGCCTCTCTTTTAGAATTTTTTTCTTCTCTTTCTTCCTCTCTCTCTCTCTTTGGTCCCAGTTGATTAACATTCCAGGGCAGCATCATATAACAGGGGGCAAAATTCAATTAATTGAATATGAAATATTTATAACCCTACTCTATGTGTCTATCAGAGAAAGGTCCTTAATAGATCTTCTCATTAGCATGGACTGGTGACTCACTTCTCTGCTTTCACAGTCATTTGGAATTAAAATCCAATTAATCTAATGTCCCTGTGAATATTATTAAACTATTTGAAAAACTGCGTTGAAGAGATATGAGGTGGGGGGTGAGGGGCTAAGAGAAGAAGAGGGAATATGTCTCGAGCTCATGAAGATTCATTTCTTCTCTGCTGAACACAGAGTCTGGAAAGACTAATTCCCTGTTTTCTGGAAAGTGAATAGCTAATTCTTAATACCAAAAATCTGAGAATGGAGAAATAACTTGTTTCCTACTGTCACTGTGAAGAGCTCCGTCATTTCTGAACAGACCAAGAAATGTCCTTCCTTCCTCCTGCCTTTCAGGTCGCTCCTAGCTCTTACGCTGAAGCGATGGTCAGGACCTTACACAAGGTATTCGGGCACTGTGAGGTAATTCTGGGGGCTCATTCCCAGCTCTTCAGCAGCATTCAGCTGCCCTAGGGCAGGCTCTGTGGCCAAAGACCCCACTGTCCATGCGGGGGACCAGCAGAGTGCCTCCGCATGGGGCGAGACCAACCCTGCCTGGAAGGAAAGCAGCCAGGACACGTGGATCCCAGGGCTGGGAGTGCTCCAGGCTCCATGGCATAGGCAGAGCCTAGCAGACTGTTTAATTGTTAAATGTCTGTCTCTTGAGTGGGTAGGGCACTGACCTGAATCGTGGTGAGGAGAGATCTGAACCATGAATTTCACATGCGAACTTTGAGCAGGAGGCAAATTTCTAAATTGAATATTCCCCTAATGGGAATGACTTGAGGACAAAATCCCTTAATGACTCTAAGGAATTCAGAGACACTGCCGCAAGAGCTTGTAAGTGAGGAGATAAATATTTCTGAGCTGGATGAATATTCTGGATATTCAGATACAAAATGTTCCTCTTCTACTTTAAAAACAATCAACTAAAAGATCTATCTATAAAATTGTGTTCTGCTTTTGTTTGCTCTTGGATA
The DNA here is from genome assembly GCA_011076525.1 of Nettapus auritus. Lineage (NCBI taxonomy): Eukaryota > Metazoa > Chordata > Aves > Anseriformes > Anatidae > Nettapus > Nettapus auritus. The sequence goes on from CM021766.1 coordinate 50,751,510, forward strand.
TAGGTGGAAGTAACCTATTCCTTTATATGCTGCCCCTTTCTTTATTCTTTCTGTCAGAACCCTCATCCAAACGTTATCACAGAACATAAACATGCATTGAGATACGCCATTACACATTTCAATGTCTTTATGAAGCCTTATAAAGCCGGATTTCAGAGAGACAGAGCATACTTCTTCTGTCACAGAGGCACAACCCATGGGAGAAACTTCACCTCATGGTGATGTACAGACTGTAAATCAGAATCGAGGAGCACTTGGGTGTAACTGAGGTTATGTGGGGAAAAGCTGTGTGGTTACAGCATACCAGGAAAACAAGAGGCACCAGGACCCTGTGCTTGGTGGCTTACGTAGCTTGTAGAAGGGGTCTTGTGTTCCAGCTTTTAAAAATGGAACGGTGCAGGATGCTCAGGCATCGGTGGGAGGAGGTCAGGCTCAGTCAATCCTTCCCTTCACCACATGTCCAGAGATTTTGTCATCCCTGTATAGGCCAGTTCTGATTTATTTATTGTAAGTAGTGAAACTGCAGGCTGCAGTTGTGTGGTACAGTGAAGTGCAACATGCAAACCTCAGCTGCTCTGGACATCATGCAGCAAATAAATCACTGGCAAACCTATGTGTTTTTAACTTACTGAGGGAATTATATACCTAATGAGCCCCCTTTCCCATAATTTTAACCCCTTTTAAAAGCTACTCAATTCAATATTAATGAAAGCTCCTTCAGCAGTTTGGTTTGATGATCATCTGAACTGAGGCTCTGAGGACAGACCTGGCAAGAACATTATCCCACTCACAGTGAATCGAAGAGAGGAGCCTCTTAATTCAGACTAGAGCTTTTCAGAGCACAAAGCAGGAGCTGAAGTCATAGCCCTCTTCATTCTGGAGAAGCCCCATTACCAAAACCATGGTGGCATCTCGTGAGACAAACCCACAGCCCCCTGACGGTGTGCTGTTTGTCAGCTGAAATCTGGCTCCACTGCAAACAGCTGATGTTTGGGATCGGTAGTGTTTTATACCTGTTTTGTCTGTCTATTTGTATTTATTTATTACTCGTGACCTGCTGTGAGGGATATAGGAAGGTGGTAGAATCTGAACTGCAGCCTTAAAACTTTGTTATCTAAGGCTCTAATTGGGTTTGCTTTGACATTAGAAGAGATTGACTGATCACAGTAAAACTCTCAACTCCAATCAAATTAGGAGAAGAAATGAGTTTCTTCTGTGCTTTTCCTGCAGCTGGTCAACGGATGTCATCCCCAGTTTGTCGTTATTCTGAGCCTTCTCCCATCCTACCCAAAGACAGACGTGGCAGCTGCTCTTGGTGCCTTCCCTCTCCCCCTCTCCCCTGATGCCTTTGTCTGTTGTTTATGGTCTATGTCCTAGCACAGACCCTGATCCCCAATGGTCAGGGACAAGTGGTCTTGATTGCTCCTTTCCCTGGGAACCATGCAGCAGAAAAATGGAGAGAAAAGCAACGTAAAATGCACTTGTTCTGTGCTGGTAAGATTGCTCTCCCACTTTGCACTGGTACAAAATGACTGCTGCTGATGAAGAGCAATGGAAAATCAAATCCAGGACCTTTTTTTCAATCTTTTGCAGTCCCCTGCACACTTCAGGCACTGTATTAATCATTATAATTTCTTGCACATTGCCACTCTGTCTGCGAACTTCCTCTTAGCAGTGCTTTCTGTTTTGTTCTCTCCTCCAGCAGACTCCAGCTTTTCTGGAAACGGCTGCCTGAGCTCTTTCCCAGGGTGCGGGTATGCCAGCCAGTGCATCAATCCACTTTTGTTTCCATTATGCCAGCTTCCTGGGAAGTTTCAAATTAATTTTAATGCTTCCCTCCATTTCAAGGCCTATAAAAAGACCTTGGTTCTGCCTACCTTGGTGAGCTGGGACCTGTTCAGGAATCCAGAGGATGGAGTTGTGGCAGTGCTGGGGGTATCCATTTCCTATGCCTGCATCCAGCTGGTTTCTGGCAGAGGATGGGGACATGCACCCTGCCCCACGCTCTGCCAGGTTGGGTGATCCCAGCAGGGCTGGTCCCAAGCCTCATGCCCACTGCTGGCCCTGAATTAGCCATCTCTGCAGCAGCACAGACATTGGGGCTGGCAGAGGCGAGGGGGGTGAGGGCAACCTCATGCCCCTGAAAGCTGTTCCTGTGGCCTGCTAAGGGACTATATGGGACTATACCCCATGGATGGTCATGGGTCTGCTGAAAAGTGCTAAGAACTTTGAGAGAAAAAGGCAAAGCTGATGGCAGGAGATTTACAATGGCATTTTTTGCATCTCCACTGCCAGTAGAAAAAATGTTTACTGGCCCACAGATTAATAATAATAATAATAATAATAATAATAATAATCATGCTAACTACGGGGTGAGATGCCAGATTGCACTGGGTAATCCCTTTTCCACTTTTCACCATTGACACCTCTAATCTTTCTGCTAAGCATCTTCAATATTTCCTGTTTCTCATGAAAGAACAGTCTGGAAAGAGACTGGAGGAGAGACGGCCAGCTTTCCACTGCTCCCAGGTACCTTGCTCCGTTCAGGTGTTTTAAACAAAAGAAAAGGAAGGCACTTCCCCAAACTTCCTGTTCACAACAGAGAAGGAGCAGCCAGTTTTTCTGCTGGCTAAAGTCTTGTGGCCTTGATGCAGATGCTACCTGGTGCCTCGGGAGGCTTTCCCCAGCCTGATGGTGGAGGAGCTCCTCGGCCAGCGCCCACCTGCTCACCCATTGCTCTAGAGCCTCCAAACAGGCTGAGCCCTGCATGGCTGACTTTTTGCTTTGTCTCACTTTTCTTCCCAGCATCAGGGCTGCAAACAAAAATACCTTTTCAGCCCCACTGTCATTACCCATAGGGATGGCACCTTTAGTGCGTACTGTTCATCGCCATAATAGCTGCACCTGCATGCAGCACGCAGCTGTGGGCTGTAATTGCAAAGCATTATTTTCTGTATCTCCCTGAAAGCTTTTTTTTTCCCTGTTGTTCTTGCCGCGAAGGTCCGTTTATAATGACTGAAGACCTTTCTTTCCACAGGGCTCCCTCGTCCTGTTATACTCCTCTCTAAGCACCGCATTTCTTGGAACACATGTGCTGGCTCATGCATGTCCCGTGGACAGTGGGGCAGCTGCAGCAGGCCTTGGTGTAGGTGGGCAGCAGAGGGGCTGTGCTCCTCTTATCGCTGCTGGGCTGACACCGAGGCCCTGGGGTGATGAAGTCATTTGTTCCTTGAATCTTCTGCCCCTGCGTGCCCACCTTACGGTAAATCATTTTGGTGCTTTCAGGCCTGGATTAATGTAAATGCCAACGGAGCATGCATAGCAGGAAGGCGGGGGAAGGAGTGGGGGGAGTAAGGGGATGCCCAGAACACAGCAGGCAACTCTTAAAAATTATTAAAAAAAATTAAAACAAATAAATAAACAAGCATGTTCATTTGTTTTTCAATCTTCTCAGCTCTCTTGCTATGTGCAGTCAGTTCCCTGAAAGGCAAGCAGCTCGTCAGTGTTTCAGGTTGTGCCTTATAAATCAAGGACGTAGCAAAGAATTTGAAATGTATATTGACGCTGGCTGTTCTCCTACCTCCTGCTGTAATGAATTCATGTCTGCAGACAACAGACACAATTATTATGTAAATTACACACACACAAACACGCAGAGGAAAACATTTTTTTTTTTTTTTCCAGGGCTCTTGCTTTCCTGCTCCTAGTCCAGGCCTCCAGCACCAAATGGAGTTGAGGTGGGCTGGGGGCAGGAGCAGGGCCCTGCCCACCACCCCGGGAGGGACAACCCTGCTGTCCCCCTATGCATCCCAAAGGCAGAAATATGTAAGATGGTTGTTCGCCTCAGGGTTGAAGAGCAGGGCAGCAGCACAGAAGGTGGTGTAGAAAAATTGGCCGGTCACTCTGAGAAGATTGCTGTAATTAAATTTAAAAAAATCCCGTTAAGTGCTCTGTAACCAAATGTGACAATGTGGTACGCAGCAGTGAGGAGGAGCAGTGAGTGACCAGGACTGATTTGCTGAAAACTTGAGCAACCCATCCACCCCTCCACTGCATTTTCTTTAGGACTGCAGTCTCACAGCAAAACCCTACTTGTTCAGCTAGTAAATAAATAAATAAAATCAAAAGCAAGCCTGAAGTCACAGACATAATGACCCCCGAGCAATGATAGGTAGGACAGAGGCTGGTGTTGCTGGTCTGTGTCCCCCACTAGCTGGTAGGGCACCCAAGGATGTCCAAGTGCTGCACCACCAGCCCACCCTGCTGCCACCCATCCCAGGGGGGTGACCCCCTTCGGGCAGTACCGGCACCCCATTCGGGTTAGAGGGCTCCTTCTGAGGCTCTCGCCATTTGCTGTTGGAATAAAAGCCCCCAGTTAACATCCCGGGATGTCAGGGGGCCGGCCCCCCCCAACGGGCAGCCCCAGGCACGGCCCGGTAGGTGGCAGTGCTCGCCCAGGAATTTCAGAGAGTTCCCTTAATAAATAAATAAATAAACAAACATAAATAAATAGCTAGGTAGATAAATAAATAAATAAAGCACCTCAGGAAAACAGCAATTTCTTTGCAGATGCAGTTGCAAAATAATAATAATAATAATAATAATAAAAATGAAAACTAGGGCAGAGCGCTGGAATGCTCTTTTTTTTCCTTTTTTTTTTTTTTTTTTTTTTTTGGCAGGTAAATGGTAAAGTATTCATCTTTTCTTTTACTCTGTGCTTAAGAAATACTATTTCTGTGACTAAAAGTAAAAATGAACAGACCTGCAGCTTGCTGACAGGTTAGATTCAAGAAGGTATGTACATATTTCCAGCATTGCCAACAGCTAACACTATGCAATAGCCACAGTATTTTGCAGGAAACAGTGAAAGGGCAGTGATGGCAAAAATACTGCAGCTCACACATAGATGGATTTAATTCTCACTAATCCAAGCCAAATGCATTTCTTTCTCCTCCAGCCCTGAAGACAGGTTATACAGCTTTTTGCAAAACCTCAGGTTGTGTTTTGTTTATTTTTTCTTCCTTTTGCATAACTGATTTTTTATCTCTTATTTCCACAACATTATGGGCTCCTCAGAGCTTGTTCTTTGTTAGTGCCACAAAGGTTAAGGCAGAGGAAGGAGTACAGTGGAGGTGTTTGAATGAGCAGGAAAAAAATCACACACAAGAAGTATTGTCCAGATAAAGATGCATCAGAGTGCTGCATACAAACCGTGCCTGAATGCCACAGCTACATGAGAGTCACTGTACTTCACTGTACTGGGAGCTAGAAAGTGTTAATGTATTGAAGCTGTTTTTGTTTGTTTGTTTGTTTAGTTTATGCTGAAGTTTCTTGAATTCAGACTTTTCCTGGGCTGTGTATGTACCTGAAGGCTGTTCTGCCTGGTGGTGGCATTGGATGGTGACATGGTGCGTTGAGTGCTTTGTCACGTCATGTGCCTTTTGCAAGTACCTGCACTTCTGACTATTTCCCAGGTCCCTTGTGAGTGGCACCTGAAGCCCACTCTAGAAATTCTCCTGAAGGGGACAACCACCTGTGAGGGAAAAGGCTGGGCATGCAGCCAGCTAACCTAGCCCATTTACTCTCTTCTCCTGGGTGACTTTGGTGTGTATGAAGGAGGAAGGAGTGAGAGCACCAGGACGGCAGCCGTCTCTGCACAAAGCCAGGGCAGCAGCAGAGGCAGCTTCCCCACACACATCAGTTTGCCAGGCTGAAACCAGAACGTGGGGTGTAGAGACAACGAGTTCCCACATTGTCTTATTCCTCACCACTCCCCTCAGCCTTCCTGGCTTGCTTGCTTGCTTTGAAATGAATGCTTTTATAAACCGTCAGGACAAAGCTGAGAAATCTTTGTGGTGAGGAACAGCTTCATCTGGATTTCAGAAACTACACCAAGTCTTTCAACTCTCTTATTTCTTCTCATCATTTTCTGTGTGCCAGGTGAGGTGGGAGACAAGAACAGAGAATTAAATTTCCCTTGAATATTTTTTTTAAAGATTTCCTAATTAAGAAGTTAATTAGGAGACAGAGCAAAGCATTGGGTGCAAGCTGATTTTACAGTGACCCTTTTGCTCAGCAGTTTTTATGCACAGAGAAGTGGGGACTGCTGCTAGTGAGGAGAGACAGGCAGATACCAGTTGAACAACAACAGTTTGCTAAGTCAAAAAGTTTTGTTAGGTGACAGCACAATGGAACACTGTTTTATTTGTCTCTGGGATACTTCCTGATTTTTCTGCTGAGCCTGGATTAAAGGCTGGAGCGATGCTATCAGCCCATGACACAGCATCGCGCTGGAGGAAATCACTGCAATGAGCTCACCCCGCTGCACTGGGATGGGGGCGAGCCCTGTGCTACCTGCAGCCTGCTCCCAGGGCCAATGCACACCTTCTCTTGGTGGACGGGGAAAGTAGATTTGGTTGGTTTACACCAGTTGAGTCGAAGTTTCAAGTGCCATGATAAAATGTTAAAGGGGCACTCCATATTTAACATCCCCATCTGCAGAAAGATGTATCATGAATGGGAGCTGCCCTCGGTCCCTGCTTACAGAGAAGGATGCTCTCTGCATCTGAAGGATGCCCTGCTCTTGTATCTTGTTTCAAAATCAGGCCACAGAAATTTCAGAGAGGAAATCTTAAAAAGATGGATGAAGCATACAGAATTTGATCGTGATACAGCAATTTTTACCTCCATGTTGCTGGCTAAAACCAGCTGAGGGCTGCTTATATAGCTGTTACCATCTGTTGGTTGTGAAATGATTTGATGGTTTCAAGTTCTGTTTCTATGGGATGGGTTTCCATTTAACAAGAAAACACCAGCAAAACAGCACTTTTGTTAATCGTTAGGGAGGCCAGAGACTGAATAGACGATGGAAACTGAATTTTGTTCTCATCTAGCTCTTGTCAACACTACATGAAATATAGAACAGGCCTCAAATCAGGAAAACAGTTTCATCAAATTTTGAACTTTTAAAGTTATTTTCATTGTGCAGGGACCAGAATGGACTTTTTTGTTTCTTGTGAAATAGGCCACAGCATCCTTTAATGCAATTTGTTAACAAAATAATTCTTCAGATATTTAATGTCCTGAAAGTAATTTTTTTTCAGGTAGTCAAAGTACTCAGTAGTTAACTTCAATGCTTATTTTTTTATAAATGATGACTATTTTTTTTTTGAAAAAAAGAAAGGAAAATCCTGAAAAGTGCATTTTTTCATCTTAAACATAATTAATGCAAAAATTCTATATTTTTCTATTTTTACTGAATGAAAAATTCATCCCAACCATTCTGAATGGTCATTCAAAGCCAGGTTTGGATCTTCTAAACTATTTTTTTATACGTAATAATTAGTAGCAACACTGGAAATCAGATCTTCAGCTGACATTCGTTCGAGCTCCCTTCAGTTGCCTTTGAACATCTTTCCAGAATTCAAAGTGATTACACCTTTCTTATTTATTATTATCATTGTAGATCTTTTGCATTGCAGCACCATTGGCAGACTTAAGTCAAGCTGAGGATCCTGTTGTGAGCGGAGCTGCACAAGCACATCACAAGAGCCAGTTACTGCCTCGAAGAGCTTTCTAATCTACATAATGAAGGCAGACAGCACTTGGGAGTGGAAGCAGACTAATGGAGACACAGGAGCTTGTCCAAGGTCAAGGCTGGGATGAAATCCAGGTTTCCAGCATCCTTGTCCAGGGCTTGACTCACGGCTAGCTCAGACTTTCCCACTCTGACCCCTTGTCTCACCCTCCTTGTTCAACATGTTGCTGCTGCATGCACCTCTCCTCTGCTGACCCCCCCCCCCCCCCCCCCCCATGTTGCAGTGTCTTTTGGGGAGCCAACTCTGCCATTGCCATCCCCAAGCCTTCAGAGGAAAAGCCCCAGTGGCTCGGCTGCCACCGTGCTGAGCCCTGAGCCCCATTGCGAACAGTTGCTGGAGCCAGCTGCTTCGGGGGGATAGGGAAGGAGCCCTCAGCAGGCAGTTATGAAATGCCTTACCCCTGGGAAAGTTTCCTTTGAACTGCTGTCAATTAAAGGATGACTTGTGGCCTCAAGCACTACTTTTTATTTTTTTTATTTTTTTAATATTTACTATTTAAATTCTAGATGTTCTTGTTACACAGACTTGTTTATGCTTGGTCTGCCTAATTTAAGCTAAAACAGCTCCTCAGGGCAGAACTCTGGTCTTGTTACGTTTGTAAATTACCATGTCCCCCCATGAATTGTGAAGATTGTAATAAATAAAATAGCAGTGCTGCATCCTTCTGGATTTAGCCAGCCATTTCTAACCTGTCTTTCTCTTATCAGTGGTCAGGGTCTGCTTGGGTTGAGAACATCTTTGTCTCACATTTTAAAGCAAACAAAATTTATATTGAAAGAGAATCTGTGAGGACCATATCTCGGCTGTCCATATCCTTGCTTCTGCAGCCTTTTTGGTTTGAGCTCTTGAGGCACCAAAAATTCCTTGCCAGTGAAATTCAGTATCATTTGTATTTTTTATCAAGCTGGTATCCTGGAAGACTTTGAGCTGTGGAGGGCACCTGACACCAGTTATGCTGGAACTTGCGGGGCTTTTCCCTAAGTTCAGTTAACAGCTCCAGAAAATGCTGGTACAGGCGACTTGTGCAAGTACTTAGAACAAACTGCATGAGAAATGCAGTCCATTACGCTTCACTTAAACACTGAGGAGGTGTGAGTGCTGAGAGCTAGAGAAGCCTCAGCTGCTTTTGGAAAGGAGGTAATGCCCCTGCACACAGGAAACCTATGGTCCTGAAGCAAGGTGTACTCAGCACCAAGAAGGTTTTAGCACTTTTATCGCAGCCCCTTTGGATCTTACTCCTCCACCTTGTGACTGTATGGATATTTTTTGTTTAGATTAGGGAAAAGAAGATTTTGCAGGGCAAAATCAGTCTATTTTTGAGTAAAAATTCACAATGTACACAAAGCCTTATGCAAACTTTGACCCAACATTTGCACCCAGGTCTGGTTGAGATTGAAGATGAGCCATTTACTGGGGCACAATGGTATACATGAGCATCTGGCCTGGTTTTCTAATACACAGAAAGCAACACTATGATCCTGCGCACCAATGTAGGAAGAAATGCTGGTATTTAACAAGCAGATTTCTGGGGCTTTTATCCATCTTCCTGCAGCCCTTCCCTCCTCCTACAGCCACATGGACCAAACTGGGAGAGGTCAGGCAGGGGACCTACTGCCCCAGCACGTGCAAGTCTGCATCGTCAGAGAGAAGTGAGCACACTGCCAGCCTGGCTGGAAGCAGTGCTCAGATGCACGCCTTCACCACAGATGGTTGAATCTTGAATTTTCAGTTCATTGGGTGTATTATTTCTACCCTGTTTGAACCAGAAATATGTTTGTTTAAATATTTTCTCTGGAATTTCACTTTTGGAAATTTGCCCTGTAGCATTTAAGAACTAGTTCATTTGGTGATTTATTTAATTTGGGAGTTAATTATTGCAATTTTATGATATTCCTTCATGTCAGTTATCAGAACTATCCTGATGTAATTGGTAAGTAGTACAAACAATACAAAAACTGAAAAGAACCACCTAAAAACATTTTGACATTACATTCTCAAATTTCATTTGAAAACTCCAAAAATCTGACCTCAAAATGCTAACATGTTCTGAGATTAAAAAGTCTAACCCAGTTTTATTTCATTTCAATGTCTTTTTTTTAATAGAGCTCTTACTGCGATAAGTACTAAAAGTATTGAACTGGGTAGGACATTTGGTTTTTCATTAGAAATTTGCTCTAAATTTCTGTCTCCACTAACCTGTACCTGCAGCAGAGTCACTTATGTGAGTTTCGTGTCTCCAGCAAGTCTAGATGAGAGGGTTTTGCCTGGGTGTTTGAGAAATGTTAAAGAGAGCGTCCTCTTAAGAATTTGGTTGTGAAAATGCTACAGTGAATTTATCTTATCATGTCTTTTTTTCCTCAGGCATATCTAGGCTCCAGCTTTTCTCATTAGGGGTAAATGCTCAGAAACTCTCTGAGTTGCCTCCTACTTAAATGTTATACCTGCCTGAGCCAAACCAAAAAGGTTTATGATTTTAATATTAAAAATTACATGAAATATTAACAGGTAGATATGGTGATAGAGTGGAGCAAAAGAGGGCTCTGTCCATGTTAACACATCCCTTCCATCACTCCTTCTGAGAAGTGTACAGAAAGAGCTGAAGAAGGGGACAGAAGAAGATGAGGTTAGGAGACGGCTGCAAGAGTTTACAATTGAACATGGTGAATTGAGGTCACTTTCTTCTTGTGACAAGATCCACACCAAAAAAATCATAAGTCTGTGGGGGTAAAGCTGGCTACTGCTGTGGGAAGGAGATGGTTAGTTGGTGGGGAGAGGTGGCTGAGCCTGGTGTAAGTGCAACAGACAGCTTTAACTGCCGAGCAGAGGTGCTGCTGTGCTTTGCACCAGTTGCATGGCTTCCTTTTACATATAACCACAGGAAACATCAACATTGTGCCCACCTGGGTGAGCAGTAAGCCATCCCTGGCACAGAAGCACTCCGTGTGGCACCTGGTGTCTTTGACCTTACAGTGCTGGATCCAGCCTCCAGGGCTAGAAAGGCTGACCCCAAGATCCTGAGTGGGCACTGCCATGGAGAAGATGAAAGAAGGCCAAATAAGCCTCCCTAGCAAAATGACAACACAAAACCACTTGTAACCCATCCTTCGGGAGATCTGCCATTTCTCCTGCCAGCCCAGCATCCAGAAACCCTTTTCCTGATCAGACCAAAAGCTGGGACAAACCCTGGAACAGATGGGACAGATCCTGGGAAAAACCTGAGGTTTCCAGACGGCCCATGTGGCTCACATGGTTAGCAGAGAGCTCTGTTGCTAGCCCTTTGCATGAGTCTCCTTGTCATGGGACAGCAGCAGGGTGACAGGGCTGTACTTCACAGTGTCACACCCCAGGTTGTCTCCTCCTATCTCTGTGCTCCGTGCCCTGTGCTGAGCAGAATTGCAAAGTGAAGATAATGATCCTCATTTATAACAGTTACGGTCTCAGCCCACTCTGGAATTTACTTCATTAGGACTGTAGGCTGAATTTATTTTCATTTCTCCTACACTAGTGCCTCACTGCAGTGTAACTGAAGCCTCTCTTCTTACTGTACTGAAGCACTGGAGTTGTCTCTTCTAATTTCTTTCACCTTTCTTCAGCTTCCCCTTCCTCCCCTTCCTGCTTCCCCTCCTCGCTCTCCCTCCTTCCAGGCTGTCCACCCACGATAGCAAGCCAGAAGACATGCATCAGCCTACCCAGGGTAAGAGGTGCTGTAGGGGGGACACAGGCAGGAACAGCTGGAGCAGATGTCACAGCCCATTGCCTGCCACTGGGAGAAGCAAAGTACATCGTAGTGCAATGTAGCTGTGCATGTCCTAGCCTGGTAGTGTCAAAAGTGGTAGGCCATATCCAGCCAGAGTTCCCTTTCTGATGAAGGTCTGGGCTGGGACTGCACTTAGAGAAGATGTCCCATCTTAAGGAGATTGGATCCTCTCCTCTTACAGAAGATCCTGATCCTTACCGATCCTGATCCTCTTACAGAATAACAGTATGGTTGAGGTTGGAAGGGACCTCTGGAGGTCGCCTGGCCCAACCACCTGCTCAAGCAGGGACACCTAGAGCCAGATGCCCAGTGCCATGTCCAGATGGCTTCTGAGCATCTCCAAGGAGGGAGAGTCCACAGCCTCTCTGGGCAGCCTGTGGCAGTGCTGCCTTCTGCTTCCTGATGCTTTCCAATGTTTAAACAGAAGTCGTCTTATTCCCATTTGTGCCTTTGAAGCAAGAAAAGGAAACCTTGTAAGAGGCCTGCTGAGGGGCCTGGCTCCCAGAGCTTTGGCCTCTCTGCACGGGGGTAAAGGCAGATATGTGGCTGTGTTTCTTCAGTCACACTGCAGAGCCCCTCTGCACCACTGGCAGCACCACGATGAGTGCCCTGGCTGTGGGACCTGTTTTCAGGCGAGGGACACTCTGCACAGCTTAAGGCCTATCACAGTGTTTTTTCTGACTTCTGCCATGAGGCCAGTATCTCCTCCCCTTCTTTTCATCTAAACCCAGATGCTCCCTCTGCTGGAAAAGTAAAGAGGCAAAAACCGATATGAAATAGGCAGAAATAGCTTGAAAGTTGCTAACATGATATTTCACTTCTTCCTCCCAGGCACAGTTGCATGGCTGTAGCTGCAGTAAGGTCACAACCACTGTCTGCCTGCGGACATACACAGTCAGTGTTTTATAGGCTTTCCTCCGAGTCTGTGCTTTGAAAGAGGTGTAAGACCTTAATGACAACCTGGCTTTTGCAGCACTAGCTAGCCCCTCTGCCCTTAACATGGGATTTTTTTTTTCCAAGGCCTTCCCCTACACTCTGCTGGGGATGTATGGCTTAGCATACCCATCGCTTCTTGCTTTTACACCCAATGTAAGACCCTTTAAAAGTTCCTGGAGGAAAAAGATTCCTTTGCTGGGGTTTACCCCATAGTACAGATTGCCCTTTTCAAATAACATTACCTTATAACTGCATTATAACACTGGAAATACCTTTATAGAAAAAGGGAAATGACAGGGTTTAAGTGTGTGTGTGTGTGCTGGTGTGGTACACAAGTGTGTGTCTGCATGTGTGCTACCAATGCATGCGGAGAAAATACCCGCCGAGCTTTTCATCTGCTTTGGAGGTGGTAGCAACACATTTGCTTCTATAGAGAGGTTTATAGACTTGTTTCCTATCAATGGGCAGCCCTGACTGCATTAATTCTTTCCATTGAAACAAATGAGTCTGTGGCTGGAACTGACTGCATGGCTTTCAAGGGAATTCATTTGGTATCTTTCATGTTAGCGATATCTGTGAAAAACAGAAAACTGTTTTCCCATCTCATTCACATAATAGATAAGATGAGAAATTAGCTGCTGGATGAGCATCCTGGGGGCTGTTCATTTTGTCACAGTAAATAAGGCTCTGCTGCTGCCTTGTGTGTGCATGCACCATGCACATGCACAAACACACATGTACACACACACATGCACACATGCTGTCTTGGGACCATCTTCTCCCCAGAGAGCAGCTCTGCCTCATTGGTTTGGACAGGTTTTCCTCCCTTAACTTTTTTCTACCTTGCTTCCTCCCACAGCTACTGCCTGTGCAGTGCCTGGGCTCCCCAGGGCTGGCTGTGTGCACCCCAAGACAAGAAAGGTTTGGGCAAGCACTGGGGATTCACCAGCCCCTCAGGGAGGAAGTCCCATGGGCTTTTCTGCAGGTGATGCTCTGATTGCTGCAGAGGCTCAGGAGAAACCTCTAATGGGTCCATGCCTTGCTTGGTTGTCCAAGGCTGCCTGTGGAGAGGTCCTTGGCTGCATCAAGCAGAACATCAAGCACCTCCCTGCTCCTCAGCCTCCATATGGCCTGGATATTACCGGTTGGAACATGGCACGGTGAACAACCCCTCCTGGTCTCCACTCTTCCCACTTCCACGTCCATATGAAATGAGGGCAGGGACCAGGAGGACAGCTGTAGTGAGCTGATGGTCAGCCTCAGCTACCACCTCATTAGACATCTCCCATGGCTTGCATTTTCTTCGGGACAATGAGAACTGCAGCCCTCCTGTGCCACTCCTGCTGGGTCTAGTACCATAATAACATGCAGACAACGTGCAGCGTGGAGTTTCTTTTGAAGTTTTCCACCACCTCACATTTTACCCATTTTTTGGACTGCAAAATGAAGCCAGTGCCAGGTGGAATTAATCATGCTCAAGAGTTGCAGCACTGCTGAGGACAAAACAAAAGTATTCCCAGGAGGATTCTGGAGAAAGAGTGTGTGCTTTTGCCCTCAGAGTTATCTCTCTGCAGACCTGGCTTGGAGGGAAGCTCACAGCCTTGGAGCAAATTTGAAAAAAGGGAAGTGTAGTCAAAGCAGAGGGTTTTTTTTTGTTTTGTTTAATGTTTAGAAAACTAAAGAAAAGGAAATCAATTATGAGGCCTACCTGAATTTTATTTCCTCACCAAAAACCAAATTACTCAGCAAACTTATCGCTTGCTATTGCAGGCCTTGGTATTAAAGAAAACAATCAGGCCAGCAGGATTAATCTCTGACAGCTGCCTTATCTTTAACTTGCACCTTTGTTATTTTCTGATGAGCTTCTCTTTTTTTGCTGCCACGTTGTACCATACCTCACTGGTTCCTTTCATTTTATCATCAGGCAGGAGCGGAGGACCTTTCAGTTTATTAAAAAACCTTTATTTGTGAAGAACAAAGAGGGGGGAAAAAAGGCAAACAATGAGGTCAGACAATCTCCTTCTTGCCAGGAGTCACTCACCTGTTATTTAGAGTGTTATCAGTTAGAGGAGACTTGCATCATTGAAAATCGGTCCCTGACAGAATGCTCTGCTAATGCGCACACGCGCACACATATGTGCACGCACACAAAAGCCCTTTATGATTGACTCATACCAAGCTACAGACAAGGTCCTCTCCTGCCAAGGCTATAATATTTTCACCAGGGGAAGTTCATTTTTGTCCTCGCTCCAGTGCGGCAGCCAGGGTCTGTCAGGCAGGAGCACAGCTTTGACAAGTTCAGCTACACAAGGCTACTTGCACTGCAGATAGCATCCTCTGCTCCCAGGAAGGCCTCCTGTCCTAATCAGCTTGGTGCTCTCTTGGCAGCTGGTGACACACACTGTGACTTTGAGATTTGCCCTTAAACAATAGCTTTTCTCTTCTTCTGGGTGCATGGGCCACCACAATTAAGCTTTGCTAATGAGGTTGACTCAGGTAGCATGAGGAATATGTCTTTCCTCACCTGCAGTCCTCAGTGCTGTGCAGATACTGATCCCCTTGTGCAGGACATGCCTCCTGCCTGTGCACTTGTGGTGGGTTTTGCTGCAGAAGTCTTCACAGAAGCTTGTAGGGCCAAGATGAGGTCTGGCTGCAAAATACAGAACTAGTAGCTTTTGAGAGAACAAGTATTTGCTTTCCTTTCTTCACATTTTCAATTGCAAAACCACAGAACTGTCAACCTGCAGTTCCTAAGACACTCTCGTTCCTTCTCCTTCCCATCCGCATCCCTTGGGCAGAAATTTGGCTCCCAACTTCTTCCACTAAACTGACCCTGCTGAGTTCTAGACTTGCAGGACTTCTGCTCTGTAATGCCAACTCATTTCTGAGTGAACTTGAGCTAGTGGCATTGAATTGGTCCCACAGGTCTGAGAGTGGTTCCTATAGAAACAGTTATGAAAATAGACATCTCTTTGGGGAGTTTAAAGAGCAAAACAGCACTGAAGCCATCTTTAAAGAGCAACTTGTTTAAGACATTGGGATAATTGGTGATGACTTTATGACATTGGCAATGGCATAAGTGAATAGTAAGTTTGTTGTAAGTAGCTCATCTTGTTGTCTGCTTTATGGATATAAATCAGTCCGCTTTATGGAGTGTAGTGAGCTGGGAGTACTTGCTAAATGGATGCATTTCCTATAGGCTTATGTTCATGGTGTGGAAAGTCTCTCATGGATGAAGGAACAGATCTAGTTTGGGACAGGCAGACAAAACAGACTGTCAAGAAGTAGAAGAAATGGGGACTGAGTTACAGATGTGTCATGATACATAGTTTTAACAAGACTCAGAGCTAGGCAGGTGATTTTTAAAGTCCTTTTAAACCTCCTCTGTATGGCTGAAGGCCATCCAAAGACCATGTGCATGTTGCAAGAGCTATGAAGATGAAGCCACTGAGAAAGTTTTCAGTATTTAAAAACAGCTAACAAGAATCAAGGGAAAAGCTAACAAACAAAACCGGAAAAAAAAAAAAAAAAAGAAAAAAAGAAAAAAAGAAAAAAAAAACAGCCACAGAAATGTAAGTAATCATAGTAAAATGGAGTTATTCAACCCCCAAAAAAGATTAAGAATGCTTGGAATGCAAACACATGAACCTACTGGATGCACATCTTTACCTTGCTGCATCCATGTGATTCCACACTTAGTCATGTACATGGTGATAGAAGACGATGATCTAGCAGTATAAATGCTTTATTGGCAGGAGTTTAAATTGGCCTGCTGTAAATCACGCTGCCAAGTATGGTGCATGGCATTCTTGTCCTTTGCCTCTCCTCTGAACCAGAGGGGGAAGCAGATGGTATAAAACTGTTTCTTCCAGCTCTATGCCAATGCCCATCCTAGGGGAAAAAAAAACAAACAAACAAAAAAAAAACACCCTTCTGTTGTCTGTTTGAGGCAGCTTTCAGTCCCCTTCACACCACTGGAGAGCAAAAATCCATCAGCAAAGCTTTCCTACAGGTAAAGAAAGCACAGTTTCAATGGTCTGCTGTCTCCTGTCATTTCCTGGTTTGATGCTTTGGGAAACTGGGTTTCTCTCCTTTCTTGGGTCTTGGAGTGAGTTCTGTGGTGTGTTTCACCCACAGCTTTGCCCTATAAGCTCTAGGCAAGAAGTCTTTTTGGCCACACACAGCCACAGAAATTAAAGGTCTACATTGAACATTGCATACCCAAAAGCAACCATGAATTGTGGCTGTTTTATTCAGTAGAAATATGTACATCTCTGGCTAGGAGGGATATAACTCTCTATCGAGGAGTAGTTGTGTTTCCAAACTATAGATATACACAAAGAAATGCTTTTTGCGTGCATTATATATATTTATACTTGTGTATATATGTACATACATGTGCTTTTGAGAGAGAATCAGCTGAGACTCTTGGTTATTTTCAACACTCTACCTCTCTTCTTTCTAGGTGTTTTCATTTCTTCTCCAGAAGCATTATTCAGTTTGACGGCTCAGTTCAAATCCATAATGTACTAACCCAGCTGAAAAGAACCTGAAAAAATGAGCAGAGACAGCCACACAAAGGGATCATGGCAGAGACTAAAATCAGACTAAGAAGAAAGGTAGGATAATTCTTTGACAAAGGGGTCTTTGGGATCTACTGCTGTTGTGACTTGTATTGCACGCCATGCTGGTTTTGTTTGTTTGTTTGTTTGTTTTGCTGGACAATGCATATTGGTCAGCATCTCTGTCCTTTCTTCTCTAGACCAACAGCAGTCACATATTGCAGTGAGCTGTCGATAGGAGCTTGAAGGACATTTAAGTCTCCAGGAATCTGCTAGCAAAGAAATAAGTCAGTGGCATCCTGTAGCATGAGCACATAGAAGTAACCTGGCTAACTCCCTTTAGTTTGACCATGTCTACACAATTCTTTCCAGTGCAGCTATACCCTACTTGTCTTTCCTTCCCAGGCTCTCCAGTAAACAACATTGGCCTCAAGCAATTGTAATTATTTATTTGATTTCACTTACGCTGTGCACAATCTCAGATTGCATTAGCTATAGCTAAAATAAAAACAAATCAAAACTCATATCCCCTACTGAATTATACTGCCATGACAACAATGAAAGTAAAAGTATCCTCATCAAAACCTCCCTTCTTAGCCCACCCGAATATATTAAACTAAAGCTTAACAAAAAAAGACAAGTTTTGCAATGTGCCCTGAAGGTTCACCACACAAGGAAGCAAATTCAAGAGCTGCGGGCCTTCTGCTGAGAAAAAAAGCCCTTCCCAAATGCTCTTCTACAGGGACTGTCAGTTCAAATGCCTCAGCTCATATCAGTGGTGGACCTAACGTTCACAAACAGAGGTAATCTCTGGGGGACAGCAGGTTGAAATCACAAGGAGATTTAGAAACTAAGGCCTGAATTGCACCTGGAAATGAACTGAAAATTGGCGCAGCCTGTGTGCCATCTGTGCTCTATGGTTTGTGTCTGAAATGTGGATATGTAAGCAGGCAGCTGCATGCTGCAATTAGCTGAAGTTTCTGAGTGGTCCTCAGACGTAGTGCTGAGCAGACCACATGGCAGTGATCCAGTCTGGAGATGAGAAAAGCACAGACAATGGCGACACAGTCCAACAGGACAAGAGGTTGAAATCTCCTCACCAAGCGGACAGGAGAAGGGGAAATAAACACTCACAGCTCCTGCTGCCACTGGAGCATTCAAAAGCATCTGGAAATCCAGGAGGCCTTCTCCAGCCTGGTTTTTTACCAGGGCAAGGCTTTCCTCTGTCCAGACGGCAAGCATCACTTTTGCCATCTCCCCAGTTATTTCCTGCCACCAATATCACTTTGATTTCATGTGCAGTCAGCTCTTTTCTTCCAAGCCCTGGGTTTGGATTGAGCCGGAGAAAGCCAAATGTCTGTAAAACCTGAAGTCCCATGAAATAGGAGTCACAGAGCTGAACGTCATGAGCATTTTGATTGGATTGTTTTCCAGCACTGTGATGGTTCCTCTGTGAGTTTCACAAGCCATCTACGGTAAAAGCAATGAACTAATTCTCTAATAAACCAAAATACATGCCATTTTTTTATTCACATGCCAGAAATACTTGACGATAAACTGTGTGGGTACAGAATAAATGTGCTCCGATGCACAAACTTTGTTATGGAAGACTCTCTCTAAAGTTTGCTTCCAAGGCCCTGATCACCTTGCTGCAGTGAACAAAACCTATTTGTGTCCTGCTAGGGTAATTGCATCCAGGAAGCAGAAGTGTGGTGAATTTTAGCTCTAGTTTTAGAAACGGGAAAGTTTGCAGAGACTTTTCTAAGGGATTTTTTTTGAGGGGGAAAGGAAGTGTTGGCTTGAAGTGGGAAGCTGAGGTTGGAACTTTACTGTTGGCCTAGAGTTGTACAGGTCTGAGTACCCAAGTACATGGTACCTTGCATGCATAAGGTAAAGAAGGGAGGCCAAACTGATTGAGTTACAAGACAACTGCAGTATCACAGATCCAATGGGTTTGATTTGCCCCTGTGCTGCTCTGGTTTCAGGCTGCTGTAACTCTCCTGAAATGACTTCTCTTGGCTTAGAGATTCTGGAGCAGTGCCTTGTCGTGGAGGTGCGAGGTATGCAGCCCATGATGTCTCTACAGGGACAGAGAGACAGAAGTGTAAGTAGCACTACTACCCCTTAGGCTTCAGACAACAGTAGAATCTAATGACAGTCATTCATTAGCTAAAGGGGATTTTATCAATAAAACAACAGACATGGGGAAACTCAGAGAGAGAAATTCACATGGGGAAACAGATTCCATTTTTGGATAATTAATATGTATCAAGAATGATGATGTAGAAATCCACCTTATTATACTGCCCAGGTGTGAAAGGTTCTGTTTCAAGTTATATTTGCTCCCTGTGCTAATAGAAATGGAAGGTCTACTTCTTTCTGTCCAGGAAGCCCTGAATAACCAGCCCAGCATTGGACCCCCTGCTTAATTTTGTTCTGACACACCCAGCATCCTAAGGACTGGCAGCTTATTTCAAATTGGATAGCTTTGCTTGTTAATGTTGTGTAAGACAGAAGGGCAGAACAGGCTGAGGCTGTTGCTGACAGATAAAATAATCGTCTTTTTACTAGTGAACTATGTGCAGTTGATTCTGACTCACTGAGAGAAAAGAGCATGGAGAGAGCTCCAGAAGGAAGCTTGCATAGTACCCTCTGTAGTACTATGGGGGAGATGTGCACTTTAGACTTCTGCTCACTTGATGCCAGCTTTAATTTTGTTCCTGACACAAGCTGCCCCTTGGTTCAGATCTGCTGGTTCATTTTGATACCTGGGAGACGCAATGCAATTGTGTGAGTGCAATCATCTGTACCACAAATCTGGCAGTCTTGATTGGAAAATACTGTTTGGAAGCTGCATGACCTTCTGAAATTTTGGGCCATGCTGTCTATCAGATCATCTACATACCCAGATATCCCAGCACGTCAAATCGCTTGATCACCACTATCCATGCTTTATAGAGCTTGTTGCATCAACCACGCCATTCTGTCTTGAGGGATTCCCTCTACTTGCTCATCTTCCTGCACTGTGACAAGCATAAATTGCATGTCTTCATTTTTGAAGTCACTACTGATTCCCCAGTTAGCCTATCACTGGGTCACTACCATCTCTCGTGTACTCATAAAATATCTGCTTCCACCTCTAGTCAGACACTTTTCTGGTCTCTATTGCTCATTTGTTAAATTTTTGAACAACTGCCTCTGTGTTTTCTTCCCTGTTGCCTTGTTAAAGTTACAAACAAGTGTCTCTCTGTTTTCTTTCCTGCTGCCTCTTGTGCTCAAGATGCATCCCCTGCAGCCATACCAAACTTGGCTTATTATCTCTATCCAACCCGCCTTGAAACTATCTTTTATAAGGGTATCTATGAAAGGCTGGACAAGTGTTTGTGGGCGTGCTGGAAAGATTTCCTGCTTGTCCGGCTCACGGCTATTTTCCTGTTATTTCCTTGTATTTCCTTCCTGTCCACATTTGCCTGGGGTCTTTTTTCAACCACTAAGTCTGATTTCTTTGGAGTTGGGACTCTTTTCTTGCACTGTGCTTTTACAGTGCTCTCCACAGTGTGATCCACCACATTGCAATATCCTTAATTTTTATTTCTTCTCAGAAAGAGTAGTCAGGCATTGGAATGGGTTGCCCAGGGAGGTGGTGGAGAAACCATCCCTGGGGGTGCTCAAGAAAATGTTGGATGTGGTGCTTAGGGACACGGTTTAGAGGGTGATAGTGGTGGTAGAGGGATGGTTGGACCAGATGATCTTGGATGTCTTTTCCAACCTTAATGATTCTATGATTCTATAATTCTATGCTTGCCTGTGACTAGGTGCCTCTGCTTTGGGTCTGAACCAGCCCCTGGGGAGCTCATGGCTGTGGTGGAGATTTTGGCTGAGTCATGCCAGGTTAGCTATAGGGAGAGGAGAGGAGAGGAGAGGAGAGGAGAGGAGAGGAGAGGAGAGGAGAGGAGAGGAGAG
>CM021766.1:50772425-50808929 GCA_011076525.1 Nettapus auritus
GAGAGGAGAGGAGAGGAGAGGAGAGGAGAGGAGAGGAGAGGAGAAAAAACAAAAGGCATTGTTTGGAGCTATTGGCCAAACATGTTTTTAAAATATAATTGCATTTTTTCACCTCAATGGAATATGGAAATTCTGTAAAAGTATTTTAAAGATAAGTACTGGTTAAGTAGCCCCCAAATAATCATATTTTTCTTTGAGCTTTATATTTCTCTTAAGTTAAATCCATTAGCAGATTAGGTTTTGCCAGCTCTATTCATGGATATTTGATCCTCGAATCCTTTCAAGGAAAGAAAAATCAATGCGTGGCTTTCCAGCTAATTAGCATACCGCTAACAAACCGCGCAGGGCCGGCAGATTACCGACAGTCCCGCTCCGCCTCGGGAGCGCTGGGGGGCGGGCGGGGGCGCACCGGGTTTTGGGGAGGGCAGGGGAGGCCGCCCCCTACCCACCCCCCTTGCCCCCCCCCCGCGCCCGGGGGTGGCCGGGGCCCCCCCCCCCCCCCATCGCTTTCTTCTGTAAATCAAAGCCGCCATCTGCTGTGACAAGTGTTCCCATTCACCTTTTCCCTCTTATCTGCCCCCGCGCAGGGATGCGCAGTGCAGGGGGGGAGCAGCGCTCCCGGAACATCCCCCCCCCCCCCCCCCCCCCCCCCCCGCAGCTCTCCGCTCTCCCCCTCGGGTGTCTGTCCCCTGCCAAACCACTGCAGTTTGCCGGACGGGTGCTGGGGGGTTAGGGGTGCGTGGAGGGGAAGCATCCTTGCTTGTTTTCCCCTTCGCCCTCTTTCCTTCAAACTTGCACAGTGCGCTGGTATTTCTCGTTTGCTGAGAGGGCATCATCTGGGTGACTGAGAGGCTGGAGCTAAAATATGTAACGGGCCCTGATAAATCACGGCCGTAATGGCAATGCAGCAGATCGCAGAAATGCTGGGGGTAAATATTTTTTTTTCTTTTCCATCCAGTCAGCTCATGCTGACACGTCTGTGGCTGCAGAGGTGTCAACAGAAAGAGAATTATTCCCCTGCACGAAAGAAACCTGAGAGGGGAAAAAAATGACGGAGGAAGAGATAAGAAGCTCCTGTGAGTACTTTCTTCCTGCAGTAAGGGAAAAAAAATCCTCTTCGTTTTGTTCTTTTGTCTGGATGTGACATTTTACACCATCTCCATTCTATTCTTCCATTCCCAATTTTAAAGGCTACGACTATCTCACACCAGCATTTCCATGGCAGGCTGTTAGTTGTGCTGAGTGCTGCCCTTGTGCGCAGGCACCAGTGGCTCCGTCCTCGGGCTTTGCCCTTGCAGTCCCAAGAGGGTACTGAGTGGCTTCTGCCTGTTTCTTGGGAGATTTTATGAGAGTTAACTCCACAGTGCCAGAAGGCCGCATGTCCTGGTTAGGAGGCCTTTCTTTTTATTTTATTTTATTTTATTTTATTTTATTTTTTGGTAGATAACTCGTCAGGTGAGTGGGGCTGATCCTGGTCCCAGTGAATCCCTACTGAGCAGGATAAGACGTTTTAGTTCGTATAAACCACTGGAAGGTAAAAGAACTTTACACATTCAGTAAATGGGAACAGCAAAATAACTCTAATTAGAGGCAAAGTTACTAGGTACAGGTATCTGATACAGCAATATCACTGGACTGTAAATACTGGAAGGTAAATGAAAATCAGTGGGAAGCCTTCCTTTGGCACTGGTAAACTTGCCTTGAGACTGTTACATAGGTTTTGCTGCCTTTTGGTTTTCAGTTACTTCATCCCTAGGAATGAGGAGTTCTGTGGAGGGACTTGTTGGTTTTGTGCTTTTTCTCTTGAGAGCTGACATTTAACATTTTCATCAACCATCTAACCATATTAGAACTGATGAAAAGACGTTGAGGTTCTCTTCAACATTCTCTCCTCGTGAAGGCTGTGGGGAACTTCAGAGTAGCCTTATAAACTCAGCCTGGAGACGAGAAAGTACCTGGGAGACATTATAGTGGCCTTCCAGCACTTAAAAGGGGCCTACAGGAAAACTGGGGAGGGACTTTTTGTCAGGGAGTAGAGTGATAGGACAAGGGGGAATGGCTTTAAAATAAGAGAAGGTAGGTTCAGATTAGATATAAGGAATAAATTGTTCAGGTGGTGAGGCATGAGGCACTGGAACAGGTTGCCCAGAAAAGCTGTGGATGCCCCATCCCTGGAGGTGTTCAGGTGGGGTGGGGCTTTGGGCAACCTGGTCTGATGGGAGGTGTCCTTGCCCATGGCAGGGGATGTAGGATTTAAAAAAATCAACCCCTCTTGTGTAATTTTGGTGCCCTGAAACAGAGAAGGAAAAAGTTGTCCTTGCAGAACTTTTCAGTTCATCTAATAAAAAAAAAAAAAAAAAAAAAAAAAAAAAAAAAGCTAAGGATGAAAAATGAAAGGATGTGGAATATAAAAATATTGAAGTTGGCTATTGAAGTTGTTGTTAGAGATATGGGGAGATAACCTTGGAGAGAGAGGGGAAAATGAGTGAAATCTAATGTAGACCAGAGATTTGAGGTATGTGACCTGGAGAGAGGATACCCAAAGGGGAAGGGGAGCTGCACTGTATTAGAGATGATTTAATCTCCCAGTCATATAAACCCTAATGCTCCATGACATAACTCAGAGACCCACTGTCTATCTTCAGAAGTCATTTTTCAAATGGGTAAGTTATTCTATAAGTGCCTACTATAGTTGCTTTTGCAACTATAAATTTGTGACTGCTCATACCGGCCACTTGTGGAGGCCTAGTGCTTGCCTCCACTGCTAATCTGCTATGGGAAATAATACATTTTCTGTCCTAGACCCTTATTGGTTGCCAGTGAATAAATCCCTTAAAAGAGTTTTCTAATGTCCTGTCAAGTAAATGTCCTTGAAAATTGTATCAGGAACTTAAGGCCACAAACTTGGCACTTTCTCCCAGTGCACCGTGTTGATGTGGCCATAGCTATGAGCCCCACTGGAATGAGATGGGCATACTGTTTGGGTGTCAAGTACAGGGGACACGGATCTGGATCTAGCGAGTGATTTTAAATTAAAGAACTTTTTCCCATAAAATAAAATGTGTCTAGTGCAGTGTCAAAGCGCTGAGCAGTACAGTTTCTGAGCGTGAAACATATTGACAAAAATTTCCCATCTTGCTAGATGGAATTATGATAAAGTGCTGCGGCTTCATCACTATTACTGCTGCTCTGGGTTTCGGTTTGTTGGTTTGTTTAGGTTAACATTTGTAACATTACTAAAAAGCAATTCTCCGCTTGTTCCTGAACCAGCTGTTCTTGTTGTGTGTGCTGGAAAATACAAAACTGGAAGGAAGCAGGGTGGGAATTCAATGCACTCTG
The DNA here is from genome assembly GCA_011076525.1 of Nettapus auritus. Lineage (NCBI taxonomy): Eukaryota > Metazoa > Chordata > Aves > Anseriformes > Anatidae > Nettapus > Nettapus auritus. Next base: position 50,775,765 of record CM021766.1, read on the forward strand.
GCTCATGTGGCTCAGCCAAAGGCTACGGCACGGGACTGAAATGTCTGTGCTGCATGGCAAAGCGTGTGTGTGCCTCGCAGCGTGCTGGGGACATTGCCAGCAACACAGAGCTTTGGCTTTTGGTTTTCCTGTGTGACAGGCGCAGGCTGCTGTTCAGCTGAGCTTGGTGGGTACCAGCTCATGGTGGTGGCTTTGCAGGGCCAGCCTGCTGGTCTGGCACAGCAGCGAGGACAGGGTGGTGCAGGAAGGTCTGACCTAGCCCTCTGGCTAGAGCAGGGGTAGCTGTTCAGCTTCGGCAAGAACTGCCTAAGGCATTTCTGTGGTCTTTCAGGAAGCTTCCCTGCCTTGAACCAACTGACAAAGGTCAGACTGAGCTTTTTGTTCTGATTAATAAAACCTCTGTGGACAATGTTCAAGCCAAACCGCTGAGCAGTCCCTATCTCTGTATTTCAGTTTGTTGCAGCATTTACATTAACTTGTAGGTAATGTGCTCATAAAGCATTAATTTAATTCTCTGAATTATGAAGCAGTAGCAGTTGAATTAATGTCTTTTTGTAATCAAGTCTTATTTTGATACCCCTTATGTTCAATTTCCTGAAAAATTCTTTCTACCTAAAATTTGCATATGTGTTTTTTTAAAAAATCTAGTAGAACTGCTTGACAGAAAGTATGAGGTAGATTAGTGAAGGTATTTCGCAGGCTTAGGCATGTAAAATGAGCTGCAGTATGTATTTTGCAATAGCTTCCCCCATTTTTAACCCATCTTGAAGTTGTGTTTTGGGAAGCACAAGCCTGAAGTTAGATGCAGATGGCAGAAGAAGCATCCTGTAGACTTTGAATTTTAATCAGTTAGACATGCAGTAGCTCACCTTGTGAATTTAACAATAAATCAGTTCAAGGCTGGAAGTAAGTTTGACACCCATTTGCAATGATGAAACTGTAAGACCCATCAGCCATACACCTTATTAGAAAGACAAGTTAAACTCTGCTGGAAACTCCTAAACTGTGGTGGCACTGGAGTCAGCATCCAATACTGAATATATTTGGGCTCACTTCTGCTTTCTGGTGTCAGCAAAGCAGACCAGGACCTGCACCTTTTTCTGTTGAACCTTATTCTGCTCATTTTTCCCATGTGCAGAAAATACCTAGTATTTATTCATGAGAATGAACTAAACCTCAGAAAACGTAGGTTAAAATCTGTGTAGACAAGGAGTAGACTGCCTGGCCATACTTTCAGGTAACCCAGATGAGACAGGATATCAGGATCATTTGAGCCTTGGCCATCTTTCAGAGGGCCCAAATAGTACTTTGTAATAAATAGAGCAAATCTATGGTAAGATGCAGCTTGAGATGTCTGTTAAATGATCGTAATGTAAATATACTTCAAAAAAGTAAAACATCTTTTCATGAAAGAAAAGAAAAAGCCAAGTAATGCACAGTTTTTTGTTTTATTTTTTGTTTTGTTTTAATTGTACCAAGGGATTGTGAGAGCAAAGTTTAGAGTAGAAAAACAATAGATTGTTTGTCAACCAATTATTTTCTCAATCTGTCTTGTTTGTCATCTGATTATTTGATTCATATGGTCAGTAAGGTGGACTTATAAGACATCAAATGTTGTATGATTGTGATTTTTCAGTGATTTTCAATGAGTCCTTTTAAATCTTCAGTCTGAATATAACAAAGTATTACTGGAATACTCAACAGTGTTGTTGGTTGAGTTCACTGACTGCAGAAAGAAAACCTACAGCTTGGTGGGTTAGTTTTGTAATGGCACATATTCTTAATATCCAGATAAACTCCTAATCATACTGTTGTTGTGTTGTTTTTTTTTGTTTGTTTGTTCTCCTTCAGTCATATCTATTGACGGTTAGCTCCAAAAGTTATTTGCCCATTGTATACAAATAAATAAATCCTTTTGTCATTTTCAACTGAATACCTTTTTTTTTTTTTTTTTTTTTTTTTTTAATCTGTCTCTTGTTCTTTCATTATTAGAAACAGCAGATAGCACAAAAGTAGATTTTTCCTTTTTTGTGTGTGTGTCACGTAGGCTACTGAGGCCCTGTTTTTGTTACTTCTCTAAGCTAGAAGCCCTGTTCTTTTCAATTTCTCTTCCTATGGAAACATTCCTCATATCTCTAATAATATAGCATTGAATTACACAATGATGAACTGAAACAGGATATTTCCTGTTGTGCAATTAGCTTCAATGAGTGGGTCAGCCAATACTATTGACTATCAATTGTCACTTTATATCAAGTACTTAGGGTTCAGGGTTCATGGATGCGGTAGACTGACACTCTTCCTGGTGGGACAAGGCCAGGAGGGATTTGCTTATCTAATTTTGGAGCAGATTGTAAGAGGCACTGTTGTAGGGGCGAGGTGCCAGCTTTCTTCAAAGGAGTAATTGTTGGACACTTTCTCAATAAATCATCTCTTGTTTCTGATAAACTCACCAGTGTTTGATCTACCTCTTCTTTTCCTGGCAGGAGGATCTGGGTAAGCAGCACCAGCATTATCTTAGTCTTTTGCCATTCTTAACCCTAATGAGCTTGGCGCACACTGTGGGAACCATATGTGAACAATGTGGGCCAAGTGCTTTGATAATGCCACAGTATGTCTCTTATATTCTGCTTACTCCCCAGAGTCTGGTGTGGCTGGGCACACCAGGTTTGCCCAGTGCAGAAGTGCACACACCTGCCAAGAGAGCACAAACTTGGTGAGCGTGGTGTTACTATGAATGCCATGCTAGCGTGCAGCTGCCCATGATGTTCCCCAGGATCACCTACCACTTCCGTGGGCCTGGCTTCTGTTCCTGTTGTCTTTAGAAACACAGCACTTCTGAACCACCCACGTCTCAAACCAAATCCCAGCAGAGGTTCTCCCAGGTGTTTCCTCCTGTACCCACCTTTCTTCCTCAGCCTGTGCCAGTGGACCAGCATGCCCCTGACTCCCGTCCCTTGTCCAGGCACTATCCTCACGCTGATGTCCTTTCCCAATGCTCATGACTCCCTGTGGCAACTTGCTTTCCCACTGAGTCCCTCAGCAACTCTTTATGTGCCTTGAACAGGAGTATTGAGATATGCAGAACCTATGCAGAGAAAATGTGCTTCTCAAGAGTGTGTAGATGTTGTCTGGGCTTTTTTTATAAGACAACCTTGGCTGTTGCTCTACCTGTTGAAAATCCTCCTATGTGCAGCTCTGTGTGCAAACTATGAATACCTGTTTCCCCCAAACCCTTTGTGCTTGTAAAGTTGGTTATGAGACTCTTCCTGTTGCCCATTTACTGCTCTGCTGCTCTGAGAAATGTCATAAGCAGTCTTGTCTAGAAATTAACAGAACAGATCTGTGGCAGGGTAGCATTAATGAAATGAGATTTCATCTGGTGTAACTTCCAAAGCCTCAGTTTTCATGCAGAACCTTAGCTCCGGATGTGTTTAATTTGTATGGGACAGGATGCTTGGGAGATACAGTTTGCTTTATGATAAACTGATTTTAGGCCTAATATGGTCATTGACTTGTATCATAACAACAATAAATTTCCATTATCCAGATCCAGTTTCTCAACCTTTTGATGTGACATGACTAAAATGGTGCTACTTAATTGATTTAAAACCATGGTTTCTGGTAGCTATGTTGTATGTGTGAAAAAATATTTCAAAATGTATTTTTTTCCTATAGACACAGAGAAATTTGTGTTTTCTAGATTTCCCTCAGAGTGTATGGCCTTAAATGCAGCAGACAGAAAAGTATAAGGGCCAGAAAAGAAACATAAAAATGTCACTGTCAACCCCTGTACAATCCTGGTAGAAGTAGTTACAGGAGTGCCCTTCAATGTATAGTAACAGCTTGGAAAGCTGTGAGAGTATGTTCTTCTAATCATCATTGGGAAGTTATTGGACGGAAAACAAGTGTGTGAGAAAGTGAGAGAGGCAGGCAGGCAGGGAAAGGTTATTTTTTTAATTATTATTATTTTTAATATATTTTTTTTCCAAAATTAGTGTTTTAAGTGTTCTATAATTTGCAGCACATCAAAACATCGTATGAATAATATGTAAAGAGATAATAGTATAAATGTATGCTACACTCAAAGAAAGAAGATTTGATACACTCTTGTAGTTTCCTCATCCTATTGCTTTAAAAATCTCCCTTCTCTCACACCTGCCATTGTAGTATCTAAATATGAATATATATACAGAAAGTAATATCTAGGTAGACCTAAGAGAGGCTTCTGCTCTTCCCTGGCCTGTGGCAAAAATACATCTTCAACAAAATTGGAAAAACAAATCACCACTGCTTTTGCTTTCACACTTTTCCATTGTTACTTTACTGGAAAGTGCTTTGATAGTTTTATTTTTGTTGTTGTTGCTTCTTTTTTCACCTCAACTTGTTATTCCCATAAAGAATGGAGAAAAACTGTGGTGAGGAGTAAAAGCAAGCATAGAAAAATGCAGGTTTCACTCACCCATAATTTTTGCATAAATTTTCAGAGAAAAGAGTGAATGAATGAAATAGCTTGTCCCAGAGCTGTCAAAGGAAAATATTACTGGAAGTTGTTAACATTTTTGAGGACTTTTAGTTGTCACTGTGGACATGGGAGCAATCAGCTGTGATCACTTATCAGTACAGTGAACGGAGATTTTTTTCACTGACTGTTGATGTTGAAATATTGGCTTAGATCAATTACTTTCAGAAATATTCCATTCCTCAGGCATGACGTTTTGTGGGATCCTAAATGTAGTGATGATTTTCTTAGAATAGATTTATTTCGAATCCCCTGGTGGGGCTCAGTGCGTTGGTGCGGAGTCTCATCCAGTGGCTGGTTTCAGCATGCACATTCCACAGCTGAGAAGCCCATTGTTCTGCCCTAAACCAGTGAGTACACAGACCAAACCATCCAAAACAAAACACTAGAAAGGGAGTATCTTTCAAAATACGCATGTATGTGTTTGTAGTTGTGGAGGTGTCTGTACTTTGTGCAAACCAAAACATTATTTTATAGAGAAGAGAAGGGGTGAGAATCATTATTTCTGAAAAGAGAGGAGGAAGGGATTGTGATATTACATTGTTCCCTTTGCACCACAGGTGGCATTGCTGCTTATAAGGATCTTTGTAAAAGTACATGACCCAGGAATTTCATTGTCCTCAGTGTCACCAATATGTGGATGCTACAGACAGATGTGTATGTCTGCAAGTGGATTTTTAATGTTATTTCTGTTTAAGGGCTTGTGATTTTATAGATAGCATACATTTAAAATGCTTTTGCATATTTTTGCTTGGTGAATAAAAATGTCAGAAGCGTCCATTGCAAGACGCAATAGGGAACATCAAAATGAAGACTAAAAACTGTTATTATCGAGTATGTTTACTGCTTAAAGTGCAATGCCAGATGATAAATTTTCCTTATGCCTCCCCACGTCCTGTGGTATCCTGCTTATAGCAAGACACATCCTGTTCATAGGTGTCCCGTCTCCAGCAGTCCTTCCCTTCCCTAATTCTGGAGTTACCTTTGACATCAAATACTTCCATTCTCAGGTGGATTCTTCATGGTATTTAATATGGCAAAATGATTTGGGCTTTCTGTCATCCAGTTCAAATCACTTTTTTGCCACACATAAAAAAAAAAAAAAAAGAAAGAAATTTGGAGCACAGCTCCATCACAGTCCTTGATGGCCACAAGCAAGACACTGCCAGTCCCAGTTTAAGCCTCAGCTTCACTGCACTGCATTGTCAGCATAATTTGATGTGATAGATTTTCACCCTGCTTTACTAAAATTTTGCTTGTGATTAAATGAATGTGCCACTAGCAGTTGAAAATAAATGCTGTTAAAAATTAGCCCTGAGCAGTAGCAGTATGACTGTTTTTAAAAAGTGTGTGTTTTATATATGTATATGTGCATCTACATCTATATAGGAATATACATATATATAAAATAGCAAGGGTGTATGAACAGGTCAAGTGCTAAGTTAAGATTGGAAGAAAATACTCCTAATTGTTAAATGGTGCCCTGCACTCCATTTTATTGAAGAGTGCTGTACATCCCCCTGCCAGAGAGGGTAAAAGCATTAAAGCAGTACTGCAGACTGCAGTGGGGGAGGGCTTTCTTCCTAACACCTTCTACTTCTGTCAAGCCACCTGAGAAGTTGATATGAGAAGGGCATTTTAGAATAAAGACATTGCTCTGACAGCAAATACAAATGAAATAAAATTGGCCTAAGGCTTTGATGCCAGAACCTGAACGGAGAGCTGAGACTTGGCAATGCACTAGTTTAATACACCAGAGAAATAGAACTAGAATAATTTGCAATGCAGTATGATGAAAGAAGAAAATATAACAAACTCAGAGATTAAAATAGACTTTCCAGGCTGTGTATATTCTCTTTTTGCACTGAAGTTGACCCATAAACATAGCAAGAGAAGTAAATGTATGCTTCTCCTCTCTTTTGGAGCAAACCCATTGAATGTGGGGTGATAGCACATCAGGAGACTGACCCTAGGACTCTAGAGGGAAGGAATTGAGACTCTCACAGTTCTTGGATGAAGTCTTCTCCATGGGCATCTCCTCACTCTGGAGGTAGCAACCATCAGCCTCATTAAGCCATCACTCTTGTCACTGAGCAGAAAAGTAGGCCTTGTGGTGGAAGATAAGGAACAAGAGAAGAAAGGATATATTATTTGAATATATTGTGCACTCCACTGATTTTTTTTTTCTTTTCTTGTGCATGTGCACATGCATCTCCAGCTCCCTCCTTCTCCAAATACATTACTTAGTGTAAACACATTTGAGGTAAGGATTATTTGGGGTTTCATGCTTGTACAGCATTTATATCCAGAAGTGTCCAAGTCCATAAAGGGGAATCCTAAGTGTACCACAATGCAAAGAAGAAGAAAAAACAAACAAACAAACAAACAAAACACAACAAGATGGATTAAAGATTGAGATGGTTCACATGAAATGCAGGTCTGTTTATTTTCATATCCTCCAGAAGACATCATTTATTGATCTCTAATGTGTTTCGGGTTTGCATGACCCAAATATGAATTGTTTGACTTTTTTTTTGTAATAGGCATTTTGGCAAGTACTGAATCCATTTTATGGTATTAAGTCAGCTGTAGAGAAAAATAAATAAATTGTTGAAGTATCAGAGCCAGTTATGGGCACTGGTTCACGTGTTGGATTCTGCATTTCTCCTTTAGATATTTAAATCATTTCAGTGCATAGACCCAGCCATTCCAAGTCTTTGACTATTTAAAGCAGTTGAAAATCCCTTTTCAATGCAAAAGTCAAATATTATTGCAGTCCCTTTAACAAATACTAATCATTACCTTAAGACCGTAGTAGGATATAAACTTTAGTAGGAAATTCCACTTGCTGATAAGGTAGTGTTCAAGCTACATATGAAAAGTGCCATGAACTAAAAGTATTAATAATAATTACTATTTTTATTTTTAAAAGCTGGTTCAAAGACTGCACCATGCTCACTGCCCAATCTAAATCACTTCAATTTCTTCAGGTGTAGAGTACAATTGAACTAAGAACAATTTGCAGCATGTGAATGTAAGACATAACTGTATATCATTCCCCTAAAAGGAAGAATTTGCTATCAGCTCTGTCATACAAACTGTCCTTAGGAAGGAAATCAACAATTCAAACACACTAGTTCCCAGCTTGTATCTAACTTGTAAGTTTGAATCCTCCAAATCATTTGTTTTGGGTGGGAAGAACGGGAATGCAGTTATTGTCTGATTCTGTCTGTAGAGTAAGAAAAAGGAGACACACAGTGCTCTCTAATTCATTGGGATTTATGTGTGTTAGAAAAGCTGTATCTTTGTTACAAGGATACCAGCTATCACAAGTAAAAAGCTTCTTCTGCCCTAGTGGAAGAAAGCTCCAGCACATTGCAACAGATGTGCATTTGTGTATTATTATATATAGTTTAACCTATTATTTCACTGACTGGCTGGTTTTTGCTTTTCTCCCAGACACAAAGTTCCTAGGTTAGGGTGTAAAGGAAGGCAAAGCTTGTAAGAAAGAGCTGGCCAGCTGGTGATGGAGGTTATTAACTAAGGACAAAGCAGACATTTACAACAGTGGGGCAGAAAAGGGAAAATGAAACAAAGATCTTTAGTTATATTTTTCTCCTTCAGAAATATCACTTCGTCTATGGCAGTTCAAACACTTGGGGAAAAAATTAAAAAAAAAAAAAAAAAAGTAATAACACAAATGTTTAGGCCTCCCCTAGGCATTTTCCATGCTCTAGATATCCCCAGAATGCAATGGAGCATCCGAGCTCACCACTGAATAATGTCTCAAATATGCCCTTCCCCTCTCTGGCTGGAGGGACTAATTTATGAAGAGAGATTAAAAGAATTAAATATAGATAGCTTAGCTAAGTGAAGACTACAGTGGGACAAAAGAATGGCCTACAAATAATTGGAGGGGGTAAATTCCTGAGGGAGGTGAATTATTTAGGACAATGGGAGTGGGTTTAACTAAGAGCAATAGGATGAAATTAAGAATAGGAAAAATTAGGCTGAATAGATAAAAGAAATCTTCTTGACAGTGAGATCTATTTAGTTGTGGATGACTGTCCCTTGGGAAGTGATGGAAGACCCATCGTTCAGTTCATTTAGAGGCAGGCTTGACAAAACCTCAGTTAATGCACTGGGGGAAACAACTTCCAGGGAAATATGTGAAAGGAGTTGATAGGTATTTTCTGTCTGCTTCATCTTTCTGCAATACGTCTCATCAAATCAGCCCGCCAGCTCAGTGCACCACCTTTGCTATCACCACACTTGTATCACATGGATCCAGCAGTTGCTGTGCAAGAACCACACAATTGCCATCCTCTTGTGCTGGTGGAGGCTGGTGAACCTGGCAGTGACTTCTCTTGGCTAGCTTGGGAAGTCAGGGTGCAAAAGATGGCTACTCCTAGCACATGGCTCCTTCTTTACTCTCAGAAGCTGAATTATCCTTTCCCTCCCACTTATTGTACACCACCTTATGGAGGTACTGCAACAATTTCTTCATCTTTAAAATCCTCCAGCACAGTTTTACATTGCAAGCTCCCTGAACTTGCAAATGCTTGAAATGTCTCCCTCACTTTCAGATGTGTGTTGGCAAAAGAATTCCTGCTACTACCAGCGACAGCAGCAAGCACTGCAGCTTAAGAATCACACGGTATTTGTTGTTATAACAAGGTGGTGATGGCTTCATCCTCATTTATGCAAAAGCAGAGGCTTGGTTTATGTAGCCAGCCACAGGATTCTCTGCCCTCTCCTATGCCTGTGCACAAGAAAAAGATGCAGTGCAATAATATTTGCACACACATTTATTCTGATTAAAACTACATTAAATAAAGAGATGTGAACTCCATTGCTTTTAAAGAGGAGACACACGGAACTACACTGCACATGACTCTACTAGTTATTCAGACCCTTAAAACAGGAACAACATATTGTGACAAAAAGGTGTGACTTTCTAGACACATCTGACTTCCATTACATGAAAAGCTCTGTTTTGACACTTCTAAATCATTAAAGCTTCCTGGATGAGATGTTGGGATGTTTCTGCACATTTCTTTCCCAAAGTCAGTGTGACCCAGTCCATTTTGAGGACTGCACCACCACTGAGGGACACACACCTCATGAAGAGGGGGCTGAAGAAGGAGCAGTATCACACCAGATGAATTCAGCAACTCCAGTTTGTCATTTTGCCCTTCTTTTGATGGAAAAAAAAAAAAAAAAAAAAAAAAAACCACACCCCACCACCACCAACAAAATAAAAAAAAAAAAAAAAAAAAAAAAAAAAACCAACACGCTAGTGATTTCTTTTGACTTAAACTGGGCATTCAAAAAGCTGTTTTTATTAATGAATCATATTAAGCCATCAGTGAAAGGCTCCCTGACTCTGTTTAAATAACAGGCTATGATTCCTCCCTCCCGCACCCCCCTTCCCTTTGGCTCCACTGCTATTAATTGAGGAGTTTCTTTGTTTCTTTTCTAATGAAGCTAACAGAACACATCTGTCAGGTGCTTGTATTCTTCACCCGTCTATAGTATGTAATAGCCCAGCTGGAGGCTATAATGCTACACAATACCCCTGGCCGTTACAGCAACTATTTATTCCTGGGCTTTTCCTCAGATAGGGATTTGAAAAAAGTCTGAAATTTGGGCCTAATTGCTATTTACACAGCGATAGACACCTGTTCTAGCTGAGACACTGGCTCATGAATCCCACACCTGAGACCTTAGGGAAAGCGAAGGGGAAAATTTCAGCAGCTGCCAGTCCAGTTCAGAAACGAAGAGCTTTTCTGTGTGATATGTACGTACAGTACATAAATTCATGCCTGCGTATTGCCATAGCTACTGTTCCCGTGGCCAAATGTTCATTTAAAGGCTTAACGTATGCCGGTTGTGTGGACACATGCACACGAGCGTGAGGAGGGAGCATTCTGCATTTACGTCTGCATTTTTATCGGGCTCTTCTAAATCCCTCGTGCCAGGATTTCTTTCTCCAAAGGCCGGTGGCTGCGGGTTGCTGCCAGCTGCTGAACTTCCCCTTGCCTCATGCCGTGCGGCACAATCGTTCCATTTTCCCCATGTTTATGCACAGGATCCTGCTCTTCCTCTTTGTTTTTGTTCTGCCGAGGTCTCCTCACCCACCCGCTCCTCAGGAGCAATAGCCCTCGCTGATGGTAGCAGCGGAAGATTTGTTATAATAAAGCTGCTGTTGGTGAGGATTCGGTGTAAAACCGGGCATGAATCTAATATAAGTTAGCAGCCTCTCCAATGCAGTTAAGAGCTCAAATTGATTAAAATGCAATTAGCTCATAAAACTCCCTGTTTATTACCTCAGATGTTTGTCAAAGACACGGAGCTGAAGAAAAGGTTTCCTTCCCTTTCTCTCCTCCCTTAGTCCCCCTGCACAGCCCCGTTTATTTCTGTTCGGTGCCAAACAGCCCCATTAGTTAGGTACGGGACAGAAATAAAATGTTATTGCCCTGCCGTGCTGTCGGATGACAACACCCTCTACCACTGCCAGGGGAGGGAGGTGGGCTGTCTGCTTTTTTAAAAAAACTTTTCCTGCAGCTGGTGGGGCCTCTGCATTTTTTGGTGGAACCTTTTCTTTTGTGGGAAGAGCTTTAACAGGCTCTGTTTCTTTAATCTGGCAATGCTCCAGCATCCCGAGCACACCTTTGTAACACTTGTTTTGTGTGAGGGGGAACGTGAAGAACTTGAATGATTACCTGGAAAAATTGGTTCTTGTGTCATGCAAAAGACAGCTAAGCACTACCAAATGTCAAATGAAGGAAGAGAAGGTGGGGAAAAGGAAGGTTACTAGATGGATTTAAAAAAAAAAAAAAAAAAAAAAAAAAAAAGAGAGAAAAACTCATACAAGGGATGAAGCAAGACTATTGAGCCAAGTCCAATATTCTAGAGGTTTTTGAAAACACATATAGCAGAAACAGAAAGATGAGTCAAGAAACCATCAGAGCTTTTAAGACAGAGTGGGGCACCCAGACTGGTGAGGGATGAAGGGGACACTGCTGATATTATTTGCCACTGGGCTCAGAAAAGCAGTTCAGTAGCTGAGGACAGAAACAGAAATTCATTTCCCAGAGGAGAAAGAAAGAAGTAGTGAGTGATCTCAGGGTCACTCCAGGACAGGTGATAATGAAATTAGAGTTAATGAAGATTAGGAAGACACCAGCCCCAGATGAGCCTCCATCCCAAGATTATGAAGATGATGCTGGTAATAAATGTTCCCTGCACATGAAGAGGGTCCTTAAAGGTGAAGAAAAACCATGACTGCATCTAATTTAACAGAAGCTCTGGGATAATCATAGACCTTACCCTTATTCTTAAGATTGCAGTTTTAATAGCCTCTGAGTACCCAGGATCACAGGCTCACCCTGTTTGCTGGTAATGCACCTTCTCCATCCCTAGAATAGCCTCCAGATTAAAGGGAGCTGATAACAAGCATGATAGATTAGATGTTATTTCCTTGCTAGTTGGCCCTGTATGGCACTGGGACAACTTTCTCTCTGGTGAAACCAATTCTTAATTTCCAGCAGAAAACAACTCTCTCTCTCTCTTCACTACAGGACCTGTACTCTACATGCTTTTGAATGTTAAACACAGGAAACAAAGTAAAAGCAAACACAGCTTGAAGTGGAGCCCCCCTTGCAGAGTCAAGAAAGTGACCAGGTGGCTGCTTTGCCCCACCACTGGCTCATGCCAGGGTGATTTAGGAGTGCACTGTCTCAAGCTATAGCTTAGCCAATGGGCAAGGGTCCAGTGGCTGGGTATCTGCCACAGTGATGATGACTTCCACTGCCCCTGGTATAATTTAATATTCAACAAGGGCTAGCTCTGGTAACATACTGTCTATTCTCTCACTTGTGTAGTCCCCCTGGCAAAGGGTATGTGGGTATTTAAAGTCCAGGAAGAGAACTCTATGGAACTGTGGTCCTTGCTGAGCAAAACTGTTTCACATCCCATGTCTTGCAGGATATAGAGTTTTTCACTGTTTTTAAGCTCTGTGATGGGATGTTACTGTTCTACCTGCCTTGCCTGTGACTGGCATAGTGCTTTGAAGGCTCTGTTTTAGACGTGTGGTTTTGCTCTCAGTATCATGCTCTTTCACTGCACCTCTCCATTAAAATCTATATATTCCTTATTTGACCTGGTTTTGTATATATGAATGGTTTCTTAAAATTTGGTACTTAAACACCTCTTCTGCATGTTGAGGATCCAATCACCTTCCTCCCCAGTTATGTTATTGCAGATGTCTTCACCTGAGCTACACTAAACTGGACGCAGCAAAAATCCCAATGGCACTCCTTGAAACGTCTTTCTACTTGGAAAGTTTTGCAGGAGAAAACCTCTATTTCTTTTTATAATCAATAAATTACTTCCCAATTGAGAATGAAAACATCATGCTTTAGAGTAAATTGTAGTAATCCTCTCATATAAATCAGCTTTTTGTATGATGCTATCTCAAAAACTTCCTTGTTGTCTAGGTAAATAACATTCAGCTTACTCCTGTTGATTCTGGGTGTTACTCCTGTGACAATTTCTCCCAGCTCTGTTGACCGTAGTGTTTCTTGACAAAGATGAACCATCTACCTCTGGTAGGATGAGGCCCCATCAAATATTGCATTGCTCTTGCTCTGTGTGGCTGATGTCTTCTGTTATGGAAATCAAACTTACACTGTGAAGGTTCTTTTTAATCGTTAGTTCTGCATCTGAGTTTCTGCTGTTCACCTTGCTTTCCTTTGTTCTCTCTGAAACCCAAACATCTATTTTAGAACAACTCGGTTGTCAGGATGACATTCCCAGCTCTGTTTTCTTCATCACAAGCTAAGCCCTTATGTGTCATGTATTCAAGGTGTAGGGTGAGTAACACTGGCCTCAGCAAATGTCAAGAATTTTTGAAAGGAATTAGGTAAGTACTACAAGTTCAGGGTGACAAGACAGTCTATGCCATAGCATAAATAACTGTTTTGTTTTGACTCTTTATGAATGGGTGAAGTTCAGGTAACAAGGAAAAGAAGTAGTTCATAGATTCCTAACAATTAACTTTATATGAAGGCTCTTAGTTTCTTTTTGTCAGTGGTCAGAAAAATCAGAAATACTAGTATATTTCCAGCTTCATCTGTTTTTCAGATCTGTCTACATGGTTATATCTGAATCACAGGTTACTTCCAACCTTTCCACCATATTGTTTTATGAAAAAGTGTAAAAAAGGTCATTTTCTCATTTAGAAGATTTTAAGTTAAGTGAAACATTTTTTAAGGCTTAATCACAGTTCAAAAACCAGCCCATTTGGGTCATTCTTGAAGTATTATCCTGCTACCTTTGTTCACATTGACAAAACAGCCTTTTAGAAGTCCTGCTTATTTTCAGCAGCACTACACACAAGATAAAGCATGGTTAATTTTGGAGAGAGAGAATTTAATACTGTTTGCTCTGATCTTCCTCTGGGAAGTAGTCTCTAGAGCAACATATTTATGTCTGTATATAATCTGAAATACATGGTATGTATGTGTACTCAAGCGTATGTATACATGTGCCTAAAAAAGCACATAAATCTAAAAAGCAGGTCTAAATCTATAAATCTATAAACTAAAAAAATAAAAAATAAAAAAAATAAAAAGCATTGTTCAAAACACAGATTTCACAGCTTTTAAACCCAGCTCTAGAACTGAAAGAATTAAATATAGATGGTAAGGCAGTGACACAGACTTCTTGGGCTGCAAAGTCTTTTGAGCAATGGCCTCACACAAATGTATGTTAGCGCAGTGCCTTGCACTACAGGGTTTCATTTTTGGCTGACTCTTAGGCACAGTGGTAATGAAAATGATTAACAGTGACAACACACTTTAGCAAGGCTCATGGGGTCGTTCCTTTCCATGTGCGAATGTCTGGCCACACAGACCAGTTCCTTCTTACCAGGAACTGCAAAACATCCTTGCGGCCAGCACAGTAATTGCTTACAGAGGAAATTAATGTTGGGAGAGCATTTAATGTCTTTTAAGCTGCCTTTTAATGCTATTTAGCAGGTGGAAACAAGGAAGAGATTTAGCAACATGTGAGCAGCTCATTCTCAGCGGACCACAAAAAGGCTGGAGCAGCTGAGATGGGCTATCAGGGACACACACAGATGTTGGCCGATAGCATCCGTTTGACCGATTATATCGAGTAATAGTGGAGTCCAGATGTGATCGAGCTACATCTGAGTTCTCAGGGAAGGAAACACGCCTGTCCATGATACAGATATTATACGGTTGTTTGGCATAGTCTAGGAGTTTATTTTACATCCAGCGTTTAACCTCCTTTCCCCCAAGGTACAAATGTCAATATTGGATTTTCTCTGGTTGAATGAATGCGTTGCAGTGGAGATTAACCACTGGCAGCAGTAAAGGACTTCCACTTGCCAAAACTCAATTTCTCACAAATGGATCAAAACAGTCTGAGGTACAGAAAAGAAGCAAGGCAGGAAATCTTGCCAAATTTTGTCATGATGGTTCATTACACCTATCTTAAGACCTTGGCATAGGTACTTTGTCCAGGAACTTTCAGCTGGGGAAAATGTGACAGGGAAACAGCTAATGAGACAGACAAACCCAGTGCTTATTACAGCAGAGGTCTGAATCCCACCTACTGTTCTTGTGGTGATGTTACTGTCACTGCACCTTTTATCTCTGTGTTTTGTTCATCGAAGAGTGGCTTTGGGAGGACCTGCTCTTTGCTGACTGTGGTTCTCTGGGGTATCCGAGCTCCAGAAAAAATACAGCTCCTGCTCCCACCCTGTAAACCTGAGCAGCATCTGTTATTCCTGTGTAAGGAACTTCCCAGTTTGTTTACATCATAACATAGGTTGTTTAAGTTAGCTCAGCTCACCTCTGTTTTAGATCTTGCTGGAAATCTGACCTGCCCTTGTTATTTATTATTCTTCCAATTTTTGTGCTCTCTGCAAATCTTAACAGCAATAACTTTATATGTTCTGGTTCACTGAATCTTTTTTTTTTTTTTTTTTTTTTTTTTTTTTTTTCCCTTGGTATCATTTCAGAGGCCTTTATCAGTTTTCCACTTCTGTGATTTTTAAGTTTTACATGTTTATTGCCTTGTTAATTATCTGAAAAGGGGAGGGGAGGGGAATGGCATGGAAGGGAGGAGAGAGAGAGGAGAAAAAATAGGATACAAATGCATGTTATTAATATATAATGGATACAGTAATGTAGTCCCAATTGTTCACCACCAAATGTTAGCATTCACAACAGTGACTTGCAAGGCAATGTGTTACTGAAGTGTGGTGAGTGAAAGATTCAAAGCACAGATCTGCTTTCTGTTTCCTTTGACTTTACTTGACTCTGCTCACTCAGAAATAATTGCAAACACAGACATTCAGTGAATGGAAAAGGATGTACCAAAGAGATGTGCATCTAATTTTTCGGGGCTGTTGGGTTACAAAAGTAAGGTCAGAAGTAGTGTTACTCGATGTTAAAAAGTACCAAAAATGATTAAATATTTTAAAACTAGCAGTTTTATATAACTTGAACTGAAGAGTTTTTAAGGGATTGGCTGAGCCTCTCATGTCTAAACAACAGGGAGGCTCCAGTAAAGTGGGAGCAGTTCAGTATTAAAAGAGACTCCTTACCCCATCTGAGTATCTAAAATTACCTTTAGCGTGAAGAAGATTCTGGGCTGATAATAACAGGATTGTTACTAACTTCAATACAGATTAACATGACTATCAGTGAAACATGTAATGGCCAATTATTTGTTTTTGAAGAAACTAGGTATCTTTTAGAGGTGGGATTTCAAGAGTGATGAACAAAAGTACCTTAGCACCATAGAAGGCATCTATAAAGTGTTTGACTTAATGCTTGATCCATTTTGATCGACTTGGAGGACTGCCACTCTGCAGAGGCCTGTGGCTATCCAGCTGGGTGTGCAGCAGAGCAGGAGCCATGCACCTTGCACAGCTTCTTGCTGGAACTACATCATGATTTGGAGGGTCTCGTCCTGTCTCACCTGAAAAATGAGCACTGACCTATAATCAGCATGGTACAAGTAAGATGGATTCAGACTTCCTGTTCTAAGTAACTTAAAAACAACCATAATATTACTGTGTTAGATAGCAGTTAGTATGAATTATTGGTATGAATAGTACATTGTAATGATATTTTTATTACAATAATAAAAACTGTAGTAAAAGAATAATAACAGAAGAAAGTAAAATGGCCTGACGGATACAAGAGTTTCATTGAGAATCAACATCGAATTGATGCTAAAAGGTCACAGTGAGGACATGCCTGCCCTTGAAGGGACAGAAAGTATTAAAAAATGCAGTCTGACCTTGGTGGGCTGGGGCTGGGTCGAAAGCTGCCTGCAGTCTTGTGTTGGGTACTGAGGAGTGCAAGGTAAATGTTGGAGCACTACCACTTCCAGTTAGGTTGGTTGTTTTCTTTCTGTTGTGTTTACAGATCACTTTCCCTATCTGTGTCAGGCTGACAGCAAGCAAACAACTGTGGCACTGATATGTTGTTTGAGTAGTATCTGTTCCTCAGGATCTGTGATTTACAAAGTTTTAACAAAGTCCTGAGAATAGTATAAGCAGGAAATACCACCCTGAAAGGTAGGAGTAGCGTATTTATTAGTGAATGCAAATGAACATGTAAATTAAAAGGAGAAGGAGAGAAAGCCAATAACCAAGAACTCTGAACTGCCCCTGGAGAGAGCGTGGGAAGACAGGTAGCCATCACAAATGAGACAAGGGGGAACCTGGTGTCACTCAACACAAGCTGTATGGCTCTAGACAGTGGTGATGTGCTCTCCAGTGGGCTCCCAAAACAGGGTGGGGGAGCCACTCCTTGCAGACATTAGGCAGCACCTCTTCAGCAATGCCTCTATTTTTAGGGTTGAGCTATGACTTGGAGGATACCTTGGGCTTGCTGGCACAGGCCAGGCTTACGGGAGCATTCAGGAGGGTTTGGCTTCGCTCAGCAGTGGCTGCCAGCAAGGCAGGTGTGATGGTCAAAAAGCTGATGGACAAGAAGTTCTGGTCTGGCAGTGTGGTGAGCCAGCCCTGGAGAAGGGTTCGGTCCCCCTCCTACATGCAAACAAGTGCCAAGCACCATTCCCCTGAGAAGAGCTTCCTGCTGGGGCACGTGGGGAGGTTTCCTCTGGTTACTGAGCCTGGTTTGCAGGAGAGACCCTCCCTCTCTTCAGGACATTGCCCGAGCTCTTCCACCAGCACTGAGCTTGCATGCAAAAAATGTATACTGATAACTTAAAAAGACAACATCAATGATTGGAGTCACAGCAATAAAAGTGAAGTGCATGGCTGCTGCCAGGCTTCTTTCTCACTCCTTGGTGTTCTGGCTCCAGCATTCAAGCAATAGATTTAAATATAAAACAGATCATTAACGGCTGGCTCAACATCTGCTAATATTATTTTCCTTGCATTGTCTGCGTGTCTTTGTTTATCTCAGTGTGCTACTTTGTTTTTCCCCTTTTATAATAAGGATCATTCCTTTATTTTAAAGCACCACATCAATTTTCAATTGCTTGGGCTCTTGGAGCCTCCCACGCTTTGCCCACATGCTTGCACCACACGAAGAGGTGGAGAAACAAAGCAAATGTGAAGCGTGGGATGATTGTTGCTTCAAAAAACAGTAATTAAGAATCTGTTAGAAAAATAACAACTGAGTTTAATAAGAGCTTAACTTAGCTGCGTGAGCTGGACAGAGAGAAACTCCTGAGCTGTTTCATAGAAACCAAACAGCTCGACTCTTCAGGAGACTTTCAAGTGACATTGAAGTGGATTCATAAAACTCCAGTAAGAGGCATTGTTCTTATTTCTATTGCAGAGATGATTTGCTTTTTTTTTTTTTTTTCTTTTTTTCTTTTTTAAGGAAAACAAAAAAAGAAGAAGAAGAAATTATAATAATCAGCTCTGTAATGAAAATTCAAATGCAAAAAGTGAAAATTTCAGTATAAGATCCTCCCTTACACTAAGGTAGCTGATTTATATCAACAAAATCCTGGGCAATTCTCACATAAGCCCCAAAGCCTGTTGTTATTATACATATCCCTCTATCTCCATACCATTGTGCAGATGATACAATATGCAAAATCACCAGCTGTTCAGATATTCATGGAGCACTTAAGCTAAGTGAATTGAGGATGGAGTGTACATTTTTACCTTGAAATTCATCTATATTTCTTTTGTCCCGCCTCTCCCAACTTCATACTTCTTAAAGTTCATCACATTTATCCTGATGAAAAACAACTAAAGCAAGAAATTAGATTTGTAAATACCTACTGAACATAACTTTCTGTGAAGCAGATGGACTTATAATATGGTATCGTATGACTACAACTGTCTTCTGCTTAAGGCTGCTCAAGAGGATCTCACTCTTTACTTTCCAGAGAAAAGCAAAGGGTCCCTTTTAAGTAGTCTTTCCTTTTCTCTTCTCACAAGCAGAAGCAAAAATCCCATTTCCCCTTGCTAGACCTCAAGAGGTCTTTAACCACACAAGAGAGCTTCTGGTTGTCCGTTGTCCACAGGAGTCCTCACCCCTAAATGAGCAGACAGGTCTTGCGGTGCTAACATGCTTTTCCCCCCATCTCAGAGATAAATGCCAGAAAACAACTGTAAAACACGTCTAAATTCCCTTGCTATATCCTCTTTTTCTTCAAAGGTCTCCCTCTCCCATGTCTGTTTTCATCTCTGGTGCTTGCGGGAATTTCACTGAGACTGGTAGCAATTACTGCACATCTGCCCTAGGAGAATGATCCCACCAGTACAATTTAGACATGGGCTGCTTAGTGTCACCCAGAGAGATCTGAACAGTGCTTCTGTATGGTAACATCTCAGTTGCCACTGCTTTTAGGGGCCTTATGTTTGCAATATAGGTGAGAGGTGACCACAGTAGGTTCATGGTGACTAAGTAAAAAACAAAACTGCTCTGCCCTGGAAGAGCAATTTCTTCTCTGTCAACTCTGTCATGCTGAGGTTTTGCTTGGGAATATCACATTTGCAGAAGGTTTGATCAATAAATGTTGCCCCATGTTTTATGACAGATGGTCGCCAGTTTATATCAGAGAGAAATCTAAGATATATCACCCAGTATCTCAGGACACAGACCCGAGGAGAAAGGGACCACTTGCAAAACCCACCTCTGGAGTGACAAAATCTGGAACCATCTCTGGTGCTCACCCACACTTTGGCTTAAGGATGTATTGCAAGATTCTCCTTGGTGGTAATTTAAATATTACTTCATTAGGGTGAAATGCTAACACAGATTTAATGATAGTAGTTGCAGTAGTTCAGCAATGATAACTCAGTAGTCTGAAAATTTCTTTTGGGTATCTCACATGAAACACTGTAAAAGCTGAGGCACGTCATTCTCAGTATGAAGCAATAATTTGAAATACTGCAGATCCAGATGCTGACTTCCCACTGAATTTGCTGTAAATCACATGCATTTGTACTGTCTAAGTCTGGGCAAACAGATCTCACCCGAGGAAATGAGTTATGCTCAAATCTGCATAAACAAACCCACACACCACGCATATTTCACTACATAGATGTCCACTCCTAAATGCAGGTGAGGAGATCAGATTGCCAGTTTCCTCACACAAAGACTAGCAAAAGACACCTTGCATCACTGCAGAAAGGCAGGACGTCTCCACTGTGGTCCTTCAGCTGTCACCCATCTGTTTGGTATTTCATCATTTGCATTCACACAGAAAATTATTTTGTGTCAGGAACACTGGTTTTCTGCAAGCAACTTACAAAGCACCTAGCATGCATTCGAACAATGAATAGAAATGTAGGATGAGATTCATTCCTCCATGAAGGGGGTTTTGGAGAAGGGTCTTTGGAGATCAGGTGGATCTCAATCTGTCGGGGCCCATTACTCATATGAGCAGACTCCATGAAATAACATCAGAAGCTGGGGTCTACCACACTCTCCCCTCTGCTCCAGGGCTGGCAGATCCTTCAACACATGACAAAAACCAAGAACAAGACACCATTTTGCTTCTGCACATCTTCAGTGCTTCTCTCATGTTTTTAATCAACTTTTGACTTCTGTCCAAATGCAGCTAACTGGGAGGAAAAGGAAACCTTGAACTGCCTCACAAACACATGAATATAGGTGATTAATAAATGCAGTCTTTGTGATATTAAATGGCAACTGAGCTTACATAATTCACAAATTTTCAATCTTTTTTTAAAAAACTAATGGGATTGCATTTTGAGATAAATATTATTATTGTTGTTGTTGTTACTATTATTATTATTATTATTATTGTAAGAAGGCTAATAATAGTTTAGGTACATCATCCACACCAAATTCATTCTGGCTCAGCACAGTCCAACTTCTCATGTCCCAGCTGTTGATAATTTTTCAGCAACCAACCTGGAATACTACCTGAACTTCAAAAAAATAATCTGTTTCAAAAACACGTGAAAGGCTTCAGCATGCAAATAATTGAGAGCTCCCAGAAGAAGAAATTCAAAGGTCCTAGTTCTTTCCACTGCTTTGAACTGAGGTTGTATGCTCCAGACTGCTGGATCTGTGGGTCTTTCTGAATGAGCTCCCATGAAGCAGGTGACTGTCTGTCAGGCTTTTCTGGCTTTTCATAAATGTATCATTTGTCATTGTAGCAAAGAATTTTAGAAAAAAAAAAAAATTGTTGTATGAAAATAAACTTAATTACTTTTGTCACCAGCCAGGTAGATGGAGAAGGTTAAGTCTTAAACACCACAGAGGTTTCCTGAAAACCTGAGTGTGTTATGTCTACAGGCCACTTTTGCAGGGAGGCACAGACTTGCTCTGATGTATCACTGTTCTCACATTTTTATTTTTATTTTTTTCTCATTTGGGTTGATTCTCTGGGGTTTGGCACATGCTGGTGTGACCACATGGTTCCTGACTGGCTTGGAGTGCAGTCAGATCGAGCTCCAGTCTGCCTGCAAAATGCTGTGTAGACATAGCCTTTGATGTGTTCCTGAGCCAGATGTAGAACTTCCTAGCATGAGGAATGTGGAATAACAAGTTTTATGACATCTGGCAGTGCAAATGTTACCCCAGATTGAATATTGGTTCCTATCCAAAATGATAATCTCTTTCTTTGTGGGCTGCACATATTTAGGGTCTATATCTCAAATGCCCAAGTGTTTTCCTCACAGCTTGCATTTGCCCATGAAAAATAGATGGTGCCTTGCATGTATGTGCATGAAAAAGTTTGATTTGCAGGTGGAAATGAACTATTCCTAACAAATGTAAAAAATGAGAAAAATGAAGAACCACAGAGAATCTGCTATTCTCATGTTAAAGGTCTTATAAGTAAAACAAAGGAAGAAGTGGCAGCATATGCGATAGGGCTGCTTATTGTCCCCGAGTTAAGGAATGTTTTCTTGACTGAACTATGTCTCTGCCAAATGAGTCATGAAGAGCTTTGTTGTGGCATAAGTTGAAGTCAAGGAAAATCTGTATTGTTACAGGCATTTTGATCTGCCATGGACTATTTCTGCAGAGTGACTGGACTTTGTGCTCTACAGTGAAGTACATATGTCAACACTTGCTAGCTGATGCAGGCTAGGGAAGCAGAAAGATAATAGCAGAGCTGTGAAAGCTTTGGGGAAAGAAGTTGAGTGGGGAGAATCTGTACGTGATGTCTACGGGACTTGTGGGCACTCAGCAGCTCCAAAAAAACAGACACTGATGGTGGTACTTCTATATTGAGTCAGCTGCTGAGCTGCAGGCAGTCTGTTCTCATTTGTCCTCCTCGAATGTGTGATGGGAGACATCTAAGCACATGCCTATTGTACTGTAAGGCTGGTCAGAAGGCAAAGCCGAGGCATGCAGAATTTGCTAGTATCTCCAGTGTAACTTTTTGTTCTCAGACATTTGTGCATGAGCCCACCAGCTTTCAGCAGGAAGCTAGTCAGGATGCTGGGGTGCTGACATGAAAGGGGTGATGCCAAAAATCAAATCAGTCAGGAAATGCTACTCTTGCTGTCTTGGATTTTCCTGGAAAGCTGCAATCATCCAGATGTAGAAATGACAGTGTAGACACCACTGGGATAGGTACCCAGGAAAATCTGGGAATCAGTCAGATGTAGCATCTTGTCCTGAAAGTGCTGTGTCATGTGAGCACTGATAACTCTCATCCTGCTGATTAAGTGCACAGGCACAAAGGGTACCCCGCTGCCCCTCCCAAACTCAACAGCTGCTACTTGGAAGAGGCTTTTTTTCCCCCATAATTGGTATTAGATGATGATGGTGCCACGGGCTTTGAAATATTGGAAGCCAGCACTGATCACGCTTACAGATAGCTGAACAATGCAGTGCAATGTAAACTAGGCAAACAAATCCATCTGGGTTGCCAGAGAAGGCAGAGAAAAGCTCTAATCTTCTAGAAGCAGCTGTTGGCCAAGCTGACATTGAAAGGCATTATTTTTAAAATGAAAGCTTCTGTGTGGGTGATGAAAGCTGCTGGATTTCTTGCTTTGGACTGGAAGCACTTGTCAGTAGCCCAGACAGAGATCAAAATCATTGAATGCTGCAGAGCAAGAGTGATAAGCAGGACCCTCCCCAGTGGGTAATGGATTCCTGTCCATGCTGGGACATGGCGAGGTTTGCCAGGAATAGCTGCTTTCTGACAGCAGCAGAGTGCCCACCCAGGTGAACAGCCACTGACAGCTCTTTACTTCAGAAGTGCTTGGTGAGCTTCAGCCATCCTTTTCTTGGCATGCCCTTTGGTGTTGAGAGGGGTGCAGGAGCCAGTGAACCCCAACAGGTCAGAGGTGATGGCTCAGTGGCACCAAGGGGACAGCCTGGAGCAGGGGGCAGCATCCCAGAGCTTCGGCAACACAGCCAACAGTCCCGTGCTTAGTGCTGGTGTAGATCTTGTCAAGATGCTTAGGTGAGCAAAACATTCCTGGGGGAGCTACAGCCTGTGGCAGCAAACAAGTGGTGCTGCTGTGGGAGAAGCATGTTCTGCTCATGTAAACCAAGCTATGTCAGTCAAGGCAGCTTTATTCTAGGACAAGTGAGTCAAACCTAAGACTTTTGCCAGTATAATAAAGTTCCAGGAAAAAGCCCACACCCTTAAATTACAAGATCATGCTGGCAAGTGTTTTAGAGTCCTAACCTTAGTGTTTGAAAAGTTCAGGAAAGAGAGAGAGAGAATGATTTCATTTATGAGGATAACATTATAACACTATTAACATCAATAACCACGTGGTTTTCATCCAGGATGAGGTGATACATTCAAAAATGAAAGCATAAAAACAAGATTTCCCATGTGTACGATGCTCTCGGGAGGTCGGTGGTAGGTTACCAAACAGCAATAGCAGCAGGTAAAAGAGTTGTGATTTGTATTGGTTTTAACAGTCTGTGGTGCCTGAGGGAAGCTACAAGGATCCTTATTTTTCTTTCATGCACTGCGACTGCCAGAAAAATAAAAGCCACCCCTACCAGGATAAGTAGCGTTATTACCCATTCTTCAGACAGGGACTCTGAACCACAGAAGGGTTTGCTCATAGTCACGGCAGGGTCACCAGGTGTTAGCAGAGGCAGGGCCAGGAGCACAAGCAGACGTGATGCTGGAGGATGGTCTATCGTGAGCAGCTAGCAGTCCCTCGGGTACATTGCAACTGATGGAACAACAAACTTGGCATAAGGCTTCCAGGCTTGGAGGCTGGAAGAAGAAGAATAATATCCAGGGCTAGGGCTAGGTCTACTCTCTGAAAGCAAGCTGTCTGCTGGGCACCGGTGTTGGTGGGCTGCCTGGTAGAACAAACAAGAACAGAGGAGCAAGGAAAAGTTTCATTATCCTCATTGCCAGAAAGTTGAAAGAATCTGACAGCAGACTTGTTTAGTTGCAAAGCCATATAGACGATATTGCCTAAGTACATTTTGTTTTCCTGTTAAACTCCGTTTATAAGAGTGACAAAGAAACTAATAAAATCTACTGAGAACAACGGTGGTAATTTAGCACTCAGAGAACAAGAGAGAGAGGAGCTATACCTGAGGATTTTGTGTACTGCTGTAACTTCTTCAAGGCATGCCTGAAGTAGAGATACTTCTTCTGATGAGCTATAAGGGTGTTTTTTCTACCACCTTTTTCTTCTGGACAACATCTACTGCCTGTCTTCTGAGGCTTTCCATACAAAGCTGCTGCCAGCCAGCTTTAAGGAGAGAAGTTAAAAGGCTCAACAGGTAACGTAATGTTCTGTGAGATAAAACAAGCCACCCCAGACTCCGTCACAGGTTACTTTTAAATGAGGTCTTTCCTTGATTTGCACTGGGGTGTTGTGACTTCCATCACAACCTTGTCAATCAAATAAGATGTGTCAAGTTTCTTAGAACTGCATCTCCCAACAGACATGTGTGGGTCTAACGTGTCGGTCAATGCACTACACTTCCAGATGAACCTGAACGTAGTGCCAAAGCATTGACAAAACTTTCAACAGCTTTGTTCTTTCCTACTTGCTTTGGCCTCTTAAATTTTCCACTAATTTTTTGAAAAAGAGTGCATTTTTAATGAACATTTGTAAAACAAATCCAATATTCTAATAGGAACATGTTAGTGTAAATGGTGAAAAACAGAAAGAAAAAAAAATGAGGAAAGAAATGAAAACCAAAAAACCAATCTAGTGTTGTGGAATGGCTGTGTCAAGAATTGAGATTTATATAGTTATATTTTGTTTTCCAGTGATCGCCCTTTATTCTAATAGTCCCTGCCCAGTGCTGCTGTGAGGTCAGGTTATACATGGTTAAACAGCTGCTGTACTCCGACCAGAGGTGGAAGCATTTCCATGAAGGTCTGAAAAGAACTGGTGTACAGCATTTGTACAGCTCTTTGGGGATCTTCCTGGATGAAAGGCACTATTATGCGGGTAAGATCATTATCATTATCATGAAAAACCTTCTCAAGGAAGCAATTCCACCTTCTGCTTCTGACACCTCATTTCTCTGTTGTCTCAGGAGCCTCTTTTGTATCTCCTAGGAGTGTCAGTTCACATCTTAATCTCTTTGTATGTAATCTCATTACAGATAATCCCATTTGCTGGAGATGTCAGTACTTCTCCACTATGTGAGGAAGGATTTCCACTCGGCTCATTTTGTAACTGATCCTGGCTACATTCACTGTACAAAATAGACTGGCTGTAGCTGGAATCTCCCTTATGTTAAGTTTGCTGTGGGCAGAGAAATTCAGGGGGACACAGAAAGAAAGAAAGAAAAGAAAAAAGGGAGGGAAGGAAGGGAGGAAGGAAGGAAGGAAGGAAGGAAGGGAGGGAGGGAGGGAGGGAGGGAGGGAAAAAAAATTTAAGGGAAGAGGATAGAGAGCCCTTTCTGCCAATAAAGCCTAGTGAATTTTTCCCCCCATCTCGTTGTTTACGAGACAGGATTTTTTCCTTCAACAAAAAAGAGCAGAAAGGTTTATAAAAGATAATTATTAATATGATATGTTTGGAAATGACTTTCAAAGCCATTCACTTTCAGTCATGTCTGCTTGGTAAAGGCAGATGCAGTGTGATCTTTCGTCACTTAGGTTTCTTGCCTTTTAGTAACTCTTGTCAATTAGGGAGGATATAGTCTACTCTCAATTCATTAAGTGCACCACAATTGTCAGTTAGTGACAGGCTCGGGGGAGGCCAGGACTAAGCAAACATGGAAGATAAATTATACTAGAAGAGCACAGTTTGAAGAATAATGGGACCTTCTTTATATAACACATTTACCCTTAAAATCTTGAGTAAGGTACTCTTGTTGATAAAAGTCCAAAACCTCATATTCTTAAAGAGAAGAGTGAAGGGAAAAAAAAAGCAGTCACTCTCCTTTGACGGTTTGAAAAAAGAAAAGATGTTTGTACCACTCACTGACTGGCTAATGAATAATCAGATTTCACAGCTTGAGTGCTGGGGTGGTAATTTGGTTGCACGCCATGCTCCAAATCCATGGAATAGTGCTTCATTAATGTGAAGACCTGTATAATCAAACAATTAGCAGTCTCTCTGCTGCTAAAGCAGCTTTTCATCAGCATATATACTTCGTTGTAAGATGAGTCTCAAATTACTGGATCTGACAGCAACTAGTCTTTTACTAAATCACAGCAGTAGTAAAGTAGGGTGGACAGACATTCATTTTTAATCCATTTCTACATCTGCAAGAGGTTCATTCTGTTCATGCCACATGACATATCTTACTGTTATGGACAAGGTGAGGGCATTATAGGTAAACTGAAATTTCATTTAAATAAGTAAATCACAGATTAGATTTTTTTTTTTTTTTTTTTAACAGAATGTGCAAGTGTTGTAAATTACCAGTGATATGTTGCTACTTCTCACTTCACTTATCTTTCAGAAAGTAGGAAAAGACTTCTATCCATATTCCACTGCCTGAATGTCACCCTCTTCCTTTCCAGGTACAGGATTTAATCGTACAGGCAGAAAGAAGTGCCACAGATTTCAACTCTTTTTCTACACATTGATATTTGATGCTGCTGAGGTCCAAGGACAGCTACAGTCTGCTCTCCATTTCATTTGAAAATGGCAGAGCTGGGGTAGAGGAGACCGAAAAAGATGAGTCCATACTGCACCAATCATCTTCATAAACAGGTATGAGTCTCCCACTTGCATCAAGCTCAGGAAGCCCTGGTGTGCAGTGTGTCTTATGGCACTCAGGACCACACCAGCTTGGACCTGGTTGGCACCTACCAGGGGACAAGAGCATTGATATGGGCTTGAGACAAATTCTCCTGTGCCTGCTTCCACCAGACTGGTGGGCAATGGTGGCATTCACTGAGTGGATGGGGTAATGCATAGAATCATAATAATCTGGGAAAGTATACAGAAGGATAAAATGTTTTGTCTGTTCTGTGGGAAAATATCCATTCGCATGCTTTAATTATAGACACTTTCCCTCATTTTAGCAAATAAGGCTTAGCATTATTTATCTATTTACAGGCTACAAGGCTTTTTTTTTCCCTTGCATTATTACCTTCATTGCTCTGGAAATCAGAGAAACATCAGTGGTATTTTTCCTTCCGTGGATCAGCAGATGATCATTGTTAAGTGTACTGGAAACATCTAGTGGGAGCTAAAGAGCTCGGTAACTCAAAGTGCCTGTTAGTCTGCCCTGTCTGAATATGTGTTTTCTAAATATCAGAGGTATAAGTGATGGGGAGTTGAGTTCAACCAAGAGAAGGTTTTCTCCTAGAGCAATCCTAAAAACTGATAATTTCAGACAAGGTGAAAGAAGAGGTCTCCTGGATTCAATAGTACTATCAGTCTAATAATATCAGCTTGAGAAGAATGTGTTGCAGAAGTCATCTTGTTTGCTATATCTGAAACAGAGAGATGAAAACTACCCAGTTTTCATCAAGAGCTATGACATACTAGGATATCATCACCTTTAATACAGATGGTGTCCACCAGCATTTTCACTGAGGCTGTTCTCTCCTTTGGGTACTGAAAGACTCTGCAGTCACTCAGTGATCCTGCAATCCTTCACTGAAGGTCTGTAGTGCTTTAGTGGGTATTATTTGTTGACTGGGGACTTACCCTTACTGCCAAGTGTCCAGGCAAACAAAGGTCAGGATCCAGCAAATGGTCCAGTTCCTACTCTTTGCCTGTATGTCCTGTCACAGAGTCAGCCCTTGGGTCAAAACAGGCACAGTTTCTACAGAAATGAAAACTTAAACCAAAGAGGCAGTTATTTATTTTTTGTTTGTTTGCTTGCTTTTAATAGTCCAATGTATCTTAACAGCTCTCTCCTTTTCAGTGCCCACCAAATATCTCTCCAACACAGGCTGTGCCTCTGCCATTGTATGCACCCAAACATACGGAATCTGTAAAGAACTGCACAAGTAAAGATACATTTCATGTCACTGGGTTGGCTGGTGTGAGAGACCTAAAGCCTAGATTTCAAAATAAAATAAAATAAGCCTTCTCCATCTGTATGGCACTGCAGAGCCCACCTAGTCACCTCCCTTTCAGAGCTGCCATCCTCTCTATGCCTACAGCTCTCCGATGCTTTTTTTAATCCTACTCTTAAACCATTTACTTGATCTCAAGGTTCCCCCTAACTCTCTGCAAACCCTCAGGGGAAAAAAAGAATATATTAAAAAAAAAAAATCCAAACCCACAGAAAGAAATAGGTAGGAATTCACTAAGAGTAGGGAGGCAGTGACTCTACCTTCTTCTAGCTTTTGGAAATAGCAGGTGGCCCACTGTAACAGGAGACATAACCCCTGCTAGCATATCCCAGGACTGCAGGACGAAAGCAAAACCAGTACGATGCACACACTGTCATCGTTTCTATTTCAGGCTTTGCCTTTCCTTCAGATATCAACATACACTGAAAGTGTGAGACCCTGTGTATATTCAGGTAATACATCTATGAATTTATAGTGTAATATTACACACACAGAGCTACCATTTTTAACTACACATTTCTACCATAATGGGTATTTTTCAGCTATGAATTCTTTAGCTGTAAAACTCCTTTACTTGCATGATAACCCTGCCTCTGTCATATCTCAGGACCCAGTCCCTCAGACTCTGTTGTGTGCATTCAAGTACAACTGACTGTGCTGGTGGGACTGTTGGAATAAGAAAAACAAAATTCAATAGCAGTATAGAGGCAAATAGGATTAAATAAAAAATGTAGGTGTTGCAGAAATAGGGCCAAAAGAGATGGAAATATTAGTACAGTGATACAAAAGATATGGCTACATGAAACTTGGATTGTAAATACGTAAATGTATATAAGTAAAGAAAAATCAGTCACAGTCTATTCTAGACTAATCACAATAAACACAACAGCTCTAAATAAATGTTGTCCGATACTCATATTAAATGAATTTCATTTGTTTTTGATTTATAAACAATGTTGTTAGTTTCAGGACTAATTATTTAAACTCTGCCAATTCAAACTAAAAAAAAAAAAATAATAATCATATAAAGATATTTATTTTACCCTATTTTTTGAAAACAGTTTAGTTTTCCTTCTTTTTTTTTTTTTTTCTATAGCATAAAACTTGTGTTTTAACAAATCACTGCCATGAGCTAACCCAGATCTGAATCCAGAAAATGCTCTCAACATTATCCTTCTCTGTTCACATATATTTGAAGTAAATTACATCAAATTGTATTTGAAATACCAAACTGGCATTAATGGAAGCTTTTTTTGCTCCAGGCACCATTTTAAAATAGATGAGCATAAAAATGCAGTCTGCATCATTAAGTTTATATGAAACTAGTGAGAATAAAAATCACCATGTAAGTTCTAATAAGATGTGTTTTTCATTCCAGTTTAATAACCCAAGACTATATTCATCTTCCAGTATAATAAATACACTGAAAGGAATTCATTCTTTTGTGGTTTTTAACATGTTGAGGGTTTCAGAAGATGGAGTTTTCTGGGAAGCTGGGTGAAGAAAATTCTTTAATATGGCAGTGCAGAGTATTATTATCATAAATAATTAATGTGCACAGCAGAAGAAAGCCTAGCTTCATTAATAATTCTTATTTTTAGTTGGCATAAGCTAGAGGTGCTGTATCTTCTTTCATCCGATCTATGTCAATTTCCCTGATTTTAATTTACTAGATGTTAAAATTTTAAAGGTATGCTACATTTTGCAATGGATTTTTGTTTGTGACTTTGCATTAATATCCTACTGCTAATTCTTACTCATTTAGATATTTTTAGTAACAATTGAAAAAGGAAGAAAAAAAATACTAGTAACCAGGCAAGGTAGAGCGGGCACCAGTGTCAGCTCCTTTCATCTTTCATTTCCCTTTGGGACCAGTTAAGATGCTTCTTTGATTAGGACCTCAGGAAATATTAAAAAGCTCTTCTGTGAATTTAAACTCATCAAACTTGTCTGTGTTTATTTTTTTGAATGCAGAGATAATTCACCTCCCACATTTCAAGAACACAGGTTCCCTCCAACCCCACCACACTCCTCTGATCAGCTAAGTCACTTGTCAACATCGCTGAATATCTCCTAACAAATGTTAGTGCTTCATTAATGCAGCATCTGAGCAGGAGCAGCTCCTAAATGCTCCTTATTAGCACAAATGAGGAAATGAAGATGACACTATAGATGGCACCCAGGCTGCATGCTGCAAGACAAGTGCAGGTAGTGCAGGATTAAGACAAAGGAGAGTGATGTGACACCTGAAGAGAAAACACAGAGCAGAGGAAACCATTTTGTCTTGTTGCAAAATGCACGAGGGAGAGAGACTGGGACTCTGATTTAAACTTTGGAAACATCAAAACCAGAGAGAGGCAATGTTAAGCTGTTATGCTTTTTAAACACATTTGCAAATATTCTTGTTAATCAAATGTTAAATCTGCTTGAGAAGTTGTTTTTCCCCTCTCTTAAGCATTTTAAAGAGAAATGTGTGGGGTTTTTGTTTGATTGTTTGTTTTGTTTGTTTTCTGAACTGTATTGTGTTTGTCAGGAAAAAGTAACTTTTCTCCTGTTTTTGTACTCTTTAATCCATTTTAACAGTTTACTTATTTTATTTTTCTTGAGACCAAAAGAAGAAAAAAAATAAATGGGGAGGTGAGGAAAAACTAAGAAAATAGACACTGCAGAAAACATGGGAAAAAGGAGCGCCCTGTGAAAGTAATAACCTTGAGCTGGGGGAGAAGGAAGCTGACAAAATGCAAAATGCATCAACTTGCTCTTGGGGAATAGGTCATTTTAACCTTGTTTATTTTTGGATGAAAGTTTTCAGCTAGTAGCAATACTTCTAGCATCTAAAGTAGCCCAGGTCATCATTTCAGCTCTGTGTAATGGCATCTTCCATCAGGCACTTATATTCTTTAGAAAATCAATGTCTCTTTAAGAGTTCCACAGCTTTTTCCTATGTTGATTCATCTTATTTATCTTCGAGTTGTGCTGTTGCTCACCCACTTGTGTCCCATTGTGTCTTAGAGAGCCAGTCTGGGTGAACCTGAGGAGTTACGTTCCCATCAGGGAAGTGCTGATGCCACTGTGCGTCACATACATACACGTGTACACATACATACACGTGTACACACACAGCCATCAAAAATTCATGATGTTACCTAACCTGTATACATTAATTTTGAAGATGGTGGAAAGATTAATTTAGGCATGGCCACAAAACCTCTTCCCTCTATTGCTTGGGCATGACCTCTTAGGTGGCCTTCAGGAGAGCTATGCCAAGGTCTGCAGCAGCTGGCCACCATGAGCTGGGGTCTGGGCACTCCTGGTGTGGCAGGAGGTGACATAGAGTCACCAAAAAGCCCCTGGGAAGTCCCAGTTAGAAGAGGTCATTCATGTCTATTATGAATAAGATCAAAGACCTAATACCCATAAGGGTGCTGTTTTTGCTAGACTTCAAGTCTATCTTTAAGTCACTTAGTTAAAAATTATTTATTTTTATTTTTATTTTTAAATTTATTATTATTTAAATTTATTTTTATTATTATTATTTATTATTTCTTTATTTTTCCCCAATTCTCTCTCCTTGCAGGCAAATAATCTGGTTACACCATTTCATAATGGCATTGTGCATGTGGCATCTTTCTTAGATTTCAGGGTACTTTAGAAAGCTGATGGGCTGTGATTTTGCTGCAACTTTGTTTTTGTGTGAAGGACTGTTAAGAGGTGATATTCCTAGATTTTCTTTGTGCATTTGCTATGAAAAGGGAGGAAAGTGGCAAAACTGTGTTCCAAGAACTGTATACTTACAAATCAGCAAATGCAGACCAACTGTACAGTAGGTGAAAAACATGGGCTTGCATGCTAAAATCTGCACCAGAAGAGGTGTTTTCTAGATTTCCTTATTTCCTATTAATCTTCTTTGACAATGGTTTATACTGCAGGAAAATATTACCTTAATCTGGTAAACCAGTACAACCGTTTAAGTGTGCCTCTCTTTGCAGTATGTTGACAAACACTTGTTTAGGAGAAACAGTACTAGCAAGATGATAAATTTCTGAGTGCAAAATCAGAATCTCTGCAGAAAAATGGTGTAGCTCTTTGACATAAACAGAAGTATGGACAGTGAGGACCAGTCTATATATACATTTTCATCTCCTCTGAAATGTGATTTATTAGTAGATGAGTAGGTGAAGGAATTAGGGATCTTTTCATGCTTTTTTCTGTACCCACATCATGAAAAAAGACCTAATTTCAGAGGTGTGTTGTCACTTTGCTTTATTTTACAAATTAATTATATAGCATCAGCTGTTGGAACAATACTTCTGAAATACTCCTGTAAATGTTGAAACCGTATCTGTAGAGACTCGTTTGATTCTTTGTAATGTCCTAATTTGAAGAGTGATTTAAGAACTGATTGGCAGTTGGCAAAAAATGAATGATAATGAACTCATTTTGATAGAGATGGACCAGATACGATGCCGGCTGTCGAAACTTTTCAAAGCTGGTTTCTCTCCAGCAAATGTGATCCTGCA
Organism: Nettapus auritus; assembly: GCA_011076525.1. Lineage (NCBI taxonomy): Eukaryota > Metazoa > Chordata > Aves > Anseriformes > Anatidae > Nettapus > Nettapus auritus. The sequence continues at coordinate 50,808,753 of CM021766.1, forward strand.
GGCTCTGTCCATCTGCCTGCAAGAAATGAGACATTCACATTCTGTGGGAAATATTTTTGAGAAAACAGCACTGAGAATTATTGATTTTGCCTTCGCTCATCACCCTCAGTGAGGAAACTGGACATTGTTAAACACAGCTGCACAGCAACAATTCTTTTTCTTCTTTTCTTTTCTTTT
>CM021766.1:50809329-50918404 GCA_011076525.1 Nettapus auritus
GCCTTGCAAATGGCTTTCAGTGGCATTGAAACAAAGGCAATAAGGTGACTCTCTCAGTATTTACCAAATAATGTGTGGCTAACCCCCCTGCCTTATCCCAGCTCATAGACATGATGAGAGTCGCAAATACCTACTGTAGAAGCATTTAACTCTCTGGGAGGTTTTGCTCTGGTGTGTGTTACTGTGGTCATGCCACCCTCATTAGTAATACACGGTGTTACAGTTGCACGTGTACAAAACAAAGCAGAGGGGAAGTACCTCTTCATATAATGCAGAAATCAGGGCTACTGCAGGCATTAACTAAAAAACTTGTCTCATTTCTGTCCCTTTACATGATCAGAGTGATGTAAATAAGAATCTTATCAAAAAGCTTTTAAAAATAACTTTTAAAAAAGGCTATATTTTTACAATATTTGCACAGTAGAACAAAGCAGGGAATACCTAAATCTTCAGCTTCACATTTCAACATGCAGCCACCGAGATCACCTGAGATCTTCCCATTGCAGTGAAGGGCCAAGCATGTTTCTCATGTGTTTGTGAAGCAGGATGCCAGCAGAAGACTCAAACCTGCCTTTATGCAGAGTGATACCAGCCCTGCAAGAGGCAGCAGTATGTGTGTGGAGGGTTGTGGGCTGATTCTTTCAACTTGTGTTCAGTGGGCCAAATTCTCTCAATTAGGCCCATGTAAGAAGCAGAAAAAGAATGTTTCTGTGAGTGGACTAACAGTCTACACCTCAGCATGCCTGCCTTGCAGTCCTGCTCCAGCCTGTGTGGCCTTGGGGCATGTCCTGAATAGGAGATCCTTAATGGGATTCAGTTCACAACACTGAGGGCAGAGCTCTGCTCCCAGCTACTTCCCAAGACCATGATAATGAGACCCTACCTCCTCAATCTCTATATTTTGTTCCAAACACTTTATTGCCTGTGAAACTCTCTGAGTTGCACCACAGATAGAGATAAAGGAGCTTAAGTCAACCAGCAGTTTTTGAAGCAGAGGCTGTGAAGCTAAAACCACCCAATTACAACCAAAAAGCTAGGGTATGATATCATGATTTATTACTCATATTTATAGTAGCTCCTCAAGGACTCAGCAAAGAGTTGGGCCTTTTTGTGTTTTAGTCACATGTGGGTGTCCTAAAAGCTATCGGAAGACACATTGCTTGTCCCAAGTAATTAACCGGGCTGTTGCTAACACTTTCATTCCTGTGTTCCTGCTGCTCATGTGTGCACTGAAAAAGCACTCAGGCTTTATTTTGCAATGCCTTTGAGGGGCAATACCTGCTCAGGAGTTTTCCAGGGTGTCAGTTTAATGTGAGCAAAAACACAGCATGGTCCCACAAAATACATCCACACCTCATCACTGCAAAGTGCCAGCCCTCAGCACAGAAGGCACTGTGCTGTGCAGGGGCAACCGTGCTCCCGTCTTGGGGGCTGCCTCTTCAAAGGTATTTCCACCACCCCATCACCTCCAGCTTCTTCAGTGCCTGTTGTAGCACAGGATGTGCACTAGTCACTAACTGGGCTGCAGATCAGCAGCCTGCTAAGTATTTTCATTATTATAGTTTATACAAGAGGGAATATAGTATCAGTGTTTCCCAGGGAAAACCTTTTTCCTCACCCCTTTTCCAACCAAGTGTAAACTAGTGTTTTTTTTTACAATTGTCAGAGATATCCAGGGCCAGCACTGGAGACAGAGAGGGGAATCACTATAGTGTGGATTCATTAAAACCATCTCAGCCCATCTCTTTTTTATTTTTTGGTGTTAAAGGAATATGGAGTAAAGCAGGGCAGAACGAAGTGTTCTGGGAAACTGATAATCAAATGGCCTAAAGCTAATGTTTACTTTTTTGAATGTTTTAGAGCAGCATTACTTGGACATGTATTAAAACCAGGGAGCGAGAGGGAGGGAGGAAGAGAGCCTAATAATAGCCTTCCAGTTACAGAAATAGAGAAGCAGCATAGATATGATAATTGAATTTGGTTTGGATGGGTGATAATCCGCCTTTATACTACAGCTGTAGTTCTCAGATTTGAGCCTCACTGGTGGCAGGTGTTGGGCAGCCTCCGCAGCCACAGGAAGGCTCCAGCACCTCACGCTGCTCACCGCCTCTGTCTCTTGCCCCTGCTTGTGCAGGCTGGAGGCTTTAGGGTTGGCTTTTTTTTTTTTTTTTTTTTTTTGTTTTCTTTCCCCACTCCTTTATTTTCAGGCGTTGTCCTGAAGGTAACCTGGAGCCTTCCTGGCCAGGAAAAGTCACCAGTGAAGGCAGAGGGGAGCTCTTCTCCTCCCCAGCAAGCTCTGCGTCGAGCCCCTCTCCATTCCTCCTCTGTCCTAAATTATTCAGCTCCACACTTGGGGAGCTGACACTGCTAGTAAACCAAGGAGTTATATATTTTTGGTTGCACTTGGAGATTAAGTAACACTTGAGTTACAGTGTCTAGATTCCCAAATATTTGTGTAATTTTAGATCATGAATTCTCATTCCTGACTATGTTTAGTATAAATATTTATTCACAAAGCTCTCTCTGTTAGATCCCAGGGCAGAAGCTGGGGGGTGGGGAGGTGTCTCTGTGCTGCTTCCATCACATGTATGATTTCTGTTTTTGTCTCATTTCCTGAGGCAAACACTGATCTACCTTTGCCCGCTCCCAGTCCCTCTGTCAAACAAGATGTCCCAGAAAATGGGGGGTGGGAAGCAATAAGTGGAATAACTGGGCTGCAGTGGGTGGGTAGCAGGGCCACTCACTTTCACAAGGTAACCCTAAAATTTGGTGCAAGAGACCTGGGGCTGGCTGCATGCTGGTGTCCTGCTAGCAAGAGGAATGGAAGAAGGATGAAAAGACTGCAGCAGAAGGAAATGAGCGTCCTTCCAAGGTGGTGGGAAAACTCCCTGTGACCCCTGCTGCCTTCTGGCCTCCTAGCAAAATCCTCCAAGTGACTTTATCCATCTCATTTCTTCTCCTGGTTTATTTTAGAAAAGTACTTCTGAAGGAAAAGCATTAATTAATTTCCTCTTCCAAAAAGAATATGAGAAGACTCTAGTTTCTCCAGGCATTGAATTAAATCCTGACTGCACAGGAGTCTGCATTTTTAATGGAGCTGTTTTGCAGGTCACCAAAATTGTTCCCCATTCAGCCACTCTCATCATCTGGGTCATTACCACCGATAGCCACAGCTGATGCCTGGATCAGACTCCTGGAGCACTCAGCTGGCACTCAAATGCCACCTCTAATGATAACGAAGAACATGATGGCCAATATAGCACCTTTCCTCCAAATATCTCAGAAGAGCTTTATAGCTGTGGTTAAATTACCCTCGTAATGTCATTGTGAGGCAGACAGGTAATACGCAAGCTTTACAGGTGGATAAACAGAGGAAGGAAGCACTGCGTTGCTTAAGCCTTGTGGCCAGAGAACCTGGGTGATGAATGGGGACATGGGCTCTGCCTATGGGGCTCAGCAACCCGGCTCAACTGTAAGGTAGTACTATGGCTGGCACAGAAATTAATCAAGATTATCCCAGTTTCCAAGGACTTTTTAGATGAGACTCGCTTGCCACACAAGCATTTTTTTTAACTGAGCTGTTCATACTGCCTTCACAGGGAGCATTCTCATCATTGTTAGTGCCCCAGTGTTGGCCAAACCCTCTGTTTTTCTTTTAAGATTTTTTTTTTCCTTCTACACACATAAAAATTAAATATTGTCCAAACAGCATAGTTTGGACTTGGGAGGGAAAACCTTTGGAGACATAAATGTCAGAGCATAGTGTCTGTTCAACACTATTTGCTTGTAGTATTCATTAATAGCAAGCCAGTCAGGAAATGCCCGCTATATCCTAACAGCAGATATCTGTGACTATGCCATAGTCAAAGATGGAATGGAAAATACAAAGCACATCTACAGGCCCTTCTTCCAGTACTCAGAAAGTGTCAGACTCTTTCTTGTCCAAATTCCAACTTTGCTTTTCTAGGAGAAAAAAAAAAAAAACAAATGTGTTTTCTCCAAAACAGTGTCTAGCAATATAAACTGCAAACCATCCATTTCAGTCTCTTGCTTTGATGGATGTCTTTGGATTTTGAAAAGGACCATGGTAGATGCCTTATTAGAATAATATTCCAGAGTCTTGACAAGCAGCTTCAGATTTATATGGCAGCTTTCATTTTTATGCCAACAGCTATGTAATACCAAAGGACTGCAAAAGGCACCATACACTGTTTGGATTTGTATTTTTATTTCTAATAGAGAGGCTGTTCCAATCCAAGAATCCTTGTTTTGTCTTTCCTGTTGTTTTCTGACACCCTTGTCACTTTGCGTTCTTCCATCTGCAGTTGTTCCCCATAAGGCACACATTATCTTTTCCAAAAGAAGAGGAAAAATGACATAAGAATAGTCCCTGTGTGGGCCTATGATTTGGGTGCCCCTCCTTAGCCATTGCCTTGGCCTAGTCCCCTATGTTCTCTGAAGAAATACTTTAAGAACTGTTAACAACCAGCTTCTATTGTAGCAGAAAGCACATAAATACTTCAGGTAAGGTAAATTTTCTGGAGTTACTGCTACCCCTTCCATTTCTGTGTGTGTAGCCCAGTATGTCTCAAATTATGTATCATTCTCGACTGTTGGTGGGAAACACCACATAGCACTGTGGTTAGCATTTCCACTATTCCCTCAGAAGAATGAGGGAGCCTCCTAAATAAATTCCCTCAGAAGAATGAGGGAGCCTCCTAAATAAATACCACCTTGGATTTGGAGTTTCAGCTAACCTGTCCCTTTTCTCTTTGCCTTCCTTGCTCCTCTGGGCAAATCACAAACCTATTTCTATACACTGTGAGAGACCAGAAGTGTCTGTGGATCTACAGTTTTGGCAGACGGAAGATAAAAACCCTGAGCTGTGCCTGGAAGGAAGTGCCATTTCACCAGAAGTGAAGAGTAGCTCTGAGAGAGACCACACTGAAACCTCTCCTGCTTATGCAGAAGAAGCCAAAGACCAGAAGGTTCCTACTCCTGGTCCTGGAAGACCACCCAGACATCCTGTCCTAATGAGGAAGCTTTTCCATTGGTTTTAATGAGCTTTCAAACAGTCTCTTCTCAGTATCTGGGTCCAATCAGTCTCTGGCATGCTAAATGCCAGTCTCACGTAGCTGAAATGCCAGAATTACTGTTATCAGAGACTTAAATTAAAACTTTTATGCCATAGAAAATCCCAAGGTGTTGTTGGGTCCCTGCAAATGAACAAATAGTTACCAGAAGCTGCAAGAAAACATGACTTACAGACAGGGGAGAAAACACCAGGGGAATGAATGGGTCCCATTATCTACCTCTTGTCTCAGGACACCCCCATACTGACCTACAAGGAGACTTCTTCCCCTCTAGTTTATTGGAATAACCACCAAAAAAAGTATTCCTAAAACTCATTCTCAAAACCCTGCTTTTGTTTATTGCCTAGAAAGAGACCGTGTTATTGGTTTTTAATCTTTATTGGAATAATTATTTTTTGAAAGGGAATCCAACGTTCAAGTACAGAAACAAATTAAGGTCAGAGAGAAGCACCTAGCTTTGTGTAAGTGTTTAGTCTCTTCTTGTGAAGTGGCTGGTTCTGCATGAATTACCATTAATAATAAAATGTATGTAAGATAGCGACATTCAGTCTTAGTTCCCCATTAAGCTGTGTTCCCTAAAAAGGTTTCCAGGTTTATTTAAACATGCAAAAAAGAATTTAATATTAAACAGAAATAAGATGTAATAGAATTATGTCAAAACACCTGAGGGAATTTTGGGTACCTTTAAGGAATGAGCTCTGAAGTGATTCATAGCTAGGGCAAGTGATAATTTAGCTACTATATTGAGAAAAGGAAAAAAAAAAAAAAGGAAAAAAAAAAAAAGAAAAAAAGAAAAAAGAAAAATGAGTTAATTCTTCCACAGCTATGAAATCTACAGCTATGAAAAGTTGTAGTCCACAGACTCATCAAGAGTCTTGCCTCAGTAAAGGCATTATTTTACTTTCTGATGTTGAAAATTAGTGTAGTGATCTTGCTAGCACTTTTGCAAGTGCTTAATATAAGTGGGTGACTAGCTGCCTGGGGACTGGTGTGACTGCCCATGTGAGTGGAGCTAACATTTAACGGAAGTGTTCAGAGGCTTGAATTATATCCTACAGACTCTGGACGCAAAGGTGATATTCAGATGTAACCTAAATTAGAGATTTCATTGTGTCATCCTTCAATGTGTAAGACTGTAGAATTGCATCAGACCCTGTTAATGGGATAAAAAATTTAACCCATATAATTCTGGGGGTTTGGACACAAAACAGACCTTCTGGTTAGTACCAAAAAGACCAGTGTAGCCCACAGAAGCTTGACTGTTTTCTTTACTTTTTTTTTTTTTTTTTTTTTTTTTTTTTTTTTTTTTTATTGTAACACAGTTATGGACTTAATCTAGGATATTTCTATTAAACTTAATATTTTCAATGTCAGTTCAGCAATATCAGCACACTGCTAATGATCTCCATATCCATTAAGAACAGTTCAAATGTACCTCAGTGTAGCTTTCTTACTCTGTACTCCTGATGGTATTTTTTTTTTAATGTGATATGTAGCTTATTATTTTTATTATTCACAAATGTCACAGGCCTTTTCTCTCCCTTCCTTTTGGGATTGTTCTTCTCCTATTTTAGGTCTTTTCCTTTCTTCTAATGTTGCTTTGGGAAAGCTCTGGGGATATATAAAACAAAATAGACAGACGCCTTCACCTACCAGATTGTTGTGAATAATAATAATCACCTCTTATATATCCCTTTTCATTTTCAAAGCACTTTGCAGCAATTAACTAATTTGTCTTTACAACAATCTCTGGTAGATAGGTAGAGGCATTTGCATAGTGGCTATATATTTATTTATTTCATCCTGCATAAAATTGTAGTTTTCATTTTCTTTTCCTTTCTTTCTTTTTGTTCTTTTGCTGGATATTTTTCCCACCATTCTTTTTTTCTGAAAGGTTATATTTCCATGGATTTTTATGCCCACTAGTGCTCCTAATCACTGAAACTAATTAGATTCTTGTAGAAATTAAAGTGCATGCCAACAAAAAAAAATGAACAACAAACTCGTTCAAGAATACAAGCCTGTCTCTAAGGCGGTCAGGTGTGGCTGGGGAACTGATAGCCACCCTGTACCTGAGCCACCCTTAAGACAGCTACAAGAGAGATGATGGTGGTACAGCTGCTCCTGTGCAAACCACTTGTGTGTCCAGCTCATTGAACACATTGACCTGTGGAATATGGGAAGTTAGAAATGTAAAAGACATGCTTTTTTTGGGATTAAAAAAACTACAAAAATGTCAGAAAATCTAACATTCAAACTGCAAATCTATCATTGAATTGCACACCTCTTTGGATCAAGAGAAAATGTATCTGAGCAAGGGTCTTGGTCATTTGTACAGCCCAGTTCACCAAAGACAAGATACTGAATAAGCAGGGTAGGCTGGAAAATGCTTCCTCTTAACCTACATTTTCAACCTAGCACACACTAGTCTGTAGTTAACAACACTGCCTTGGCCCTTTTCTGGGGTGAAGCAAAGGGCCTGATCTTCCATGTTTTAGTCTAAAATATGAACTACCACAATGTAACCTAGCAGGCTGTGATGACGTGATGCTGATTGCAGCCTCCTGTGGCCTCCACAGCCCAGGCAATAGGAAGCAGCGCTCTGCCAGCACATTGTGTCCCATATGCTGCTATGGGAAGGGAGCACTCCTCAGGAGTGCTCCTGGACAGCCACATGCTAACATCTCATTGGGGTCACTCTGTGCATCCCACCAGCAACCAACTGCTGCCGCAGTGTTTGCACCACTGCCTTGGCTTGAAACCCTGGCACTTCTTCTTGTCCATTCCTCCGCCTCTTCCCCATCCCTAAATTACTTCAGGCTCCTTTTCCCCTTACCTTCTGTGCATCAGAACAGGCAATTAATGACTTTGTCCCCAAAAGGGCAGAGTATTGGTACAAACACTAACACTAGACACAGTCTCTGGGGACAATATCTTTAATATGTACTGTACAACCAACAGTGCTAATGGCTTTTGTAGTAACAAAGCTGAAGGCTTTACAGAGAAATCCATCTCACTTGCATGGAAAAGAGCAAGACAGCCCCCACATACAGTCTTTGTGAAGCGTTAATGCAACAGGGATCCCCTGTACTTTGGAATAATTGAACCATAAAATAGTTCAGCTTTATCTATAAACTCTTGAGCACAATACTTCAAGTGTGTAACCATTTACATTATTCCCAGAAAATTAGGTCAGCTTTTCACAGAGAAAAAGTCAAATAAAAAAAAAAAAAAAAAAAAAAAAAAAAAAAAAAAAAAAAAAAAAAAGGGCTTCCTCCAGAAGAACTTTTCCATCCAAGATAGGAAAATGTCACCATATCCTCTGCACAGCAGCATGCTGCACAGTCCCACTGCCGAGCCAAGGAGTGAAGAGGGATGGAGGAACACTGGGCAACATTTGCTCTTGCTCCTTTGAGCTGGAGCACAGCTGTGTTATGGCTGTGTCATCATTGCTAACGAATTAAAAGAAATGGAAACATTAACTCTGTGGAATCTTTTCAGAAGCTGCTGGTGACTAAACTGGGAGACTCTGACAAAGGAAAGCTTTCAGCAAGTGTTTGGCATTTAGAGTGCAGCATGCTCTTTCCATTAGGCTGTTGTGAGGGTTAAAATTAATCCACATTGTACAGGGAGAAGGCCATACAATGGATGTTTATTGTGGAGTGAGGCACCTGGAGATGTGCTATGTTGTCAGAACACTTAAATAGTTTGATTCCAAAATTTCACAGCCTATTAAAAGAACTGTTAGAGTCTGGCAGGGAATATCCCTGAGATCTTGAACATCTTTACAAATCAGCAGAAAACACTTGGAAAGCAGCGGTGTCCCTGCCAGCAGACTTGCAGATTCAATCACGGGTCCAGTCCAGTTTGCGGAAATGAAGCTCCTCAACCCACAGTTTCTTTTGCAGGCAAATTGTGCCTGCAAACCAGAAGGTGGGCACTGAGCCCAACAGGAAGCAGAGCAGTTATCTGCTCCTTGCTGCACAAGAGTGCTGCCCTATTTGCCCTCGAACTTCTCCAGTACCTTCCCTCCGGAGAGGGAAAGCACAGTTCTGAAGGAAAGAGGTCAGGGGAGCAGGATACTGCAGCACCCAGCAAATGGCCACACCACCTGGGGTTTCCAACAGCAGCCACAGTGCATTTACAATTTCCAAAATTTTCAGGTTGCATGTGGTCTGGTGTGCAAGAGCTGAGGAATGCTGACAAGGGGGATGGACAAATTTGAGGTGGTGCACATTACACACTATCTATAAAGGGGGTGGATGGTTCCCATGCACTTCCAGGCTCTGAAGGACTCTCCCAGCCACAAGCTGGGGCTGCCCTACAAGCATTACCACCAATGCAGCTCTTGCAGGAAGCGTGCAGGTTGCTGCGGCTGAACTGAGGCTTGCCATCCAGCAACTCCCCAGCAGCCCCATCTTGCTATTTGGTGTTTTGGGCAGAACTGGGTATGGTAGTCATACGCTTGCCAGTGGCTTTTTTTGTGCTGGATAGGAGCTGGTTGTGGCACAGGTATTGCATTCAGGCAGCTACCATGGCGTGTTGCTATGGGCACTGATGCAGAGGCAAAATACAGGCTAAGCCATTGCTTGATTTTCTATTCAAGCAACTCTTGAGTACTAAAGAAATGGCCATCTGCCAGTGTTTGTAATGGAAGGTCAATATACACTGACATTCAGCAAATTGGTATTATATGCATTAGATCTGTGCTTTATGAGGTTTTGCTCCATTTCTGAAATATGAAAATTGACTGAAATCACGACTAAAATTTTAGAGGTGCCAATCTGCATCTGCAAGCATGCTTACAGTGGCCCGATACGCAGACAAGCGGCAGGCCTGGTTATTGAAAAAGGTGCAGAGATATCTCAGAAGAAGGCTGTCTGCTGTGAAGTTGCCACCAGCAGCAAAGCAGGCAGGTGGAGGGGCTAACACACATCCAGGCTTGAGCTGTGAGTAGGAGGCTAGTGAAATGAAGGAGGCTGCAAGAACTCAGCACCCTCACCTGTGGGACTCTGCAGGTGCCTCGTGCTCCAAATTGCTGCTGGGTGGGGGCCACACCATGGGAGTGCTCATTGCCCCCAGCTCAGCTGGTTGCAACTGTTGCCTGGTGGCAGGGGAAGTAAGGCTGGGACAGCAAAGCCTGCTCCCTTGGGACCTCTGTGCACAACACAGAGGCAGTGCCCACCACAGCGTGAATTGCATTTCCTCCAGTGTCCAGAAAAACATTTTTTAGGGAGAAGTAGGCAAGCCAGGCTGGCTGAGTGCTACTCCAGCACAGTGTGGTCCCAGTGCAGTCCCAGTCCAGCAGTGCCCCAGCGTGCATCATCCCTCATCAGGCACAGCACACAGCTCATGGTCTGCACTGCTGCCAGCGTGTGGAAGAGTGGCTTAGCTATTTGCCTCCAATATTATGCCCCATTAACTTAAAGTCAGGCCTGATTGGTGATTGTCTTTCCTTATTTTGTGTGCATTTGTAAAGAGATTTCTCAGAAGCGCAGAGGCCTTCCTGTTGGCTTTTGGAGCAGAGTTTGGGGATGCCATCCCTCCACAGGATGAAAGCACGCTGGGAAGTGGAACTGAGACTGTGGTTGTTTTCTGAAAGCTGCTGTAAAGAGAAGGTTGAAAGGCACTGACGTGACATGAGTCGAGAGTTACGTTTGTCTGTCTTTCTCTCTATATACCATGATGAATTGCATATTATTTCCTTCATTAGCTTTAGGCTTCAACCACTTTGCAGTGCAGACATGAATAAAAAACCAAGCAGTTTCAGTCTGGTGACGATTTTATTCATTGGTGTTACATGTCAGATAATAGTTGTATTCCACTGCTTTGCTCTGTGAGCTTTTCATGTGTTTTACAGGCTGAGTGTTTCATTAGGTATCCTCATACAAAGTCCTGAGCCTTGTCTTCTGAAAGGCAATTGTTTAAGTGGATTAGTAGCTTTTCCTTCAGATGGGAAGGGAGTGTCATAAAAGAGCAATACAACTGCAACACTCTCATTTTGACCTTAGGAATATACCCAGAGGGTTGCTAAGATCATAGGCTGCTCCAATTATTGTCAAGGGAAATTAATATCGCATTTTATTCCAGCTAATACTCATTGGTCAGGCTGGGGAAAATGCTGTGGTACAAATTTATCTTCTAAAACAGCCAAAAAATAAAATAAAATTAAAACAAAACAAAACAAAAACAAAAAAACGAACAAAAAAAAAACCTACTGAAAATTTTTACATCTTCCTGTGTTTACTCTTCTGTTCGCTACAGAAATATTTTTCACATGATTCACATTGTTGTAACTCTAGGTTATTTAGCCTCACCTCACCCTGGGTCCCCTGAAGAAATGTATAATAGGAGGATGTACACTGTCCATCTCAAGGAGCCTGCAGCTTTAATGGGGGAAAACCAGTGAATAGGTAAATTGAAAATTAAGATAGGGGCATCCACAGGCTAGAGAAGATAGATATGGGGTTTGGCTCTCTTCAGCTCCTGTTTGTACTGCTTGTAGTGATGATGGTAATATTTTAAAACATCCTCTTTACTACTTCCTTCTGTTCCAAGACAAAAGAGGAACTAAAGGCTGAGGCTGCTAGTAACTAGAGGGTGAAGAGCAGCTGTTACTCCTAAATCAGGTGTTTCACTCTGTAGTCATTCCAAAGATCATATGATGTTTTTAAAACCACACTGAGTTTTTTAACCCTGCTTCCCCTCACTTCTAGTGAGATGTCATTCAGGGAAGGGCAGTGCAGACCCAAGCACCTCTGCAGTATTTGGTGTTTGGAGCTTGAGGCTGGATGGCAATAACATCACTGCAGGGCAAGCGGCTGCAGGGGAGAGGTGTACCAGGGCTGAGCAGGGAGAATGTGAGCAGAGTCCAACAACTAAGCAAAGGTGTGCACAGGTTGGTGTGGTAGGTATGGCAATGAGTACCCTTAATAAATATTTGCAAAGATTTCATCTGTCTCAAAACTATTTGATATTGATGATGTTTTTTAATTTAGGAATTTAATATAAGAGGTAATTTGTATTTATCAATTGATAGGGTGGCTATTTCTCCTGCTAAAGTTGAACATTTAACATATAGTATTAAAAAAGTGACAAGGAAATGTTTTTCCATTTGGATTTTGAACATAAAGCAAGTATTCACTTCCATTTCTTTTGCTGCATTGATTTATTCCTGGTATTGTCCAGCCCTCACCCCACGCAGATGCTCTTTAACCCACTGACTATTTGTGCCTCACCAGGTCCTTCAGAGATCAGCATATTGCTTTTCATTTTCTCATTTTTTCCCCCTATCCCGTTCTTTCTGCTTCTGTTTTTCCCTGTTTGCTTTCCTGCTGTTCTCCCTGCTTAGTCCTCTTTCCTGCAGCTTAAAGATATGAGCACAGCAGTTCTGCCTGTGCCAGGTCCTTGGGCACAGAGTAACATTTGCAAGGAACCTAGTTCATACAGAGCATCAATCTGCTTTTTGTCTCTTTGTGTAGACACAATTTCAAAAACAAACAAACACAAACAAACACGTGTTTTCAGGCAGAAATGTAATCTCTTTCTTCTGAGAGTTGAGAGGAAGAAAAACATGCTTCATGGTGAACCTCAACAGATGCTCGCATCCTACAGATAAAACCAAAACATTTCACAAACAGCAGCAAGGGACAATCTGAGCATCTTTGGCTTCTTCAGGAAAGAGGGTGCTTTGAGTCAAACAGCTCATTTTCCCAGACTCGTGACTGAGTTTTGCACCTGGAATGATGCAGTGGTGCTCCCTCATCTGTGCACCCTTCTGGGCCAAGCGTACAGAAGTGCTGGTGGGGCTTCTCTCGTGAGAGTCTCCCTTTTGGAATGTTTGCTCTGCTAACATTGTGGGGGAGAAACAGGACTGTGAAAATAAGCAGAAACGGCTCTGCTTATTGAAAGTAGTGATGCCTCCTTTGTTCCCCTGGTAACTTAGCCCAGCAGGCACTTCTATGTGGTGTGACCCATGATCAACCCTGGGATCCATCGGGCTGTTTTGCCTTGGTTGTCACCTTGCTGCTGTACTGAGACTCCCCAGATATCTGCTGAGCTCTTTCTGATGGTTTTGAATATGTCTCTTGCAGATTATTGTGGTGCTTTTGGAGTAGGGCAGGCTATGCTGGAGTTTCAGTCACACAAGAAAAGAGACACAGGTTTCCCCACACATCTCAGGATGGATTCAAGCACATGTTGATATTTGGAGCTGGCGTTCTCTCTCTTATACTGTGATTTATTGCATTGATAATGCCAGACTGAATCCTAGGGGATTAAAATGGCATTAATACCATGGGGGCTTCATTGTGTCTTCGGTGCTTAAGCAGAACTCCCCATGTGTTACAACAGGGACTTTCATGGGTGACAGGCTCTGGCCCATGGAAATTAATCTTGTATTCTTTTAAGTTTCCCAGACTGCAAGGGGAGGATGAAGTGTCACCTTTCCCAATTGTTTGTGACACATTAATGTGTCCCTCACATGGGCATTGGCAGGTTGTGTGGTACCACAGGCAGGGAAACCTAGCAGCATCTGCATAGCTCACTGCTTATCAGGAGTACACACTGGCAGCCATACTGTAGGGCCGCACCAACCCCCCCCCCCCCCCCCCCCGCCGGGCGCCGGCAACAATCAAGGGAGCCCTTTGTGATGGATTAAAAGGGTTTAGAAATGTCTGAGCCATGCAGTTTTCAAGCACTGATGCTGCCAATGACTTCTTGACTGAAAATGAGAAAATGTGCTTACTGAGTGCACTGCCTGAGTTTTGCTTGTTTTCCCAAAGCCTGCCTTTTGTTAGTGGCCCTTTATCTGGATCAAGTTTAGACACAGTCTCTTCATAAAATGACCCTTCCCTTGAAATAAATCAGGTTAATAATATGAGAGTATCACAGCCTGTGAACCGAGGGAGAGGCCTGTGTGTTTCCCTATCATCAGAGCATAATTTTCTTTTACAGCCTACTCTGCAGCTCTCTCATCCTCCATGCGAACCTCCTCTGCATGTCACGCACTGACTCTGGTCCCCAGCACAGGAGCAGGGTGAGGGAGATACGGGACCTGGAGTAGGGACAGGCACCGAGGGGGAACCCCCTCTTCCCACTGCTTCTTCTCTTACCTGTCTAAAAAAAATTGTGCCCTCAACCATTTCTGAAGGTTTAAAACCATCCCTGTCATCACCCTAAAATGTTATTGAGTCCAAGCTGATGTTGTTGAGATATCTATAGCCACTCAGGAGGGGAAGATAATCTGAGCAGGATGATTCACCCATGGTATTGTCCTCCCCTCTCCTGCCCTGAGGGGATGTCAGTGGAGATGCTCTTCCCACAGTCACTGGAAGTCCTAGCTGGGGGAGTGCATTCAGTGTTTGGACCCGGACAAAACAGGTCTTGTAGCTGTCGGGCACTGCTCCAGCACCCAGTGCCCATTTTGATGGCTGTTGCTTGAAGGAATGCAGCTGGAGAGGGTGTCCCCACAGAGAGATTCCCTAGCCCCAGGGACCCTTAACAGGATGAGGGACCATACTCAGAAACCCTTGAAGGTGTCTCTCTGCATTCAGGCTTTGCAGCCCCTGTGGTACTTAATTACAAAAGAGCTATGGGTGACCCACAATATCTGTTGTCCAGGATTTCCTGCACAATCAACAGACAGAAGTGGTTGCAGTGCTCATGATGAATGGTCTGAATATATGGTCTGTGCCCTTATACTTGACTCAGCATTTAGTCAGGAGCTGGAGGAATGAACAGAGAAACTGTCGGCTTGTGCTTGTAGTCACCCGTGCTGCTGAGCTGGTCAGCTGCTGGGCTACAGGCATATTTTTGGCTTTTCCAGGGAAGCTCTTTTGTTATTGCATCAAACTCTTCACTCAGCTGGCAGAAAGCATTCAAGCAGCTGTGAGTCTGGAAGAAACCAGCATCCAAGAGATGACTGCAAAGTTTATTTTTTTTATATTTTCTTCCAGTTCCTGAAAGATATTTACATAGGGTTTTTTTTTGCCCCCTCCCCCCTCCCCCCCCCCTTTTTTTTTAAAGCATATGTTTAATGTGTGTTTCTAAAATAAGTCAATTAGATAGCATTAATAGGGGTACTGGCTACAAACTGGCAAAATCTATTAATTCTCCCAGCAGAGATTATTATTCATATAGCGGAAATTCTTCAAAGAGAGAGATATTTCATTGGGGCAGGAAAAAGCAAAGAGAATATCTGGGGCTCCAGGTGACACACTGAAAAGCAGAAATAGATTAAACGAATTTTCTCCTTTTACTGCAAGCATCACAATATGGAGCTTGCATTCAGAACAAGCTGGTTAGGCAGCCTGTATTTTACTTGGCTGGACAGACAAAATGCAGTTCATACAAACAGCTTGCCTAGATTATTTTCAATTTCAATTTCTAACAGAATTGCAATGGTCTTCTTGGATAATGTGGACAGAATAATGGTCCATTTCCTTGGGGACCTAAAACACCAAGAGTGAAGAAGACATGACTTCAATTACCTCTGAGATGGGCAGAGCTGGCTTTCTCAACTTACTGCCTTGGGAGCAATAGCAAGATGGAATGGAAAGAAATGGGTCTGTCACTGGAAGTTAATGTAGGGGTGATAAGTTCATATTAATCCCAATATGTTTTCTTCCAGGTTTTGACCTAGAACATTTTCAAAATAAAAAGGATCCTTCAATTATGCTTGTGTAAATCTTCTGTTACACCACTTAAATCAGTGGGAGTTTCTGCAGCGATGCTTGTGCGCTTGGAATCAGATGCCAGGCATCAGAGGATGCCCCCTGGCATATCTTGAGGGCAAACAGGAGTAAGTTAGACTTAAGTAAACCTTTATCCCCTCTTCCCAAAATCCTTAAAACTTCTGAACTGGAGCTTGAAATACCAGCAGAGAAAACTAGAGGCAGTGCCCTTGCTTTGAATGAATGCTTCCAAGGGCATGCTATAAACTAAGAGTTCAGTGCATGAACTAATGATTCTGAATGCCCTGCATCCCAATCCCACTGAACAGCATGGGGACATCGCTGCCAAAAGGCATGGCCATGAAGCTGCAGGAATATGTGTGATGAGGCTGTTAGCCTATAGACTTGCCTCAGATACCTTTGTCCACTATGTGAGCATATATTTTATGTATGGTAGTGTTACAATCCATGGTTCCCTTAGTGTACATTATCCAAAATTATCCTGTGGGAGGATGGATACAGTGGTATAAGTAGAATTAGAAATGTAAGGTAATGCTGTGTATTTAATACGAATGCCTCTTGCCACATTTTAGCTTGAAAGAGATCATCTATTGGAAGTTTCCTCTTGTTACTCTGACATCCATGCTCATGTGTTTAGAACAAGGTTTTTTCCCTGTGTCTACAAAAGGGACGTTATTTTAGAAACCTTTCCCCACAACTTGTCCCTTGATTAACTGCAAAACAGAAATGTGCAACAGATCCAACACTGGTAATTGGACATACAAGCTTTTCAAGATTCCCAATGGAAATGAAAGGATTTTTTTTTATTATTGTTCTCTTATTATTATTCTTTGTCTCTTTATTATTATTCTCTGTCTTTTTATTATTATTCTCTGTCTTACAACCAATAAGCAATGAGGTATAGTGTGTTGTGAACCTGGAGATATTGTCTGTGCAGTGTATATTGTCAGTGTATCCCTGAAGTCTGGGCTCTAGGCTTGCCCTCTGGTATGCCCCAGATTACAAGTTGCTTGTACCCATCCCATGGAAACCAGCTGGAGCATCTGTCTTGTCCTGCTAAAGGGAGTGAAAGAAGGTGTTTCAGCAGGGTAAAGTTGATGGAGGCTTTAGGAGCAACACTGGGTTATTACCTGGTCATTATCTGGCTATTACCTGGGAGACATGGTTTATGGGTGTGGTACCAGGGGGTGGAGGAGGTCTGCTAGAGAGGCAGGCTGAGCATCTGCAGGTGGTGCTGAGGAGTCTGTTCTCTCTCTGCATTTAGGTTTCCCTTTCTCTGGAAGCAGGCATTGCCAGTGGCAGGGAATATCTTGCTCCCAGACCAGAGAACTGGGAAATGTTCCTGGATCCCAGAGTATTATAGGATTTGACTCACTTATGGCTGAGGAGACTGAATTCAATGACACAGGTGATGTTTTCTGGTCCTGTGCCCCTGCATGTACCTCACCTCTTTTGACATTTTTTTTTCTGGTCAAAGAGGATTCTTGTTGTCTTATCTGGATTGAGCCTTACTCAGTTTTCTTGCAACTAAATCTTTCAGTTGGGTACCTCTAAGTGAACCAGTGTTTTGTAAGACTCACACCGTAGCCCTTTGTTGCAAAAGGTATGGGGAACTGCATGTCATCCACACACACAGCAGTGAAGATGTGGGCATCACTACCTTTCCACTGTCCCTGTCTTGACACTCAGTTAACATGACTTACTCTAATTTTCTTTAGTTTAAAAAAAGTCTTCCCTCACCACCACCACCACCAGAACCCCCAGAAAAAGAGCAATACAGAAAAAGAGATTTTGATTCTATAATTACCTATCTAAATAGAAGAGAGGTACATTCATGAACAAGTATTTATGTAAACATGTTATCCTCTTCCTCCTGTGCATGTGATTTTGCGGCACCTACATGGGAGTTAGGCACTTATCTTTGCCCAGAGGGGGTTTTGAAAACAAACCAGACTTACAGTTTAAGATCACCATCACCATCAAGTCAAATGGTGTAATGACACATATTAAGACATGGAAAATTTCCTCATGTAGTTCCCTTGGATTTACCATTCGGTACGTCCCTCTGCTGCTACTGAACCCAATGACTTCTAGTTAACCAGGATATTACCATATATGTGTTTATGCAAAAGAGCAAATCATTGCACATTCAGATATAACCTATGTATAGGCCTATCTCTTCCATGCACTGTTGAATAATTAGAGGGAAGACATCCACAGCTGTTGGGCAAAGGATGAGCTTCAAGCCCCTCCACCACCTCCTCAGTTCTTCCAACACATGCTAGAAGTGTTTTCTATTCTATGTCCTGCTAGGATTAGGTTTTTCTAAAACTGAGGTTTCAGAATGGGGTTTTAAAGTTTGAGCACCATGAGCATCTGAAAGTTTGCTTTCAACGTTTAGATAATCCCAACATTTCTGATCACTGTTTCAACCCCCACCCTGGCCCCAAACTCTTAAGACCCTTGCCCTTGTACAAGGACATCTGGGGAGTGTCAGCCCAGAGGATGAACACAGGAGTGATGTGGCAGCAACCAAAAGTACACTGCCTATTGCAGCAAATGCTTTTACAAGAACCTGGGAAGGACAAAAAAAAAAAAAAAAAAAAGTGTTATGTGGGATTGCTTCCTTAAGCCAGATCACATCCTAAGTATACCAGAGTAATGTCTGTAATTGCTATAAACTTTTAGGAAAACTTCCAAGGAATCAATTAGGATAAAAATTCTGGAAAGTTTTTTTCTGAATTATTTTTTCCAGTTCATTTCCAGTTAGAAAAATCTTAACTATATTTATTTGAATGTCATTAGGTGGGACATCGAAGGAAGTTTCCTTTTTTACTGACTGTGGGCTTCCAGAAAAGTGTATAGCCCCTGGGATCCATAACATTTCCAAGGGGTGGGGATATACTGAAAATGCTAAGACCATATGTGTGCATTTTTTTGTTATTTTTTATTTTTAATAGCCCTTCAAACTGCAATTCCTTTGGCAACATTTCCCACAGGGCCTTCAAAACAAGGTTTCCACCTGCTTTTCATGCTGTCATTGGTCTGTTTGTGTTTCTAGATAATGCAGATTCTGCATTTTTGTTATATGGTCCAGAAAATTCTGCATTACTGAATGCCAAGATAAAGGCACAATATACATACTTTCTGAAGGCTTCCTTTTCTGTCCCATAGCTCAGCATGGATCCTGGAGCACTTGAGTAACCCCTACAAAACCTAGAGGAAAAACAGTGGAGTTGGGAGGATTCAAATCCCGAATGGTGAGTAAAATGGTTTACTCATTCTGAACAAGGGAGTTAGTCTGTAAAAATGAGTCCACCCACTTTCTGCTTTTTTTTTTTTTTTTTATTATCACCCACCCATGCAAATAAAGAGAGGGAGAACCTCTATGCACCCTATGCTACCCAAGCACCCTTTTGGCAGAGAGGTCGCTTTAATGAACATCATCTCTCACAACATACGTATTTGCAGACCTGTCCTGCTTCCAGTGACATTCCCCATAGTGCCCTTAGCAGCCTTCCAATACACAAACTCACCTGATGTAAGTAACTAAAAAGAAATGGGAAATTTCTGTATCTCCAAATTTCTTTCAGGTGATCTCACATGTGAAATCTGACAAGTTAAGAGAATAAGTGTCCATTTTTCTTCACTGACATACACTGATTGGCTTCAGCATAAGTGAGAGCTGTTTAAACATGTTGTTTCAGTGAGCAAGGCACCCCTGGGCCACCAGAAGATGTGTGCTCTGCTCAGGTCCTTCACGAGCTTCAGGGAGGACTGAGCATTTTGCTGGACCTTCCCACACAAGTGAATTTTCCTTCTTCAGAGGGAGAAAGCAAACCAACCCCTTTAAAAGAGCAGAGCTGTGCTGCACTACTGCGGGACCCTCTCTGCTAACATGTGCTCATCTGAATGCAGCACTCCCTGTCTCATGCTCTGCTTTAGCACTCGCATATGCACGCAGTCAGCAAAGCACTGGTGCTGCTCTCCTTTCCTTCACATGGGGGCTGAGGACAACCTATGTGCAGATTGTGTATATGACGAGCTAATTTTGCTCCTGTCTCGGTGCCTCTCCCTGGTTTGTCTCACCACGCGGCAGCTGCAGCAGTCAGGACGGGTATCTAAAGTGCGGTGGTGCTTAGTGTAAGTTCTCACTCTGATCTGGATTCACAATCAGCATAGAGAGCCCTGCTCAGTAATCTGCCTGTAAAGGCTGCCTCTCCACCTTCCCATCCCCAGTCCAGGAGCCTATTAAATTAATGAGACAGAAGTCAGTGCAACAGCAGTCAACACGTTATTGGTGCACAGCACTGGTGCTGTTACAATGTGCCTGTTTTTTCTCCTGGGACATTTAATTTCCGCTTCTCAAATGAGCTGCAAAGCTGTGAAGCCTGGCAGTGTTCTTTCTAGACACTCTGTGATGCAGATAATGAGGGTACTGATAGGTGCCTAGGAGACTGTGATGGCTCTAAGCACAGCTATGGTCTGATAATGCTTTATGCCAGTAGTGTCACAGCGGAACCACTATCATCCCTCAAGGAATGGTTCATCTTTATGTGTAATACAGCAGCTGTCACCTAAACGGCTAATGGGGAAGCAAAGTAGAACCTTAGTGCCAGTAATCTTTGTCACTTAATAATTTTAAAGGTATCAGACTTCAGTAGCTCCCGCAAGTTCCAATAAAAAGTGTGCTTGCCATTTTTTTTATTTTGTTTGCCATGGATTAAATGTAAATTGAGAAATCCGTGATGCAGCTCCGTGCAGATCTAATTTAGTATAATTTGAATAGCCAAGTAATTAAAATGTATTATAGGTATAAGATGCCGGGATGGTGGAGTGTCTGCATTTAAGAGGAAGATTTATTGGGCTCACTACATCCACAGTGAACCTTCTACAACCACATTAGCTAACATCTGTCGGAAAATGTCGAGATGCAGGGCATAAGACATATCCTCGCAGAGTGTATGTTTGCATGTGTTTGAACAAGCTAAGAATATAGAGCAACATTTGCAGAATATGCTCCTCAGGAAGACGGCACATACCTCTGTGTGTGCCATATTTGACTAAATTAGGAGGTTGGACAGAACATGTGTGTGTACATATAAAATATACATGTGTCTACTTACATGCATGCAAGGCAGCATAGGTGAATGGGTACATTTTGTGTTGTGTGTGTACACAGGGAGAGAGGGGAGACATGCAAATACACAAACATGCTTCTGTAGTCTTTTTCCCAATTAATGCTGGTTTCCCACAGTGCTAGAACTGCGGTTTCATTCAATTCCTGAAGGCAGGTAATGATAATAATTAATAGGACAGTTGACACACACGATGTGAGTATTGACATTGCACTATTAGTGTTTCCTGGAAGATTATTTTGTTTGTTTTTGCTTAAGTGCTTGAGATTATAGCTGGTAATTTAGTAGGATAGGGGAGCGGCTCCTCGAGAGGAGCTGAGCTCCTTTCAGTCACACCTCTAAACAGACTGATAATCTTCAGGGAGTTAGCACACTTATGCTGGGGAAGGTTAAGAGGAGAGCAGTGTGGAGACGTGGCTGTCCAGTAATTGTCTGGGGGATGAGTTGCAGATCCTGACAGTCCCCAGTTCAACCTGCCCTGGTGCTACATGCTCTGTGTGGATAAATCAGAGGATATTTTTCTGGAATTTGAGAATCCCGTTCAATGGGAAGGACACTGCCGGAGGAGTTACAGAGCTGCTTTCTCAGCGACTGAGAAGCAGCAGGATTGCTAAAGCAACATCAGGCAAAAATGAGTGGTAGGAAAGGGACCATAACAGCACAGATTATCATGACCCATGCCGAATATTTAAAGGAATGCACAGGCTGGAATATATCAGCCATTTGAAGCACTTTGGCAAGCGGTGAGCTGAATTTCCTGCCTGCCATGCTGCTTGCCTGTATTTGTTAATATACTTTTGTCTACTTTTTTGAGGGCCCACAGTCAGCTCCGAGCAGGCACGCGTCCGCTCTGTGCTGACCCACAGGAGCCAGCACCAGTGGAGGTGCTGAGCCTTTTGCCTGGGAGTTAAACACAGCTGAGGAATGTGAGCATGCAGGGCTGGTGTCGCCTTCCTCTGTCTTTACGCAGCATTTGCAGCAAGGAGGACCTGGCCCACAACAGGTCCCTTAGGCATGATCCAGGACATGCAGAAAGACAGAGTAGTGGTGATGGAGAAAGCAGCAAAATACTGGCTACCACCTAGACTAAGGGAAATGTTGAATGACTTCAGAGGGGACACAGCAAGCAGGCAGATCCATGACACACAAAATCCAGTTTTAATGAGTGCAAAGAAATACACTTTAAAAGAACTGTTTGAACTACTTGCATGCATTGCTGGGTTGTAAATTATCCTTGATAACCTAGGAAAGAGATTTTGTTTGGGGAGAGTCTGAGGAATGGAGGCATAGTGTTTCTTCACTCACAGTATAAAATGCCACGGAGAGAAAGAGACAATAATGAAGACCCTGGACTCCCTTGGGCATTGTCACCTTTCCTCCAGACTAGGAAGTGGGTTACAATACAATTTTATTTTAAGAATTATTGAAAATATTCAACGAATATTATTTCCTCTAAAATAAGGGGACTACACAGAATTTTCCATAGGAAGATGATTGCCATTGTTAGGATGTTTGCTTTATGGAGAAACTGATGAGGATATGTTCACAGAAAAACAAACAATCTTAAGAAGGTGCTGTTGTTAACGCTTCTCCATAAATTACAAACATGAGTATACTTGGTTTTGTAAGAAGGCTGTACAATTACAAATGATAGAAGTAAATCTATTTCCTTCTCAGTGCATAACTAGTAATTGGAGCTCCCTGCCCCAGCATGTCTCTGAAGAAGGGACCTAAGAAACCTGACAGAGCTCTGGTCCTGTGAGTGGAAATCGAGAGCATCTACAGGTCTCTCACCTGAGGTGGGAGGGCAATGCTCTTGGTATGGCTCTCTGCATGTCCATGACATGGGCATTGGGATGACTGTTCACACCTGCTCCTTTCTAATGAATTTCATGTTCTTATGAGGTGTGTGTGGTTTTAACAACACATAACTACAAAAATCAGGATTAGGCAGCAACAAAGATGAGAAGGTGTGGATTGCAACAGGTTCTTGATGATGATACACAAGCTGACAAACAAAGAAACTGGGAGGACAACTGTGTGCCTAGGACAGGGGATGTCTAGGCAGGGCTTGATAAAATGGGAGGACACCTTGACACCAGTGTCATTAACAGGTCACATCCTGCTCCAGATGGAAAATCTCACACCTAGCTTCTAAATCCAGCTGAAGATCACTTTGTGTCATCCCCCTTTGCTGGCCCACCTGATCCCTATGCTGCAAAGAGCCACCTGTCACACTCCACCTCTCCATGCACCCAGGCTGGGCAGGTTGGGGATTTCTGTGCCACGTCCCTTCTCTTTTATGCCTTCTTTCTTGAAAAGAGTGAGTTTGCAGCCTCTGGGGAGTTGCCAGCTCTATTCCCCATGCTTGGCAGATAGAAGAACACAAATATGATACAACAGTGGGTGCTTGTTTTTCCTATTTAATTGGAGGTATGAACTTGTGTTTCCAAAACCTCAGGGTAACTATGTGCCTGGAGCATGTCTTCAGAAATGTGAATCACCGCAGTCCCTTCTCTTGGATCTTTCTGTCTTCACCAGCAGGCAGCAGAGCAAGCAGGGGAAGGAAGCTGGGCTGCTGTTACCTGGGCAGCCAGCACATCTGGATTTTAGCCCAGTCTGTCTCTGCTTCTTCCTTCCAGCATCTTGAAGCAGGGATGATAATACTTTCCACCCTTCTAAAATATGAAGGAAGATGTAGTAGTTTTTATTAGCCTGACTGATTTAAATGGAAAAATTTTCAGGCACAGATTTTTTCTTCAGGCCTGACATGGACTTTTGCATCCTTTGTCTCAAACCTGAGAAAAAGATTGTGCACCCAGAACCTTGTCTGCATTTTCCAGCTGCATTGATTGCTCTCATGAAAGATACTGCCCCTCCCTACAGACCTTGCCTTACTCGTGTCCTTACTTACTCCATCATAGCTGTGCCAGCACTTCTGCAACTGGAATAAGTGGAGTTCCACAAGACTGAAATGCTATCATTGAGATGGTGGAGAAATGCAGGTGTAAGCCTTACACTTAAGAAAAGGAAGAAAAATAATATAAGGAATGCATTTCCCCTTCCCCCTGGTTTTCCACATGTAAATCCAGGCTATTCACTTGAACATCATTAATCATGCTGAATTGTTGTGGTATGCATACATATGTAAAACATAAACTCCTGATGAGTACTCCTGCAATTTAGCATTTATTAATGTCCACTTAGTATAAAATGTGACATCATATTTTAGGTTAGCACTTCATTGTTCATGTAAACTATAAACATTGTGCACTGAAAAAAATGGAGGATATGATTTTCCTGCAGTATCTCTTTGACATGTTTACATAAAACATAAAGCTAATATATCACTGGGCATTGGTGGTGGTGGTTTGTTTTTTTTTTATACTGTGTGTGTTGTGCCACACATACAGCTCTGTGATAATATTTTTAGGGCATCTATTTCCACAGTGGAGTAAACTAATTTTTAAATTGCTACCTGCAATTCAACAAAGTATATTTCAAATGTTTTCACTGCGCCAAATATCAGCTGATGCACCTCTTATTAGTATAAATGGCATAGATTAGTGTCAGGCATTTTCAACAGTGAAGAAATTACAGAAGCCTGCATGGCTCATTAGGCTCTTGTTGCATGTTAAAGAGGGCCAGACCTTATTAATAAGAAGAAAAGGGAAAAAAGACAGTATAATGGGAAAAGTATAAAACAGCTTTTAAGAAAAGAAAGCTTTCTGGTTTGAAGAAAAATAAAAGCATCAATTAACCTTTTCCAGTCTCTGAACACTTTCTAAAGTCATCTTAGCTTTGTTTCCACTGCATATATAGATTATATATAAAGATTTCAAGCTGAGAAATACTGCTCACAATCACACTGCACCAGCAAGAACTATTTTTGATGATAGAATGTGTTACACTGTTTATGTGGGTCACAGTTTACATCCTGCTTCAGGAAAGTATCACTGTTTAAGTTAGGACACGCACCTACGTTTGACTTGAAGTTCTTGCTTATATCCCACTGAAGTGAATATAATTTAAGCACTTATTCCCAGTTAAGCACCTGGTGCAAGCAAAAGCTAAGGAGAAGGATGGATTTACAATAAATTTGAGAGCTCTCCATAGTTAAGGCCTCAGCCACATTGGTCCTGAACCAGCATAGACTGACACATCAGCACTGTGCACACAGTCATATCAGCATCTTGTAGGCTGTATGTAAGGAAAATACAGGTGTGGGCAGAAACACATCTTTATGAGATGGAGGCTTTTGTACTGCTGTTTTCCACAGCTGGCAGTAGTCATGGGGCAGTTCTTGCTCACATTTTTGCTTTCTTTGCCTGTGATTTGTTTGGGTGCTTAAGGTGGTCTTGCTGCTGGTGTTATTGCTTGGGAAAGGGGAAAGAGAATGTGGAAGGATAACCACAGACATGGTTGCCAAAAACTTACTCTCTTTGAGGCAGCGAAGGAGAGCTTTTCCCCTCTTTGATGCAACAAAATTGAGTCTTGCAGTTGATGCCAAGAAACCTTGAGCCTTGACCCCTTCGTATGCACTCAGTGGTTGAAGACACTCACCCACTGGTGTTGCACGAGCAGAAAGGGGTTTACAGTTTCTTTAGGCTTGTATCTTTGGGTTTGATCTGTTTTTCCAAGCCAGCCTGTTATTTTCCATCACAGCTGTTAGATCACACACATGTATGACAGGTACGTCCTAAGGAGGGCACATGTAGTGGACACTATTTTGGCAGAAAATAGATACATATAGAAGAGTTTGAAAGTCATGGTTCTAGGCAAATTAAGCTAAACATACAAATTTTCTCATCTTTCTCACTTGGGATTTGCATGCCCCATGATATGACCACAAATGGGAACACATTGTGCATTTTGGCCAAAGAGGTCCAGGTTTTCAGGCACCATATGAGCAGAGTGGAGCTGCTCCCAATTTGAAATATAAATCAGAAGTGAGTTAGTGAGCTACTTCCTATGCCAGGCACCACAGATCAGCGTATTGAATTTCTTACATTTTTTTCCCTGTGTGATTAGCATTTTACTTGAGTCTGAGACATTAATCAATAAAAGCAATACCCTGTAAACAGAGTAAAATGAAAAAGCAAGTGCTGCATTTTAATAATATAAATAGAAGACAGTGTGGCATGAGGGGCCAAGGCAGAGCCTGCAATCTGAATACCATCAAAGGTAAAAGAATTGAAGGCAAAGGAAATTTTCAAGGCTGATTGCACACAGATGAAGGAAAAAAAAAAAAAAAAAAAAAAAAAAAGAAAAAAGAAAAAAAAATTAAACACTGGTTAGTGTGGGGAATGTGCCTGAAATATTTTATTTCACTGTGTTTTAAAAAATTTGTCCTTGCTACAGCCTATTTTCAGGGCAGAGAAGAAAAGAGAGGGGAGGGGGAACCCAACCCCTGGACTCAACAAATTAAGTAGAACAACATAGAAAAATATTTCAAACATCGCCATTAAAGCAGAGCCAAGTTCTTAATAATAAGTCCACTTCACAGTTTTTGTTCTTCAAAGAACACTGTCGCAGCAGTTACTTAACAAAAAATAATTTAAAATTTATCTCATTGTATGTGGTACAAAATATCATGCTGGAAGCCTGAAAATAATAGCCAGCTGCTGTTTAGTGCTCTCCATCCAGGGAGCTCAAGTGCTCAGGGAAGCTGGCAAGTATTGCCTTGTGGGCAGGAAACACTGAGGACTTGCCCCACCACCGCCACACAGGCAGAGAGGAAGCCCATGGTAGAGCTGACCTTGCCCGCCTGCTTTTTTCACTTGGTACCCAGCAGGTACTTCCTCAGTTTTGCCCTTTTGACTTCCCTTCCTCCCTCTCTCCATCCCAGTATTCTCAGTGGTGTTATCACAACATGGGTAGCAGGTTTCATTCGTGGGTTGCATTATTAAGTTTCTTATAGAGCTACAGCAATTAGCAAGGTGAGCTCCCAGATTTATCTTCTGTAGGCTCCGCATAAAGACTCACCAGATAGTTCTGCTTTTTCACGGCACCAAAAGAATGAATTTTTATTTCAGAAGATATTTAGAATTAAAAAAGGCAGGGAGAGAAAAATCTGAGGTACAGAAACTCCCCAGGAGTCTCCTCTTAACGGGAAAGCATCAGGGTGCCCAAATTAGTTTCAGGGGGTTACTGTCCCAAACCTTTTGTAGGCTGCTACTACCTACTTCTCACATTTTCTCCTGACATGGAGTCCTTGATCATAATCCTTCCCATCACAGGCTGAGATGTATTTATTCCCGTATGAGATAGCTTAGGTAGTTTTCAACAGTTTTTAATTTCTAGACTCCTATAAAAATAATCTAGTGGAGATCTGGTCTCTTCTGTAGTAAACAGGTTCACAAAAACCAGGCTTTGTCTTCTTTTGGTGGACCCTTTGGTAACAACATGCAGAACCCAAGAGGTCTGCAGAAGATTATGTTAAATACTGTCAAAGTAGGGAGGTAGCAGTGACAAAGACCGGTATCACAGAAACCCCTGGGTAATTGTATTGCTTACTAAGTGGCAAAGTGTGGGTGCCTGTTGATCCCTCTCTTAGAAACACAAGGATGCAACTGTGGGGCTTGGACTGACTGCCTGATGCACTGCCTTCTTGCTCTTCTGCATGCTCGAAGCTTTACCTCAAGGCTGCATGTCCTTTAGAAAATGTTTCTGCTGCTCGTTACTTATGCAGGCTCAAAATGTTTGCTACTATACCAAAATGTTAGGGACGGTAGACAATGCCCTGCTTACACAAAGTGGCAAGCTACTAGTCTGATCTTACAACATGGGTGTAAGGATGCAGCTGCAGTTCAGACTGTAGGACTGAGGTGAAAAACAATAGCAGAGCAGATGTTTCCCTGCACAGCATGGAATAAAAAGAAACATCTGGCCCTTGGCCCCTAAAGGATATTTCTCACAGCAAAGAGTAAATTAAGGGTGCATTGAGGATGCAGGGACTCGGCTAAAAGGAACTGCTGCCTCCGTAACCATCTCTAGCCCAGCTTCTATCTTCTGAAGCATAATGCCACTTAAAATATAGGTCAGAAATAACTCCTGTAAGACACAGGCAATGAAGTACAGACATCAAAGTATCCACAAAATATATTCTACTATTTTGTCCAAGCAAATAAGTAAACAAACAAAGGAAATATTTTTAAACATACATCAGTTATACTGCTGCAGGATAAAATATGCTTTTTTTTTTTTTTTTTTTTTTTTTTTTTTAATCTATTGAGTCATAAATCTCTGTATTTCCCTTTGTGTTTGATCTCATATATTACTTGGAGTTTCTAAAATGATAACAAGGCATGCATTAAAAATATTTCTCTTATTGTTACATTTCAAGCACGTTTACTGTTAGCTGCTTAGCTTCATTATGTATCATAGTCTGAATCTACAAATCAAGTATAATTAGACTTAGAGAACTGATTGGATTTCTAATTAAGCTACATTGGAAACAACAATGCACAATCAGTAAATATTCTGACTAGGTACATTTTAAAGAGCAACTCTTGGGCTTTTTGCTGATGACTAGACACCAGTGTCATTAAATTTGTTGGTGGCAAGCAAATTTTAAAGCTAAAATAGAGGCAATTAGTAAAGATCTTGAAATATTTAATCACGTTTGTCCAATTAGTGTGCAATTAGGCAATGGTGTGGCGTGGGACAAACATTCTGCTTCAGTGTTTGGTAGAGAAGGATCCCTTTGAAATTTTGCTATTTAGTTTATTGATATATAAAAAGGAAGTTATGGTTGTAATTTCCAATTTAAAAAAATACTGTGCAGATGGTCTGACTATATATTTAACAATGTTAAACAAAACTAAACAAGGGAAGCATGTTACCTGAAATTACACAGCTGTGATCAGTGAATAAGCTCCAGATCACATTAGATTACAGCTGTGGGCGTCTTGATCACAGAGGGTGCCAGGTAGTTACGCTGGTAAAACCCAAGCTATGTAAGCTGGCCTGTCACATCTCGAGATGACATGATAATTTTGTCCTTGACTGAAGACACGCTTTTTCTTTGAGCTTTGCCTTGTTGTTTTACGTTCCTCTCAAGAAGCCTTATGTTGGCAAGTTCATTGTGCAAGGTAAAGTGGTAGCTTCCCGTGAACAAGCCAGTTAATCATTATCCTGACTTGCCTTCATCCTGGGGATCTGACTTCCTTTTGGCAAATTTTAGGCTCTCTTTTAAAAACAATCCCTATATGCATTGGTTGTTTTACAAAACTTCAATGAACTGTTTTGGCCAGCACATTTAAAGTGTCTGCTGTAATGCATTTTAACATATAACCCTGCATTGAAAATGTCATCATATTGGTATTTTATCAAATCCATTTCCTTTGTGTGGCTACGTGCAGATAGTAAAGGGAACGGTGCCAGGGAATGTCCCCAGGTGCTGGAGCTCAGTTACGTGGATTGTTAAATTGTTGGAGAGGTCCTTGGCATGGTTTTGGCTTGGGTCAAGCACAGCTCTCCCAAGCCATCCCTGGACACAGCTCAGGTGTTAACTCTGGCCAGGGACTGTTCCCAACAGGCGTTTTTGGAGGGAAGGAGGATTAGGAGAATGGAGTGGACCATTTCATGCCAGCTGGCCTCCACGTCGAAGTACATTTAACCTTCTAATATTGATAGTCCCCATGGGTTCACAAGGAATTCATTTGAGGAAAGATATCTAACACAACTAACTCAGAATGATGTGGGTACCGGCCCAGACTTTTTCTTCACTACAGAGCTCATCTTATTTCCACCTCCTATTCAGCATAGTCTAAAAAGCATGGGAATACTTTTTTTTTTTCTTTTTTCTCAGAAGAGAATAATGATCAAATTTAAAAATGTCTTTCTATATATTTCTGGTAAATACTCTCACTTCCACAGTGCTGTTCAGTTATTGTGCATTTAAGCATTGACAACTTTACTTTCACATCTGAAAAAATGTGTTTGATTTCAGTGTTGAAAAAATATACTGAAATAAAGAATGCTTCCTATAAATGCTGTGCTTTGTTTTTATTGATAGGTACAGACCCAGAAATTTGAAGTAGAGAATTTTGCCTTGCAATCAGGTTGGTGTGGGAGGGAATTTTATGAGCACAGTTGTATTAATTTCTTGAGCAATGTCAACTCAAAACAAAATATAGCTGAACCGAATACAGAAATGATGCCAAGAGGAGCACTGCGTGGGAGAGGTACGAGACAGGTAACAACACAGTGGAAAATAGAGAATTAGACATTCATCTATTCCTCGACCACACTCAAAAGTCACCTGGATCAAAGGCTAAATTTTGACCCTTGGATATTCAAAGGTTAAAAGTGAAACCGCTCGGATTTGCTGTTTCCTACATTTTAGGAAGGGTTTACATCATGTTCCTCTGGGTGCTTTCTCTGGGCAGAAGAGAGGCCAGTGCTCTCCTAGAGGGATGGGACTCCTTCAGCATTCCATGCCTCACTTTGAATCTCCTGTGAATCAGCCCAGAATTATTTGGAGCCCTGTTGGGAGGTGAACCTTGTGGTACACAAACCACTCAATCTTTTAATTATGATTATGTCACAAACAGAAGTAACTGATAATAAAATTTGCTAATATTTTTTTAATAGAAACATGCATGATGCCCTTAATCATATTTTCTCATTGCACTTATGTTTATAGATGTACCCTGATTCACAGAAGACTCAAATTTCTATGGATGTAAAAAATACGAGCAGCAGGTCTTCAATATGTTGGCAAATTGACCGCCAAATCCTATACGAAAACAAGACAAGAAAGTGGTATTTCATGGCCTCTGCATCACCATGCCTTTGTTCATGTAAGAGATCAGAAAACCTAATCAATAGGCTACATGCCAGAAGATTGAATAGCCAGCTGGAGAGGCAGCACTACGGAGGATGTAAGTCTTACAGTTAATGCCTTGTACAAATCACACAGGGCCTGGGAGGGGTTAATCAAACATGTATTGCTCTGAGTTACAATGGTCTTTAGTGCCTGAAGAAAATGCTACCTTTCACAGCTTTTTAACATCTAGAAAAAGAAAGGGACTGCATCTCCAGTTACAGAAAGTTAGTAAGCCATGCAGCTTTAAGCTGCACTTCGATATAAGTACTTGTGTGCTTGTATCCAGGATTATCTACTGAACCTTCATGAACTGGAACCTCAACCCTCAGACATGCATTTAAGTTATATATACATATATATTTGTGTGTGTGTGTATATGTACATGAGTATTACTATATGTGTATAAAGACACTGTGCGTGTATATGAATTGTGAACTTCGAAGAGGAAAAGAATGTTTCAGAAACTCAGAAAAGGAAAAACCTGTTTATTTGATAAATAGAAACAAACCAAGCTATGACTTGCTATTCATGCACCACTGTAAAAACAGCTCTGGGTGGATGCACAGACCAGCAGGTCCTCTGTAGTTGCTGAATTCCTTGCAGTGTTGTCTTTATCAAAGAGGTAAACGTAGATTTGAAAAATCGCTTTGATGTGCAAGACATCACAGAGCAGCAGCTCCATTCATTGCAGAGAGAGTCCATTATTTAAGTCTCTCAGGCAACTGTACAGATTCCCCATAAAAGGAGAAATAGCGGGACTGTGGAGACGACACCCCCCCCCCCCCCCCCCCCCCCCAACAGTATGTGCAATGCTGGCTTTCTGGAGGCTTTCCCTCCAGTTTTGGTACCTTGCTCCTGTGATGTGGCATGGTGTGTGACGGAGGGACGGGGCACTGGGGCGCTGTGGGCTGAGCAGGGGGCAACGTCCCCCATGGGGTATTTGTGTATTGGAAGGGGAAAGGCAGGCAGGCTCAGGAGCAGAAGGGGAGCCCACCACCCACCTAGTGGCATAGCTGTCCCCAGAGCTGCCAGGTGACGTGACATCCAGGCTCTGCTGTGTGGCACTGGGGGACAAGGTCTTCCCGCCTCCCCTCCTTATTGTCATAAACTGTGTGAATGTGCGAGAAAGAGTCTGTGAAATTAATTATACTGTGAGTGCTTGGTAACCAAATGAATTGTAAATTGTACATTATTAAAACAGCATCAGAGCACTGACTGATCTATTATTCTTTAGGGAAATGTATGAAGATAAGAGCTTTATGTGCTTTAGGGGTCTTTCCAGCTACCACTGCACAGCCAGCTTTGTAAGAAAAATGTGGCAATATTTTGTTAGTCTGAGTTGCAACTGACACAATACTGTATTGTTTATTTTTATTACATTGTCTCATATTTAATATATTCAAGATAGTGTACACTACCAGTGATGTAAGCACGCCCAGTCCCTTTCCATTTATCCTATTTCAGGTGATATCGTGAACTAATCACCCTCACTATTCTGTCAAAAAATCCGTAGGTTCAGAAGAAAAGGAAGAGAGAAATTTTAAGAAGCATGCCCTTTTGCACAGGTATGTAACTAACAGGATGTACAGCTATTGTTAGCCGGATCGTTTTGCTTGCATATTGCTCCTTGCTGCCTAGCTTTGTCTTCCAGCTTTAGAAAGGCTAGGCAGAGAGATATATGTTCTTACAGCACCCAAAAATCCTGTCAAAAAATACCAGGGAAGGAAAAGACAATGGGTTTATATATGTATGCATGTTTTACACTCTTTCTTCCCTCTTCACACTCCTCTCATGCAGTGTCTAATGTCCAGGAGACCTGGTTCCCACGTGTGCCATGGCATCTTTGGGAATGCTACGGACAAAAAGCCACATGCCCTTCTTCTGGGGGTGCTGGGTTTCTGTACGGCTCTGTCTAGGCACTGCCTCTGACACAGGGTGAGATGGCCTCTTTCACCCGATGCCTCCAGCAGACAGACATGTTTAGCAGGGGTGTGCATGGGAGAAAGAGAGGTGTTTCTGTCAATGCCACTATTGAAGAAAAGGAGGCAGTGGCTACTCTGGCGTAGCTTTTCCCACAAGATCTCCTTTATATTCCCTCCTTGAAGAAAGATGCACAACAGTGTGCCCTATCCTTACAGCTGCTTGACACTGGAGAGGAGAAACAGCTGGAGAAACAACCTCCTCCCTCCATCTGGAGACACATCTCCCAAACAAGCTGTTCAAGGCAGAGATGCAGTGGTTTCTACAGCCACCATGACAGTGACCTCAAACCAAAGGGTGAACATTTGGGGTTATTATGCACTAGAGTAAACCTAAGTGTTTCTTTTCTGGTGCAGAGGACCTGTAGCAGCCAGCCTGGCCCTCTTTCATTTGGAGAAAGCCTCTCAGAAAAAAATAAAAATTAAGTTTCCCTCCAGCTGCAAGACCTAGATAGGCATTCAGCAAAACTCATCACTCCAATAGTCGAAGAAATTATTGCAACTTGAGTGAAGACCCATGTAAACTAAAGCACAGAATTTCAGGACTTGGTTTTTCCCCCATTCAGGCACTGGAGACAATGAAATTTCCCTGGCTAAGATATTTCCAAAACAGAGTAGGGCATCTCCACCTGTTTACCAATTTATCAAAGTAAAGAGGAGAATTTATATTTTAAAGAATATGCATTCTTTCTAGCAACTCTCCCAACTCTATTTAATAGTATAAAATACGGTGCTTCCTTCCTCCTTGTTCATCGGCCCTGCAGGAGCCACTAGCATCTTTCGGGCAGCAGTACCACCAGCTCCGCGGGCAGCCTCTGCCAGGAGGTGCACTGCGTCCTTACACTCAAAAGAGGGCAGCATTTTACTGAGGCTGCCTGAAAGGACGAGGACGGCTCCAAGAATGTAGAAGAATGTCAGCGAAGGGAAATCACCAGTTACAAAATGTACACATCGTGTTCTGAAAGATTAAACTTAATGGAAGAAATGCAGTGTTCCTAGGACTTCATATTGATTATAAATAAATAAATAAATAAATAAATAAATAAAGTCTATTAATTGATAGATGTTATTTATTAATGAGCACACCCTATGTATGTTCAAGGAATTATTTGTAGTCTGTCATGCACCTATAAGGCTCCATCTCTGCAGCACACTACAGTGACTTTGCCTCCAACTTTTGCACTGTGATGGCCAACTAATAATAGACTGATGCAGCATGAATAAATACCTTACACAAACGAAGGGGTAAACTGTGCCTGAGGAAATTAAAGAATTCACTTCTCTCTCATCAAAGTCCTGATTCATCGAAATCCTTCACAATGTGCCTAAAATGTTACTAGGCCGTTCTTTTCAATTACTTAAGTACCTGCTTAATGACTGGCAAATCCCATCCAGAATGAAGAGTAAGAGCTTTATGATATGACCCTAAAGGATATGTCCTCTAGTGTGAAATAATCAAGCCTGCAAAGAAAGATCAAAACACCACTGCTCACTTTAAACTATAAACCTGGACCTTTTTGATCACGTGTATTCCCTCCAGCTGCCCACAGCTTGCCTTCTCTTTGTGAAGAGTCTATCCCATGTTTGCTCTGCCTACACAGCAGCATATTATTAACTTGTACAAGGAAATTCTAAGGAACAACATATATTTAAAGTACACCCCAGATCCTTAGAATATTAGAGAGTACCCAAATGTAAGACAACACTTTTTAGTTCCACACCACACTCCACATTTAGTGAAATGTCGCTCTCCTGAAAAAAAAAAAAAAAATACATAAATATATACCGTCAGCACTATCTGATGTGCTGAGTGAATCATGGAAGACCCCCAGCCAGTGCAAATGCCCACCTTCCTTTTCTGTTTGCATCCAACAAACAACAGCTGTTGTAGTGCTGAAGATGCACACCCAATGTGCCTAACAAGAGATTTCTAAAATATTTGTCCCAAGATGACAGCCACCCTGCTACTAAGCATTTACTCCATGGAATCTGTAAATGGGGAGGTGCTGAAGTTGTGGCAGTTCTGCTTATCAGAGGCAGCAAGGTACTTGAAACTTTATTCGGTGTCTTCAGGCTAAACTTGCATTACCAGAAGGATACAGACCCATGCCTGGGGATAGTTGTTTCCCACCCACCTTAAATACTCGCTGAAGAATCCCTGACAGAACTTGCTGAGCCCAGGTTTGCGTGCTGCTGTCCCACAGGCACTTGTCCTGCTTTCCCCGCAGGGCTGTCCCTCTGGTTGCCGAAACATGCCAGCTGGACGCCTTTGCATCAGCCCTAGGGAATCTGGCACAGCATCTCCAAGCAAACCTGCCAGGAAGCAGGGTCAGCCCTTTGCAAATAAGCCCTGCCTGATCTGAGTAACACAAATGGACGCCTGGAAGATTAATTCATCCCTATAATAATACAACCACTGTTTGCACAAACCAATGGCATGCAAGAGTTTCTTATTAAAATACTCAGGATATGCATTAAGATCTCACTCAACAAAATAGGTCTTAAGGATAGAGGAAGGAGAGAGAATGAGTGCAAAATTTCCTTGCTTACAGTTTCCCACTCTTTCATCAGATTTGATATAAAACTACGAGTGGCGTTGTAAATGGACCGATGAGTTGTCTAATTGTCTAGAACAGCCTCATGTAATTTATAGTGTCTCCTGATTTCTCTTTTGTAGCCTCCATAGCTGTCTGCAGTGAATCATAGCATCTCTTCCTACCCTGAGAGCATACCAGGGTATGATTTTCCCTTTGTTTCCCACTTCCCCAATACGAAAGCATGCAAATTTCCACCAGGTTTGTTCCTACTGTATCAATCCTTTCACAAGTGATTCCAGTCGGCCCTTTAGAAGTGGAATCCAAAAGATTATTTTTACTATTTCCATTCTCCACTGTGGCATATAGTTTTCCTGCAGAAAGGATATCTAGCCCTATACACACATATATGAATATACATTTGGATCAGAGATACGTATCAACGTAACACACGTCACAGAGTGCAAATATGCTATTAAAACTAAGCATATGAGAGAGAACAGAGGTATAGACCGAACCTCCAAGACACTTGACTAGCCCTGCTTCAAGGTGGCCTACCACTAGCCACAGACCTGCTAACCCTTTGCAATGCAGTCCTGAGGCTCTTGATCTGCTTGCTCTATTCCCTGATGTGAATCAGCAGCGAAGTTGTCCATGGAGGAGCAGGGGCTGGGGGATGACTGTGGCCTGACTGTGGGCTGTCTCTATCTGTATGCACAGTGGGGCTGCTTGCTGAGTTTTCAGTGTGCCTATTTTCTCGGGCTCTTTTCCAGCAGGGAGTAAGAAAGCAAGAAACAACAGAACTGGTGTAATGCACCGGGTAAATCAGACCAGCTCGTTGTGAAACCTATCGCTGTGCATGATTGTTGATAATAAACGCGGGTGAGCTCTGGTTATTACATGCACAGCCCTGTACTAACTGCTCCCTACTGTTCGCCCGTTCTCTCACTTTAGCAACACCCCACACACCTGTTCAAATAATATTACTATTACCTTGTGTTGACACCACATCCACCCTTTCCTTTCATATAATAAGAGCTCCTGGTGAACTGTAAATGGAAAGCTTGTGGTAGCAGAAGCTGATTGTTTACCTGTCTCCAGTTTGTTGCCACAGATACTTGGTAGGGAGAAGTGAACAAAGATCAGTTTGACATCCTTGTTAAGCAGGATTTGCCCCCCACCTCACCCACAAAAGGTTACTAGTTGCTATTCAAGCCTGAGCTCCGCAGGTGTGCCATCACACCTGTCTGAAAGAAAACAAAATACAGTTTGTTTCATTACGGCTATTGCCCTAGCAAAAGAAAGAAGACCTTGCCCTGCAACACAGGCACAAGCATTTGTTTTAATATTTCAGTGAATCCGAACAAACACGGGTGGATATCTCTGTTTATATTTAGCGTTCAAGCCGAACGCAATGAAAGCGCTCCCGGCAATCAATGGCAATGAGCATCCAGCTCCACTGTTCCTGAGAAGCTCGAGGCCAAGTGCAAAGCTCAGCTCCAAACCTGTCTTGTGGTGTGAAAGGGGGTTTTGTAACTTCCCAAGCTTTTCTGCCAGCCATGTGTTGCAGTGGGCACTGTGGACAGCATGTGCTGGGGCAGGAGCAGGGGTGGGCTTTCCATTTCCCATTTTCTGTTGGCATTGAGACACTGCTGAAGGTGATGGACTTTGGTGGGTATATGATCAAGAGTTGAGTCACTGGAGTCCACAATTTACAAAAAAAGCACCCCCCCCCCCCCCCCCCCCCCAAAAAAAAAAAAGAAAAAAGAAAAAGAAAAAAGGCTAAGAGCAACAATTTGCCTATTTTCCACTTAGAGTAGTGCCCTACATTGCTTTACACCCTTATCAAACTGCTCCCGTTCTGGCTTAAAGGGTGTCCTTTGCACTCAGCTGTAAGGTGTTTCTGCCTTTAGAATAGGAAGAAGCGTGGTGGATGCATAGTGACAGCTGGTTTGGAAAGGGTTTATATACTGGGCTGCAACCTGTGTTAAGAAATGTCCTTGAGTCAGGAAGCATATTTTATTTATTGTTTTATTTATTGCATACATCAAGTAAATGGAATCCCAAATTATGAAGATGCAAAACACAGTGTGGGTATTTATCAGCACTGAATGTTTTTATGTGCTCCAAGACAACTTGGGGTTTCCCTGCTGACTGTGAGCAGCTTGCTGGTTTTGAAGATCTAGCACCTTTGGAACTGAAGGGATATGCTGAATTTTAAGCACTTGGAAAGAGAATTAATTGCATGGACAGCAACATTTTCCTTTTTTGTTGTTGTTGTTGTTGTGTGCTCATCAATAGCAAATGATGAAGCCTCTGGGGGATATTAACATGAGTAAACTAAACACAGGAGTGGGACTATTTAAACAAGGTGAGACAAAAGCCTTCATACTACAAGCAAATGACTTTGATAGCTTTTTTTGTTTGTGTTTTTTTGTTTGTTTGTTTGTTTTGTTTTTAATGTTTCCACCTCTATTGTTGCAGATGTCTGCATTTAAATAGGAACTTTATCTTTCTCAGCCCAGGTTCTCCTCCTTCATTAGCCTGCATGGAGTTCGCAGGCCTTCTTATCTCTTGGGCTATTTCTACTAGGGCCAGGGAGCTCTGCTGGGTTCCCTGTACAGCTTTCTATTGAGGTGGGGCTATAACTCCTGCCTTCTCCCCCACTGTCCATGAATAGGAAAGGATTTGCCCTGGCTATTTAATAGTTGCAGAGGCATAAAGTCAGCTGCGTGCATGCCTCCATGCCCATGTGCCCTGCACCTTCACACCTACCCCTGGCTATGCTCACTGCCTGGCAAGAAGCCCCCTGAGCTGCACCCCAAAAAGAAGCCCAACTCCACCAAAAATTCTTGCTGGTACTTGAACTCTTGGGGCATCTCACAAAACAGGAAGGCAAAGCGAGTGCTGGTACATCGGTACGTGGTGAGCCTGTCCTGTGCATGGAGCGATGCACTGCTTCCTCACTCACACTGGAGAAGACAACGCCTTTCTACACCATTATTTTCCCAGAACAGGGGATTCCCTAATTTCTAACCTGTAGGGGTTCCCTAATTTCTGGGCAGTCACAAGGATATTCTTGGCATGTGGCACCCTTTACTCCCATCCCTCTAGGATGAGCCACTGCTGCCCTCCCAAGTCCTCCTGCCTGTTCCCACGCTGTTGGAGAAGACACACGGGAGCAGTGGAAGGAGGTTTAAATGCCCGGTCCTAAACGTGTGTAAGCCACAGTCTCATTCATCTGAACAATTCTTTTTCCTTTGTCCACGTTTTCATGGGGACCTTTCCAACCTGCTGGAAAGGCTGAGCAATATTAATTTTGAACTGTTCTGAACTGCATACATAGATGCTAGACTGCTACAAATAGAGGCGCCAGCATCTCTGAATGAAGAGATGAATAAATAATAATACATATTAAAAAATGTCTGAATAGGAACTTACAGGATAAACAGTAGCAGCTTCAAAGGAGCCATTGATCTATGGAGTACATAATGTGCGTGTTAAAATGGTTGGAATATTTATTTACATGACACAGCTCAGAAGAAGCCATTAGGGTCCTTAAGTAAATTATACATGTTGTGAAAATTGTCAGAGTGTTTCTTTTACCAGAGTCAAGTGTATCCTGTCAGTTGATAAACACATTCTCCTTGGAAAAAAAAAAAAAAAAAACAAACACGGCCAAACAAAAAGAACAAAAAAAAACAATTAAAAAAGAAAAAAAAAAAAAAACGGGGGGGAGGGGGAGAATAAAAACCAACCCTCATACCATGGCAAAGTGTGCTCTATGTCCATCAAAGGAAAAAAAGTCAGAGCTGCTCTGCCCCATGGCTCTTGCGGAGGGACTGCTAGCATCTGCGTGTGAGAGTCCTGGGTGCCAGCTCTTCTCCCTACAGGCCAAGCAATGACAAATGGGGACTAACTCGTTCCAGCCACCACCGCATCCTCTGTGGGGAAAAGAGTTGCCCACAGAAGGCTCCGGTCTCCCCACAGCGCAGGACGGGCACGGTACCGCTGGCTGAAGGGGAGATGCTGCCTGCAGCGCTCGAAGACCTTGAGAGGGGCAAAACGCTGCTGTGTGACACCCCATGAGCCCAGCACTCACCCGAGACCTTTCTGATGGAGGGCAGTTGAGGAAGCATAGTCAGCACAAGGCACCCACCCTGCCCCACAGGCTGCATCCCCAGGGTGCCTGGTGCCCGGCTCTGCAGGGTGCTCCTCCGAGGGCTGGTCCCTGCATGCCTGCTTGCCACATTTGGGAAAGCAGCCTCGTCTGGTAGGCACAGCGTGTGAGTTTTCTTTGACATGAGAGTACAAGTAAAGGATGGGTGGATTTTCTAATGCAAGCGGTTGCAAAGGGGGGAATATATTTAGCCTGTGTTTTCAGATCACATGTTCTGGGACTAGAGAGCAAAACACTTTCAATAGTGTTTGGGAAGCACGCTATTTAGCACTGCAAGCCTTACTATTTGAGAAGCCAGCAAATTGCGTTGCATCTAAGACAATTACTTGAATTGCTCGTACTGTGGTTTCTTCTTTCCGACTGTGAAGGTTTTAAAGGAATGTGACTTGTACAGCTAGAAAGTGTTAAAAACACAAAGAATAGTAAAGTGCTGCTCCACATTTGCATAAACCTGTTTATCCTATACATGGCTTATTTATTAACTCTCAGAACAACCTGCAGGACAGCTATGGCATTCTTCATGACCGCTTCTTCTGGAGCTGAAAATGCAGCAACTGCTTAGAAGCAATACAACATGGTTGAGAAAGTGAAAATAAATACCATCCCCATGCAAAACAGCAGGGAAAATGCGTCTCCCACTGCAAGAGCTCAAATTTGACTTTCATATGGAATCAACACCTCCAATCATTTGGAAATTTAAGAGGGGTTTCAGCATCAGCAAGGACTGGAAGCTCTGTACTGCAGCTTGCTGAAACGCAGTACTAATTGCTGCTCTCTGCGGACAGCATACAAGTTTGGGATGGAAAGGACATCGGTCCCTCTTCTCCTTTTTGAGAACGTTTTCCAGCCCTTTACAATTCCAGCATCCCAAGCAACAGAGTTCTCACTGCCGCTGCTAGGAACATGCTCCTGAATAAGCTTCCCTTCTGAAGGTTTCCTAATAATCCCAGCTCTTCTTACACTACCTTTGTTATCCAAAACATAATCCCCCTAGCAAAAATGAAGTAAAAAACATGACTACATTTTGCCTGTTTCATCTCTTTGCTTCTACAAACCAGAGCACATGTCATCATTGAGAATGGAAAGCGGGATGTTAGTTTGACAGCTGGTGACTTGCTCAAGGTCACAACAGAGACTCAGTAGCAGAGCTGGGAACAGAATTTGGTATCCTAATTCCTAATCTGGCAGCCTCACCACGCAATCAAATAGCTCCTTTTAAGGAATGCTTTTGTGACTAAGAGAAAATCCAAGGCATTAGAAGAAAGAGTCCTTTTAATTTGCCTTTGTTCAAACATTTAGGTCTTCTGCTGTATAGAAAACATGATTTAAACAAAATATGGGATTAAAGTATTTTGAAAGATTCTAGAACCTTTGAAAAACAAAAATAAATATGGCTGTATTTAGAGCTGTACTGATTCCAGCCATTAGTGAGTGATTAGACTCTCCTTGCTTACAGTTTCACACATAGCATAAGGAATAAATCGAGAGCAGCCTCTCCTGTGCTTCAATAGAGCTTTCTCTTTTTGCGTGCTTGTCAGGAATCCTATATAGTGTGAAAATTTTCACAGTTCTTTTAGTAAGATCTCAGTTTTCTAAAGGCTCTAACTTGTTGCACCACAGTTGCTTTTTTAAACAAAGCAAACAACGAAATCCTCAAACCGCTAAACTCTATGGGAAATTGCCCTGATGTGAAACAATCCACAAATTGATCTGTTCTCTGTGGAAGGGCAGTCCAGTGATTTATCAGCTCTCCCAGGATACACCAGCTTTGATATCTGGAAACTCAACAAGGTAGTTTCATATTTTAAGACAGCACATTTTACTCACTTCCTCTTCTGTGTAACAGAATACTGTAATTTGGCAACAGCAGAGAGAAACAAACGAGAGCATTGAGAACTAATGTTACTGAAAAACCTGTATACAAAATAAGCTGAGCTATAAGCTCAGCTAAGCAGGGGACTACAAATATTAACAGGATAAACAAGGAAAATGAATGGAAATGTAGACCATTACTGAGGAAAAAGTTTGTTTTTAAATAAACAATGCAAAAATTCCCAAACTGCAGTAAAGAAAAAAAATCCTATTAATAGCATTCTTACTGTCTTTGAATTATCTGGAGACACAGAACAATAGGTTCATGACTTAATTCTAAAAGAACGTGTATTTCACTCATTAAACTACTATAACATCTGAGCTGGATGGAGAAAAAGTGGGGACCCACTCCCTGCCCCTTGAGCCAGGGCTAGGCCTGTGAAATGCCACTGCCTTCAAAGCATTTGAAGTGACAGGAGGCCTCATGTTTGCAGACATGTGAGCCAGTTTTTGATTTGATATTTATGCAATTATTTTGATTAAGAAAATGTTCATCTTGTTGACATTATCACTGTAGTCAATAACTAATGACCCCAGCAGTTCATTACCTTATAAATATTTAACTTAATAGAAGTCCCTTGGGTTATGGTACTTTTGACACTCGTATAATCTGAAACAAATCCTCTCTTTTTTAGTCAAACAGACCATGTTACACACAGTTGGCTAGCTATTTACAAAGCATCCAATTAAATCCTACTTAATTCTCCCACTCTGAAAATCCCATCTCACAAGCACGCAGGCTACTGATCACACAAAATGAGCATCTTGCACCAAGCCCGGGCATTAGTTTACATGCTGTAGAACTCGGAGCTTACAAAAGCCTGCCATAAAATGTACTTGCCCATCAAACAGTATGAACAACAACAACAAAAAAAGGCAAGGAGAACATTCAAATTCAGAGAATTGAAGAAATAAGCTGAAGAATCACAGTTAAAGACAGGTAAATCTAGTTTAATGTTCACATGTAGTAGTTACACATCACAGAGATTAAACAGGATTTTAACTGTAACATAGCTGCAGTGAAATGAAAGTCATCTTGTACTAGAAAAATAATCTTGACGCAGTTATCTGATTTTTGGTCTACTTAAGTTCACTTTAAGATGAGTTTACACCACTGATCGTAATGACTTTGCCCATATGCCTTTCCGCAGTCCCCTATTAATACTCTTTGGACGAAGGAAACAGTAACTGTTTTTGTTAATGGTTTGCCCTTTGGTTGCAAGCAGAGAACTGTTTTCGCTTTTTAAGCAATTAATAAGACTGTAGGAATGCAGGTTTGCAGTAAAACCTTTTGGTACTAAATGAAGTTCCAGAACAAATTTCTTGATCTGATGCAACAGCAGATTTTTTAAAAAGCTGATTAAAGATCTAAAGCATCACCCCATAATGCAAAAAGTAGATAGAGTTTGTCTATTTTCAGTAAAAAAAGCACTACATCTTACCGCTACGTTTATAGAACGCACTAAAAACCCCTGTGCCTAAATGACAAAAGTGTAGTCTCAAAATGTATAATACACTTACAAACATTTTTAGTCTAGATTGAGGAAAAACACGTTTGTATGGACTCTAAACAAGTTCATTTGCAATTAGACATCTCATGCAGTCATGCAGGACCACTAAGTATAGTTGTAGCTTCCAAGTCTAAAGGATATTTGGGGACAACTGGGGACAAAAGAAGCCCTACACATTCAAGGTATTTCCACATAAGCAGCTCCGTACGTGAGCTGCAGTTTCCTAAAGAGATTCCCACAGATTTAAAAAAAACATACACACCTTTATAATATTTACAAAAAATATTTAATTAAAAATATTTTATAATTACAGTAGTCTATTAAAGCATATACTTTTCTCACACTCATAGAACATCTCTATATATACACAGTATGAAATGCCACGCGTTCTTGTCTATACAATATGTAACACTCCTGCAGGGAGAAGAAAGTTCCCTGGGCCCCAATAAAACCATCTATTTGAAACAATAGATGTCAAATATATCTACAAATGCTCTGGTAGATTAGTAAAGCTTCAAGGATCGGCCGCTGGCTCCCTCAGTTACGCTCCTAGGGGCTCGGCTGGAGCTCGCTCCTCCGTCCCGGGGCAGGGGCGCAACTTGTGCCGCTGGGGGTCCGGCACCCCGCTGCCCCCGCCGCTCACATCCTGCTGCCAGGCGGAGAGAAGAGGCGGCGGGCGTGGGGCTGGGGAGGGGGAGAACCGCTCCGGGGGGCGGCTGGCTGTGCCGGGCGGAGCACGGGGGGGTCGGCTGGCTCTTTTTTTTTTTTCTTTCCGCCGGGCCCCCCCCTTCCCCGCCGCCCGCCCCCCGCGGTGCCTCTGCGCGGCGCCGCCGCACACCTGTGGGAGAGGAATGAATAGAGGGGGTGTGTGAACCGCTCCGCTCCAGACCGACTGGCGCCACCGACAAAACACAAGACATGCTTGATCAACAACCCAAAACAAACCAGGTCAAACAACAAGCGCGGCTCCCAGGCTGGGCCAGGCGGAGGGATGCGCAGCTGCACGCCGCAGCCAGAAGCGCTCCGGGCAGGGAGGGGGGGTGGAAAAGGAGGGGGGGATGAGGGGGTGTTGGAAAAACGGTAATTTAAAGGAATAAAATAACCACCCGGTAATTAAAGCTAACCCCCCGGAGCCTGCTGCGAATGCTTGCGGCCGCGCTCAGCCACCCCCTTCGCGACCACGGGGCTGGGGGGGCTCCCGGCGGCCCGGCACTCACCTGGGGAGCGGCGGTCAGCGGCAGAGGATGCTGTCTCCCGGCTTGTTAACAGAGCCAGCCTGCACAGCAACGAGACGGCGCCGAGTTACGGGGGGGGAACAGGACGGGGACACCCCCTACACACCGCCACCCAGCCCCCGGGACACGCCGCTCCCCGTGCCCGCTGCCCCCCAAAAAACGCCGCACCGGGGCGATTCGGGTGCCGGTGCCCCCAAACCCGCCGTGCTCGGCGGAGGGCCGGGAAGCGCTAGGAGCAGCGCCGGGAGCCGTGTGTGCAAACACGCTGATTGCGGCGGCTCCCTCGAGAGGCTGCAATTACACCGGGAGCACCGTGCGGCTGCCGGGGGGATGATGAAGGCGCCCACCGCGCCCCGACGGGGGGCTCCGCGCCCACCCCGGGGGCCGCAGCCGGGCCCGGAGGGGTGCTCGGACGGCGGCGACCACCGCGTCCCGGTGCCTGCCCTCTCCCCTCGGCCCGGCGTGGCACGCACCTCTTACCGGGTCGGTGTTGAGGGCCGTCAGCGGGGTCCGGGGGGTGGCCGCGGGGCAGCCGGGCGGGTGCTGCTGCTGCTGCTGCCGGAGCAGCGCCGGGTGCGTCTCCAGAGCCAGCTGCAGGTCGAGGATGTAGTCGATTA
Source organism: Nettapus auritus (assembly GCA_011076525.1). Lineage (NCBI taxonomy): Eukaryota > Metazoa > Chordata > Aves > Anseriformes > Anatidae > Nettapus > Nettapus auritus. The sequence goes on from CM021766.1 coordinate 50,854,015, forward strand.
CATGCTGCAGGATCTCCACTTTGCTCACCCGCTTGTTGGGCGGGATGGTGGGCACCAGCTTCCTGAGGCGGCTGTAGCAGTCGTTCATATCGCACTGCAGGCACAGCGCCGCCGGCTCCTCGCCCCCCTTGCAGCCGCTGTGCTCGGCCAGGCACCGCAGGGCCGGGGGGCCGCCGCCCGCCCCCCCGGGCTGCGCCTTGCGGCTGCTGGGGGGCCGGCCGGGACTAACGGCTTTCATGGTGCCGCGGGGACGATACGACGGAGGGGGGGGACAGCGAGACGCCCCCCTCCTGCTGCAACCACCGCCCGCCCCTCTCGGCGTACCGGGCTCCTCCCGGCCCGCTCCTGCCCTGCCCGGCCCGGCCACTCTCAGCACGGCCCCCGCCGCCTGTGCCGCCGCCGCCGGCCGCACCGCCCGCTATATGCGACCGGCGGGCGGGGGGGGCACCGCGGCGGCGCGTCGCAGCCAATCAGAGCGGCGAGGCCCCCCGTGGAACGCGGCGCTGGCCAATGGCGGCGGGCCCGGGGAGGCGGGGGCGCTGCTGGAGGGGGCCGGGCCCCGAGGAGGAGGAGGATGGGGGGGGGGGGGCGGTCCCGGGGAGGAAGGTCCGGGGAATGCGGGCGGCCCCCGCCTCGCAGTGGCCCCCGGCGCCGTGCCCCGCCGTGGGGAGCAGGGGGCAGCGCTGCCCTGCCTCCCGGGGGGCGTTTTTTGGTCGTCCCCCCCCTTTCCCCGGCCCGTCCTACCGCGGGGTTTGAGGGATGCCAGCGGGGAAAATCCCAAGGAGAACTTGAGGGGGGGTTAGGGAGCCGAGCAGAGAGAGCAGCGCCCGGGAACGTCGAATTAGAGCGCATAACTATTAAAAATGCATGGGGATGGGGTATTTAAAATTCCTCCATGGCATATAATATTAATCCGTTTTATGTAAAATTCATACCTGTAACTTAATTTGCTCCATTAACGCGCGGGATCACGTATCAGTCGATGTACCGTGTTTTAAATACGATGCTGCGAATGTCCGGAGTTCCGCACTTTGGGACAGCATTAAAATTAACAGGCGCATACTCCAGAGCCCGGCTTAAGTCGTCCCGTGGCAGATCGCAACCTTTTATTTCAATAATGAGCTTTCTCAAACTTGCTGTTAATTCCTGAACCACCAGAGCATATTTCTATGGGATGCCAGGATGAGACACACCGCGCCTGGCCCTACAGCCGCTGCGATGCTTTGCTCGGTGAGCGAAGCAGGTCTGCCTGCCGGGGAAAGGGCTGCAGGAAGGAGTAAAGGCTGCAGGATCTGCCCCTGGGCTTTTAAGTCAAACCTGGGAGAAATTCATAACGGTGATTAATGATTGCACGTCCCCTCAATGCTTAGTCACAACGGGTGATAGAGGAAGGGTAGGGTGGGAAGCTGTCAAACCCGAACGTGAATGAGCAGTGAGGCTGGATCGTCTGAAGAGTATAATGAAGTACACTTCCATTCTCTTTCACCCCTTAAAAACATATGTTTTGAGGCTGTGCTTACAAATACTCACACTCTTGTTTTGCTTATTTTGTCCCACATTACCAGTGCCATCGATGCCAGTTGGGCTCCTCTAGGCGCGAAAACTAGGTGCGTGGTGTAAATCTTTGTCTGACTGAGGCATGGATTTGCATGCTACATGATGACAATATGATGGGGAGACTTATTTCCATTAGCTACAGGCTGGATGATCCCAATTATGCTGCCGTCATTGCTTTTGTTCAGTGAAACTCCACTCACTGCCATCGCTGGCTCTCATGAGGTGGAAATATAAATGGGCCCTAAAGCATGTGGTATGGTTACACTTTGTCTCTTTCCCAGTCCTTATAATATGGACAGACTCAATGTGCTGTCTAAAAAACCCACCCCCATCTTTAAGTCATGGTGAGCACGCAGATTCAAATCTTGCTGATACTATTTAATTAAAATCTTTGTGAAAGTAGACACACCATAACGTTGCGATGTGCTGTTTGCACAGAAACCCTCCTAGAAGCTCGTGTGATCTCACTGGAAAGCTCTGGGAAACCCCAGTTTGTAACTGGTTCCCCTTTAGCACTGGCAAAGCCAGTTTGGACAGACGACACAGGCAGGCTGGAGTGTCACAGTGCGAATCCAGTGACACTACACTGGCTCTTGAAAATGACCCGGTATTTCTGGAAACACATGAAGAACTGTGATATGCCACAAAGCTTTTTCCATCGGGCTACTTCCACAGCAGAGGCTCTGCTGGGAAATCTGGGGCTCTGCATGCATTGCTCAAGTTGCGAGAAAATCATGTGTGTTCCCATAGCTAACGTATCTCAGTAGAGATACGTGGGAAAGGGAAAAACAGCCCTCCCCTCTGACTATCGCATAAATATTCAGGGGATTTCCTCTAGTAACTCCCTTTGATACTCGTGAAGTTGATACATGCTAGTCCGACATGCTCCGGTGAACAATAGGCACCAATTCCCTGTTAACAACCCGTCTGCTTGTGCTCTCCTTGAAGTCAATGGGAGTTTTGTCATTGACTTAAGTGGGAGCAGGTTGGGTCGGCTGCTTTTTCAAAATTTAGATTGGATGTGCACCAGATGCTAAGGAAATTGTTCTAGAAATGGGTTGGAAAGCCCAGTATGCTAGCAGTGGATGTAGGTATAGTGAAACTCTTCATCCCTGAAGACGTATGCAAAAGAGAGGGGCAGTGGCTGCTGCTTGTGCTTTTGTCCTGTTAATGGCAATATTTTTCATGACATGAGCATATAGGGATTAACGCTCCTGTTTTTCACCAGGCCAGGTCTGCATTTTCTAAATAAATTCAGTGCATCTTTAGGCATGTGGTCCCTTGCTGGCTGACTGGAGGAGCTCATCTGTCTTGGCTCTGTTTTTCCGTGCTCTCTTTCCACATACAGAGTAGAAATAATTTCCTTCGTAACCAATTCTTGCAATATTATTACAAGATCCTGGGTAGTGGACTAGTTTAGCTGAGACTTGATGGGCTGCAACGACATCACAGATGCTCTCTGGAACTTTAAATGGTTGCTTTTCATACAAAATCAAAGTAAAACAAGTGAAAATGAAAACATAATTACTGGCCTTACATCTCCTTCATCATGGGGTTAATCCCACTTAACTTGATGAGAGTACTCTCATGAGTAAAGTAGGCTGGATTTGTCAGAGAAGGTCTAAGTAGATGAATATGTCATTGACTCCAACTGAAAAAATAAACCTGAGACATTCACACTGCCCCTGGGTCACAGCACCTTAGGACCTGATAAAGAGTCAGGGAGGGGGAACAGCCCTCCCAAGTGCTCAGCTCAGGGGACATCTCTTCTGGCAGCACTCTGGATCCACATGTGTTTGTGCATGATACGATGCCACTGAACCAACTGGTGCATTGAATAGCACCCCATTAGTTAAAATGGTCTCAGGACAGATGAAATACAAAGGCAGTGCATTTAGGTATGCAGAGGGAAGCAAGAAGTCGACATGGTTTCTTCCACAAGGTTACTTGCCATACCTACCTTAAGAGGGCATGAAATGCACACAAATGCACAATGCATTTTTATTCTTAAACGGGTTATGAAACAGTGGTTGAGTCAAGCATCCCCATTTGGGGGTCTGGGGCACACCGGCAGAGCAGCATGGTAAAATCCCAAGCTTTCCTTTGCTTGCAGCTGATAGCTGGTGTTTTATCCTGGGGCACAAAGATATGTGACACTGAGACACCCCCCATTCCTATTGACTTCAGCAGGCATCCAGAAGACTCAGGAGCTGCTCAACACCTAGAAGGCTGGTCATTAAAAAAGCATTATAAATCTCTGAATGGTTTATGGTTTATGAGGGAAATAGCAATTGATTCCTCAGTAGTGCCATTACTCTCCACTATTGCTATCATTCAGATGGCAATAATGTTGGTTATTTACCTTCAATTAAAATATCTAGTTAGTTGTGATGTCATTTAAAATAGCACTATAATGTGTTTAGTACTCCCTTACCAAACACCATAGATAAACTCCTCTTGGCAGCAGGAGACAGACAGCAATATGAAATGAAAAATGGGGGCGGGGGGAGGGAAGCAGAGGAAAGAATATGTAAATCCGTTATTGGTTTATTATTCCTACATGCCTGTATCTGCCTGGTTGTGGCCGTGCTGGAGGTGAGACTGTGGTCTTCTTCGCAATGTACTCAGAATGGGTCAGGGAAGATCCGGAGCACGGATAAGTCATCTCACTCTATAGAATACCAACAGACCAAAATCCATCTGTCTTCTGCTACCTTTCCTCGCCAAGGATGGTTCATTGGAAGAACTCCCTGAAACTCTTTTTATCACAAGACTTTTCCCCAAAGAGTGTGAACCGTCTCTCTATTTTCTGAAATCCAAAATCTAAATACAACTCACAACCTTAGCTTAATTTTTTTCCCTCATTTTTTCTGAAAATTTTTAGGTGAATGAGAAAGGCGGAGATTCTCAAGAACTTCAAAGAACTTCTCAAAGAACTGTGTTCTTTGCAGCTGCCTCCCCATTGTCCTTGTGCATGAATTTTATTAGAAAATAAAGAGAAAAATGTTTGTTGATAGGCCACAAGAGCTCTTCACAGACAAAGGAGATTGATTGATTGATTGATTGATTGATTGATTTTCATGTTCACGTAGTTGTCCAGCTTAGAGCATTCTGCTCATGACGGGAGCATACTTCTACTTAACTCAATGCTTTCCTTCAGCTTCAAAAAATCATGAGAACAAAAAATTTGGAGAGATGAGAAACAGATTAACAAACAAACAAGCAAAACTTCTTATGCTGATGTAAACTCTTTTTTATGCAAACATGGAAATCAATACCTAAAGAAATATATTTTATCTTCATTAGAGGAGAGGACAACTGAAAAAGTCTGTAACACGGGTTTGTACCAAAGAGCTATTCTTGCTGTGCAGCCTCCAGCATGGCTATGTTATAGAAATTTGCGCAAACCCACCTACTGCTTTCAACAGGCTGCGGCAGCAGACAACACTGGTATGTCACTGACAGATGCCCTGGCATTTTGCTGCTGGTTGTAAGTTGGCTGAAGACTAATGTCATTTAAGAAGGTTGCTTTGTTCAGGTGACCAAAAACACTGGGTTTGTTGGGTAATGTCAGATTTCTGTGTTGACTGAAGCAAGCTTGTGGCAAGAAAGATAACTCACGTTGACAGCCTTCTGCAGTGTGGTCCAAATATAAGCAGTCAAGATGCTTATTCTGGGGAAGGGGGAAATAATTTAGGAGTATTTGGAGCAGCTTCCTGAAGAGCACTATATTAAACTGAGTTACATAGTAACAGATTGAATTTGGAGTCTTTAACTTTAATTTTATTTTGTGTAGATTTAGATCAGATTTATGTGCAATGTCATGCCCTTTGTTTATAGACAGAAACCCTCAGCTAATCTACCTGAAACTGATGGTATGATATGGCCTCATATTATTTTCATGTCTGTTATGAGTTTGCATTAAGAGCTCTATAATCACACAAATAATACAGCCTACAGGGACAACGAGCAAATCGACCTAAATTAAATAAGTATCTGGATGTGTACATGCTCATCTGCATATGTTATCATTACACCAATGATACTGGTATTTATTTGCAGGGGACCTGAACAGCTTCATCAGCAAAAACAGTCTAAGTTAGTTCAGGCCACAAAAAAAAACAAAACAAAACAAAACAAAACTGCAGAAACAACAGTAATACTTTGCACTGATACAACATTTTACATTTTGAAAGCGAACGCTAACACGTTTGTTATTTGATCTTTGTGAGTGTTTTAAGGAATTCTTCAAAATCTTTGTGGCTTTTCTTTGGTTTTGTTTTGTTGTGGAATTAAAATGAGAATCACTTCTCTTTCTTTGAGTGAGAAGAGTGACTTTCTCACAGCAGAGGGACATCCAAGATAGGTGGAGAGACCTTTGATTTCTCTGTCTGATGCAAATGCTCTGATGTTTCTTGTGAGTGGTCAATTGGCTGTCAAAGTACTTTTATGGGCCAGCGTCACTTTCAGATATCACCTGCTTGCCAAATATTAATTTACAATTCTGCATTTTGCTGTTGTGACAGCCTGACCAATATTTAAAGCACTTTAGAAAACGTTTGCCGCTTGGATTCAAGTTGCATTGGTGTCATCATTGGAAACAGAAGCTAGAAAGAACTAGGAGTTCAGGTCTGGTGGTGGTGGTGGGGCGGGGAAGCTTTTCAAGCTGTCTTCAAATCCCCTTACCACAGTTGTTTGTGGGCCACCCCCATGCACTTCTGAGACAAGCAGGACTCTGTGTAACCTTATTTTCTATTTACCTGCTGTGGTGTTCCTGTTGCCATAACATGTGAGGATTTAACAAGTGCATAGTAACAGAGGAGAAAAGCTCTTCCTCATTCTTCTCTTCCATCCAGCAGAAGAAATTGTAGAATAGTAGGAAATTATTTTGAAGGTTGTAGCTGAGTTTTTCTTTGCTTATGTACTTGTGTTTGAAAAAGCGCTCTGCTAAAAAATGAGGTTTGTATTAATTTGTGATAGGATGCTTTCTGTGATTGTTCTTTATAGCCTACACTGCTTCTGAAAAAAATAAAATAAAAAAAAATGTCACTTAAGAAAACAAGAGCCCTCACCTTTTATTGACAGAATACAGCTCTTGCTGGATGTCACATTTAGAGTCAAAGAAAGAAAGTGAGTGACATTGTCTCCTTTTGGTAGTTAGGGTCACACACTTAGGTCTTAATTCTGATAATATGATGTACTAAAACGACCTCAGGTGTTAATTAGGACCACAGGACTGTGTAATGAAAACCACTGCGAACCACAGTGAATTAAAATCAAGATACACATTGCAGAGTGCAAATGGCTGGAGACGCAGATAAAATGAAAGATGGATGTATGGAGAATATCGGACAATGATCCATGAACTGCAATTCTTCACAGTTAAGTATATTCTGTGACTTACTAATTTTCCCTTATAAGAAATGGGAATGAATGTTATTTTCCATTCGAGAGTAATTGTATAGCAATTCCTCATGTTTTTCCTTCTTGTGCAGAGGGTAAACTGTGTGAAAGTCAAGACACGTTCAAAATTGCTTTTAAAAATGTTTCAACGTGCACATTTTCTTACAGTTTTTACTTCGGTTTCTTAAAGTTAAATGAGTTAAATTAAATATAAGAATATTTTTGGTAATCACACAGCTTATGCTAAGTAACTATTTCAAGTTGTCTTCAATACCAGTATGTTTCCACATACTTACCTTGAAGTGTTAATGACATTTATTTTGGTAATTTTAACTCCACTAGCATGCTCTTTCAACACTTTAAAGCACTGATATATGTTATTCAAGCAAATCTCTTAACTTACCTCAGTGGGGAAATTGACTTGAAAAGCAGCACAAATCCTTGCTCATATAGGAAGTTTGTCTTGAAGTTAATGAGCTTATTTGCCTGAGTAAGGATGTGGTATAAGGCCTGCTCAAGTGAGCAGAAGTTTCACAACTGGATGCAAAGTCATTAGCTTATTTCAGACCGACCTCTTGAAATAGTTACTCTGATTAAATCTCTGGAAAAGTGTTTCTCAAAACTCTATTTTTTTTTTAAATGTGAAAATGCAAATGCAAAAGAATTATACATATATATATATATATATTAAATACAGAACTCTAATTAAAAGAGATTGTGGTGGTGATGATTATTCAAGGCAAATTCTGTAAAGAAACAGGTAAAACCAAATGTTTGGTCCCCACTGGATTGCATCCAGTGTCCATTGCAGTCTTTTTCCACTGGGAATAAGAGACTCAGTATAGACAGAAAGAGCTTTCTTTTGCCTCCAGAAACTCCTTTCCACACACAATGCATCAATCTTCTTTGCAGTTTGACATAGATTATGATCAGCAATACATTAATAGAATATTACATACTTATAACCTTAACACAAGGTATGATTTACAGCCTTGCATCTCTGCTGCTCCTTTTTTTTTTTTTTTTTTTTCCCCTCCTGACTTCTCTGTATCTTCTTTCTTCTGAATGGTCTTACACTTGCTGCACTGGGATTGTCCATGGTGTTTAATGTTTTAGTGAGGTGCGCAGTCTCTCCTTTCACTCCTTAGGGTATTGTTTCATCCTGATGCACTGAGAAATGCATGTCTTCCTCCAGTGCTAGAAGACCTTGTTGCTCCAGACAGGAACTAAGATGGTTACAGCCTGTTAAAAACTATGCCAGATGAAATTTAAGCTGGCATTGCATAAACAGGACACACAATGGGCAGGCACTGGACACAACATTTATTTTCAGTTGTTATTGATGACCTTTCATAAGTTGCTCGTGGCTCTACTTTGGCCTGTCACTTGGGAGCTAAAGGGTCATCAATAACTTATGGAAATGACTGTCATTGATAGTCTGGCCACTGCATATCCAGTATTTTGTCGCATATGTAGACACACAGACAAACAAAATACAAATCACAGCAAAACAAACAAACAAACAAAACAAACAAACAAACAAAAAACACTTTTTTAATATGTTAGCCCTCATCCTTTTATCTTAAAAAAAAAAGCAGCTTTCTAGATTTTTTCCTTTTTCTTCTTTCCTTTTCTTTTTCTCTCTTCTTTTCTTCCATTCCATCCTTTCTCCCTTTCTTTTTCTTCCTTCCTTTTTTTTTCTTTCTCTCTTACTTTCTTTTCTTTCTCTCTCTCTCTCTACTGGTATTTCATAAAGATATGCCCCTAATTTATTTATAAGGGTAAGCCTCCAGGACAAGGTAGTATTACCGAGCTGGCTTGCCAGTTCCTCTATACACATGAGTACATTTATAATTGATGAAATGGTCTATAGTGTTGTGGCTAGAATAAACTTAAGGTCAAATCTCTGGGAGAGCAAATCTTGCCATTATTCCTGATGAGAAATAAATACGTGCGGGAACTAAAAAGTGCGGAGCTGAAAGGGAATAAAACTCAATGCATAAGGGCATTTTGAACAATTCATTCCAAAGTGAAAGTGCTTTTTCTTGGTTTTTCTTCATTGCCTTGATCTTCCTAAAACTGTTGTCGGGGCAGGTTAATGACTGACCTTTGAGGGAACCACATACCAGCCTTTGTTCCCTAGCAGTCAGGATCTTGCAGAGGCTTGAAACCTTTGAGGGAGAGAATAGGATTAAACTGCTGTGTGAAGTCCAGCGCAGGTGATGATCAATGGGAGCGGAGGAGCGAGTTTCTCAGGACGCTCGCTCCCTTCCCCCAGCAGAAGGAATTTATTTCGTTTCCTTCGAAGCTACCTGATGGAGGCGGCTGTTGTCAATGATTGTTCTCGGATTCGTTTCGCTTAAGCAGTCACCAAAAGCACGCGGTGTTAGAATCCCACTAAGATCTTAGAGGATACACTTCGGTTTATACACCATGTCGAGCAGGTAAAAAATAAAAATAAATCAGACAACCTGAACCTCGCACTGCAACCACATTTACGTAACCTTAGCTGACTTGCCATCCTCACGTTTCCCAAACGAGAGGAAGAGGGGTGTTTGAGCCTGCAGCACTCTGGCCAAAGCAGCGTTGGCCAGGAGAGCCCTCTGCATGCTCTGTCCCAGGGGACAGCCGTACAGCTGCGAGGGGTCCCGCTGTGTGTCCCTGAGCACTAGGTGCTCCAGCAGGCAGACTTCTGCAGGGGCCAGTTTTCACCTTGCCCACAGACCGCATCAGCGCTGCCTGGATCCATTTGAAAGGCAGAAAACTGAAAAATCTCTGTCTCGGCAACGCTTTCTGCCGCCTTTGAGGGCAAGTGGTGCTGAATATTCCTAAATGCTTGCACTCAGCCTCCCGTTCTTCCCGAAAACTTTCGCTCCGAACCCCTTTATTAACGGACGAATTACAATAATGGGACACCAGGGCGAGAATCTGGCTGCCTTTCAGCGAGATAAGTTGGTCTTTCTGCTCCACCCGCACCTCCTGCCGGGTCACAAAACACCCGGGCAGCTTGTGCCGGGCGGACTTTGCCCTAAACCCGCTGAAAACACCTCAAAAAGCGGACCGGGGCGCGCAGCGAACGTGACGGGACCGCCTCCCGCGCCACCCCCACCCCCCCACCCCTCGCCCCGCGCCTCAGCCGCGGGCGGCCCAGACCGGCCGGCGCCGGGCGCGTGACATCACCCGCTCGCGCTGCGGCCCGGCTGGCGCCGCCGGGGCGGTCGCCGTGGCAACGCGGACGCCAATCGGCGGGCAACGACTTCCAGCTGCCCGCGCGCCGCCAACCGCCCCGACGGCCCCAACCGCCTCAACGGCCCCAATGGGGGCCGCGCGCGCGCGCGTGTGTGTGTGGGGGGGGGGCGCTCCTTGTGCCCCCCCCGCCCCCCCCCAAGCACCTGGAAACCCGCAGCAGAACTTTCTGGAAGTGTAAAGGCCCGCACACTGAGCGTGTGTGTCGTGTTTTTGTGGGACGCCTGGGGCTGGTGGCGGACCTCGGTGCTGTCCCCTTGGTGCTGGTCATGCAGGTGTGGTGCCATGTTTAGGCGCTGAGATGGAAACTTTGGGGCTTGAGTTGGCTGAGACTTGAAGTAGGAGCACCAGGACACGAATAAAGCCAACCTACAATGTAACATTAAAACATGGCTTTCACACCATAGCCTGATTCTTTATTTTCCCATTTCCCCCCACAGCTATGCGATTCAGAAACCTTTCTTGTTCGATACTACTGCAGCCTGGTCCCACATAACACCCTGAAGTTCCAGCCCAAATGAAGAATTAGAAGTGAGGGATGCTCATGGCCTTTGGTATGGTCCTCTGGCAGGTAGCTCACACTGCTTCCTTTGGGAATGAGTGCTTCCTACCTGTTGTCTTGCAGTTTGCTGAATCACAGTTCTGACATGAAACCATCTGTAAATATTAGCCTATATAATTTGTAGTGATATTAAACAAAGTGGTGAGAATGCTGCTTAAGAAAAAAAAAATGGCTTTCCATATGGTTCAGAAAAGCTTAACACATACTAGTTAGCATAGTGTAGGAACAACACAGTTCTGACTCAATTTAGCTGTAAAAATGAAGACTTAGTGAAACATTAATTTTCCAAAATTACTGAGTGTTTTAATGTGATTGTAATTGCCCCTTTGTGCTTTTAATTTATTAACATTGTTATAACAAATTATAACTCATTGTAACCAAATGCTTTAGACATTAAAGAACCAGGCTGGTATGCTGGCATCTCGATATAAAGGCGGTCTCTGTATAATGCAATCACAGAGTATCTGTTCTGATTTACTTGAAGTAACTTATGCTAATTCTAGTATTTCTTCTGCATAGGTATTGTAACACTTCTGTGTCTCAGGCTGTATTTTATGTGTTCACATACTAGCTTTGTGTGTTTCCTTGGGGAGCTGCACCTAGGCTCAGGACAGCCAGAAGATCTGGATCAGGTACAAAGCAGGCACGGCAAACTAGTGTAAGTGATGCTGGGGAGGGGAGCCCTGTGGAAACTCTGACGATGAGAGCTAAAGAGTGTGTTGCAATGATGTCTGATTAGTTCATCAGGAGGCAGCATGAGTCTGGAACATCTAGCACTGAGTATGAGTCTGGATGCATTCCAGCTCCTTCCTTGCCCTATAGAGCTGAAGCACTAAGTCTTGCTGAACCAGACCTATGCCTGCTTGGGTGTGCCTACTGCATGTTCCTCTTATCAGGAGTGCTGAGGAGCCCAGCACAGCCAGTGTCCACACAGGAACGTAACCCTGAATCAGTGTGGATGGTGCTCAGCTGGAGGTACTGAGCTAGCCTGAGTTCTGCAGCACCATTTGGAACCTGTGTGCTGTGCTCCACAGTGAAATAAACTCTGCTGCAGTCTTGGGCCCAGGCAGGATTTGTGCCGTGCCAAACCAAGGGCTTAGACTGAGTTCAGCCTGGGGTTAGTGGCATCAACTCAATGCCAGAGCCATTCAGATCAGCCTGTACTTTGCTGTCCTGGGAGCACAGCATCGGTATAACTGGGCAAGCTCTACAAGATGTATTCATAGTCCACGATGATCCAAAATACTTGCATGGATGTGAATTTGCAGTGCCCTGGGATGCAGCCTGACCTAATGAACTAAAACAGACCCAAACTGGCTCTGCATGCAGCTCTCCCTGGTGCCTCTGTCCCTTCAGCTTTCCTGATTTGCGGCTCATCACCTATTGTGTAAGTGCAGGTTGACTTTATCTAGTGTTGTCCTTGTAGACACATAGGCTAAAATGTGGTGACTGGGCAGAAAATCGCTAAAAGCACTAGGAGCAAAGTTTATAGAGAGAGTCAGTAGCACAAGGAGAGGTTGTTTAAGACTAGGTCTGTACCCTGACACTTTGCCATTAATTTTTCTTAAGGGTAAGAAAAATTACCAGGGCAGATCCATGGGAACGTGGAATTGACTATTGTAAAAAATGAGTATAGTACTAAACTTCAACTGTGCTTATGTTTTCCCTTTTTCAGTATTTGTAATAGTCAGATATTTGTGTTCTTTCATAGCACATTACATTTCTGATGTAGCAAAGTGTTTAAATTATGTTATTTAGAGCTTTACTGGATCAGGGCCATTGTCTGTACTTCCAAAGACTAAAGCCTAAAACATTCTCTGAAATCTTTGGCTAGAGATTGTCTAGCTTTATTCTTCACCCAGAAGGATCTTATCTGGACCCTCCCATAGGAACTGAAATAGCAAATGTCATGTATGCAGCCTTGGCAGTCAGTTTTGAACTTGGAGGACTTCTCTTTGTGAAATAGCATGGGCCAACATGCCTATGAGACATGTTCAAAGCTTTTTATGATTTTCTTATCCATGTGAAACGCAAACAATTCCCATTTTCCAAATCAGGCCTAACTGTATATTACGATGGTGGTGGCAACTTGATAAAGAAATATGGGAAGCGTAGTCTTCAGTTGCCTGCAGAATGTGCTTTGTCCAAGAAGAAGAGAACCTCTCATTCTAAAATTAAAGTAAATCATTATATTAAAAGCTTATAATGTGCAAGAAGCTGTTTACTGATTTTTAAAGAGGCTTCAATGCGCTTTCATTGTCAGTAGTGCAAAACATACCTGGATATAATGACAGCTGCCTAAGTTAGACAGCTCAGAGATTTCAGCTAAGTTAGACTCAGATTTTTTTTTTTTTTTTTTTTTTTTTCATCTTTGAAGTTTGTTTGCGTTGTTGGGGCTTTGTGTCTTATGCTTCTGATAAATGGAATAAATTCAAACATATGGCCTTATTCTGAACTATTTTCATTTTTGCTTAGGTGCCAAGGGATGCTGGGTTCCAGTAAGTCAAAATTTTTTTTATTTTTATGTGGGATTATATTATCATGAGCCCACTATGCCCATTCAAGAAGGCAGAGGGCTAAAGGATATATTTTCAGGCAGCCTATGCTATGAGCTATATAACATGAGGGAACAAGGTCCCTCATGTTATATTGGAGCATTCACAGAGAAAATGCAACTCTAGAGGGTGTGTGTGTTGAGGACTTTGCTGTACTTCCCAGAGAGAGAAGGCAGTGCTGGAGAGAATCAGTGAAATAGGTAGGATTTTAGATATCTCTGTACTGTTGACTGGGAATAAGGAGATGAAAGGAGGCCTATGACTGGTGATTATTTTCCAGGCTTTGGACTGGAATAAGAAGTGGCAAATAGCACATTTTTGTTATGACATTGCATCCCTAGAACTGCCCAGTGAGGAGGCTTGATCCTGGGAGAGTTCATACTAAATTTATGAACTATGGTAACTGTATAAAAAATTGTTTTGTGTTTGGTGTGTGCATGCATGTATGCATAACATTTTTAAATTGGTTTCTAACAGTGTAATTAAAGCAAACAAATTTATGTAAAAATCCTGCTATAATAATGTACATTTTCTTGGAATGCACAGAAAAAAAGAAAATTAAGCATGAAAGCCTTGAAATTCCAGTCTACCATAACAGTGTTAACAGTAGTTGGACTACAGTGTTCTATTTATGTAAACCTATTTCCATGTGAATTAAAAAAGAAGGGAAGGAGGGGAGGAAGCTTTGTTGGTTTAGGGCAAAAGAACAAGTAAGTTGTTGACCAAATTTGACCTGACAGTTGCCCTTTATATTTTCGTAATTAATAAAGTAAAAAAAGTATTTGCATTGATTGTAACATGTTTTGTTAATTACCGCTATTCATCTTATTCATATTGTCAAATGGAAGGTTCATGTTTTTGATCAGCCAGGCTCTTAGCTGTGGTAAATTCAACTGTACTTCTGGCTGCCTCATGGCATCTGCTGTGTGCTTGTGCTGCAAAGTCTGTTCATTTATGCTGCCAGTGCTCTATGTTTTTCTTGTGGAAGAGTAAGGGTGGCTTTTATGCCTAGGCTATTTGTACAGCAATTAAAATGTAGTGCCTTTGAGTTAGATTCATCCACTCAAAATGCAGTATTTCAGTGTTCAGTAATGCAGCCCGACATGCTAGACAGTTGAAATCTGCAGAGGTTATATCTAGAATTATGTGGCTCTGAAACCGGGGCATGAAGTAAGAGCATGTCTTAACTCTCTCATGTAATTTGGGTTTATTATTCCCACCAGGGTATACTTACAAAAAAGATCATGGTATTGTGAAGGAGACCTACTGCTCTTGACTGAATCTCTTATATGCGGGCAACTTCTTACAGCTCTTCCTTGTGTGAGCTTTAAATGTGATTCTACCAGATACCTGAAATGTTATTTTAAACCTAATCAGATTTTAATCTGTGTCTCTGCAGCGCTTCTGAAACCTAAGCAGATGTGGAGATTTGAGTACAGAATGTGCTGAGGTGGTACTTCACTGTGGCACATTTACTTCTGTTGTATTTGCTGTGTGTGGATTTATGGGGTGGAGCTCCTGACTGCCCCACTAAGAGCTGTGTGGTACCCTGAGTGCTCCTTTGTGACGTGCCAGATTCGTGGCCATTTGTCCCCTGTGTGGAGGTGGGAGGTGTATTTGTTCCAGGTACTGGGAAGATAAGTCATTGGTAATCTTGTTCAGTGAATAATGATGTGTTGTCTTGTGTGTATCTGTTTGTATTGGGATATATTGTGTATCTGAGAAGTTTTATTTTAGCAGTTCTCGAAGATTTTAATTATCCACAGAACATGGACAGTCTGGGCAGCAACATCATTCACTTTCTCATACCAGAGCACCCATTTTGGACACAGAATGAAAGGAGCATATTCAGCCTTTATGACGCTGAGACCATTAGCAGTGTTGCTATTTGAGGGAGGAAGGACAATAGGTACATTTTTCAGAATAGAGCTATTGCACTGTATTTTATTCAGCAGGATTTTGTTTGTTTGTTTTTGTAAACATTTTTGTTCTCCCTTCAGGGGAGAAAAGATGTGTACTTTTCTTTTTCTCAGGGATCTAGTAGCATATATTTGGAATATTTTTGTTGTTTCTCCTTTCCTGTGGGGAACTCCTTCATAACAGTGGTTAGGGTAGATGGTTTGAAATCAGTAGCAGTTGAGAAAGTAGATATACCCATAGTGCTTAATTTTAAATGGATTTATCCTTAAATATGGGCAGAAGTCAATTTATAGGATTGGATCCTTCATGTGGATCTTGCTTTTGATTTTCAGAAAGTTTCTAACAATCTAAAGTCAAGCTGATTTTATTTTTCTAGCTGTTAGGCTAAAAACTGTATTTAACATTTTAAAGTAGCTTGTTTGACTTGCCCACACTTTCTATAGAAAATCAGCAGTGCTGTCTTTCTCTGTCTTCCTTTCACATGTGGCAGCTGTGATTTCAGAGTCTGACATAAGTCTAGACAATATAGCGGGTCACTTGATCCTAGCTATAAACTCTCAGAAAAAGACAAGACTGTAGCTAAGCATGGTGTGTTCCAGGAGGCATTTCAGACTTTACTCTGGCTCTTGTGCAGACTTCTCCAAGCTAGTTTGCTCCCAAGACTGCAGCAAGAACAGAGGATTCATCCCTTTACTAGGAGCTGTAATGAGGCACAGTCTGTTAAAGACTTTCCATCTGGCCAGACTGCCATCTTCAAATACTTATTTGATAAAGGAGAAGTTGTTCTCTGCTGCAAAGACTTTTTACTTCCTAAGGACTTGACAACATTCTTACTTATGTTGATGGTAAAATTTTGCTAAGGTTGTTGGGATAGGGCAAGCCTGGAACTATGTTTTTGTTTAGAAACTCTTCCTCCTATAGCCTAGCCTTCTTAGTAGCTAATTAACTGCAATCTGAAGTTGCAAAGAAGATAGAATTCAGAATTAGCATGTGTCTATACATATATAAATATCTTTCTGAATACCAATTTATGATCTTTCTCATTAATTTCCTGAAAAGACTTTTCACCTGTTTGGTTATACTGTATCTGTTCCAAAGAGCATATTTTGCCATGCTCATCCTTGTATTCTAGATCAGCTAACCTTTTCTTGTAATTATGAGTGGTTTGAATACCAGTTCCTACTCTGATTGATTATGATTTTTATTAGATCTTAATCTAAGATATAAATTTGTAATCTTTAATGACTTCTTTCTGAAGCTTGTGGGAAAATAGCTTCACTTAAGTACTTGCAGAAAGTAATTCAGAAGTTAGATTTACTCAGAAGATGGTATTTACAGATTAATCGGCTATGTGCACTTGGCACAAGTTCAGTGGAAAACTCCTGAGAACCTGCAAGCTGGGGTGACTTGGGGGTTGTTTTAAAAGTAGAGCATGCAGTTGTGATCTGTGGTCACTGTTCAATTCAGTGCTGTCGAGTCTGTCCTAATAACAGAATATCAATTTTCTTTAACAGCAGGAGGACTGGTGAAGATACCAGAGATGAAGTCTGCATGCAGTACTCTATTTGCACTTTTTCAGACTTAAGAATTTAAACATAAATAGTGTATTTGTATGAGTTATACACATGTATGTGCACTGTACATGTGTGCATATAGTATAGTAAAGGTACAGTAGCATACTGAAATTATTTATTTTCATATGTTTGATCCTTTTTAGCATCATATAGCTTTTGTGCACAGGTCCAACAAGCCCAAATCACTTGATCTAAATTCTTAATAAATTCAAGCAGATGGTTGTCTGCTAAGTAAGTGGTATTTGGATAACTATAATGAAAGAACTCATTTGTTAATCACATGCAAATATCTGCCAGAAGCTTTTCCAGTGTCCTCAGGAATCACAGCTTTTTACTAGAGTAACCATTCATGAAGTATTCATTTGAATAGTAAAACAGTTTCCCCTCTCTCACCTACAGTTTTAACATAGTCACAGAACTTCTTTACTGAAAGGGTTGTTAGGCATTGGAATGGGCTGCCCAGGGAAGTGGTTGAGTCACCATCCCTGGAGGTCTTTAAAAGACATTTACATGTAGAGCTTAGTGATATGGTTTAGTGAAGGACTTGTTAGTGTTAGGTGAGAGGTTGGACTAGATGATCTTGGAGGTCTCTTCCAACCTAGATGATTCTGTGATTCTGTGATACTTCTAATTGTTCCTTTTTACTGTCTTCCTTTCCCACAATTTCTGTTTGTACTAATTTGGTCTGTAAGTGACCCTGGCCTAAGAGCTGTGATGGGCAGCCCGACAATTTGCAGTTTTAATTGTCGTTCTCTTTGACGTCTAAGAAGATGGAAGAAGGACTATGAAATGCTATAGTTATTGGAAGGGGAAATGGTAAATCAGCCCTAATCCTGCTGCTGAACTGAAAGCAACTATAACAGCAACTACATCAGTAGATGTGAAATCAGTGACTTCATTACGTGAGATACACTGCTTCGTGTCAGGATTCGCGGACTGTGTGTTGGGTTCCATTTCTTTTATTCCGAGAACTGGAAACTTTAACTGCTAGTAACCACAACGTCAAGCTTCGCAAGTGGTGAGGCATGAGAAACACTCTGAATCCAAAGCTGAAAAGCTCTGGAAGTTTTAGATCCATTTTGCCCCTATAATGTTTATAATACAGAAGTAGTACCTGATGATATGCTTTTTGTAAGGTACTTACGTGGAATACAATTGAATGGCTTGTTCACATTTGTTTTCTTCTTTGTATAAAATACCTGTTTCAAATGTAACCTCTTTCCCCAGCCATCTCACACCACACTATTACAGACTGAGATGCATACCTAGATGTCTACTAATAGGGTTAACCTGTATTCCTACATATGTAGTCACATGTGAAAAATGGGTGAGTATTAATCAAGTATACAGGTGTCATTTAGTGCCATTGTGTATGAATGGTCAATCTCTAAGGACTGTCTTGATGACCTTTAAATAAAAGGAGAATTCATTATGGTTAGCAACCATGATTTTCAGGAAAAAAACAAAACAAAACAAAACAAAAAAAAAAACGTGGTGTTGCTGTTGAGTTTATTAACTGCTTTAGAGGTTTGACAGAGTGCATAAACCAAAAAAAATAAACTCTTGTTATTTGGCATACCAATAAATGTCAGTGACTGTACCTTCTTAAAGCAAGCTCAAGAAGATATCCCCAAATCTTATGATTCCCTTGCATACCTCTTTATTCTGTTCCATGATGATAGAGGGTTTTCTTTAAATTCTTGTATGTAAGACTGTAAATTCAGACAAAGGATTTGTATATGAAATGCAAGATATAAATATTTATAATTGCATGTAATACTTTCAATAGTGCATGAATCAAAATACTGTCAGGCTCCAGAACTCTTGATTGCTTTACCCGGTGCAGATCTTAATTGTCTCAGGGCATTAATCAATAACAGCAATATGGGAAATACCTACCAGCCTGAATTCAGGAATGATTTTTCATTGGGAGAATTAGTTCAGCATGCTGTAGTGGTTATAAATTGACTGGGTGGGTGTGGTATGATGCAGTGCTGTAGCTTCTGATTTTTATACAGATGTGTTATTGTTTTTAGAATCTGGGTTATTTTTGCATCACTCACTTTAGGGAATTGTTGCTTATATATATGCACAAATTGAAGGGAAGTTGTCCTAGGTGCTCAACAGTCATGAGGATAGAGCATAAAGTGAATCACACTGGAGTTTGACTATTATTTATATTAACTTGTCAAAACATTGGATTGTAATACAAAGCTTGCAAGAATACTTTCTACACATGTAGAATGTACTTTGCTTTTTTGTTAATTTTCAAAGAAGTGGAAGAAAAAAGATGGACTCAGTCATCTTAATTTTTTCTTTAGATCAGACAATGTAATATTTTGTTTAAGCATTTTAATAGAACAATTATTCTTTTGTTTTTTAAATATAATTTTCAAGTGAATTAACTGCTTGTGACAGTTGCTGTTTTGACAGTTGTGGAGAATTAAGTCCTCTTTTCCAATCATAAAAGTGTCAGTCAAAGATTTCTTTATCTGTTGTCTTTAGACATTCCAACTTTCTCTTGGAGTGACCATTCCCAAAAGCAACAGGACAGAAGTGATTCCAGACCACTTTTTCTGCTAACGTCAGTTACTGTCTGCTAGGATGATTGATGTTTCTTTGCTTTGAACTAAGCTGAGATTTCTGGGTCATGTATCATCTCCGAAGAGCATGAAGGTAAGAACTCTCAACCTGGATGAGGTCTTGAAGGGATGATCTTTCAGGGGAAGACCAATATCAAGATGCCATTCCCCAGTTCTCTTATTGCAACTGGAACCTAAAATAAATAAACAGTATTCTCCAGTTCTTTTCCTCCTGTGTCTGTCATTACTGTGTACAACAGTTTAGTGCGATCTTGTTTAATAACAGGAGTAGAAAAAGGAAGGAATAGCTACACACTCATTAGAAACAAAATCAATTATTACTTTTAAAAACTACCTGCTTTCAATTAAGCAGGAAATTATCTAACCGGTTACTTAATTTGCTCTGGCTGGCAGTCTCTCAACTGCTTTATGCTGAGTGGAGCATGAAATTAAATATGTAACAACTATCCTAATGGTTATGTTTTTAGAAAACCAGCATTTAGAAATGGAGGTATTTTGCATAGAATCAAAAGAAATAATGACATAAAAATAAATGACTGCTGCTTCAATGCATTTGGTATTTAAAAGAAAGAACTCTACTTCATTTTATATTCTTTTACTCTATGATTAATAATGAAACAATCTTTGGTTTGACTGATACAGATCTGTACATGGGAACTGGGTTATTTGTTTAGGTGGTTGTTTCCCCTCCCCCTTGCCTCAGATGATGTATAACGTGTGAAAGTGTTGGTGCTAATCTCTTGCTGCTTCAAGTGTTATGCTCCACTCCATGAGCATGTATTTTATATACACTATTAATTTTGGTGAAATTGCTGTAGGAATCTTTAAAGGATATATATATATATATGTATATATATATATTATTGTGTCCTATTTGCTGGATATATATCTTCTTTTTTCTCAAGGTACATTTTCTGTATCCCAGCTGGCACCCTTGCTTTTCTTATTGCTTAAGAGAGACTATCAGAGTCACATGGCAGGTCATTGTCTGATTTTCAGAGGTATCCCACTGGAATGCTGTACTGGCATAGAAACATATAAATAATAATAATAAAAAAAATTATACAGAGTACTTCTCATTGTACATTTGGAAAGAGGTCAACACTTTGCTCAAGCTTAGGTTTGTAAATGTGCTTGAATCATCCTGTTCCCATTATATATTACCATTACACCTCTCCCAGCCTTCTCCCTGCCCTAAAAATCTACAAGCATTTACAATGGCAGAATGATCCACAAAATTGCACCATGTGAACTTGGCTATGCTGCCATCCAGAAGAATATATTTTGACTTCAATGTAACACTTTTGATTTAATTAACTTGGTGACACAAATTCATAGACTTCACTGTATTTATCTCTTTCAGTTTTAATTACATTTATTTAACAACAGAGAAATAATTTACACTGAGATGCAAAGTTAGTGAGTCTCTTTGAAATACGCAAACATATCAAACAGCTATATGGATCACTACAGTTTTCCTTATTTTAATAACAGTTATTGAAAAGGTTCCCAATATCATAATTATAATTTGAGATGCAGTAACTCTTCACAGTCCCTAATATAGGCTATTTTGTTCTTCAGTTGAATTTTAAATGCTACCTGGCATACAAAGAAGATAAGTGTGATTTTGTAGATTCTTTAATGAATACACTTCTGTTCTCTATGAACTTGTGAATTTGCGCAACTGAAGCAGTAAATGCATCCATCTTTGCCTTTGGTCTTGACTCAGACATTTGTCTTCTGCCACAACTTTTGAAAATGCTTTGGAATGATGGAGCCAGTCTCTTTTCAGTTGTGCCCAGCGACAGAACGAGAGGCAATGGGCACAAACTGAAGCACAGCAGGTTCCGGCAGAATTTGAGGGGGCACTTCTTCACTGAGGGTGACAGAGCACAGGAAATTTTGCCCCGAGAGGCTGTAGAATCTCCTTCTCTGGAGATATTCAAAACCCACCTGGATGCCATCCTGCGCAATGTGCTTTAGGTGGTCCTGCTTGGCAGGGGAATTGGACTAGATGGTCTTCAGAGATCCCTGCCAACCTCGATCATTCTGTGATTTTGTGAAATTTGGTAGAAAGTGTCAGTTCTTCCACAAAGGTAGTCCCACCCTTATATTGCAGAAGTAATTTTTGTGGTAGCAGCTATCTGCATCTTAAGAAAAAGATTTGGTATTGTTACCTGGCCATTAGTCTTTGAAGCCTATTCCATTTTGCTTCTTGAATGGGACCAATGATCCAAATAATAAAAAATAATAAAAGCAAGCTCCACTTCACTTTGATCAGAACTGAAAATGAACGTCTGACTTTTCATTTATGTTTCGGCCCCTTTGCCCCCCTCTCTGATACGTAATTTAGAAGCATGCTCCAAATCTTCAAAAATGTAAACTGACTTCTATGTTTCAGTGACACTCTTAATGAAGAAAGTGGTAGTAAGGAAAACCACTTGGGGGCATGAGCTCAGATATTCAGAGTATGTAGAAGAGCATCCCTCTGTGAGTCACCCCAATTTCTCAAACTTCTTCAGTCACAGTCCTGAAGAAAGTCACCTTTCCTTATTCCAGCCATTGGCATCAATTTTCTTTCTCCATAGCCTGCAATCAGAGCCACTGAGCTGAAAAAATGCTCTCTCTCTCTCAGTTATGCCTTCCATTGAAGCTGATGGTGTCCTGTCAGCAGCTTATCCAGACAGAACCACCGGCGCCATCTTCATTAGGGTAGAAGCTAATATAAACAAATAAAGGCGTTAGTGTAGATAGCAGAGTGAGAGTATTACTGAAAAATGTTTTGCGGAGTCAGTACTATGCCTTTAGTTTGAAAAATATATAAATGTTATATGAATCTCAAATCCACTTTTATTTACATAAAATATTTATACATCAAGCAAGACAATTTCACAACTTTAAAATGTATTTTCCTGTTAGATTAATCTTTTCATATGCTAACCACATTACAAGTAAACATTTTCATAGTCTCCACTACATGAATGTGGCTAAAAGCTTCCTTGTTATTTTATAGTTACAGCATTTCAAATGTATCCCTTTTTGACATGGTTAGGCAGCCTGCCAGTTTTACCACTAAATTATAGCAGAGAAAACACTCAGTAGAATTTGATTAGATTTCTTCCTTCTCCCCATGAGTAAGGCAGAGCAAATTTATGTTCAAAATGCAAGCTGGGTTCTAAAGAATTGAATGCAGATCCATATTTGTAGTCTTAAAAATGTATGCAAGTTTTGTTATTGAAAATACATCTTGTTTATAGTGCTGCTTTGTATTATTGTTTTATTTTGTTCTGTTTTGTCACTGTCATCTGTAGAATGATTGAAAAGTGTTAGACTATATTGAAGTTAGGGTGTGTATTTCAGAGAATTAATGATGATTAGAGATCAATCTCTTCTATTAATAAGCAACTGTATTAATAAATACCTAGTAAGACTGGATTCATCTCAACCAGTTGCAAGCATTTAACTATGGGATCTAATTTAGAAATGTGTTATCTATAGGCTGTTCTTTTAAGGAGAATGGCTGTATCTGTCTGACCTCTGAATATATGGTGTCTTAGTCATAAGATTGATTTACCCAAATTAGGGATCTAGTTGGAGCATGTTGTGATGCTTCTCTGACCAAGAAAGATGGGTTTCCTTTTTGTAGTGATCTGGCAGAGGGGGAAGAAAATATTGTGCATACCTGATTTTGAGCTGATACAGAGTTGAAACATGGGATAAGACAGCATCTGAAACTGGGACTTGGGAAGCATTCCCAAATATACAGATCCTTGTCCAAAGATCTTCAGTGGTTGAGTTATCCACATGTCCATCTTTTTCCATGATCTAGAAGGAGTCCTGATGATCATCTAGAACTTGTTCTCTCTTGGGTGCTAACTCAAACTCCTAGGTTGGCTGGTTTGTGAATTAGGAGTGGTAGTGACCAACTCCCTTGAGAGGCTTCTGAAAGACCATACACAATATCATTGTGATCGACCTCTATTACATATTTGATCATACACAGGTGTTTGTTCACGCAGATATCTGTATTTGATATCTATATCTGATAGATATCTGCATGAACAAACACCTGTGTATGATCATTATAATGACAAGAAAGCAAACTTGTTTATCTTATAGCTATTACTAAGTAGCACTCCTTTGATGATGTATTCATGTCCTTTAAGAACAGAAGAAGAGATCATTGTGAACAGCTATTAAATAACATAAACCAAGGACATATGGTCACTGATTTCTGAAGAAGCCCATTTTGATGATCAGTTGAATAGAAGCATTTGTTACAGAAAACACAGTAAAACTGCTAAGGCAGATACAAATGCTTATTTGGTTTCCATTCTAAGAAGCAAACACAGTAGCTGGGTAGGAGTTTTTATATTCTGTAAGTCTATTATGTAGGAGCAGAAGGATTCAGAATCTGGCATTACACACCCAGCAAATTTCACAAGTGATCCTTAAAAATGTACACTTGTTGCTGCTTGCAATATATGCTTTTACTATTAAAGTGAACTGAAATGTATTCATAGTTCTCTTCTACAGCCAGACAAAAGAATTAAATCAGTAACTTTAATGAATATAAATATGGTCTAATGGTGGACTTGGCAGTGCCAAGTTAAAGGTTGGACTGGATGATCTTAGAGGTCTTTTCCAACCTAAATGATTCTATGATTGTATGTAATTATCTACTCTACATAGATATGACATTAAGCAAATCTTTAAAATCTTATGTGCAAGAACGTACCTAATAGTTATCAAAATTTAACAAATGATTGATGTATATGATTAAATTAATTAGGGAAAAAAACTTCTGTAAAATATGAGTAGTTGATGTAAAGATGTTTCATCAGGTTAAGCTTGGCTCATATGTTAACAGAAACTAGTGTAGGAGGAAGGAGGTCCCACTTTTTTTTAAATAAGACCCATGAAATCCAAAGATTTTCAAGTTTAAAAAGATTTTAGCCTTGTTAAAAACAAGCAAACAAAACAAAAAAAAACAAC
Organism: Nettapus auritus; assembly: GCA_011076525.1. NCBI lineage: Eukaryota > Metazoa > Chordata > Aves > Anseriformes > Anatidae > Nettapus > Nettapus auritus. The sequence goes on from CM021766.1 coordinate 50,878,430, forward strand.
AAACACACACACAAAAAAAAACACCTTAACATCTAGTGGCTGTGAAAATGGTAAAAACAGTGAGTCAATAAGCCACACTAGCCTCATTATTCTGAGTACAGAGGTAGTGTATATAGCAGTGTGGATTACGTATTCTTGTAAAGAGCTTTCATAATAATGGGCCAATTCAAAGCTTACTGGCATCAGTCAGTATACTCCTATTATTATCATCAACTTCCATTCCAACTCCGATTCTGATCCAAAACCTACTGAAGTTAATGAAAATGTTGCAGCTGAGGTGGTTTAAGGATTTAAACAAGCTGTTCTGAAATCAAATATACTACCTCTTTTTACAGCCCTTTTCTTGATTCTTCTGCTAATTTTGACGGTACCCAGGTCTTGCTGGTTTTACATCTGAGTGGGGGTTATTCTACTGAATGTTCAAAATGTATCTAGCCTGTAACTAAGAAAAAATATGACATTGTCAGAGGAAGGAGCACGAAAAGTGTTGTGTGTGTTCACAGATAATTACATTTAAGTAGGGCAGCAGAACATCCATTTAACTTGTAATTTGTGTACAAATAAAAGATATAATTGATTTAATTTATATCACCATGGATCATTGGGAAATGTGACCTGAAAAGATCTATATTTTGATCTGAAGTTCAATGTGATTTTATTCCTTTTGAAAGGAATAATAGTAATCAACCTCTGGTAGCCTTTGGAGTGTGAGGAACTGTCCCCTCAAGACTACAATTTTTCAAGCATATATTCATAATGATGTTCCCATTGAAATAAATGGTATTGTTCTGGGGCTGGAAGTTAATATTTCTCTTACCTGTGAAAGTTTTTGCAAAGACATGAGGACATTATTTACTGATCCATTAAAAAACATATCAATGCCCCATAAACATGACATAGGCAGTCCAAATACACTGGAAAGGGAAAGAATGAAATAGAAAAGTAATCCCTTTCTGCTGCTTCTGTGAGACTGATATAAAATGACACTGCAAGAGAACAGAGTTACTCACTGAAGATGCAGTTGAGATAGATGATCTTCTGATTGTTTATTAGTATATTTGTATGTCATCTTGCAGAATGGGTGAGTGCAGTAGATATGAGTTAGTGTTAGTTGTAGTTAGGTATATCCTTGATAGTCATGTTCTTAGAATTTCTGGTTCTAGGGTAGAGATACTCAAGAAAGATGAAATTATTTTTGTCCATAAGATGCTATATCATGCAAATGTCACTTCCTGTCTTCAGCAAAACCAGTTTCCAGAACTATCTTTTTGCTGTAACAAAATTAAACATAAAAGTTGTGTTTTTACTCTTTTGTGAACTCCATGCATAAACTTTGATCATCCTCTGCTAATACAGGCTTGAGACTGGGACTGCACAAGCTGTTTCACTGGGTGGGGGAAAATACAAGACTAGGGGTTGACGCTCTCTCTTGAACTCTGCTCCAACCAATGGCAAGCATGTAGTTCTAGCCACGCAATCCTATGATACTTATATGCCTCTGAAATTTGGGTGCAGTGTATTAGGTTGACTGTGGTGCTTATCTTTCTCAGGTTACATGTTGTAACATCTGCTTGGTACTTTCCCACTTTAAAAGCAGCAGTAATAAGAATGCTAGCCCCATTGTATGCTCTAGAACTGCAAGGAAAAGAGACCCCACAAGATTAACAGCAGTGGAATTGCAAACAGATTTGTATAATTTCATGAAGTATACAAGCTATAAATATTATGTGTGCATTGTAAGAAGAATTATGTAATGCAGTCACCAGACAAAACATTTATGATTTCTGTTTGCATGCATTTCTTCATCCTTTTGTGACCTCAGCATTACAATTTCTGAATAGTTTGTTCTAAGCCATAAGACATGCTGTGTGAAGAGGCAGTAACAGGAGTATTCACACCATGCCAGGATCTTGACTGGTTGATCATCTCTTGCTACTTATGATTAAGCAATAAAGAGAGAGGTACAGGGTATTTCCTGGGGATTAATAACTGGTAGGGAGGAGTTAATGACCTGAGGTGCAACCGAGGGCCATTAACCCCAGCTGGTCATTAATCCTCATTAAAAACCTCTGCAACTCAGTTCACCAAACATAGTGAAGGGCAAACCAATGTTTTAAGCACCTTTGTGATTCCCCTCTCTGTTTGTTTCTTTAAATGAGTTCTATTTTAATTTATATTACTTCCTGGGATGGATTTTGCTTTTCTCACCCCAGCCGAAGTTTTATTCCGTCAAAGGGTTATTGGAGCAGTAGTTGTGCAAAAACTGTAGAGTTTTGACCTTTATGGTCAGATGGGAGTCCTCAGTACTATAATAGCAGAATAATGGGCATTTTAAAGAGAAAGATACAGCATTTTAGATATTCCAGCATTTAATTAAATAAAAAGGGAGATAAGGAATAAACTTAATAAAATACTGTTTTGCAAAGCGTATTTTTCTTAATGCTGTAGCATGGCCTAATCTGTTGCTACGTGGAAAATTTTTTAACTGAAGGGCCCCTGGCTCTTCCAGCGTTGAAGCTGGAAGCTGTAAAATTTTGTTTTACAATGTTTCTAATAATTGTTCCTTTAATTTTGTCAGTATGTAGTGTATGAAATGCTGCCTCATTCTGTAATCCATATACTTAAAAAGCCATATATAGAAGATCTTTGTTTCATTTTAGCTGATAAACATTAGGAATACATGTCTCTTGAAACTGATTTTAGGCTTACTTAAGTTTTGAAATGTGTATTGTTCTGTGTTATACTAGATATTTTGAGAAAGTTACCCTTGTTAGGGAGATGTTTTAATTGTCAGCATAATATTTAGCACACAGTAACTTTGTAGTTATTCTGTTATTCCAGTTTATTCCAAATTTAGATTATGGAAGTAAAATATGAATCTATAAGAATATTTCTGAAGGTGTTTTTGCAAAACTCATAAATTTGGTAGAATCCAAACATCTCTTTGCCAGGCTCTAGCTCTGCTCCTGGTGGTAACAATACAATAACCCAGCAATATCAGAGAGCTCAGTTGGCTGAATCCAAGAATAACGGATTGCCTGTGTACATTGCGAAGGTCTATCTGAAAATCAGCAAGAAAGTCTCTGCAGCCTTGCAACTTCGTAGAGATGCTATCAATTGTGATTGGCAGAGTTCTGGATATTGGAGGCAGGTAGTAGAATGAAAGGGTGTAATCTGGCATCAGCGCAGTGAAGTCAATGAAGATTTTTTTTTCTTGATTCAAGTGAGAGGAGAATTAGTGTTTAGGACTTTATTTTATTTTACCTTTTCAAAATGTGATTTTGCCTTGTGCCCACTGATTAACTCTGGATTCAGAGCATGGTCTCCTAAAATTAGACACCCTCTCATTCTGGGGATATACAAATACCTGAGAGATGAGTGATCTGAATGTTTGAAGCAATAAGTGAATGGGACACTCCATCTTAAGAAATGCTGTTTATATTAAACCCTTTCCTGCTACTGTAGGAAACAAGAGCAAGAAACTGATTTGGTTTCTCTGCAGAGGAGAGCAAATGGGGAAGAATGTTACTGTGATCTCCTACCTTGACAAGTTCATCTGAGACTGACGTGTTAAGGGGACTGCCCTGTTTCCATGCATCACAAGGATGCATGAGGAACTTGAATATGCAAGAAATAGTGAAAAAGAATATGGGAGAGACTTGGATTACAGCAGCAGTTCTTTGAATGTAGTTGTAAAAGCCATGTCTCTGCACAGCTTTGCCTTTTATTCAAAAGACTTGAGGCAAGTAAATATGTTGATTGAAGGAAGTGTACTTACCGTGTATGGTTCAAAAAAAAGAAATAAAAACATATGTTCATGTGTTACAGGACTTCACTGGAACTGTTTATTTGAGTGAAGGTAGGCAATTCACAGGCTCATTTGCAGAATCATCCCACTGAAATAAGTAGACTGACAGAGACTCATATTCTATGTAAAGCTCAGAAATGTTACCCGGGCAACATTACCATGTTGCATTATAATGGTTGAAAAGAAAGCATCTGGGACTTGAGGAGGATTCTTAACCAGTCCAAGAGTCCAAAGAAATTTCAGATGAAGAAGATTTATACTTCTTTTAAAGAAAAAAAACAAAAAAAACAAAAAAACAAAAAAAAACAGAAGCTCACTTCTTACACAATCAAAAATAGTTCACTCTCTACAGTTTTGCCTAAGGGAGGCTTCTGAATGCTGTTTTGCTATACGGTATGACTTGGGCTCCTTTACTAATATTTAAGGTTGCATATTAGATACTTTTATTCTGCTAGACCACTAGCCCCCTCTTCTACACTATGTTCTTATGTCTGTAAGTCTCACAGTGGCTTGTAGTTTAAGTTCCAGGTATCAGCAGTAGAATACCATTTATAGGGTCCGCCAATTACTGAAACCAGCAAACTTGCTTTAGACATACATTTTGAGACTAATTTTATCCTGTAGCTCTTTTTGTGCAAACCTACATACTGTGTAAGGCACAATATCTACCTTTCTGTGGCTTCCACATAAATTAGAAAATCTGCTATTTTGTGTGTGTGTGTGCTTCAGGTGCTTTTAAAGACTCTTTGTCTGCTGTTTTAAGGGACCTTTAATTATGCTTCAAAAATGCAGGTTTTAGGGTATGCCTTGATGATCCAACTATCTTTATAGATATTTCATATTAAAAGTATTTAATTTGTTCTCTAGATTCTGTAGAGAAGTCACTATCTGTTGAAAGGAGCAGAGTGTGGCACTTTATTCCACTAGGAGTCTGGATTGCTTGCTTGTGGCACTGCTTCCTGGAATATGTTTTGGAGTATCAAGTACAGGGCAGTAAGAGTGATATATGTATGTTATATGTGAAGAGCTATGCTTGTGCGTAGGGAATACCCAATGAACATGGAAAACTGTAGCAACCTGAAAACTGAGCATGACTACAAAGTCAGGTTATACTGGTTAGCTTAAATTACTCTGACAACCCAGCTGACAGATGTCAACGTGGGTTAAGGTAAGTATTCAAATTGGAGATGGGAAGTTTCAAGGAGAAAGCAAACGAGACATCAAAGTTGTCAAAGCATATTGGTCTGCAAATAATTCAGTCCTCGTTCATTCTTATATATCCTTTGGCATCTCTCTCCAAGTCTGCAAGTCATGTGAAAGGTTCCAGTTTATGCCTCCATGGCCTTTGCTTCACTAATCATTCATTGGTCTGTATTCTAGGAAACTCATTTTTCTTTTATCCTCATTTTGATGTACCTAGACTATAGCCTTCAGCCTTTTTATATCCTTCAAAAGGCCTTCACTTTAGCTGATGTCTCAGCAATTTATTTATGACCCTACAGTGTCAAATGTTTTTTTCCTTCTGTTGAATGTCAATGATTGTGCTGTAAAATCTTCTTTTTAAGGCCAAGGCATCTTGATGTTTTGTATTGCCATTCACTTTTAAAATGGCTAGCTACCAATTTAGATTTTTTTTCCCCTTTCCCACTAAAACTTTTACTTAAAGAAGAGGATATTTTACTTGGCTTATGGCTTAACAACATCTGTATTTTTCTGATTGAGTTACCTTCTATGTTTATTTTAATATATATATTTTTTAGCATTTTTATATTCATCCTGTTGCAGACTGGCCAGGGCTTTGCTGCAAAGTCTTCTTTAAAAGCAGAAATGTTTACTTGTTCTTCACCTTGTCCCCTGAGTGTGAAATGGATTTTCTGAGTTGCCTTATGGCTTATCGTCCTCTATTTCTATCTTGTTGATCTCTTCCTTTCCAGTAATTGTAACTACATTTTTTCTGCTATTGTGTCCCCACACTGAGTCATTCTTGCTCTTCATGTTCTGACCATAAAACCTTGATATCATCAAGGATTTCAATCTTGTATATATATTTTTTTCAATTTACCTTTTCAGAAAAATGTAAAGAATTTTCATAGGATCATGATACTCCTTCCCTGTGCTCTCTTGGCACTGCTATGCAGAAGATCTGACTCTATAAATTTAGAGTATTTTCACTGCTTATAATAACAAGAGAAACAGCCAATATGACTTCCTCTTGCTAAATATTTCAATATGATATTTCAGTAGCCTAGACAATATCACCACTAGTAGTAGTATAAGCATATTTCAAGTTTGGAGTATGTGGTTCTGCTATACTTTCTTTTCATACTTGTGAAGCTCTTTATTATTCCATTGAGTCAAAGGGCTCTTCTGTGGAGGTTAGAATGCTTCCCTCCACTGCTGGTTTCCATAATAGTGTGTTGCACTGGCAATTTTAACAAGAATATGATTCACTGTCAATTAGTTTAATGGGTGACATACATTGCCTTTATTATAATCCTCAAATAACTTTGAATGTTGTTGTTCCTTGTCTCCCAGCTGTATGTAATAATCAGTTTTATACTTGACAGCTTTGTTCAGAACTGTTTTGAACAGAGTGTATGTAGCTCAGCTTACTGTTTTTTGTATGAAAACTTTTTCTTGTTTGCAAAGATTTATTTCCTTCTCTCATCTGTTCAGCATGGAGGATCAGTGTGCAAAAAATCACACGCTGAGACTAGATGCTGCTGAGTGTGGCCTAATACTTAGAGAGACAGAACTGGATGTGATAAGAATGTTACCTCATTAAGCATGGAATAATTTAAATTCAGCAAGATTTCAGTTCTGCTGGACCTGAGATAGGGTCAACATGTAGTCCTCTGTTGTTAGGGTCAAAATTATCCATGTCTTAGTTCTACTTTTGAGCAAATGCCTTTTATCTTCAGTCCTGTTGCACTCTGCTTGCTAGGACTCCAGATCTTGTTGCAGTGTAGTAAGCAGATCGCCTTTGGAAAGGTAAAACTTTGCAGAGCTGTGGGATTAGATAACTATAGTAGTACTTCTGCACTTTCGGCTTCCCTGCCGGAAACCAAATGAGATTGTCTATCACATAGGCTTGACCTTGTCTCTTTTGAAATATTCTTGGAGGTCCAGGGCTCTTAGGATGAGGATTTGAGGAATGGCAAACCTGAGAAGTGTTCCCAAGTTCAGTGATACTGGGACACTATGCCTAGTGGGGCTAATTTAAAACAGTAGGCCTTGGGAGTGTAAGTAGCTGGTCATGAAAACTGACAAGAATATTTAAGATATTAGTATAATAGAAGATATTTAAGTAGAAGGAAAAAATAACAAAGCTTAATTTCACTGAGACTGCAGAGCGCAGGGCGTCTTCATTGGGCAGTATGACTGACTTTTTGTTTGTTTGTTTGTTTCTGGTTTGCAAAAAGGTTAATACTTTCAGATATTAATTTCCCTCATGATGAAATCTGGCATTTCATGTGAATGTGTTGCATGTGAGACAATTTGTTTCCCCCTAAATTTCTGTAGGGATACAGAATTTGTAGAAATTAGTTCTCATTACATTTACAGAATTCTAGATATAATATTCACACAGAATCACAGAATTTCTAGGTTGGAAGAGACCTCAAGATCATCGAGTCCAACCTCTGACCTAACACTAACAGTCCCCACTAAACCATATCCCTAAGCTCTACATCTAAACGTCTTTTAAAGACCTCCAGGGATGGTGACTCCACCACTTCCCTGGGCAGCGCGTTCCAATGTCTAACAACCCTTTTGGTAAAGAAGTTCTTCCTAAGATCCAACCTAAAATTCCCCTGGCGCAACTTAAGCCCATTCCCCCTCGTCCTGTCACCAGGCACATGGGAGAACAGACCAACCTCCACCTTGCTACAGCCTCCTTTGAGGTACCTGTAGAGAGCGATAAGGTCACCCCTGAGCCTCCTTTTCTCCAGGCTGAACAATCCCAGTTCCCTCAGCCGCTCCTCGTAGGGCTTGTTCTCCAGGCCCCTCACCAGCTTCGTCGCTCTTCTCTGAACTCGCTCAAGCACCTCGATGTCCTTCTTGTAGCGAGGGGCCCAAAACTGAACACAGTATTCGAGGTGCGGCCTCACCAGAGCCGAGTACAGGGGGACGATCACCTCCCTAGCCCTGCTGGTCACACTGTTTCTTATACAGGCCAGGATGCTGTTGGCCTTCATGGCCACCTGAGCACACTGCTGGCTCATATTCAGCCGACTATCAACCATCACTCCCAGGTCCTTCTCTGACAGGCAGCTCTCCAACCACTCATCTCCCAGCCTGTAGCTCTGCTTGGGGTTATTGCGTCCCAGGTGGAGGACCCGGCACTTGGCCTTGTTGAACTTCATACTGTTGACCTCAGCCCATCGGTGCAGCCTATCCAGATCCTCCTGCAGAGTTTTCCTACCCTCGAGCAGATCGACACACGCACCTAACTTGGTGTCATCTGCAAACTTACTGAGGGTGCACTCGATCCCCTCATTCAGATCATCAATAAAGATATTAAAGAGGACTGGCCCCAGCACCGAGCCCTGGGGAACGCCACTAGCGACCGGCCTCCAACTGGATTTGACTCCATTTATCACGACTCTTTGGGCCCGGTCATCCAGCCAGTTTCTAACCCAACGAAGCGTGCGCCAGTCCAAGCCAAGAGCAGCCAGTTTCCTGAGGAGAATGCTGTGGGAAACGGTGTCAAAAGCCTTGCTGAAGTCAAGGTAGACCACATCCACAGCCTTTCCCTCGTCCACCCAGCGCGTCACTTTGTCATAGAAGGAGATCAGGTTCGTCAAGCAGGACCTGCCCTTCATAAACCCATGCTGACTGGGCCTGATCGCCTGCTTGCCCCGCAAGTGCTGCGTGATGACTCTCAAGATAATCTGCTCCATGAGCTTCCCTGGCACTGAGGTCAAACTGACAGGCCTGTAGTTTCCCGGGTCAGTCCTCCGGCCCTTCTTGTAGATGGGCGTCACGTTTGCTAGCCGCCAGTCAACTGGGATCTCCCCCGATAGCCAGGACTGTTGATAAATGATGGTAAGCGGCTTGGCCAGCTCCTCTGCCAGTTCTCTCAGTACCCTCGGGTGGATTCCGTCCGGCCCCATCGACTTGTGCACTTCCAAGTGCCGTACCAGGTCACCAACCATTTCTTCATGTATAGTGAGGGCCACATCCTGCTCCCCATCCCCTTCTACCAGTTCAGGGAACTGGGTATCCAGAGAACAACCGGTATTGCCGCTAAAGACTGAGGCGAAGAAGGCATTAAGCACCTCCACCTTTTCCTCATCTCTTGTAACTAAGTTTCCCCCCGCATCCAGTAAAGGATGGAGATTCTCCTTAGTCCTCCTTTTTGTATTGATGTATTTATAAAAACATTTTCTGTTATCTTTAACGGCAGTAGCCAGATTGAGCTCCAGTTGAGCTTTGGCTTTTCTAATTTTGTCCCTGCACAGCTTCGCAACATCCTTATAGTCCTCCTTAGTGGCCTGCCCACTTTTCCAAAGATTATAAACCCTCCTTTTCCTCCTAAGCTCCAGCCACAATTCTCTGTTTAGCCAGGCTGGTCTTCTGCCCCGCCAGCTCGTCTTTGGGCACGTGGGGACAGACCGTTCCTGCGCCATTAAGATTTCCCTCTTGAAGAGCACCCAGCCTTCCTGGACTCCTCTGCCCTTCAGTACCGCCTCCCAAGGGACTCTGCCAACCAGTGTCCTCAGCAGCTCAAAGTCAGCCCTCCGGAAGTCCAATACAGTGGTTTTACTGGTCCCCTTCCTGGCCTCGCCAAGAATAGAGAACTCCACCATTTCGTGGTCACTCTGCCCAAGACAGCCCCCGACAATCACATCCTCCACCAGTCCTTCCCTGTTTGTGAAGAGAAGGTCTAGCGGGGCGCCACCCCTGGTGGGCTCACTAACCAGCTGCGTCAGGAAGCTATCCTCCACGCTCTCTAGAAACCTCCTAGACTGCTTTCTCTGGGCTGTGTTGTGCTCCCAGGATATGTCAGGGAAGTTGAAGTCCCCCACGAGAACAAGGGCTGACGATTTCGCAACTTCTGTCAGCTGCCTGTAGAACTCCTCATCCGTCTCCTCATCCTGGTTCGGCGGTCTATAACAGACCCCGACCAGGACGCTAGCCTTGTTGGCCCTGCCGATCCTAACCCAGAGGGACTCGACCTTGTCATTCCCAGCCTCGAGTTCTACAACATCGAAAGACTCTCTAATATAGAGAGCCACACCACCACCCCTTCTGTGCTGCCTGTCCCTTCTGAAGAGTTTATAGCCAGTCATTGCAGCACTCCAGTCATGAGAGTGGTCCCACCACGTCTCCGTGATGGCAACCAAGTCATAGCCTGCCTGTTGCACGATGGCTTCCAGCTCCTCCTGTTTGTTACCCATGCTGCGTGCATTGGTGTAGATGCACTTCAGCTGGGCCATTGCCTTATCCCCCGGCCTTGCTATTGTTCCCCCTGGCACAGCTCCAACAATCCTTGCTTCAGCCCCGTCCCCCTTCTTACCTAGTTTAAAGCCCTCTCAATGAGCCCTGCCAGCTCCTGGCCCAGGATCCGTTTTCCCCTAAAAGATAGGGACCCGTCTGCAGCCATCAGGCCGGGTGTCGAGTAAAGTGCCCCATGGTCGAAAAACCCAAGATTTCTGTGTTGGCACCAGCCCCTGAGCCACGTGTTTAACAGGTGGGCTTTCCGCGTCCACTTTGTACCCCTCCCTGCCACCGTAGGGATGGACGAAAACACCACCTGCACTCCCGCTCCATCCACTAACCGTCCCAGTCCCCTAAAGTCTCGTTTGATAGCCCTGAGGCTTCTCTCTTCAATGCTTCTCTCTTCAATTCCTGCATCTTTGAGATGTAAACAGAGAATGCACCTGATCTATATGGTAGAAAATTTCCATAGGTACCTATGCATTAAGGTAGCATTGATGTGCTGTATATAGTTATGAATGTTGGTAGTAACAGTAGTGAGTACAAAAAGTTACTTTTCTGGTTTTGAGGTGTGCCTTTTAGAATGCAAATAGATATTAGTTTGTGCCTTAAAAACATGTCTGAGCCCTGTAATGTTTCATAAAAAATCACAGGCTGTTCTAACCTATCCCAGCATCAGTCAGGAATTTGTGGAAGATGAGCAGTTACTGTTGTATGAAACTAGGATGAGATCAAAACCGGGTCCAAAATATTGGAAATATTTGAAGACACTAATAAATATTGTTGATTATAATGCTGGTCACTGGTCATGAACCTCATGATATGAATCATCTAATTTATAATGTGTACCATGGGAAAACATCTAATTTGGTGACAAGCATAGAGTCTAGCAGAGATTCAATAGAAATATCTATTTAAATGACTATGTTGCCATCTAATTGTGTTTTCTAAACATTTATTATTTAATATACCTTTTATTAAATTGAATTTCATACCTTCAAAATCTTCTGGTAAATAAATGCCCTTTTCTCTGTGAGATGCAAGGTTAGTGTTTATTTTAAATTGAGACTGTTTTTCTGAGAAAGATAAGAAAAACAACATATGCTGTTATCACTCCTCACTTTTGAAGAAACAAAGTGAGGGCTATCCTTGGAAAGTAATTGATATTCCTGTACAGGTTGAAACTGATATACAGATAAGCAGAATGCTTCTAATCTATGTTCTAGCTGAAGGAAAACAAAACAAAACAAAACAAAACAAAACAAAACACATGACAAAGAGGCCATTTTATATGGCCTCTTTATATGGCCAGATCTTAGACCTCTCGGACCATTTTACTGGTTTACCCAGGCCATTTTGAACACCTTAGACATATGTAACTTCTAGTCACATAAGTAGAATATAAAACTATTGAAGTGATGCTAAGTTAATGTTGTCTAATAAATGATCATAAGGATAAATGTGTAACTAAGGGTTCAATTGCACGTAATCATTTTTCACTAAAATTGTCATCTATACCTTGGACAACATGCAGCAAAGAAATGCACTGAAATTGCAATGCTCATCTAGGTAAGCTTGTTAACAGTTCCACAGTCTGATGGAGGAACTTGTAATAAAATCTGGTCTTCGCAGATCACTATTGCTATGACTATCATAGATCACTATAACTAGTCAGAAAGAATATAAAGAATGCTTTAATATCATTGGGAGGTAATATAGTGAATATTGTCTGAAGTAAAGGCAGTAAAAATATAGTTCTGTTAAGTTTCATGCTGAGACTTTCAGAAATTAGTTCTGCTCTATAATGTGACCAGATTTGGTATAAAATTACAAGATCTGTCTTCTGGTATAAAATGGCAATTTTAAAATCATCTCCTTCTACCTACTTTTCATCATGGTGAGTGGTGGCAGTGGCAATGTGAGGTATCGGTTAGTGGTCTGGCTACAGCTTAAGTGCTAAATGTGACCATGGTGGAGTGAACTGTGGGCTTCACTCCCTGTTTCCATCAGCAGAGTGTTTATTCTGTTCCAGTCTGTTTTACACATGGAAATTCATTAGACAAAGTGATTACATTGGTGTTATCTCAAAAATATTTTGAAGATAATGGGGCGGTTGAGGTGTAACAAACATGATTTTGTCTATATTTTTATGACTTGTTGCAAGATGGGGAGAATGTTTTTTTTCCTAAGTAGGTGTACAAAGCCTGGGACTTGAACAGTAAATGCTAAACTTGTTCATATCAGGAAGTCTAATATTACCGATCTTACAGTGTCACTCATCAGGTGAAATTTGTGCATGCTCTTGAAAGCTATAAATGTTTTGTCTTCTAATTGAGTAAATAATTACATGCTTTGAGCTCCTCATGCACATATCAAGTCCCCTCTTTTTTTTTTTTTTTTTTTTTTCCAATATATATATAAAAAAACAACAAGAACAACAACAACAAAAAACAATAAACTTGCATTAAGGGAAGTAGTTCTGCAATTTAATTGGTTGCTTATTTTATCATCTTCACTGTTCTGGAATCCTCTCCCAAAGCTCTGCAATTCAGTACCAAATAGCCTCATGCTGTAGTTACAGAACAGATGCAGTGTCCTGGAAATAGGGGAGGGATGTGACCTTCTTTCAGGGAAGATGTCAGAGATGGGTGAGCCTCAAACATATTTCTGCACAAAGGGAAAAAGAAAGGTGACAATTGTTGGAGAACATCTCCTGTGTGGGTCACAAGCAAGCATTTACCAAACTAACCTGAAGTTCTAGGGTTTTCAATGCTAACCAGATGCTCAGACCCGGGATGCTGTGGGAAGACAGCTGAGGCTTGTCTGGCTTTTGGACTGTCACTTCCTGCTGCTTTTCCACACAGGCACCTATGATACTGCCAGGAAGATGCTGAGCCTACCAAGAGTGACCACAGGGCTCTGGGGCTCAGGTGGAGCATCAAGTGGTTTTGTCTGCGAAGAAGAAAGGCTTGAGGATGAGTGAATGGATCCTGTAAGTCAACACCTACCTGGCTGTGAAGCTAGTGTCTTTGAGAGGGATTTAGCTTTTGCATTCATGGAAACCTCTGAGGATTGGTGACTGCTGGGAAAATACGTGATACACTCAACTAAATGCAGAAAAATCACCTCTGCCAATAGGCTAGGCAAGCTGATGAGGACAACTATAAGCTAGGAATGATAGGGGAAGGGGACTACAAGCCACAGTTAACTGAAGAAACAGTGGACAGGGCTGAGAAACAAATGGTGTAAGGTAATGGGTACAAGAGAGATCTCAGGAACTAAGAGCTCAGGACACAGGGTAAAAGGAGGAACTAGAATTCTGCATGTGGTGTGGCAGCTACAACACTTGGAATAACTTAGACATGGTGGGAGAGCTTGTGTTATGGGGGTGCAGGAGTCAACAGATGTAGGCACTTCAGGACAGATAGGAAGGGAAAGTAAGGATTGAGGGAGTTCTTCAAGTGAAGGAGCATTTTAAATATATGGAGCTCTTCTGAAGGACAGATGACAGGAAGGCTGAGAGCTTGTGTGTCATGATAAGGGGAGAGGCCAGTAAGGGAATGCAGACATCATGGTGGGATTTTGTTATAGATCATCATCTGATGATGAGAAAACAAAGGCTGTAGACAACTTGAGGAAATGTCTGACTCACAGGCTGCAGTTCTTATGGGTGAATTGAACCTCTCTGAAATCTGCTGGAAAAATGATTATCAGGATTAATTTGTTGATACAAGCATTAGAGTTGTCTGATACATGTGACACAGAACTGTATCTGCTGTTCACAAAGAAGGCAGGAGTGATTGAAAGTGTAATAATTAACAGCAGCCTTGGCTGTAGTGACCTTCACAGGACTATGAAATAGGGGAGTTCAAGGTCCTTAGGGAGTGAGAAAGGCAACTAGTAGCATAACAGGCCCTGGACTTTAGGCAAGCAGACTTCGACTTATTCAGGCAACTGGTATGTAGGATCACACTGCAGCTCTAATTGGTAAGAGCTTGTGAAAGCTGGAAGGTTTTGAAAGGATAATTCCTCTCAAATGCATAAGCAGTCCATAGTCAGGAAAGCAACAGCATCAGACCAGGCTGGCTAAGCAGGAAGCACACGGCAGAGCTCGAATGCAAAAACAGCGTAAAGCAGGGACAGACTACAAAGGAGGAATTTTAAAAAGTTGTCCAAGTATGCAGGACTGATGCTATGAAAGCCAAAGCTCAAACAGAATTGATGTGTGCAAGTGATGTTAAGGGTAAGAGGGAAAGCTTCTACCACTGCACTGGCAGGAGGAAGCTGGACAAGGAAACTCCGGGCTTGTTGCTGAATGAGGTGTGTGATTTAGTGGCAGTGGGCACAGATAAGGTTGAGGTGATCATGCCTCCTGTGCCTTGGTCTTCGTCAATGAGGCCTCACAGGCCTCTATACTTAGTGAAAGTGCTCAAGGAAGAGAAGTCCCAGCAGGAGACGTGGACTGGGTCGGGGATTACTTGAGAGGACATGACCCATGGAAAGTGATGGGACAAAATGGGCTGCATCTGAGGCTGTTGAAAGAGTTGACTTATGCCCATACAAGAATGCTACCTATCTTCTTTCGTCATGGAGACTGGGGAAGAGCTCAGAAGCTGGAGAAAGGAATTGTTGCACCCATCTTGAGGAGAGGGCAACACAGGGAACTGCAGACTCATCAGACTCATTTTGCTCTAGGGGAGAAGCATGGAGGGAGTCCTCTTGGAACACTTCTCAACACAGATAGAGAAGGACCATAGGAACAGTCAACATGGACTGGCTATAAGGAAAATAATTTCCCTAATAGAACAACCAGAAAGTGGGACAGGTTGCCTGAAAGGATATGCGGTCTCTATCCCTGAAGGTTTTTCAAGACTCAACTGGAAAAAGCCTTGAGTAAACTGGTCTGATCCTAGCTGACCCTTTGAGCAGGTGGTTGGACTAGAGGCTTTGCGAGGTCCCTTCCCATCTGAATGATTATACAATTCAATGATTCTATAATTTACAAGGTGTCATAGATGGGCAGATTAATCCCATTTCTATGTTATTTGTATGTATGGGTAGGCAGAGTAAATAAGCAGAGTGGAGGCATTACCTTTATTGCGTAAAGATATAAGCCTGATGGTCTGCATTCAGACTGCTATTTGAGTTGGGCAGTAATTCAAGTGCTGCTAGGAAAAGTAAACTGCAGGTGATGAGAAGCTGAGGAACACAAGTCTTGTTGCAGGGTGTCTCATCTAAGACTTTTCTCTGTGTGATACGTAAATTTTCTAATACTTGAATTTTGTTATTTAAAGAATACACCATGGGTCATAGTAGAAATATAAATGCAGGAAGAAAGACAGCAAATAAATCTATGTGGGATTTTTAAATGGAGCAAGTGACATTAATGAACATATGACGTCCATTTGTTAGAGTTGGGAAGGAGGAAGACAAATCACAGATTTGTAACTTAAAAATTAATGCAGTCATACAAAACTTCTGTTATGTGGACTCTAAGGATCTATCTACATTTGAATTTTTATGCTGTGATTGGCATTACACAGATGGGAAAAGGGGATAATATGATGAGAGAAGTGTCAGGGCATGAAAGCATTAAAAAGTGTGCTAGTGGGTTTTCTCTTTTTTGTGCTTTTCACAAATGGTGCTATTCATAGGTCATCTTCATGGAGGACTGCAGACTGCAGAAAATGTTTCCTGCATTCAGTGTAAGAATGTTGTCTAACTGCTAGGGATAGCAGTTTTGTCCATAAAGAAATGTTGATAATTTAATTGTTTACCTAGTATGAATCTTAAATGTGAAACTCAATTGAAGACAGCTTGAACAGAAAATAGTGTCACTAGTTTCTTAGATGAGAGAGTTGCTTTTTGAGAAGTATAGATGGGACTACAAAGCAGCTTTCAGTTTGCACTCCTCAATGAAGATTCTGAAAAGGCTATTCATATTAGCCCAGTGCAGAGAAAAAAAGGATTCCTTTTAAATTAGGATTTATAAATAATCTGGAGTTCTGTCCTTGCACTGACTCCATGGAATAAAGTTGTTTGCCAAGTTACTTAGGGAGAGAGTGCCTTTTTTTTTTTTTTTTTTTTTTTTTCCCCTCTCCTGGAAAGATGTCTGCTGCAGTTAGCCTCTGCACATAGAAACTTAAATACCCTATGCAGTGGGTAACAATGTGAATTTGGAATGCATCACACTCATTACATTTGTCTGTTTGCTCAGTGTTCTCAGAGTAGGTTATTTTCAAAAGAACTATCTCTTACCCAGAAGCCTGTCACTCCAGTAGTCCTTTCAGATAGTAAAGAGCAGTTAATCACTTCCCTCCACTTGAGAGAAGAAATATGTTTGGACTATTTCATTGATCTATCTTCTGAACCACAATAAAAGTTTAGTAGGCTTACAAGGTTGTGCCACAGGACAGAGGGAAGGGGCTTGCATATTGTGTAATTTGGTGGCTGCAGCTCTGAGGAAACTCACTGATTGTCTCTCCAAGTGCAAACACCTTTTGTGGAGTGGTGTCGGTGGGATAGCTGGAAGAGGTCCTACTGTTGCCTAAAAGGGAATATTTGATAGAAGGCACGTATTTGCAGGCAGTGGGAACTTTCTGGAAAAAAAAAAAAGGGGGGGGGGGGGGGGGACGGAAGGGGGGAAGGGATGATCCAGATTGCTTCAAGGTATAGTTAAAGAAAATTAATGCAAGCTCTGATTTTGGCTCTGTATTGACAGACAATGTTGAGTTTCTTGGAAGCTCCAATTACTGCTGTTTCTGAGGATCCTTAAGCTCTGTTGCCTGAAGACAGCAAACTAAGATAACCTGCATTATGCCTTTTAGACAGCTAGAGCAAGGGCTATAGAAATGACTAGCTAGTGGTAGTGTGAGGTCTGTGGTGGAAAAGGAAAATAGTCTTCTAGTTACTACCCTAACTGCCTATTTATTTATTTATTTTCCTGAGGAAAAAATCTTTCATCTTATTTACTTAATATTCTGTTGGCAGAAATAACTGCTCTTTTGTAGCCACATGGATATTTTTCTGATGTAAAATTAAACCTAGTGGCATTGTTTGCTTGGATTTGTTCAGTATAGCCCTTCTCAGGTGTAAGTTCTACTGAAATGTTTTCCATACTGGAAGGTGAACAAGAACAGGAGTTTAGTTGAGATAGTAGTAACATAGTTGCTGCTGTGGTCCATGACTGCACAATCAGCTCTTGCAGTGCCTTATGGCAGTGGTCACAAGGCCGCAAGAGTGGCCTCATGAATGCAGGACCAATGGGGTATGTCTTTAAGCTTCCTTTAAGTCATACTATCAACTACTTTTATTGTTGCACGTGATTTCTTAATTGCATAGGTATTAAATCAGCGGTTGGGGTGTATATGCAGATAGCGTCTGAATAAGTAACACCTAGCTTTCTGTTTTCTGCTTGTAGTGTTTGAAAAAATGTTCTTTTTAGCCCTGGGGATCTTTCCTTTCTCTCTCTCTCTGGATCTGCATCTACAGTTTTAGGGTGAGAGAAAGGGAGGGAGGGAGGGAATAAAAAAAAAAAAAAAAAAAAAAAGGTAATTATCTCTGTTAATAGTCTGTCTGCTTGTGCTTGATTGAAATGCAGGCAGGCTCTTCTGTATCACTGATTTATTCCCAAAGAGAAGTTCCAGTTGTCTACAAAGCCAACACCTTTGGACAGGCACCATCTGGCCAACTGCTTATTAACTCCCATGGTCCTGCCTGATTCTACCAGTACAGAGCCCAGTTTCAGAGAAAGCAAATGAGAGGGATGATGCCAGAGCCCCAAGATCTCTCTTCCCTGAAGAAAGATGAATTTCATTGCAGTCTCCCTAGTGGGTGCCATGTAAAAATAATTAAAAAGGTATGGAGGAAAAACAGATAATTAAAAAGACTAACCATAGAGCCCTCTGATTCCTTAGGCTGGGCAGGTTTTTCCTGTAGGGAGGCCAGAAGTCAGTTGTGTCTTTATTCTGTCATTTCAGTTTCTGTTTTGAACCTTCAAAGCTCCTCCGAATCCAAGTACAGGTCAGAGCAGCTTGGGGCTGCCATGGCTTTCTATGCACCTGCATGGGATTTGTTGCATGGCCACGTTGACTTTACACTCCCTGGTGGCTTTACTCTCCTGTAAAGTAACAGAGATGGGCTCCAGTGAACGGTTTCTTATAGGTTAAGTTTTTAGTATGAGATCCTATGAGGAAAGAACAGATTATGCAAAATGTGGTACAGGTCTGAAATCTCTTGTTCCATTGATGCCATGTGTTTGAAAGGAAGCATACAAAACAAACAAAAGCAAGCAAGCAAGCAAACAACAACAACAACAACAACAAAACAAACACAAAATTTAGAGGTAATACACTATAAGGTATTATAAAATTGATTGTTGCTAGCTGGAAGATGTCAATAGATAGAGGTGTTTCATCAGAAATCTATATACAGGGAGCTTTCATCAGAAATCTATATACAGGGAGCTTTAGTTTCTATTAGAAGTTCTTTTGCATGAAATAAAGGAAAAGTCAGCTGAGAATGTTATGCCTGTCACTGTAGGGATCTTACTGCATTTTTAAATTGAAGGAATGTGATTGATTGGCTTTAGGAAGGCAGTAGAGGGCACTTGCAAGCTCACAAATGACAATGTATTCTCTGATTTTTTTTCCTTTCATTGAAACTTCTGAAAATGTGGACTCTAACAAAACACAAGAAATAAGTGTTTTTTTTTTGTTGTTGTTGTTTTTTTGTTTTTTTGTTTTTTTGTTTTTTTTTTTTTTAAAGTAAGCTCTTTAAAACTAATGTGAAAAGTAAAATAGATGATAGATTAAAAATATATATTTCCATTATCTGTTGCTAGGTAGTTTCACTACTAGACAATATGGTCCAAATATGTTTTCTTTTATTGAAATTTTGAGTGAAATTAAAAAAAAATAAAATAAAAAAATCCAAAACTTTGGCTGATATTAAAGCACATTTTTTTGCTTTCTAATCTAATGTTCAAGTATTTTAAAGACTAAGAAAAACAAAAACAAAAACACCAGAAATATTGTCTGTCAGCTTGTTTTAGTTATGCCAAAGCATAGTGTAGGCCAAAGTTAAATCCTCCTGTTCTGTCTTATAGTTAAGACTATACAGGACTTGTTTTCACCTGCTTGCTTTTGGAAAATTTTCTGGACAAGGACAAATAATGTCACATGATCAGATACCTATTTTTCTTTCCGCTTTCTTTCCCTTTTGTTTTTCCAAGGGGATTTATATTTTCTGTCAAGCAAAACACACAACAGAATTTCTGGCACTGTTTTTCCTGCTGGGGAATGAATGGTACAACTCATAATCACTAACATTGTGCACAGATGCTCAGAGAGATGATAGAAATGGAAAACTGACCACAAAGCAGCTGCATTTTGGTGTGATTCCCCTAGTGCAGGGTACTCAGAAGTTTTCTATTTTCAGTAATTAAACCAGGGAATAAATCAAGGAGAAGGTGATACCTGAAATAACTATCAGTAAGTTATCTTCAAAAAGGTGTATGTATATGAAATTTTATTCTGCAGGTGTGATAATTCTCTCTCTTATCTGTGAAACCACTTTTATCTTCTGAGAAACAAAAAATGTTAACAGATAAAGGTGGATAGAATTTTCTTCCTTTTTATCTTATGCTCTTTGCAACTTCATTTTTACCATGTTGTACCTTGTTGTGCTTTCAAGGACCTTAACATCCTTTTTATATTGTGGAGCCCAGAACTCCACACAGTATTCAAGGTGAGGCTGCACCAATGCTAAATACAGTGGGAGAATCACCTCTTTTGACCATCTGATAGTGCTGTGTTTAATGCACCCCAAAATGCAGTTTGCCCCTTGGCTGCCAGGGCATGCTGCTGGCTTGTTTTGAGCCCACTGTTGACCAGCACCCCCAGGTCCTTCTCTGCAGAGTTGCTCTCCAGCCACCCATCTCCCAGTCTGTAGCTGTGTCCAGAATTACTCTACCCCAGGCACAGAACCCAGCATTTTCCTTTGTTGAATTTCATGTCGTTGCTGATCGTCCAGTACTTCAATCTATCTAGATCCCTCTGGAAGACTTCTCATTCCTCCAGGGAGTCAACAGCAACTCCCCATTTATTGTCATTGGCAAACTTGCTGAGGATGCATTCCAGTCATGCATCCAGATCATTGATAAAAATGTTGAACAGGACTGGCCCTAGAATTGAGCCCTGGGGAACACTGCTAGTGACTGGCTGCCAGCCAGATATAGCCATATTCACGGTGACTCTCTGAGCCATTATTAAGGGCTGATCTTGAAAAAACAGTCTTCAGTTATACAGCTGAGATTTCAAGCTCCTTGCTCCGTGTTCATTCCTCCATTCATACTAAAGATCAGAATATCTCATGATGGGTAAACCTTAAGAGATTTGTCTCGGTTAGAGTCTATATATTGTAAAACTTCTAGTTAATTCATTTAATTGCTGAATTGCTAGTAGACACTGGGACCTCAGTGGCTACATGTGGCCATTCTCCAATCCTGTGTTTTTCCAGATGCTCAAACCCACCTAAAAAAAAATCCTGCTCCTTTCCAATTTGACCAGTGAATCAGAAGCATCACATAATCACCTCTTGAAGCTCATTCCTAATGTTCTCAGCAATGTAGAGTCTTGGTTAGTTCAGCTCCAGGCTTAAGCTGCAAGACAAGACACAAATGCAACTTTTATCTAGTTTCTTACACAAAGAAAACATACCCTTAACTCCAACCAAGTCAAAGACAAACACTGTTAACTGTCCAGTTTTCATAATTTCCATGTTAGTGTCAGGGCCAGGCTTCCAGTGGCTGATCCAAAACATAATTGAAACATATTGGAGATGTGTTATGCCAACAGGTGTTGCAGTTGCTTTTATAACTCAAAGCTGAAAAAAACAATTGTATTTGAAACAATTGTTCTGACATGAAATTCTGCTTCCTGTCTTCAAATACCCTGTTTTGGAAAACATCACAAAACATTGCAGAATGTCTTTGGGTGACAATTATTTAGAGAAGTTACTGCCCTCATAATGCAATTTACCAGTGTCAATATATAATTAGGCAAGATGAATAAAGAAGAGTCCCCATTGTGAAATACTGAGAAGCTGCTGTGCCCCTCCCAGCCCTACGTTGCTGTTAAATTAAATTTAACTTCCAGTTGTGCAACTTCTGTCTTTCTGATCTTTGAAGCCTGTACTGAGTGTGCTGTACAACTGGTCCAGCTGACTTCTGCCTTTAATCTTCAAGGATGCCTAAGAAACATTATCTATGTTTTAAAATTCTTCTTCTTCTCTCTCTCTCTCTCTCTTTTTTTTTTTTTTTTTTCTTTTACATCTTTTTTCATGTTTGTTTTTTTTTTTTTTTAATCTGAATGTTGTGCTCATAAAATGTCACCTTCATAGTTCTGGAAGGCAAACTTTTCAACAATATCACCTGCACAAGCTGATCACTTCTGATGTATCTCAGACTCAATGTCCTCCTCATTGGGGGATGTCAGAGTCCTTATTACTTCAGGTCTTCTGAGATGATGGAAATTCTTGGTGTTTATGTTGTTTTTGATAGGCAGACTATCAAGCAGCTATAATATTTGTCAAAAAGTAATTCAGGACTGTATAACCAGTATGCTTCTCTGGGTGAAATTAAAAGCTTCAATTTGGCAACACCAATTGCTATTGAGCTCCGCCAATTTTGAACCATGACCTGTAGTGTAAAGCTTCATATTCTATTGCTTTTCTTCTAAGAGGTCAAGTTTCCATGATGCTGATGGATTTATTTAAATGTCCTTAAGAACATTCTTTCTGTTCGCTATCTGTTTTTGTGAGTTTGTGTAACGAGTCCCTCAGCAGATACAGGGATTTGCTAATTATAGACCTTGGTAGAAGTTTTAGTAATAGGGTTTCTGGATGGGAAGAAAGATTCTTTGGAGATAATCTCTTTTTTTTGCTAAATGGGTAGGTATATCAAATACTTCTTTGTATGAGACAAAAATGTTCTATATCTGCTGTCTATGATATAAAGAACAGGAATTGTATTTTCCATGAGATCAGTTCAGTGGAAGAAAAACCATCATCTCAGGCTCCATGCTACTGAATGTGGTGTGGAAAAATGAACAGACCAGAAGAGCGCACCCTAAACAGGAGGACCCTTTGCAACTGGATGGTCAGAAGATACCTGAGGACTCCTGTGGTTGGAACAGATTCTTAATGCCTCTGAAGACTAGACTGCAGATGAGCAGCTTGTTTATCAAACAGAAGCAGTCCATTGTATTCATATTCTTCTGCAAAGGGAAGGCCAAATAACTGAATAACCACAGAACTCTGCTGCTTTACAAAGCTCTGTGATCAAGGTTTTGTAATTCAGGCTGTGGTAAGCCTGTTAGATGTGACAATGGCAGTGACAATGGTGCCCAAGATGACAATCCTAAACTATCTCTCTCTCTCAAAAAAAAAAACAACAAAAAAACCCCACCAAACAAACAAACAAACAAAAAACAAACAACAACAAAAAAAACCCCCGCAGTCTTGCTATTGCTAGAGCACAATGTAGACCAATGATACGAGCTCTTAAGTCTGGTTTTATAGTGCCAGTATGTGGTGTTCTGTTATAGCAGGACTGTTGTTGGCAGCCCCTCAGCTACTTAATTTTAAGCTTGCTTAAAAGTAAGTATCTTGAGCTGTGATGCCCAGTAGATGTGGCAGTTCTTCTGTCGTCCATTGTTTAAAAGTTTGTAAATGCTTAACAGGATGGCTCCCTTCCTGGTCACCAGAGAGTGATCATACTCTCCAGGTACTTGTGCAGGTCCCCCTCCCCCTATATAAAATATGAATTTTAGGGTGAGATGAATCACTGTCTGGAGATGCTTCTCTCTCTGTTGAGGCAGCCTAGATGTCTAGTTTAGATTAGATGCCTGACTTTTAGACAGCAAAAGATATCTAGATGAATGAAATTCTCTGGACTATTTCCTCATTGTCTTTAGAGAGAGTATGCCCACATGCCACAGGGGATCTTGTTCCTACAGGATTGTGATAAATAAGAGGTGAGGGAAGATCTTTCCCTTATGGGTAAGATCCTGAATCAAGGTGGAAAAGATCCTGTATATAACCCTTTCTTCTAGAACATGCTTCCATTTTTAATTCCAAACCTTTGCCTTCGTGTTGAGAGGCGATCATACGCTTGCAGCTAGATTGTTACAGAGGTGCTGCAAATAAATTGCATGGTGTCTTCTGTGTAGCATGCCTGATTGAATTAGTCTTTTGTGGCAAAGTCTCAACATTTTGTCTAATGTTCTGAGAGCTTTTTTTTTTTTTTTTTTTTTTCCTACATATTTTTTTAAAAATTGTGCAAGGTATTAAGATTTACAAGAAGCCTCTATGCACTTGGAACCAGCGGAGATACACCTCTGAGACCTACCTTGTATAAGCAGAGCTGCACTGTAATCTACAAATAGGTACAATGTATGTAATTTCTGATCCTAAAATCAACTTTACTGAGTTTAAGTAGTTGCATTGGAAGGATTCATGCCCTGTCTGAAGTGCAAGAGTTCTTGTTATCTATCAGTCCAGTTGGCCAAGATACTCTTGGAAAGAACAAGCACTTACTACAGAACTTAAAGGTATGTTTGAGTTCTGTCTAAACTTTTATAAATGGTAGGATTTACCTTATGAGAAATCTCATGTGATAAAAGATCATATTTAAAGGACTGCATTGATTCCTTGGTTGGGGGGGGCATGTGTGAAGAAACCTTAATTAGAGCAGAATTTAACCCAGCTCAGTGGTTTGAGAAAAAATTATCCATATTATCAAAACTATCACAATATCAGAGCTTAAAAATAAAATGCACAAGGATTGAACAGCAACAGCTACTAGCAGCCCTGCAAACAGTCACGAAGTTGCTTTTGCCAAGCACAGCTTTTGAAGCTCCTTCTTCTCTACAAAAATTCCAGTCTACCATCTTCTCTTTGTATAGATAATAGTGTGCGAGCACTCCAAGTCTTGAGTATGTTTTGATATGTTTGCTATTTGTGTATCTCCACTCAATCATCCTGAATCAAAGCAATGTGTTGCATTCAGCATTTTGAAGTAATACACAACTGTGACATATTGGGGGTACTATATATAGGGAGACCTGTTAATCCACTTTACACTTTAATAACTGGAGTCAACTCTCACTGCTAGAACTAAACATGTAATGAACAGACTTACATAACAAAATACATGCATATGTGTGCTTATGTATTTGCATAACTTACTTTTTTCCCCCCACCAGCCTCAGATGAGGAATTTTGAGAAATGAGAATGTAATGTTTTGTTTCATAGGCTGCTAATTCATGAGTGGCAATAAGAATGAAGTCCATATACTCCAAAATGCAGTTATGGAAACAACTTTGCTTTAGAAAAACTTGTTTTTCCATACCTGTTGGAATTTTTCTAGGGCTTGTTTCTCTATTTTAAGGGAAAAAAAAATATTTTTTGATATTTCTTGAATATTGCTTGCTTGATATTGCAGCGTGAGAAAACATGATTTGGAAAACAAGAGGATGTTCAAGACAAGAAAAATTGCCTAGCAGATAGACTTGTGTTATAATTTTCATTACAGAAAACAACTGGGATGAGTTCACTGACATCCTGGTTCGCCATCATAGGGAGAGGGTTGGTGAAACTCTGAGGTTGTGGAAGGTAGGAATCCCACTTATCAGAAACACTGAAATGCTCTGAGTTAGGTATTTTGTCTTACAGAATCCCAGAGGGAAGTACCAGGCCTTCTCTGCTCTTGCTGACTTTTTCAGAAACTCAAAGACTGAACTTCCATTCCTTGGATCGTATGGAAGGTGTTTGTATGCACAAAAGAGAAAATAGTTGACTGGAAGACTGAGTGCTGGTGAGAAGTTGAACAGTGGGTTCTTAGAGTTGTCTTGAAAGTCAAAGTAATGGTTGCAGGGTCTAAATCTAAATGAGGTGAATAACTTAAAAGCAGCCTCCAAATGGCATTGGTGTCATGAACATCTAAACTGGAAGTGCAATCCTGAATGTGTTTTGTGTGGAACTATAAGGGATTCCTGCTGAAATCCTTGGGATTTATGCACAGGTGGCAAAGCCAATCAATAACAAGTTTTTTTTTAATAAATTGTTATTTTATTGATATAGTATTTATTTTAACTTTCATATAGACCCCTATGGTTTGAAGAAAACTTTCTGCTCTGCCCACAGCCTAATGAGATGTTTTTGGGGAGTCAACTGACATTTGGGGTTTGCCAGAGGGGATGGTTTTGAGCAGAATTTAACATTTGAGAACTTTGCAAAGAAAGACTGAGGACCAACATTATGGTGACCTGTGCAAAACACCAGCTGTGAATTCTTTGGAATTTACAAATCTGAACCTTCTTATGCAGCAACAGTGTCAGTGGGCCACCCACTGAAATGAGTGTGTGTGTGTGTGTGTGTGTGTGTATGACAGAGCTGTGTATAAGAGAGTACTGACAATCTGTTTTGCCTGTTTTTTTGTTATATGTCACACCAGGATAATGTAGTGTTGTGCAGAGAGGTCTGGTCTAACCTCAGAAAAGAGAGCTTGAGCATTGCAAGCAATAGAATGGCATTAATAACATGTTTTGCTCAGGCTAATTAGCCCATCTAGGATCAGGCTGTTCATAATATCATCGTTGTTCCAGTTCCTTAGTCAGTGACACTTCAAGTCACCTGTTGAATGAAGGACCATGGCTGCCAAGGGATGCCAAGCTGAAAGGCTTCACCAGATCAGAAGTTACAGGGGCTCTTGAAGCCTGAAACACTACTGGATAATGGGTGTTGAGGTGTGTAGTGGCTCTGCTGCCTTTATCTTGCTTTCAAACCTGATGTGCCAAAATAAGCTAGATCAAAGATCAGTTTTATCATCCAGCTGTATGTCTGGGAGGTGAGATCAACAGCAGTGCAAGTTGTTGCATATTTCTTGCTTCTGAGAGCATGAGCTGGAAGCCCACAGTATGACTTGTTCTATAAGGATTTATCTGTGAGAATCGCTCTTGGTGACAAACTGAGCAAAAAAATGGCAGATCCCCTGATACCATATGCCTGCAAAAATGTTGACTTCGAGGCCAGCAGGAGGCAGTGAAAACCTGTAGAAGATCTATTCATTGTTTTTAGTTATTTTTCTACCTTTTCAAGGGCAAGATGTCAATAAATCCTGTCATTTTGATCAGCTCTTCATGAAAGTATGCTGTGGAATTTTAGTCAGACTCAGTACGGGAAGAACGGTGAAGTACACTATAAAAACCCTTAGATTTCCAATGACACTTTTCAGTACGTTTTTTGACTGAAAATATTATATGGTTCTGGAATAAAGTAGCCCACACATCCGTTTTCACCATCAGACTGGGTGCACAAGTATGCAAGATCTATCAATGTTCCTGTAGACCCCATACATTGTGTATTGAGGGAGTCTTTCGATTTTGTTAAATGTTCATAATGTTCTGAGGTGGAAAAGCCTGGCCTCGTGGCTTCAGTTAGGATACTGTATGCACAAGAAGCAGTAAGAACAATGTTATGATTGTAGATACTCTTTTTTTTTTTTTTTTTTTTTTTTTTCCATCTGTGAAAAGAAGAGGCCGATGGGCTGTCAGTAAATGCAGAGAGCTAACTGTCCTTAAGGTATTCATGCCAGGGGTTAGAACAATGGATAAAAAGTGCAAATCTTTTCCTAAGAAATGTAAATAATTTGTTAGGGTTTGATAAATTTCTAATATGCTAGTGTATTGGAAGAAGGGCAAGGTTGTTATCACACAAATTGTATCTATGTTAAAGCCAGAAGAGACCAATAGAATCCTATTGCTGCTGTATACAGGAAACTACAGAGTTTCACTCCAGTATTTCTTCAGAGAGTCAGTATCTTTGAGAGAAGACAGGCATATGGTTTTGGAGACCTAGTCTTCTGTTAACAGAGAATTCTCTACATCCCTAAGTGAAGTGTTGTACCGATTAATTTAGTAGATTAGTGCCATAGCTCCTTGATCTGTTTTATATGGCATAATTTAATGTGGCTGCTGAAAAGGGCATTCCCCCTGTCATCTAGCTGTTTTGCTTATTCTTGCCTCTCCCATGTGCTAGCTCTATTATTTGTGCTTCCTGGGTGAAACTGAAGTAGCTTGTTGCCAGATGAATTTCCTAACCTGCAGAAACCAGAAATAATCTGGTTTTCAGCTTACTCAGGTTTCTGGTTTGATTCTTCACACAAATTATTGTACTGATGCAATGGAGGCAGTGGGAATAAACTGACACAGTATGGAGAAGGAAGATGGAACTGGCCCTTTAATCAGCAGCACTGAGGAAGGACAGATTAAATGGATTATGGAAGTATGATGTGAAACATAAGCAAGTAGCTAACAGCTGACACTAGACAAATTCAGATGCGCAAAAGGTACTCATATGGCCAATGAAGATAAAAGAATCCTTTTCTATCTGACACTTTCAGTTGGAAAAATTTATTGCAGAGGTAGAGGATTTTGTGTACCTGACGAAGCATGTGGCATGTCTTTTCTGGCAGGCTGCACTGAATTTAGAAATCAGAAGGACTCCTAATATTCCTACACAGAGAGTAGGTGCTTAAAAATTCAAGGGTACCACACAGAGAAAACAAAAGACTGCAGGTTCTTGAATCATCATCTGTGCTGTGAAAATCTTACCCTACAGAGAACCAGACTGTTGCTTCAGCAGTTCAGTTTCATGTACCTTCTAATTCTGTTGAGAAGCATTTTGCTGGGCTTACACCTAAATTTCTTGCTTCTTTACTTTGAACCTTGTCCACATGAAAAGCTTCTGATGGTGCTCTTGGCAAGCAGGTGCAACACAGACTGGGTTGAAGATCTGGCAGTGTGCAACAGGCATTTGCAAAGAGATGCCTCCCTGAAGGTTTTGTTGCTGTTGTTGTTGTTATTATTATTATTATTATTATTATTATTATTATTATTATTATTATTTTGTCCTCATTAAAATTGGAAACAAGGTGCACAAGTGCTGACAATTGGAAGAGGTCAGAAAAGTTCTTCCTTCTTTATTTTAACTGTTTATACCTTTGAAGCAGAATTGGATAAGACTTGCTTCCTTCTGAAGTATTGTTGGCAGATGACCAACACTTTACTGAAGAGCTCTGATGAATTCTACTTTCATCAAACCCATTGTTTTCCAGCAGGGTCAACCTCCTATTAATATCAAAGCTATTAGGTTAATCCTCACATAATAATATGGTTTATACCTTTTGTACTGCACCTGTATTGGGCTTGAGGCATAAAATTAGTGTGACAATGGGCAGATTCTGTTCCAAGGACTTGTTAGTTATACATCTGCAGCTCTAATTTAAATGCCCTTCAGTCTTAGGGAGCTGGATTTTGCAGCTTTCTTTAAAAAAACTAGCTATAACTTTAGCATGAAATTTTGGACTCTGAAGTTACTCTTAAACCATTTGTTGATTTAAATGAGGCTATGATTTCTCCAAGACTTAACATGCAAAAGTTGCAAGAGGCTCATGCAATGAGAGCCTTGGATTAAACTTTCTGTATGACTCTGCATCTGTAAGAGCATACCTTCTATCATAAGTAGTTGTTTGGCACCGTTTCATGTAAGTCAAGGGAAGACGTTACTAACTAAATCTAAACTTGTATTGTCTTGGAGGGGATGAAGGATAATGCCTTATTGAAACTTACGCACTGGACTCACAGGGCACTTTGCCAATGCAGAATAGATATTTTTGCAGCTCTCTGTGTTTCTAACACATTTCAGTACCAGCAATGGCAATTCTAGGGTAGAAAGGTTTGCACATGTATGCTTTCTGTGGTGTGTTTTCTTTCTTCCCTAGTTCCTGAAGTAAGCTTAGTCAACTATATTTTGATCACTAATACTCTGAGTCAAGTCATTGGCTCTAACAGGGCTGTTACATCTACCTTAAGCAGTTGCTTTGAGAAATATGCTTATATATTTTAAATTTTAGTAAAGAGGGTAGGTTTCAACCTTATTTATTTTTTAAAGAATCGGAAATTTCAAAGATAAATGTACAGAGAGATAATATCAAAGATACTGGAAAATAAGAGTCCCACAGTGTATATGCACAGTGACACAAGAGAAAAACAAAATTTGCATCTTTAGTTCCCTTGAAAGAAAGTAGCTTAGAAGATAGCACATTCAGGTGTGCTGCTTGCAGGATGCTTCTTCTTTGTGTAAGGTGAGACAAAATTTGCTGTTTTCCATCTGGTCAGGACAAACTTTGAGAGATGGAAACAATATTTTGGAGTTCTTACTGCTGCTCTATTTAAGTGGTGTCAGGTTGCAGCATGCTCTGATTTGGCTTTTGGTTTCCTTTTCTCTCTGTCTACCTGGGAGTGGAGTTATTTCTGTGCTGAAGGACTTGTTCAAGTAGTGTGCGAAAACCCCAGCTGCTTTGCAAGGACTCTTTCTGAGAGCTGTGACACTGTATATGACACTGGTAAGAGGAGCTAATTTTTAAGTATCAGGCTTTTCAGTAGCCTGAGCAAGCACACTTTTAGAATAATAATAATAATAATAATTAATTAATTTAAAAAAAAAAAAAAAAAAAAAAAAAAAAGAAACAACCCCTCTAAGACTTCCTTTCTCCCCAATGTCTTATCCCTTATTCTCATGTAGATATGCTGGTGAGTTTTGGAGAACCTCATTATTTGTAGTTTTTTACACTTGCATGTATTCCTGTTCTATACTTATTATGCCTCTTGAACAGTAAGCCAGTGCTTAAGTTTTCAGAGCTTGCTTGTAGGCCCTTTTAATGTTGGTCATGCTTTTTAGTCAACAGGTAAACAGGGAGAATTTACTAAGGTTTTCCTAACTGAATCTTAGCTGTGTAGCCTGATAGGAAGGACTGTTTTACCAGTTTCACATCTGTATTTCTGAGAGAGAAAATTAAGCAAGAATTCTGGGTCAGCAGTTCAGCCCCTAAGTCTGAAATGGACATACCTAGAATACCTGTGAAAATACTCCTGAACACTGGAAGTCCAAGGTTTTAGTTCCATCTTTCCTACAGTTTATGATCTGTGTCTTTCAGCGGATTCTGGATAAAAGGTTAAACTGCAAACACCTACACTATGTTTAGAGGTTTAGGAATTCAATTTTTGCTCTTACTTAATATTTCTTTGCCTCCTCATCTTCTACAGACTGGTTTCAACTGAACAGAACTGCTGAGAGCTGGATATGGCTAGTGTTTCTAGACAAGATATTTACATGCTGTTAAAAATGAATGAAAACTTAGAGTGCTTGCAAGTATTTAATGTGAGAGGTATGCAGGCAACAGATCATTCTGTTGCCTAGGATTTTGGTGCTGAATGCTTTTATGACTTAATTTATATGTGACTGTTCAAGCTGAACAGTATATTTTGATATGTTCTGGTTAGATTAACTATCTGATCTTGCAAGCTATATTGGAAAAAAGGAAACACCACAACTACCACCACCAAAAACCACAACCTAACCCCAGGTAATGTGAACTTGAAGCATAATTTCATTCTCCCATTTATTTTCTATTGAAAGTTAATGGTAGAAGCAGTAATGAAGTGTTCTTTTGGAAGGACCTGTGTGTAATCTGAGGTTGGTTACTCGAATCAAAGAGTAGATTGGGGCTGGTGTGCTTGCAGCAAAACTTATTTTGCATTTTATCTGTTGTGTCAGGTAGTATCCAGAACTTCTAAAAGAAGTTGAACTGTGAGCAGTTATATTGAGAAATGGCTGTGTGCCATTTCTTGGTCCTGTGGCATAGCGTTGTGCCCTAATCAGAGCTTAGCTCTTGGCAATGGAGATGATTTGTCTCCTGAATCAAGTGCTCAAACAGCCTGGAGCTTGCTGAAGTGTCTCCTCATCTACTCAAAGAGGTTCTCTGCTTTCAGATTCAAACTGATTCACTTTCCTTGTCTGAAAGTAATCCATATTTCTAATTGTGTATTAGGTATGTTCCCATGTAGTGGAAAAGTGCTTTTACAGATGTGCTAATTAAAAAGAACCTAAAAAGAACATAAATAAAGAACAGAACCTCTCCATAAAGGAAAGTCATTTAAACTTTTTGAAGACTATTAACATATATATATAAAATAATTATTTTTTAATGGATCCAACATGTACTTTTTTGCTTTCCTAAAAACAAATTAAAAAAGACTCATAAGTGGTCAAATTTGGGTTAGTATGAGAACTTCCTGCCTTAACAGTGGCCTGAAACTCAGCATGTGTTGTTGTGACTTTAAGGGGAGCTCCTACACATGTGCTAATTTTGGAAAGGTGTCCATGTAGGTGCATACTGAACTAGAAAAAATTCCAAACCCTAAAAATCCATCCGTGAATGCCAAGGAATGCAGGCTCCATGGACACATGCGCAATGGGTTTCCCTTGCTAAACCTCTGCTCCAGTGTTATACAATATTTGTACTGCTGGACCAGCACCATGGGTGTGTAGAATTGTAAGGGATATTCTCAATTCATAGGCCTCGAAAATATGATTTATCTATACTGAATAAATTTGGCTGTGACACGACAGGCCGAGTTACTTCAATTTACTACGGGGGAGCTAATGATTTCAGCGGTCTTTGTTGCGAAGTGTGATTATAATCTTTGTTGGAAGCAAAATGAGTTGATTCTATTACCTGCATTTTGGGAGGGTTGTGGCAGAGGGGAGGATCAGTGGATTCTCATCTAGAGTGAGCAACTGTTGAATTACTGACCATGTTTCTTTATCCCATACAAACATTGTGGAATTTAGGGTACTTTGATGGAGAGGAGATGAGCCAAGGAGTCCTGGGCTTCTGCCCCTTCATTTAATCACTTTCTTGAACTGTGGGAGGATGCTTGTTGGAGCAGGCATGTGTGTAAGCACTGGAGCACTATGACCAGGAAGGAGTCAGTCACACATAGTAAGTTCCCAGGTAGCAGATGACATGAGATTTCACATGTCCTCTGATCTATGTGGTTTGGAGGTTGTACCCAAAGGGAAAAAAACTTTTTCCCATACATCTTGCGAAGTCCTCAGTAGAACAGATCAGAAAAGATTTACATAATTCATCATTTGATGATGTGCTTTCTGAATTGATCACGACAGGATGATGTTTTGTGATCTGCTTTCATTTTAGATGTATATCAAATCAAGCCATGCAGCCAGCAATTGATGATCCTTGTGGAATCCTTTCCACCTCAGGATATTTTGTTCTGTTCAGCTTAGAACCAGGTGGATGTACACTTTTGTTAGTATGCTCCCTTTCCCTCAGATCTTCAAACCAAGAAACAACCAACCTATATAGCAAAGCGTGAATGTTCTCCCTAAAGACAAAAACAAATGATCCTCCTGGACTCATATTCTAATATGACTAATAATTAAAAAAGATACGGCCAAAATTTTATCAAAAACATCAAAGTGTCTGCTACTGAGGAAGAGATTGGCATGTATACCTATGAGGTTATCAGCTAGTGGTACAAATTCCTTCTTACTCTCAGAGCTACTATGTGCCACTCTTCCTCTATACAAAGACAATTTGCTTTTCATGTAGTGATGAAGAACAATGTTTTAACAGACAAAGGCACTTCTAGTGTATTATTGTGCTGTCTTTTGACTAGCACTAGATGCTGGGAAAAATGGTAATTCACAGTGTGAATGCTTCTCGCCAGCACTGTGGTTTAGAACTGAGCATGTACAATCTATGTTGCACAAGGTACAATGGTGAACATTGTGAGAGGGAGAAAAGCCCAAATTATAGCAGTTGCTGATGGCCAAGAAACTAGTCCTTTGTATTTTTTTTTTTTAAAAGACAAAGGCAGCCCAAACAAAATCCAAAATATTGTCCTTCAAAATGTGTGTGTGTGTGGCTGAATTTAGTAACAATATGTTCACTTTTAGTGTTTGTAAATTCATGCAAAAATACACAGCTATATTGCTGAAACACCTGTGTTCCTGTTTTTTTTTTTTTTTTTTTTTTTGTAAACTGATAAAAGGCACAGGTGGCTTTGCATTAACTTATTTCATGCAAATATAAATATGCTGCAGAGTTTCTCTTGCTGTAACTATATAATCCAAGAAACATGATTGCTACTGATTTAATGTAATCAGTGTTGTGAGGGGAACATTCTGAGCCCTTTGTGAATGGCTCTATTCTGAGGGGATTTACACCCCATATAAATCTGATTTAAATGAGAGTGGTGGAATGTGGCTTTCCTATTTAACCTATGCAAAAATCTATATTCTCCCACCTACATTTCTCACTGTGTGATGGGATACTCAGCTGGTACATAGGGGGAGGGGAAGAGCAGAAGTCCAATAAGGACAGAGAAAGTAGGTAAGGGACTATCTCAAACAGGCAAGTTACACATTTTGATTCAATATTCTGATATTCTTATCAAGGCTTTCCAGAATGTGACACTGACTCAAACTGCAAACAATAAGGAGAAAACAGCAAACATGTATAAATGTCTTGGGTGTTCTGCAATGGTTTCCTTTTTTTTTTTTTTCCTTTTTTTTTTTTTTTAGGGACTAATGTTACAGCAGAAATAAAAAACAAGAAGGGAAAAAAAACAGTAAGCTATCTTAACACGTAAAAGCAAATGTGTTTTTTAAAACGATTTTCGTAGTTTAAAGGTATCTTTCTGTTTAAATTTATTGAACTATAGCCAGATTTATTCAATTAAGATAATACACTTCAAGGTTAACTACCATTTGCTGTTCACTTAGGCAAGCTATTGTACAGTTATGTAAATTTCATGAACAGAGACACGACTTGAGTGTCTTAATTACAAGAAAAAATGTCATTTAAATATGAATAACTGAATAGTTGTCTGTATTTCCTGTTCACTTTCTGCTGTCATTTTTAAGACCAAGAGCTAACTAGCCACCTATATTGTGATCTTGGTTTTTCCATCTCTAAAACAGGAGGAAAAAAAAAAAAAAAAAAGCATATATATGCATGTAAAGCATGTAAAGCAGATGATGCGGGAATGTCCCAGTCTTACAGTTGTTATTAGCACACTGAATTTTAATTCACTCAGATCACAATGAACAGCAGTAAATATGCAGTATTTCTGTGGATTTCTCTGCATTTCAATTTGATATATATATATTTAAATTGTACCATCTATTATTTGTGTGTAAAATCTTTTGGTAGTAACTTTCTGACAAGTCTGCTAAGGGCTTATTTTGTATGCTTCTATTTTCAGTGCTAAGAGCTATTATGAATTCCTTTCATTTATTTATGTACACATAGCTGTGTTCAAAATAGTCTGTTTCCTTATTAATTTATAGTCAGTTTAAATTAAATTTTATGTAACAAAAAGTTTTATAGCAATATTCCCTCATCATCTTTAGGACCAGATTCCCTGTGTTCCTATCCTGTTGATAGTTCAAGATTTTTTTCCCCATTGTTTTGAATTGTTTTTCTCTCCAAAAATGACCTAGAAAGAAATCTGTTGTTAATCACATATCAACGAGGGAGGGATGATTAGTTAATAAAAACCATGTCTTGTTTCTGTGGACCAAATGGCTAACTCTGGTTCTCAGTATGTACAGAGTCTCTTGAAAGACTGTTCCCATCCTTCAGTGATGTAGCTGCAGCTCTCCCTGAGGAATGAGAAGTTCACAATTCACTCTGTGCTTGCATCACCCTTTCCAACATGTTCCCACTGATACATTAAAGGAATTAATTGCTCATAATGATCTCACCATCTGTTAACAGAGGTTCATACCTACAGGCTGGTGGCATGTGGTGGTCCTATTCAGAAATCAATAGGCAATGCTGGGGGAACGCTTTCCCACATTGCCTTCCATTGCGCTCTGAAAAGGGGAGGAGAGCTCAGTGTTGGCCATCTGCTCCTTGTCTTTCTGTGCGAGAGACCTTGATGCAGTCCAGCCCGGCTCTGATCTGACTCCAGTCTGATTGGAATGTGGCTGATCTGAGAGCCTCTCAAAGCTGTGAAAGTGAGTCAAAAGGAGATCCCCATTGTCCGGCAAGGCTGAAAGAAAATGATCACTTTAAAATTCATAACTCCCAGGTGCCCGCCATCTATTCATGGGAAAAACTCTCTGAACTTCTCTTCATTAAAAAGAGAGGGAGTCCAGCTAAAAAGAGAGAAAAGGAAGTAGTTTGTGGGAAATGTGCAAGGGATTTCAGGCTAAACAAATGAGGAATTTGGAATTTTTACTTGTATTAAAGGAACCATGTAAGGAAAGGGAAGCATTTGTAAAAGCAGGGCCTCTGCATCAGGGGCCCTTCCCTGGGGTCCTTTAGCAAAATAAAAAGGCTTTTTTTTTTTTTTTTTTTTTTTTTTTTTTTTTTTTTTCTCCCAGGAGTTTTTCCTCCCTTTTCCTCTTTCTTACCTGTGTGAATGAGGATAGGAATAGTACAAGAATAAGTCTGTCCCTGCTTTATGTGATAAATTAGACTGCATTCAGTCTGCCCTCCTCCCCCTCTCCTGCATGTATTTTATTGTTTAGGCTGCATATCAAAGCTGACCTGATAACAAATGTAAACTGAAGCTGAGTATCTTCATGGAGAATTAGACTTTTGAGGGGGTGGAAGGGCTGTTCTGTCAGCTTGGTGCCTAAACTATTCCCTGCCCCCATGTCTACTAATCTGAGGATTTGCCATATCACAGGAGGGATTTTGGTTTTCTTCCCCACCCCCACTTTCTCCATCTTTTGCTTCCTATGAATGTGAGGTAGTGCCAAGTCTTTGCTTGTTCCTCAAGCACATTATGTGTGCTCCCCAGTTCTGTGCTTTTTCACAGGGCCTCACAACACTGAGTGGATTTATGCTTCCTCCTGCAGTGTGAACAGTGTATTTCCCCTGATATTGTTTATGTGGCCAGAGGTGAGGACCACCACAGAGAATAACATGTAGTAGACTTTAAGGCAAGAACAGACTATTTTTACTACTTAGTCCAACTAATTCTGCAGCAGTGGCTGTTGAATCCAGTACCTGCTCCTGGTAATTCCTGTTCAAAGCCTTTAACTTTAGGGTAACTACTGAGTGGTTTCAGAAATTCATTTTCAATTTAATGATTTCCAGGGAAATTATTAATTGATAAACTATATAGATAAATATCTGTGACCTGTTTCCAATCCAGGGGGTATCCATTGTCCGTTGTGACTACTGGAGTTAGACACATATGATGCCTGATGGCACAAAGTAAACCACACAGTGTGTCTGATTACATGTGTATTCGCCATCATGTTGTAGTCTCCCACCAAAAGCATGTGTGTAGTTTTTGATGCCACACTGACCTGTCTCATGTGTTCCAAGAATCTTTTACCTTGCAATGCACCCATCTCCTTCATTGTCCACCTATATCATTCAGTAAGAAGAGTAGTGGGGTACAGCATCTCTTTTCCTGAGGTATTTTAATTGGAAATGGTTGTGGGCTTTCCCAATTTTATGTTGTTCTGTCTACCTCAACTTGCCTTTTAAATACCTTTGAGATGGAATCAGCTGCCTTTAGTCAGCATTTCTTTTTTGTTTATTCAACAGTGTGGGAGGCTGGTAAGCATTGTTCAGTCTCCTCCATTCTCCTAAAATTGCAGAGGATGTAGGCAACCATCACCAAACTACTGAGAAGCAGTGTCCCAGCAGACAAGAATGTTTGCTTTGTAATTTCATGATAACATGTTGCATCTCTATTCTCCACTGTTAATCAGTACTCTAGCTCTTATTATGATCATCAGTTTCAACGATATTTTTTATGCCTCTTCTTTCTACATCTTCAGTCTCACTGCATGTACCTCCATTAGGTCAAGTGTTCCTCTTACCATAACCAGAGTCAGCATTTGCATAGTAACTTTTAGAACCAACTGAGGAGCACCTGACCCTGGCTTACTTTGTGATGTTGGGAGGTTATGTTGCAATTCACACTTAACAGTCCATTCATTTCAAAAAATATATTAAAAAAATAAAAGCATTAAGAGAAAAATACCAATTGCAAAGTTACATGCTCCACATTCAGACCTTGTTTGTTAAAATGGAATACTTCTTCTGAATTTTGCCTGCTGTTGTATGTCTAGGACTACATTCTTTAATTTTGTGACCTATTTCTGTTCTTGTATAGACTGTCTTTTTTCTGGAAACTTTAGATTTTTTTTGTGTAATATCTTGTAATATTTCATTCATAACAAGTATTTCATAGTTTGTAATGAAATATACAATAATTACTGTAGTTATCTGAATGATAACCATCTTTTTTTTCAGATATGTGCTTATTGGTCTCTGTCTGCTGTGAACGTTTTGTTTCCAACTAGTCTCTCTTACCTGAAATTCATGACTAGTATCAAAACTAACTGAGAAGGAAACTTTAGTGACCTAAACAAGCCATCAGATTTTCATTTCAAATAACTGGAAATCTGAAACGTATTTTTGAATCTTCTTATTACTTATTTACCTTGAGGACCAATGAAAAGTGGGAGCCTCCAGTACTTTACACACTGTATGAACACTGTGTGTAAATGGTGCCTGACCAACTGAGTTTATAGTCCAAATCAACAAGGCAGATAATCAACATTTGGAAAGAGGTATGATGGCATTTAGGCAGATCGTTTAAACTGAGCTCAGACAACAATATGCCGAAACTACAAAAAAAAAAAAAAAAAGAAAAAAAAGATAATTACTTCTTTAGTTCTCTGATGTTGCGTAGTCTCACTGAGTTAGAGTAAAGCTGCATGTGAATAATGCTTGAAAATTGGAGTGTTAAAGAACTGTATGAGAATTTGCATGTTCAAACAAAATTTAAAGCTAGAAGAAGGGACCAAAGTTTAGGAAGGAGGAGTTTGGCAGGGAGAGTTCATGATGATCACAGATGGAGAGGAAAAAGCAATTTAAAAGGCTATAATATCATGGTTATGGTTTTATGCTAATGTTTTTTTCAGTACCAGATACAGTATAGAGATTACACAACATACTATTGTTCAGTTTTGTTTCCTTCCAGCAGCTGCTTTCTTTCTGTTGCTCAATTCAAGTGGTTACACTGTGATATTTCAAGGAAGATCTGTAACGATCTGTTAAAAAAAAAAAAAAAAAAAAAAATTCTTTATATTTTTTATTTTATTTTATTTTTATATATATAACATTAACAGGATCCTAACAAATGCACTTCTACGTAAGCACTTGAGTCAGCACAACAGAAGGAAAGTAGCCTTCAGTAGGAGTACAAACTTCAAAAGTAAAGGATATACAAACTTAAACCAGATCTGTCATTGATGGAATAGCAATGTGCAATCACACCTAAAGATTGTAGAGCTGTTAAGGAAGGCAGGAAAACATGGCAGCAAGTTCTGGTAACTTAAGATTGAGTGCATAAGTTTTATTTATTTTTATTTTATTTTTAGCTAATGCATTGGTAAGGAATATGAGGTAGATTCAGGTATGGGGAGGAGGGGCATAATATACCATCTTGCTCTTAACTATTCTTTCATAGTAAATACTTTATTTAAGAGGCAGAATAATCCTTTGTGATGTAACATTTGAGAATTGAATGTACCATAAAAGTGTTTGAGCATAAAATCTTATGCAAGGAGTTTTCTAACACTGCTTAAAGTAAATGACTTGTGGAGAGGAGAGGGAGAGAACTCCCAGGAATGCTATTACCAGAATTTGAGGCACCTACCATTTTGAGTAAATGCCATGCAGTAATGCTGTGTTGTCAGTGAACACTCCACAGGTGGATTTGGAGAATCTGCTTGCTGTTTTCTCTGCTTTGCCAGTGACATACTTCTCTGTTTCTCTGGTTTATAGACCTATATAAGGCACTCATACCAGGTTGTCAAGAGTGGAAAGACACATCAGGATAGGCACTCATGGGGATTTTTCAAGGGCACTGAAGTGGTTTAAGTGTTGTTGAATTCTCTTTGACTTCAGACTCAGCTTGTAAAGCCAGTATGACTGCTATCTGCAACTTTAGGTCTCCGTCTCGCTGATCTGAATATTCTGACCTTTTGTATTGATTTCTTTCAGCTAGGTAGGATGAAGGGAGCACAGTATTGTAGAAGAATCCTTGGTCAAGAAGCTGATTTAAGATATGTGATTTGTCATGTTTAGTGCCTTCTGTAGTCATGGAAAGTGACCAAACCTACCATTCCCCCCCCCCCCCTCCCCTTTTTCCAGTGCATTGCCTGTTTTTAGTACAAGGTGGAACAGCTCCAATGGGTACTTGAAAGGGAAGATACCTTGGTGGTTAGTTCTTGTCATTGCTGTGAAGCAGCTAGACTGGGGACTTGAATTTGGAAATCTACCCCATATAAATTTCCTAATCTTTAGGCTCTTGAGAAGCTGGGGAAGGAGTGAATATCACTGACTAGGAATTGTATTGGAGTACACAATACCTTCCAGATGACTTGTTTTTTCTCTGACAGAAAAATATGAGTTTAGTAAGAAAGTTGCACACAAACTGTCACAAGTCAGTTCATGCTAAAACTCTGTACATACTGTACAACTTGAAGTATGAATAGCAGTCAGGCTTCAGTTCCATTCTCATTCTTCCTTAGCTATGCACTTTGAATAGCACAGAGGGGGGAAATGATGAGAATGTGTTTCTTAGTATTTGAT
Organism: Nettapus auritus; assembly: GCA_011076525.1. NCBI lineage: Eukaryota > Metazoa > Chordata > Aves > Anseriformes > Anatidae > Nettapus > Nettapus auritus. The sequence goes on from CM021766.1 coordinate 50,918,240, forward strand.
ATTTCAAAGGTTGTTAACTTGCTCAACTTGAAGCAGATTTCTGTAGGAGTATACCGAGGCTGTTCCTGTACTACTTTTCAGCTTTAAATCTCTACAATTTTCAGTGCTGCTGTTTCTCATTTTATTTTATTTTATTTTATTTTATTTTATTTTATTTTATTTTAT
>CM021766.1:50918414-50951142 GCA_011076525.1 Nettapus auritus
ATTTTATTTTATTTTATTTTATTTTATTTTATTTTATTTTATTTTATTTTATTGTGATGTATTTGAGAACAACTTCTACCTTTCCTCATTTCACCCGTTCTTAAAGTGTCCACACTCACATGATGGAGTCCAAGGGTTTTTTTTGCTCTATTTTTTTTTTTTTTTAGAAAAAAAAAAATAAATTAAAGTTTTAAGTGTGGGAACACTTAGAGTAATTTATATATATTATTGTTTTTTTAAATCTTAGGACTCTTTACACTAATTTCCATGGATTTTGATGTCTTAAGGTGGTTTTAATCTTTATTTTTGTGTGTGTGTGCTACATTCTGGATATATATAGCAAGTGACCGATATTGCCTTAATCTGTAATACAACACTTCATTGACAGGTGCCAGTAACTTTTTGTGAAAAGATTGAAGTGTTTATGATGACTTGATGGATGATTGTAGGAGTATGGTAGGTTAGTTCAAAGTCAAAATTATTGTTTAGGGAAAGAGAGGCTGTAGGCTGTTATTCTAAAAGAGAATTATTGGAGTAAACAAGGTTGCAAAATATTTGGGATTTTTTTTCTCAAACCAAATCTGTGGCAGGGAATGACTTTATATACTTGTGTATTATATTGCTGTGGAAGTACAATCTAAAACATGTACATATATAAATAAAACGTACATATTTACATGATTTTATGTAGGTATATTTATTTCAAGAACATTTTTATTGAGGAAGTAATATATTATTTTGAACTTTTTGTTTCATATGTAAATATAGCTACCTGCTTCTGTTTGTAGTTGATAGGAAACTTTTTCTCTGTCTACCATTTGTACTGAACCCAGCTAAATTCACCTGGAAGGGTCAACATTTTATTAAGGATAATTGCATTTCCCTAACTTAACTCTCCCACTTTGAAAGTGATGTTTTCTCCATTGCAGAATTCTGCCATAAGAGTGGCTGAAGGTTTATCTGTCATATGTCTTGGTCTTCAGCAGTGACCAGCTGCAGATATTCGAGGATCAGCATAACAGGGCAGCTGTACAGTGATATTTTCCCAGAATATTCTCTTAACTCTTAGTGATTTCTTGCTCTGGATAGTCCTGTGCTGGGCGTGATATCTTTCTGTTTAGTAGGCCTCGCTGAAGTTTTCTTCCAGAGGCAACCTGAAGTCAAGCACTGTTGTTGATTGTCTTATTTTGGGGAAAACTGCAATGAAGTGAGCCATTCCAGATGGTAAATACTTGAATGGAAGATTATTAGGCCTCACTGAGTATTTGTGTGTGGAGTTATCAGTGGGCTGATTCTGCTTGATTGTAATCCAAGTTCATTTTTATTTAATGCCCATATTTATTTGCAGCCTGTATTGTGCTAGTTTTAATATTATTTAAACATATAGTCATATTTATGGCCTGTTTTTGCTACAGGAGGACTCAGTCCCATTGAGAGTGATCCTTTTCAGCTTGTGCTCCTCTCTGAGTAACAGAGCATGTACAACAGCAGCCTTTGCTGGACTGCTGCCACTCTGCTTCTGCAGACAGTCAATACATACAGAAGTATTATTATTATTATTATTAATTTCCATAATTCACTGTTACCTACTGTTTGTCTTAGCACAGCACAAAAAGCATTAATGAGATGTGTGAATAACTTTTCTACTTTTTCTACTTCTCTTAAAATTCTACAGTACAGATCAGGTATCTGAATCCCAGTTTTCCCCTCTTGCAATTTTGTCAAGCCATGGACAGTTTGTGTAAATGTGGAGAAAGTTGCAACCAGGAGCTCAAAGATTCTGAAGTCTTTGGGACACAGTCATTTCCAAATAGGTGTTCACCAGTGTGAAAAATGAAGCGGATGAGAGTTCTGCTAACTTACTATCAGCAAATTTTATTTATGGGCAGGGCAGAAACCACCTGTTTCTGAGAAGAATTTCACAGAATCACAGAATAGTCTAGGTTGGAAGAGACCTACAAGATCACCAAGTCCAACCTCTGACCTAACACTAACAAGTCCTCCACTAAACCATATCCCTAAGCTCTACATCTAAACATCTTTTAAAGATCTCCAGGGATGGTGACTCAACCGCTTACATGGGCAGCCTATTCCAGTGACTAACAACCCTTTCGGTAAAGATGTTCTTCCTAATATCCAACCTAAAACTCCCCTGGTGCAATTTGCATCAGTACAGGATATGGCTGCCCAACTGGTGGGGCACTTTGCTCTGCATGGAGTACCAATAGATCCTGTTTCTTGTTTTTAGAAGTGGGTACTACTTTTTAGAGGTAACCAATGCAAAGCAGGAATGTATGAAAATGCTCATAAAGTGCTTAGAAAGGAATGAACTGGACTTTATGCAGCTTACTTGGTTGAATATCTTAAAGAAGTGGAAATGTTTTGTCCAGGGACAACACTGCATGCTAAAGAAAGGGGCAGTTTGGGAGGAAGTGAGAGAAAAATTTTGGGTGCAATGGACAAGAAGGATGTGGCTGGTAGGGCAAGACTGAAATGTGGGAATTAGTGAGTTTCAGGTACATTACATGCCAAAATTATGCATTACAGTGAAGAATTAATGCTGAATTTTCAAGTGAAAACTTTAAACTGCCATTTTTTTTTTGCTGATTGGAATTAGGATTAAATGCCTGGGAGGTCCCTTCTCCTGTTTGCCTACAGATCCTTCCTCCATCGGGGTAATATTTATATCAGCCTTGCTGATATAAACTTTCAGATGTGCTTCCTTGCATAGGTCTTTTTTTTTTTTTTCTTTCTTTCTTTTTTATTGTTACATTAGTGCGATTGTATACAGTGCTTTTTGGGGTATAAGCCCTTATAGAAATTAATATGGGGAAATTATAAAACCCTTATAGTAAGTCCTGGCAGAAAGGTTGCTAGGGTGGAATAGACCGCAAATCAGGAAGATATGTATGCTGTACTCTCTAAGCAAAATGATTAGAACTTCATTTGTAATAATTCCTTACTAAGTAAGCAAGTTACGTCATTAAGATTTGTAATTCTAAAATAAAATAAAATAATGATAATCATTGGGCTTGATGTTTCTTGGGGAGAGATATAAGAGGGAAAACCCATGCTTTAGCGTGTCATAATAAATGCTTTACTCATTTCTAGTACGATATTTTAGCATAACAAGCATAAAAAATGAGAACTCTATCTATCTTGGGTGAACACTATGTTTTCTTGCAAATGCAAGATTAATTTTATAGTCAGATTCCTTCTTTTTGCATATAGACTTCCTAAATGTTATAAAGGTGTTGAAAAACATCCATACTCTATTCCGCTTATTATATTATATATTTGTGCAATATAGTGTAGGGGAAAAAAACAAACAAAACCCAAACCAACAAACAATAAAACAAACCACACTGACAAATTCCAGTTATCTTCATTTTTAATTTCTGAAGGTTTTTCAGGTTTGAGTTTCAAAAATAAAAGTGAGGAACCAAAGTGCAAAGCAGAGAAGTGTTTTGACTCCAAGCAATTATAGGTGTATTGCAAAATCGATGTTATGTTTAAGATGCTGAAGATACTGTTTAGTCAGACATTTCTTTAAGATCTCATTCCATCTCTGATTATAAAGTCTGAGCGGCTATAGCAATAGTCAGCTAGGCCTGCAGTAATAAAGCTAAAGAATTGTCCAACCCTTAGACCATATATTCACCACAGAGAAGGGGGTTTGTGGCAAGTTCTGGGGTTAAACAGGTTTGGTTTATTTTGGCCTGGTAGGAAGAATAAAATCCTAAATCAAGGGAAGTCCTGCTTCTAGCTACTTTTTTAATGATGTCTGTTGTTGTGTGTGTGTGAATGTGTGCTAATTAGCTGGTAATAGTGAGAGCAAAATGGAATTCCTATTGCATTGGAATTCCTAAGTTTGCTCTGTAAAACATAATTTTAAATGGGTTCACTTTGGGGGGATATCTGAGAGGGTACCAGTAGAAAAACAATATATTTGCTGATTGCTAAACATATTTCAGTTTTGAGTCTAACTTGTGGATAGATTTTCTTTAGCCATTTCGAATTTCCTTAAATCATACATATTGCCTTAAATGAACAAGCAACACCCCCCTCTCCACAAATATCCAGAGACAGAACTTGATCTTCCAGGTTTATTATTTTCTTTGCTTGAGAAACCATATTTTTTTTCTTCATTAAATATTATTTTTGTTTGTTATTATTAATATATAATTTTTAGTTCTATTTTTACCAGCATGTGCTTATTGATGTCTTTCTCAGCAGAGCAGTGACTGCATTTTAGTACCCCAAACTTTTAGAATAAAGGCTTGTTTTCAGTAGTTTTGTTGGAGTCATGCTTCCTCCTTTATAGCATACATAGAAGGTGAGGAATTATCAAAGAACCCATTTCAAATGTGTATTTTTAATTTAAATGCAGTCTGGCATTGCTTGTATTTTCAAAGAAGACAAGGAAATAATCATCAATGCCTTAGCTGGGATGTGAGTTAACATTTGCACCAGCCATAGATTTTTCAATTAGCACTGCCACAGAAAACCCGTTCCCCCAGCTTTTGTCAATGTGCTGTAGGAGAAGAAGAGCAAATAGATTGGAAATGTTCTGCAGCTCGGGCTCCTGGGAAAATGTAACAGGTGTTACAGCTCAGCTGGGTATGAGCTTTATGAAAAAGACCCTCTCAGACTTTGCCCATAGAATTCCCTTTCCTAGCTAGAGCTTCAAGTAGGAAGAAACTAATGACTTCATTACCATCTCAATTCTGGGAAATGCTTGGTCCAGACCTGAATCATTAAAGGAAAGGTATAGCACTCTGTGTGACCTTACAAGATCAAAATGTTATTTAGAGCAATTCCATTAGTCAAGGCTATAAACCTGAAAGAACACACCCCTTTACGTTGGCTTTAAGGCCATAAAATGTATGTCTGTATGTCATGGGAAGGAGGGTGGGAGGTGTAGAGGGGGAGGAGAAAAACATATTCTGCACTCATTGTGCAGCACAATTTCCTCTGCTTTCTTTGAAAAGCCTCCACTTCCAGCACTTCTTCCCTTCACCCTGTGTTGTGACACGTTTAATGCCTCTTGTCATTCTCACTCTTCTGGGGGTTTCTAATTGGGGATGATACTGCAGCCAAGAATGATGTCAAAATTTTAAGCCATACAAAATGAAATATATATTTTTTCAAAGCTGCAGTAATTAAAAGCATTTTTTTTTTTTTTTAATTTCTTGCATCTTTTGTCAGCTTAATAAAATAAAGAAAGAAAAAAAGAAAGAACTGTGTGACATGTAGAAGACTGACTGGTGTTATTTTGCTTTTCTCCATTACTGCTTATTCAATTGTAAGGGAAAGAAACCTTGCTTAGTGGAAGTACATTCTTGGCAGCCATCTACAATTTCTTCACATAAAGATAACCCTGGATTTGAAACTCTGACTCAACAATCTTTCAGCAATAAAATTAAATATGTACTTTTTGGATGAATTTGATCAATAAAGAAACCCTAGATGCATTTTCTCACACACGTTGCCATGAAATCTTCTATCTTCCTGCACAAACATACCTCTACTAGTAAAGGTGGGCATAAACTAATGCCTGCCTGAGGCAAAGGTTTGCTGACAGGGAATAGAAGCAAGGTGAAGTGTTTTGTAGAAAGTTCAAAGCCTCTGTGGTAAATAGGCATTTGCAATGCCTGTTGCTGGTGCCCAGATGGAAACTGTATGTCTTGTACTCTGTGCCAGTTATATAAATCAGTCAGTCTGCTACTAATGGGCATGTGAAGACTGCTTCTTTTAGTGGACCTGCATCTGTGTTGGTATTTCTTAGTAGTGAAGAGTCTTTAAAAGGCAAAACTTGACCATGCATGCAGTACAGGACAGTTCATTGGTACTGGTTGTATTGTAGATTAACCTCACCCTGATGTGTCCCTTTGAGGTTGTTGCAGTGGTTTCCAATGCATTCTGGCTGCTTCCTCAACATGTTCTAGCTTTATAGCCATCTATTTCTGTAGTGAAATTTCTACAACTTGTTGCCACATTTAGTTTATTTTAACTCTCTTTTCTCGAACAGGTAAAATTGGACTTTGGAGTTTGAGATGAGGTGTCACCAATTTTATGTTAAAATCGGGATTACCCTGGGATTTCATTTCCTCATATCTGCTCTGTGACATCAGTCACTTATTTTTGTCTAGCGATTCTCAAGTTTTCATAGGTTCTCCTCACTGTCCTTTTCTAGTGATAAACCTGAATGGCATTAGTCCTTACAGGTACAATGTGTCATTTCATACTGTTGAGTTTCACTTCTTTTTGACACCTTTAATCCTCAGAGGATCCCATTTAGTCCACCTGAAGAATCATGAACAAATGCAACAGAAACCTTTTACTTCCCAGTGAGAGCAGTGTGTCACATTTCTGCAGCCCCTGGTGTATGTGCTTTTTAGGCTGAAGTTCTTAGGCAGATAAATTGGAAAATAATAGAGGCTTATTAATGACAATTTTGATAAAATGAAATATGTCTATGAGCCTGACACTTCCATAAGAGTATCATGTAATATAAGTTAGTTTAGCCTACGTATAGGAAAGGAGTAGTTGCATTAACAGGACATTGTTTTCTGTGTTATCTACTATGGCACCGCATTTTTATATTCTGCTCTAACCTTAGTGTGTATGTCTGTGTGACTTTGCTTACAGTCCCCTGTCATTCTGTAAGTGCAATTCTTTGCTTTATTTCTTGGGTTGTTGTAGTGGGTGGCAGGCGGTTTTGTTGAGTTCTGAGAGAAGGATGAGAGGGCATACAAACTTACATCTATCACCGCCTTGAAATATGCTGATGTGATTGCTTCTTGGACTGAAAATGCTCACTTCTGTTAGAATGTGTACTCCTAGAAATCTTCTGACAGTCAAGAAAAGCAAGCAATTTAAACAACACAAAACGTGACTTTGTAAATGTGAGTGATTTATTAAAAAAAAAAAAAAAAGTGGATAGGTTATTTTACACAAATGCTATGAGGTCTGCATGCTGCTGTTTGCAACCTAGAACACAAAATCTATTTATAGTTTAGCATTTAAAACCCAGAAGTACCCTTAAAAATCCACACTTGCAAAGATGTTTTGTTTAGAGTGCTTCTGAAATGAAATATTCGAGGTGCAAGAGAATGAGAAAATTGCAATATACCCATTAAGGAGAAAATATTGTTAGAGCCTCAATTATAGAACATCTATTGACATCTCTGTGCTAGTTTGTACTTCGCTGTACCCTTTATCCAGGCACCTGGGAGGACTATTCTAACAGGAATTGCTTAACTCTACGGGTGCCTCTCCTTTGCAGGTCGTGTTTAGAACAGTTCTTTTGGTAGTTCAAACCCAGACACTCATCCAGGCATTTTCCAGTAAATCAGTTTTTTACACTGAAATAAGAGTAATTTACTCCTCTTTATCTTCATCGTAGTTGTATGTTTTGAATATATCCACTTTGTGCAGCCTGGATGTGTTTAGTCAGTTTTGCAGATGATGTGCCTTAGAGGTGAAGGTGAAATTTTAGTTTTTGTGTTGTTCATGTGAGTTTTGTTGTAATGACTGATGGCCTAGTATGACAGATATAAAAATTAAATAAATAAATAAATAAATAAACTGGCATTGATAGTTTTTCTGGGTGTGTGATATCTGAGAGTGATTTAAAACAAAACAAAAACAACAACGAAAAAACCTTCAGTAATTCTTACCTGTATTCTAGAAAGTGGATTATTTTCTGAGAACCTTATCAAAATTACATCTTATAATTGAGCATCATGATGTAATGTTTCAGACATGATTGGGGTTTTTGCTACCCTGCCTTTAAGTTTATTAACTCTTTCTGGAACTGTTTTCTGATGAATTTCTTATGGATTCCACTCTGTGCCCCATGTACAGTATCTTGCAAGGACAGGTAAGTAAGTGTCCTTGCAAGGCATGGGCCAACTGGAACTGTTCAGAAACTGTTCAGCAACTAGTGTGCTTTGTACAGAAGTAATGAACAAAATAGACTGCTCATTCAGTGCCACCCTGGATTTTGGTATTCCTATTGTTGCATGTCAAAATATTGGTGTATCTTGTCTCAGACCATTATCACTGTAAGGCCTAAAACATCTGCAAAAAAGGCTAATGTTAGAGTGTATTTGTTTCACATTCCAGTTTTGGCTGAAGTCGGGGTTTGCCTAATAGCTTCATTTTCCACTTGTGTAAAGACGACAACAGCTTTGTCTTTAGCAATATATTGTGATATATATAATAATATCTTGTAAAAACTAACAACTCAGGTTAGGTGAGTCTAAGTATTGACAGTTTTTTTTCTAATCAGGAGAAATTTATGTAGCAGAGTGTTTAGGATCGTTAAAGTAGCCATTTTCCCTTCACCTGATGGTGCTTGCAGTTTGTATTTCCTGACACCAGAAGTTCATTGTATTTAATAAGCAACTTCCTATTGCATTAGCAAATTTCCATCTGGTTGGAAAGCTACCTGATTCTATTACTATATTTGTCTTCACGGTTATGATGCAAAACATAATTTGCTTATAGCTTTGTAAATACGGCTAATGTAATGATATGTACATCATATTACCCACAAAAAGGTTTTGTGTTGTGCAGGGTACTTTGGAATTTATGAATGAACAGGGAACATGGACAGAGAGGGGAGATTTCTGCTTCTATTACAAGTCTGGTGATATCCTAGTACTTTACAAAGGCTTTAGAAGGAAAGTTAGAGGAAAGAGTAAAGTAAGGAAGAAAAAAAGCCCACTATTATTGCCCCAAAATCTCAAAGATTTTTGTATGTGTATGTGAGAGAGGGAGAGAGAAGTATCAAATTCTGTTTATGAGCAGAATTTTGGAGAGGTATCTGTCCACTGGAAAATCAGAGAATGCATGGCATGATAGGATGTCTCCCTAAAATCTAACTCCATTGCAGCTTTATAATGTAGTTGAAGAAGCAGAAACCTACACATTTGTAGCATCATAAAAATCTGATATTAAGCTTTGGAAAGGCCTGGAGAGGACCTGTTGAATAAAACGTTAACACAAATGGAGATTTATGACCTGAATTTTACCAGCTTCCAAGGAACCTCAGCAAACAAGTCATCTTTGTGAATTCTGTTAGCAATGGGCAAATATGCACAGCATTACTTTGTGTCCATTTTAGAGGTGTACAAAGAAGGTGTGGATGGCTTTGCTGGCTTGTCTGCTGTCACAAAGAAGTCTGCGGCAGACAGGGAAATGAAGCGAGGAGTTCAGAGCTGGCATCCTGACAGGCACTTACAGCCAAATCTCTTGTCAGAAGTGCTGTACAGAAACATTCCTGCTTCAAAGAATGTACAGACTAGATGTGAGGAGAAGAGGGAAGCATAGGTGAAATGCCTTGCCCAAGGAAAGTCAGTAGCAGAGTTTAAAAACAAGACAAACTAAAAAGAACAAAAGTATACTTGCATTCACATCAGTATGTACTTCGTTTTCTGGTGGAAAACAGCATGGGTATTGCAAGACAGTCTTCTGGCAATAAGAGGCTGCTAAGGAGTAGGTGGTCTTCCTTGGTATCCATTTCTTCCTGCTTCTTTCAGTGTTTCCCATAGCTGATGTTGCTCTTGCTGCAGAGCTACAGGCTACCTAATACTACCAGCAGTGGGACCGCTCTGTGGGACTCAGGCATATTGATTTCCAAGTGGCATTTCTCCATTTAACACAGCCAGGAGAGGAGTCTCCCTTTTGGTACATTACCACAAGTTTTGAATGGAACTCGGTGCTATGTTGAAGGGTCTAGAGAACAAGTCTTATGAGGAGCGGCTGAGGGAGATGGGGTTGTTTAGCTTGGAGAAAGGAAGACTCAGGGGAGAGTTTATTGTACTTTACAATTACTTTAAAAGAGGTTGTAGTGAGGTGGGGATCTGGCTCTTTTCCCAAGCATCAAGTGACAAGACAAAGGAAAATGGCCTCTAGTTGTGCCAGGGGAGATTTATACTGGATATTAGAGAAAATTCTTCATTGAAAGGGTTGTAACAGGCCAATGAAAGCATTGAAAGACTGCCCAGGGAAGTGGTCGAGTCACCAGCTCTGGAGGTCTTCAACAAATGTGTAGATGTACAACTTAGTAGCTTGGTGTAGTGATGGAATTGTTGCTTCTAGGTTAAAGGTTGGATTAGATGATCTTAAGGGTCTTTTCCAAGCTGAATGATTCTATGGTTCTATAATTTTATGTTGCAAAGTAGTTGCCACATCACTTGTGCTGATACCATATCTTTCTGTTCCAAGGGGTACTTGGCTGTTTTTAACCATGATGTGCAGGAGACAAAGCAGATTAAGCTGTATGTCATGTTGTCCCTTGCTATCTACAGGTAATGTAGATATAACTTGTGGCTTTACCCAGTGTATGGAAAGATCACAGAAATACTGAGAAGGGATCTACTATGTGTTTTGCTACCATGCTCATTAGTGTATTGACAATGTCATCTGGTAAAGCAGTGTTTGTCTTCCTGAAGACGTGCAAGTATGCTTGCCAGTGAGTACTAGTGAAGTGTGTGCTTTTGAGGAAAACAAAGCTTTGAGTGTGTGTAATTATGTATCTTTCCTTGTGTGTTAGCTGCCAAAATATTGATGACAAGAGCCGGTCACCTATACCAGTAATAGGGATTTTGTCCATTATCTACCATTTGTTCCTGTATATTAAGAACCCTGTAAGAAGCCTCTCTGTAAGAGATGGTGGATGTCAGGCTTAGATTTAGAAGTCCTTCCATGTTGTTTCCAGAAACTGATGTGTAAGTTTAAAGAGACTAAGTCTGCTTGGGTGCATCTGGCATCAACGGTCTCATCTGAAAGCTCCTAAATACTTTCCAAAGACTGTTGCTAACTCCATTCTTAATTAGGATCTCCGTAAGACTGACTATTACACTCTGGCTACTTAAAACTGGTACTACAAAAGAAATATGTGACAGAATCATTTATCTTCTCTGGAAAGTGCATGTCCATTTTAGACATCAAAATAAAGAGCTTGTAACCTAACTTGGGCTATAAATATTTGACAGATTTGGCTAGAGTTTCCCCATTTTATGAAATGTTTTGTGGAGTAGCACAACTCTATACACAGATGAAATTCTGTAAGGTGTTAAGTTGCAACTTTACAACATAATGAAGAAAAAAAAAAAGTTATGTGGGAAAGCAAATGATGCTAGATTTTATAATTTCTCCAAATAACTTCATGTGTTGGCTGCATGCTGATGCTCTGAAAGGAAATAAGTATTAGAAATGAAGTAATGTTCTTTGACTCTTTGTTAGCAAGTAGATATTACATCAAGGATATAGCCATGCAGTAAAAATCAATGATCTATATGAAAGAACTAAACAGATAGCCTTCCTTTCCTGATGAGGACTTTTTTTTTTTTTTTTTTTTTTTTTTTTTTTTTCCTGAGGGAAATGGGGAAATGACAGACAGTTTTGATGTTCTTGGGAGGAAAAGGACAAGGCAGTTTTGAAAATGAGAAAACTTTAAGCCTCTTGCAAATTCAGGCTTCAACCATACATAGCCCTGTGGGCTCAACTTCAGTGTTTATCTAAGTGTGGGAGTGCGGTAATGTTCAATTACAGAATCGCAGAATCACAGAATCACAGAATCAGAGAATGTCTAGGTTGGAAGAGACCTACAAGATCGCCGAGTCCAACCTCTGACCTAACACTAACAAATCATCCACTAAACCATATCCCTAAGCTCTACATCTAAACGTCTTTTAAAGACCTCCAGGGATGGTGACTCAACCACTTCTCTGGGCAGCCTATTCCAGTGCCTAACAACCCTTTCGGTAAAGAAGTTTTTCCTAATATCCAACCTAAACCTCCCCTGGCGCAACTTTAGCCCATTCCCCCTCGTCCTGTCACCAGGCACGTGGGAGAATAGACCAACCCCCACCTTGCTACAGCCTCCTTTCAGGTACCTGTAGAGTACAATAAGGTCGTCCCTGAGCCTCCTCTTCTCCAGGCTAAATAGTCCCAGCTCCCTCAGCCGCTCCTTGTAAGACTTGTTCTCCAGACCCTTCACCAGCTTTGTAGCCCTTCTCTGGACTCGCTCAAGCACCTCGATGTCCTTCTTGTAGTGAGGGGCCCAAAACTGAACACAGTACTCGAGGTGCTGCCTCACCAGAGCCGAGTACAGGGGGACAATCACTTCCCTGGACCTGCTGGCCACGCTGTTTCTTATGCAAGCCAGGATGCTGTTGGCCTTCTTGGCCACCTGAGCACACTGCTGGCTCATATTCAGCTGACTGTCAACCAATACTCCCAGGTCCTTCTCTGACAGGCAGCTTTCTATCCACACATCTCCCAGCCTGTAGCTCTGTTTGGGGTTGTTGTGCACCAGGTGCAGGACCCGGCACTTGGCCTTGTTGAACTTCATACCGTTGGCCTCGGCCCATTGGTCCAGCCTGTCCAGATCATCTTGCAGAGCCTTCCTACCCTCGAGCAGGTCGACACACACACCTAACTTGGTGTCGTCTGCAAACTTACTGAGGGTGCACCTCAATGTGCCAGTAGGGAAAACAGGCAATTAAATATAATCTAATGTCTTCATTTCAGTTTTGTTGTTCTTTTTACTGGGAGGGAGTCCAACACATTATTTTTTCTTTTTTTCCCTTTTCCAAAAGAGGAATTGCCCCAAGATCTAGTGAAGATGTCTCCTTTTTTTTTGTTGTTGTTTTTTTGTTTGTTTGTTTCTGTTTTGTTTTTGTTTAGGAAATATGATTCTTAGTTTTCCTTATATCTATCCACCTTTCTTCTGACTAAAGTTTTGTGGGGGACTTTACGTAGGCAGCCAGTAACCATGCAGATGATGGCAAGGCTTGGTCTTACCTGCCTTTTGTATCCTATTTGACCAGTCTAATTGGAAGTGAATTAAGTTTAAAGCCATTTTACTTTATGTACTAAAGTGTGAAGACCATGGTTATGAATGCAGTGCTACTGTTTTGGTGGCTCTTGATTTCCTCTTGGGCTTCTCAGGAATTTACAAGGATTCCTGGTATTTTCAGGAAATTTCGGTTGGGTCCTCCTAGTAATTAGACTGTTTGCTTGATACTGTGGGGCTCAGGAATGAAATATGATAGAATTACTTTAACTGGGAGTAAAGTGGGCAAAACATATTCCATAATTATGCTCTCTAGAAACTGAAATCTTTAGTCAAATGCAATCCTAAATGTTCATGTTAAATGGAAGATACAAAGGGAATTTAGTCGGTTTCTCACTGAGACATGGTGAATCTGACTTGCTGGTTCAACCATCAGTTTATTTATGATATTAACAGAAAATGCAATGAGAATGTTGGTCCGTTGCTCTGCAGAGACATGGATGGAGAATAGGCAGAAGCCAGTACCACGGCTAACGCAACTGGCTTTTGTTAGCTGATCTGGCAAGTTGTGTTAGTTGTTCTGGCTGATGATAATCTGGTAATCCTTGTTCAATTTCCTTCCAGTACAATCAATTATTTGTGTTTGTTTTGGTTATGAAAAAACGTGTTGTGATAACTTCCTTTAGCTGCTGAAAATGTAATACCAAACTCCCTGCTGGCATGACTTCAAAAGGAGAGTTGTGCCAGCAGATGATTTGGCCTAGATTATTTTTAAGAAGGTTGTCAGTCTTGTTTTTCTCTATTACATGCTTACTGTAGTAAGCTTGTAATAGAGAAATTCAACACTTATTCTCCTGATTACAGCTCTAACTCTGAATGAACACAGTGGAGAAATCATTTGACCTGTGCTGAGACAGAGGTAGCCCCCCTCACAGAGCTGGCTGAAAACAAGAATGATTTATTTATCTAGACTATACTACTAGACATCTCAAAATGGAGAGCTTTCCATGCAAGTTTTGTCTTTTTTGGCCTTGCAGAAATACTTGATGAAATTCACTCATCACAAACCTTGGACTGAAATCCATGGCTCTTCTGTCTTTTCTGGACTTAATTGTGCTTACTCACCCTGACGCATACACAAAAGGATGCATGTGCATGCACATACTGTCAAATACTCCTTGTAACCTTCAGAAGAGTGAAAGAGGAAACATTAACATCCTATTAGCTGCAGGGTTCGTGTACAGGGTGTATAAAGAAATCTGGCTTTGGGTTCCAGAACGTGTTGAGAGCAAAACATGATAAAAAGGTGCTTCTTACATCATTCACTAGCTCACTGATGTATTTGTGTCTGTGTTCCCTCCCCATTCCCTTCAACCTCTTACATCTCCTTGGATTACAGACTCCCTTTCCTTATAGGAAGTCTCATTCAGGTTTTGAAGGAATTTCTTAATTCTCTTTCAGCAACATTACCGCCATCCGTGCCCCTTTTCCTTCTCTCTGCCTTTACCAGCGAGAGAGAGAGGAACAGGGCCTGCCCAGATGGTTGAGGACCAAAAAGAAGGAACATTTTCTCATGCTTTTAAAAAGACCACTTTCTTTCCTGCCTAATATTTAGCTCCTTCAAATGCAAATGGAGAGGTTTCACTCCAAGGTTAGCATAACAATTATGGGAAAGCTTTAAATCTGAAGCATTTGTTTACACGATGAATGGAGTCCACAGTCCAAAAGCTCTGAGGCCAGGGCTTTTCAGTAGCTATTTTCTGACTAAGTAGTGAACTGCAAGTCAATTTTAGACCACAAAGAAAACCAATTTATATCAGTGTGTAAGCTAATTTTGGAGGGAGTTCTACATTATAAACGATTTTTTTTTTTTTTTTTAAAGTGACTATTACTGAAAAAAACTCCTGATTTCCCCCCTCCTCCACTCCTTTGCATCTTGCTGTTTAATGAGCCCCCAGATGTCTTGGATGCTAATGACCATTCCCTAGTGCTCTGAGAAGAAGGGACAGGCAGGATCTGGGGAATCAGTTTCATTAATACCCAGGTGGGTTGTTGTCCAAAAACTGTTTCTGATGCTCAGGAGTGAATTCCAGGTGGGCAAAACTCATATCAAATTCATATATTCCTACCTTCTTTCCTGTTTAACTTGCTTCCCTGGTTTCTCACTTTGAGCTCAAATTCTTTTTGATGGAATCTTCTTTGTGATGAACTTGGTAACATGCTCTGGAGTGACAACTCTTGTGTTACAATCAACCAATGGAAGCTGTAAGACACTTCTATCATGAACAGATTCATATTTCTTCAGTGCTATTCTTCTAGAGTGCTACAGTCCTGAAGTAATACTATTACTGTGCAGTATTTCTTGACAACTAGATGTTTCCATTACTGTTGATTGGAATTTTCCCTAAAAATAACCCTCTTCTGTCACAGTTCACAATGACTTTCAGTAGTATGAATGCACCTGTAAGTCTCTCGGGCATTTTCTAAATTTTTATTTTATAAGATGCGTATAGCAGCAATGTGACACTGTTGTTTCTCATACCACAAAAAATTGCAGTCAAATAATATGCAGCAGAACTGGTAATTCTGCAGGTAGTTTTGGCCTGTGATGATAAGGGAAGAGTGTATTCTTCCCTAAATGCCAAGGCAATACCAGCTGAAAACAAAGCCTTGTTTTTCGAGGTGTATTACCAACTGTATCCTCTGTCTGAAGTTCATTCATATGAAGAAGAAGGGGAAGTGGCTTCCAAATATTTGTTGGTTCTGTTTACGTTGGTTCTGTTCTGTTCTCTGTCTGTTTACGCTGGGAGAAGTTTTGCCACACGAAGATTTTTCACAATGTGGCTGTGTCCTGAGCAAAGTGACTGCTTTCTTTCACATAAAACTTTGTATAAACTCCACAAAATTCTGCATTGCTCTTCTTAATGCCATAAGCTATGTACCAAGAAGGAAGTATTTGTTGGTTTATTCTCCCTGAACTTTTGGAAAGAAAGAAAATTAAGAACCCTAAAAAACATAGCTGGAGGGGCCCTCAAGAGTCTATCCTGTCGATCTCCCTAACCTCAGGCAAGATCACCTATAGTGATTTCTTGCCTGACAGATGGTTGTCTAACCTGTCCTCTGAATTCATGAAATATTGATAACTGTAGACTCTAGCTCCTAAAGGATTGCTGACTTGCCCACTGCTGTGGAAACAGACCACACAAAAATAAGAGTTTCCCTTGATTTGA
The DNA here is from genome assembly GCA_011076525.1 of Nettapus auritus. Classification (NCBI taxonomy): domain Eukaryota; kingdom Metazoa; phylum Chordata; class Aves; order Anseriformes; family Anatidae; genus Nettapus; species Nettapus auritus. The sequence goes on from CM021766.1 coordinate 50,934,456, forward strand.
CTAGAATTAATGTATCTTGTATTTGCTGAGTTCATTAATTGCTTTGAAAACATTGTTTGAAACTGCAGCAAATACAGCAAGATTGAATGGTAGAAATAAAGTGAAAGAAGCAAGTTCAAAGCAGCAAACTGTGCTGATTGAACCTCAGTGGAATCTCCCACTGAAAACCTGCAAAATATGGAATTAGCACTGGGGCATGAAAACCTTTGGTTTTTGTGAGGCCATGTCTGCATAGTTCAGTGTCTGTACTTAGTCTAATAAATCTTCTAACACACTATGCAGATATGTTGTTTAACAGGTGAGTGTGTATTTGTCTTCCAATACCACTTATCTTCTGTTGGAAAAAAAAAGTGTTGGTATTGTATTGTAATGTTGGTGACAGCAGAAGTTTACTATTTAGAATGATTGGTACTGGTTTAATAACCACAAGACTGTTTTGCATCAAATTATCTAATTCTGTTTCTTGGGTAGCTGAAACGGGTATGGTTTGTTTGTTAATAGCTGGTTAATTTCTGTTTGAAGGAACTTTTTCTTCTGATTTCCATTAACATAAGATCACTTCAGTATGTGTCAAGGAATACCTTGACCTAGAGCTTGTAAGAGCAAGGAATGGGACCAGGTTGGCAGCTGGCAGAGGATGGCACATCTGCCCCAAACTCTGTAATGCTAACAGGTATTTGTTTATTTCTGCACATAAGAGAAGCCACTGATGTACACTCTAAGCACCATGTCAGTTGGTTGTATGCAAGTGAACTAGGATTTGGAAAAAATAAATCTTCATTTATGCAGTACTATGCTGAAGCTTTTGTAATGGATTCTCCAAAATACTGGGAAGCAATAAGGAGAAAGGGAACAGAGAAAGCCAATGTTTTATGGATATATGTTTAATCTACTTTAAGGTCTTTGCCCCTGAATCCACAAGAGTGCTTAAATGATGTGCCCTTAAATTCAGCAAATATGTTGGTTAACCTACTGAGCAGCTCAAATGTTAAGCATATGCTCAAAGTGGTTTGCTTGGCAGGAATGTTTAATGGCTGATGATATCACACGCAGTAGCACTGTTGTCTTTTCAGTACTGTAGGTTTTAAAACAAGTTGCAATACTGCTACATATCATTTTTTTCCCTTGAACATAACTTTGCAGGGAGTCATATTCCTGTTGTGTGGGTCTCCCTGCATCTTGGTAGCAGTTATGGAAGAAAGAAAAATGATATGTGACAATAAGCCCCAATCTCAGGGAGGGAAGATTTTCCAGAGTTCTTAAAGGAAAAATGTTTAATTCCATGGGCTCAAAAGCCTTGCTGCTTCACATGAATGACTTTGGAAGGAGAACTGCAAGGTATTCATAGCTTTCCAGCTGGCATTAGAAAGGGTAGTCTAGCCTGCTGTTCTTGATATATGGTCTTGGTTTTTGCACCCCTTGTACACCACAGGTCTTAGTCAGCAAGGCGGATAACACCTTCTCTTGGTTTTCTGTAATTACACTCTCCAATTTAGTTTGTGAATACAATTTTGTTTTCCATGCAGAAAATTATGGTCCACAGCCCTGATAAGGGAAAAAACAAAGAAACAAACAAACAACAACAACAAAAAACTACTCATTCAAAACAAGTGTAAATCTGACTTTCTAGAGAAAAATCATACCTAAGATTTTCTTTGAACTTATTTAAGTCCAATGGACAAAAAGGAGGTAAACTTAAAAAAAAAAAAAAAAAAAAAAAAAAAGCATCACTATAATGTATGAAATTCAAAGAAGCTATTTTATGTTAACATAGTACAATACATTGCACAAAGCTTACTCTCTCAAAGAATGATTGGATTAACCAAACAATCTCTCATGCAGCTAATAACAAGTAATAATATATACTGTCTCATTTGTATTAACATTTCTGTCTTTTCCCTTGCTTTTCTTCCCTCATTTACTGGACATCTAGCTCCTAATACAAGAGATATGCTTTAACTCTGCTGTGGATAGAGTCACTACTTTGGCCCATGACTGGTGTGTTTGTGGTATATCTACAATGTAAATGGCAAAAATTCTGCAAGAACTAAGGTAATATGCTCCTAAACTCTTTAAGACTGTTTTTTCCCACTTGTTGCAGTAGGTAAGATCCTCTTTCTTTTTGGTGTGTTCAGTAGGTCCCTTCTGGATCTTCTCCAAGGTTTGCAGATTGTAATGACCCTGTGGAAGCCATTGTAACTTGTCATAATGGCAATTTCTGTTGTCAAGCATTAGTATTTGTGCTAGTTCATTAGGACCTGAAAGTCCATATATAAAGATTCTGTAAGTTTTATTGTGATCTTTTTATTTTTTGCCAAATGACAGCTTAAAAAATAAACAGACAGACAAAACAAGCAAACAAGAACAATAAAATAGCCCCACACTTCAAAGCCAAGAAGTCCTAGCCTACTGACCATATTTTAAAGAAATACTTACAAAAATAAAAAGAGCTTTAGTGTCAATGTAATGCATGAAGTCTGGTCCTCTAAATTTTTCTTTGTAGTAATGGATAGGTTATACCGCTATTTTTTAACCTTTTAAACTTTTGACCTTCTGGGTTAAAAAGTAAGACTTGTATGAAAGCTTTCGCTATGAAAGTGGCTACAAGAGAGCAATTTGCTTAAATGCAGGTTCTGTATGTTAATTCTCTAGCAACGTAATCAAGAAAGTGCTGGCATTCAGAACCAGCAAGTACCTAGTACTCACTTCACCCCATGACCATAATGAATGTAAAATGCTAGTAGTAATAGATTGAAATGAAAAAACTCCTTCATCTTGGCATGCAAGAGATTTGCAATCACATTTTGATTCTCAGAGTGCCGCTTGATTGGAGATTAGTGCGTGGGTAGATTGACCTCTTTTGCAGGAACGGTTGTTTTTGTACTAACTGTGTGAAAAACAAATTTCAAATAGATGGCCTGTTGCACTTTTCTTGCAGTTCCGTATCATCACCCATTTGATTTCTCAATAGTAATACCCGCTCTAAAATCTTCAAGGCTTTTCCTTCTTTTTATGTCTGGTAGAGTAGAGGGTAAATTTTACTGTCAACAAAAAGATCAGCTTCCTTTTGGTTGCTTTACTGTCATCAAATATGACCTCCCCTAATTGACTTGATTAATTTTAAAAATGGTTATTTTTTGTGCTTTTCAAAATAAAATGAAGCTGTTGTATTTTCTAACTGTTCATGCCTGAAACAAACAAACAAACTTATGCTGTATGCATTGTATACAAAAAATGGATTTTTTTTTTCTGCAACATTTCCTTAGCTATATTTTCTCCTTAATTAGACTAGCCTTACCAGTTTTCTGGTCTTTAAGCACCAGTGCATAGGTGGTCATCTGAATTTATGACACTTCAGGAAAAGCTTTAAACTATTTTAAGTGAAACTAAAACAGTCTAAAAGTCTAAAAACATTTCTGTTCAGATTAGCTCTATATTCATTCTCCTGTTTTTGAAACATTAGCTACATTTAATTTCTGTTAAGGGCTTTATCGCAAGAATATTGCTTGGGCTGTATTTTTCAGGGTTGTCTAGGCAATAGTAATGTGAGCTTGCATACTGCAGCATTTGCCGGAGAGATAAGAATACGAGCCAAATACTTAATCTCATCCTGGTTTATTAAATTAAAAAAAAAAAAAAAAAAAAAAAAAAGAATGTGCTTGGTCTGCTCAGGTGATGCTTTTGTCTTCATGCTTAGTACTAAGTAACCAAAAAAAAACAAAACAAAACCCAATAAACAAACAATGAGTAACAAGCTCAGGCCTACGTTTTGGCTGCATTCATTTAGAAATTCCACAGCAGAATTTTGAATTTGCACTTCTAGTCTTGGGCGAAGTAGAGATGTGTTTCAGGAGATAGCAATCCCAGCTCATTTTTCACTAGCTGAGGATTACAAATAAATCAGTAAACAGTGTCCTTTCTTGTCGCCTACATTTCTGTCAGCTTTGTGTATACCAAGTAGCTTATACTAACCCTTATGCTAACTGTTATATATTTTATGTCCTTCCTTTCATTTGTTTTGTTTGTACATAAATTAATTTGGAAAATTTTATCAATAAAGAGATGAGTTTGTAATACTTTGAAAATCAGGTTATATATATTTAAAGTTATAACTGATGATTCTGGCTTTACAGATACTTTGTGCAGTCCAAAATGATTTTAATGTGCTTGAGACTCTGGGTCTTAAACTGTTAAACTAAAGATTGGATAGGAGTGTTCAGTATCCTGCTTGTCTTGAAATAGGTGGGTTTAATCTGACTGATCCTTAAGATATTTTTGTAATGTAGGGAAACACTTCCCAAGAACCTGCTATTATAGACAAATGCTATCTGGAGTCATGAAAAAACTTGGGTTTACTTTGTGATAGTACAAATAGCAAACATAAGCATCTGTTTCTTTTATATCCTTTGCTATGTCAGAATAGTGTGAAATAGCTCTGTGATCCCTAATGGCCACATTAAAATTGCATAGACCTCTTTGGCGCACTAAGGTGTTTGGATCATGTTTCCTACTACCCCGGCAAATACTGTTGTGATGACTTTAGCAAATGCCTGTCTTATTGGCAGATTAAGTACTGTTCAGAAGTGTTTAGGAGTTATCTATATCGAAGGCTCTCCAAAGCTCCATTTGTTCTGACTGTAGTTGTGGAGTTTTACATTATGTGTAGTAGTATTTGAATCTTCTCGGTTTTTAATGTATTCCTGTAATAGATAAATAAAAAATTCCTGTAATAAATAAAAACATCTAATAAAAGGTTTCCTTTAATTAACACCTGAACTTTCTCGGGATTTAGTACCTTTAGTTCTTTTAACCCTGGCCTACCAGTCCTTCCTGTAGCAGTTCTGGTGTAGTCATTAAAAAACATGTTCTGCAGTATGCCACATCTCTTGGTCTGAGCCTGAGTTGCATAACAGGTTTGTTTTGGTAGGGATAGTGTAAAATCCTGTGTCTGGAGCACTGTGGCTTTACCAGTTCTTCTGCCTATTCTACTGTTCCATGCCAGAGGCTGTTCCCAGGTTAGAAATTAAGGAATGATGCTTCTCACTTCTGAGACTTATGTGGAGTCCAGCAAGACATAAAATGAGGTCTCTGAATCCTAAGGCGAGCTAGAGTCTGATCTGAAAACTCACTCCTATAAATTTGTTCTCTGTTTCCTATTATGGGAAGTACTGGCAGCAAATTGTCAATTTTTGACATATAACCACCTTCTGGCAGCTGTAGGACAGGCAGTCTTGTTCCGCAGCTTAAAAAGCATTAAGAGATATCTATTGCAATTCTGATGTTTACCTACCAATGCTGTCCCATGGTAAAGTTTTGGGCTATTTGTCTATATATTTCAAAACTGAAATGCATTTTTAGGGAGACATGAAGAGTGATTACACATAACCCCTCTATATCCGGCCATTTAGCTAATGCTACAGAAATTTTTCTTACCTTATCAGCTCCCACCTTTTAAGATGCACAAAACACTTTTTAAGATGCAGAATTCCACCAAGTCCTACTTCTGTTTAGATGAAGGAAAAATCAAACAAATAAACAAAAACTTAATCACACTATTCAAATTGCAAAATATATTCCATGATTTTCATACAAAGTGAATTCCAGTTAGGGAAGACTTGGGTGACAAATTCTGTTAAACATTTTTCAATGATAAAGGAAATGTTGACACAGAGAAAAAAGAAAAGAAAAAAGTATCATAGCATATAGCGTGCAACAGGTCAAAGGGGAAACATCTATCACTGAAGACAATTTCCCTTCACTTACAGTAGCCTTTAATTGCAGATCTGGCCAAATCTATGGTAAAGTGAAACTTGCAGAAGTTTTAGATGCTCACTAACATTTTAAAATTACATGAGAAGCATTAATGTTGGTGCAGTATGTATATCTGCTTGCTTCAGAAAGAGATCATCTACTATGGTGTAAGTTTGTACAGATTTAACTCCTTGCCTTATATATGGTCAATTTGACAAAATGTCTGTGGAGACTCAGGACAATATACTGCCTTGATGAGAGAGGTGAGAGCCTAGTTTCCTTATTTGCATAAGATGAGGCAGCATTCATCCTCTGTACTGAAGCTACTAATCTTCCATCAAAGATCTAAATGTTTATATTACAGGGTAGTCAAAACAGCTAGTTCATGAATTTGTACTGTCTACCTGGAATGAAAGATTAATTTGCTCCCTTAACTATTTTTGATAACTCATGAAAATGGGCAATGACATAATGCTTTATAAAGCCTTCTAACCACAAAATGCATGCAATAATATCAGGGACCTGGACACTGCAACTGGCAGTTTATCTCTGTGTTGGGCTCTGATCTGAGATAATTACTTTTAGTCTTGAAGTCTAGGTTTATCTGTGAGTTTTGCCTTGTCCTTCAAAAAATAAGAGAAGTTCTTGGCAAATTAATCATTGTGACAATTTTTAAATATTCTGTAGCAACGTATTACCATCTACTGTGGCTTATTTAAAGTTAGTAGGGTATGATACTGGTGCTAAACTGACCTCTAGTCAAAACGATTGTAAAATAAATAGATCAGGGACTCATGAGTGAAATAGAACTATTTTAACTTTTGCTTAAGTAAGCTATCCAGTATCATTTTCCTTGCAGCAGTTCTTCATTTCTTCCAATCATCCATTTAAACATCTCTTTGTCAAACACTGGACTGTATTATTAATCTTCTTGCCTGCCTGCTCTAATATTCAGTTGTTTATCTAAAATATAATTGTTGCTACTTGCATTTATTTTTAATCTTTTCAGCATCTTACAAACTGATTTTCCCTTTGTAGACTCTTATGTTCTGAGGAATTTCAATATTCTTGTCTCCTATTTTACGCCTGTAGATGAAAGACAACAGACTGAGGGACTCAGGGTGACAGTGAATTGTCATCAGAGGAAGAATTAATCTTCAAGATTTCAAATAGCAGAGGGTGATGAATTTTTTTCTGGTACTTTGAGTGTAATTTAGCAATATACTGAGGACTATCAGATGGAAGAAGTAAATTTCAGTATCTTGGAGTACTCTGTTCTTATTTTTGTATTTTAACTTTTTTTTTTTTTTTTTTTTTTTTAATTCCCATATATGTATGTACAAGGAAAAAGAGCCTATCACCCTTTTTTGTTGAAGCTATACATATTTAGGCAGTTCTAAATATTATTGGATAAGGAAAGAAAGGAAAGCAATCCCAGCATTTGTGCAACATGGATTCCCACGGTGGTATTCAAAGTAGCATAAGGATCTTCCCCTGTTCTCATTTTGTGCTGTTATTGTTTTTTAAAGGTGAATCTGGCAGGTTGTCTACATTCCAAGTGAAAGAGAGCCCCTGGAGACAAGTGGCTTGTTTTGAGAAAGGAACTCCATGAAAGAGCTAGCTCCTTTCATAGTGCTGCAACTTGTCTACAGCTTATTTCTCTAAATAGGAACTTATGCATTAAAAAAGGAAAAAAAAACACACACAAAAACAAAAACAAACAAACAAACAAAAACCAACCAACCAAACAAAGAACAGAAAACAACAACAATAACAACAGCAAAATCTACTTACAGCAGGGTGCAAAGTTTGTTTTCTGGTTTCCTCCTGGAGAGATATTTTGATGTCTATCTCCTCTCTGCGCTGTTCTCTTCCCCCCACTATTTTTGAAAGTAACCTTTTACTTTCTGCATGCATAGCAACATCTCTGATTCTTGGCCTTTCTCACTGAACTGGGACTTTGGTTTCATCCTGTCAGCAGGTAAATGGTCTTAAACCCTTCATCGTTTTGTTAGGGTAAAGTGGAGCTGAAAGGCATTACATATGTTCCAAGTTGAGAGGCAGCTCTTTTGCCGTGTTCAAGTGGGTCTTTCCCTTTCTCTCTCCTCTCCCCCTGTATTAAAGGGCTCAGTCACAATGAAGCTTTAATCAGCTTCATTGATTTAAAGCTAATTTGCACTTGGCGTCAAGGCTAAGGTCTGTAGCACAAGCTGAAGACCTTTAAATCAGAAGTTGGAATGAAAAGACTTAGGTATATCATATTGTCTGCTGTGCAAAAGAATAGCAGCTTTTGAAGACTGCAAATTAACTGTAAGAAAAAAAGCACAAAGCAGTGTTTTCTCCTCTGTTAATGTAACCTCAGCTTGATGACTTACACAAGCTCTGCTATCAACATTTCTGCTTCATCATATAAATTGAGTCGGCTGAATATGTTTTAGCTCTGTGATGTTTTCAGCACTTCGATTCTGGTTGGTTTCAGTTGGATTTAACATAATTGCCAAACTGATTCCCATCAGTAATAACTTTTAACATTTATTTTTCCCAAAGGGAAAAAACTGTCTTGTCTGTATTCTGCAATTAAGAAGGTGATGAAATATTCAGTGTATGCCTCCACTCTGACTTAAATTCTTTTGTTAACTTTATCAGATAAACTATAAAATATTAACCAGCCTACTGTCTGAGCATGTGTGAGCTGTATACTGTTTATCAGACGTTTCAAGGTACTTATAATTTTTAACATTGACTATATTACAGGAGAGACTGCATTATCTTCCATTTTCAGAATTGATGCTTTTGGTTGGACTTGGTGTACCACAATATGTTTCCATTCTTTTTACAGTACGGTCAGAACACACAGGAAAGTATCATTTTGATGAGCCTTCATTAACATTTAAACCAGTGGGGCAGAAATAAGGTCTTTCCTTGATTTGTCCTTTCACAGTATTTTCTGAGCACACTGGGCTCTATTATATTATGTTGCTTACTGGAATTTTGGGGCCAGTTACAAGGCTGGCACAGTCTAAATATAATAAATATCATGTTGCATGCACCTAATATATGCAGATATGTGCAAACTGGGCAACGAGATTAAAGCATGGTTATGTAGGTTCTTCTTTGGAAGTAATGGCTAAAAATACCTTATTTTCTGCATTTACATGTAAACTTTTTCAAGTCTGACCTAAATGCAAATAGATAAGCAGGATAAACTTGGATTTGTGTCTGCTTGTGGTTGCTGTTTTATTATATCTATTAAGAAACAGAACACAATTTTCTGAAAGGTCCTGGCCTCTCCTGTGTGCATGGTTTTGAAGCAATTCATGAGCTCATTGCAGTGATGGAAGAATTTCAATGCATTCATTTAAAAAGTGACTCTGCTTTCTTCTCAGGTCTGTAAAATGAGGGCAAGCTTAAGCCAGGACAATAAAGTCAAAGCAGTTTCTCAATAGAAAATAAATATGTTTGCTTGCCTTTTTTTTTTTTTTTTTTTTTTTTTTTTTTTTAACTTATCTAAAAAGTTTTGTTATCCGAATCTGTGTTTTGATATTGGAAGCATGACAAATTAGCAGTATTTAAAAACTGCTGGGCATGGATATAGTAAGAAGAGGAAAAAATGGAACGTGTGGAACGCTGTGGGAGTGTTTCACACTGCCTGCTTAGGTATCTGCAGCAGGGAGGTGCAGCATTCCTCACCTACCCTGCACATTTACATGTGCCTGATGGAGCTGTATATAGGCCTCTCAGGACTTTTCTTACCTGACCTGCGAAGCTCCAAGTGCTGATTCATGTGACTACAAGAGGTCTTTCTCTGTCCCATCCTTTTCTTCCTTTTCTCAGGCACCAGATTACATGACATGCCAAGTTCTGTTAGGAGGCTTGTGTTCCCTGGTACAGGATCTTACTGGAAATGCTGTGCCAGACATAACTGCCCTGAGAGCCACCAAGCTGTGTCCAGATGCCTGATTTCTGGAGTGAGACATTGTGCTGCCAGCCTAGGAGCTGTTGGAGGTAAAGCTGCAAGGTGTGTGATGGAGACGACAAGAGTCTCATATGTAAGGAGTGAAACTAGATAGGTCTGTGTCTAGAATACATGATGCTGTGGGTGTTTAAAAGGCTTTTCATTGCCAGAAATTTGAGACCTCAGTTGCATGGGGAGTAACAGGGGTCTGAGTGAGAAGCATTTCTTTCCAGGCAAGTGGTAATAAGCTCTCCATGTCAGACTAAATTTGTTTAAAATATGGATACCTGTAACATTTGGCAAGGCATTTTGAGGTTGTCTTCCTCTGTGAGTGAAAGGCAGTCTATATGCCCTTGTCTTTGACAGTCTAGCAAATATCTTTTTGCCTCAAATTTTGTGATAAAATTATTTATCTTAATAACAAATGTTTTTCACAAACTATGAATTGTTTTGGGACCAATCTTATTGGATAGACTTTTCAAATTACAAAGTATTTTGTGTGTATGAGGGGAAACTTTTGAACTGCCAGAACATCTCATAATGACATTTTCAAAATAGAAAGTTCCAGCTTTAAGTTTAGAAATATAGAATCACAGAATGGTTTGGGTTGGAAGGCACCTTAAAGATCATCTAGTTCCAGCCTCTCTGCCATGGGCAGGGACACCTCCCACTAGACCAGGTTGTCCAAATCCTCATCCAGCCTGGCCTTGAACACTTCCAGGGATGGGGCATCCACATCTTCTCTGGGCAGCCTGTTCCAGTGCCTCACCAATCTCTGACTGAAGAATATCTTCCTTATAGCTAATCTAAATCTCCCTTCTTCTAGTTTAAAGCCATTACCCATTGTCCTATCCCTCCACTCCATGACAAGGAGTCTCTCTCCAGCTTTCCTATAGGCCCCTTTTAGGCACTGGTAGGCCTCAATGAGATCTCCCCAGAGCCTTCTCTTCTCCAGGCTGAACAACCCAGGCTCCCTCAGCCTGTCTTCACAGAATAGGTGCTGCAGCCCTCTGATGATCCTTGTGGCCCTCTCAACATGCTCTAACAGGTTTGTGTTTTTCTTATGCTGGTGACCCCAGAGCTGAACACAGTACTCCAGGTGGCAACTCATGATCTCAGTAGAGATATAAAAAGAGTTAGAATGCTGAAAATGGAAATAAAATTTATTGCATTTATGTCAGTCTGTATTTTTTTTTCATGATTCAGACTTTTAGTATGACTTTTATCTTTACTGAATTTAGGAGCATGTATCAGTAATTCTCAAGTTTTCCTAGAGCAGATCTGCTTTTGTTACTTGCTAGAGATAAAATAAAGGTCAAAGTTTATCCTGAATGTATATAGAGGTTTTTGTTTTGTTTTGTTTTGTTTTTTCCCAAAGCGAATTGTGAAGTTATGCAAGACAGCTTAAAATAATGGATATGCAGAATGGATAAACAGATAATAACAGATAAACTATTGACTGAGACAGAAGTACAATTCTGGAATGTCAGAAGAGTAGAGTAGACCACCAAGATGTCCAAAAATATTGAATGGGCTTTGCATAAGTATTGGAAGCCTTCCTTTCTGAAATTTATGCTGAAAATATCCTGGTTACGATGCTTTCTTTACTCTTCTAGTCATCTTTTCATTGGAATAACTGCTATGCAGTAGGATGTTATAAATTCTTTTCCTTTTTTTTTTTTTTTTTTTTTTTTTTAATGAATATGCTACAGAGGCAGTTGTTCCATTTTTAAGATAATTAATATAATATGGACTTACTAAACTCTACTGATTACTACAAGACAACAAATGTGTTACTGGAAAGCCATTAGAAGAGCAGTTTAGAACTGTGAATTCTTTACGTAGGCTTAGGACATTAGCATGTTTGAATGCCAATACATTACCAGATATTTTTTTTTTCTTTTGGTCTTAGAGAAAATGGACCAAATGCTGCAAACAGGCACATACTCAATGAGCCTCAATGCCTCCTCTATTATGCCTTCTGGGAGCAGAGTAACTCATACAAGTTAAGTTTTCACCTATTGGTCTTAAACATTACAAATTTAACGTGGGTTAAACTTCTGTGGAAATTTCCTGTAAAATTAAATTTGGTCCAAATGATCTGTCTCCTTCTCAAAATACCTAATATATTTCATGGTATCATTAAAAAAATAATAAAAAATGAGGAGGAGGAATAATAGCTCCAATAGTTTTAGTTAGCTGATTAGTAGCCTGAGATACTTTTTTTTTTTTTTGATGATCATGAATGTGCGTATGTCCTTTCCTGTGTGTGAATTTTGCCCCAGCTATAATAGTATCACACATGAAGGTTAAGAAAGAGAGACAGAGAAAAAAAGAGACAGACAGACAGACTGACTTCTAAGCTTGATGTTAAAGCTCTTCTTCAAGAAGGAAATGTTAACTTCTGGTTATGTATGGCTACCACTGCTTGCGAACTTGTAGGGAAGGTTCTAATTTGTTTTTTATTTTTTTATTTTTTATTTTTAATAACACTGAGAATGACTGCAAAATACCTTGCTCTGTGGAAGATTATATGCTTTGGAAAAGTTCTCTTTTATAACTTGTGAATGTCTGCAACTTGTTATGGCTCTTGACTCCAGTGAGCAGTACTCATTTAGGACAGGAGTGTTTATGAACTTGTGTCATACAGCAGCTACGGCATATTTTTCTAGTAGGATGAAGGAGCTGCAACTGACAGAGAACAAACGTTAGGACACAATTATGTCTTTTGGCCACATTGTTGGAGTAAATAATTATTTCCTTTATTTTAATACGTATCAAATGCATATTAGAAAATCAGCTGCTTTAAGGCTATTCTTGGTAGTTAACTTTAGTCTAAGAGACAATTGTTTTGCTTCTGTAATTAATGAACTGCTTTCAGGTTAAATCTGGACACCTGGGTTAAGCGTATGCTCAGCATTTCACTCTAAAGCAAAAGATCACACTTCCCCCTCCACTGTCTGTAGCTGGACTGCAGGGAAAATATTATATGGTGTTAGTGTTTGTGAATATCTAGGTGTCTGCTCAGATATGATGGACATGGTCTTGCAGGCTGTGGAAGACCTGTTACTGAAAGAACCATGAGGCTGAATCCCTTACTACAAGACTGAGTGCATGACCAGAAGTAACTGAAAATTATAGCATTGTACTTAGTTAAATAAAATTTTGAAACTGGTGCTGGTCTAGACTTACCTCACTTTAAGCATATAGGACTTTGTGACAGAAGTACAACTAAATTGTTGCTATTGCTTCTTCATGACCAATTCTAAGTTATTCAAATCATGTGCACATTGCAGTTTACAGGGAAACATCTTGTGGTGGCCTTCTGGATTAGTAAAAAGATTGCTTCTTGTTGCTGGTGTGAAAAGAGTGGGTGAGCTAACACATTTCTAACACATTATTGCTCTTACCATGTAGCCAGAGCACAATGACTGAAATGATGTGTGTCTTAGCTGAAGATACAGTAAGTCTTCTCATCATTAATGACTTGAAACAAAATCGTTGAAATTAATGAGAGAAATTCCAGCTTACTACAGTGTTTGTTGGCAAAAGGGTGGAATCCTTAGCTCTGCTTTGCAAATTCCATTTTACAAGGAGTGAATGCTTTTGGCACTGATGCAGAACTCAGAATAAAAACAAATGGGCAACAGCATGGCATTCCTTGACCCTGAGTACAACAAAAGTTGTTTGTATTAGTCATACATAGGCAGGCCAATGTACTTCATGCATATTGATTCACCTTGTTGATAACTGCATTGTGCTGCCAATAAATGAACTTGATGAAAACTAATCCACCTATATTGTATCTGCACAGTCATGTTCATTGGTGTCTGTTAAGTTCAAATTGCACAGAAAGTCAGTTAAAATTTTCTTGAATGTTTATGATCCTTAATATGTGCAGAAGGATGATAATCTAAAGACTTGACCTACTTTCTAACATTCATCTTCTTCAGTATATATTACCCACTTCCTTGTTTTTCGCTTCATATGAGAAAATTATGTGGGAATAGGAGGAGGAGAAGGGTGAAAGACTTTCAATTTTATTAATTTCCCTTTTACTGGACTGTTTTGTTTCAGCATTCAGGATGTTATTGGTAACTGTTCCTTTTTATTGGTAATACCATATTGATGCTTTTGATGCTTTCATGCTATTTGTTGCAATGGTACTGTAACAAGTTTCCTTTGGTTTCATAATTTGCTGTTTCATTTGAAAAAAAAAAAAAAAGCCTCTGTACAGTTTTGTTTTTTTTTTTTTTTTTTTTTTTTTTTTTTTTTTTTTTTTTTAAGAATCAGGGGTTGGACTTTTTTAGGTATGTTCAATGCTTAAGTAACTGTGAGAGGGGTTTAAAACCCAAGGTGTTCCACCCACAGCTGCTCAGTCACACCCCCAAACCATATCCTCTTGCTCTGTCAGTTGTGCTGATTCAACTATCTGTAGGGTCATGCACTATTAATTTGCTCAGTGAGCTGGTATAAGTAGTCCTCTGAAAGTGAGTGTTTATTTTTAACCCTGATCTGCTTTGCCACACAAGTCTATAAATCATTTGTCAGCACAATGGCTGGCCAGTAACTGCTTCTTCAGTGGGCTTGTGACTTCCAGAGCTTGAAACACAAAGAAGTTGGATCTCTAGATGCTTCCAAAGATCTCAAAAGTCACCTGTGTGATGCTGGGAAATACAACACTGGATGTATGGAATACATATGCTATTTGGGAGAGGTAGGTAAAAGCCATGTGAGATATTGTACAGTGTCTACAATATCACTAGACACCTGTGTTCAGGCAGTTGAATGACACTCTGTGTGACTTGTGCTTAGGGTACGAGAGACCTCTAAATCCCATTAGGTGATAATAAGACAAAGTGATTTCTGACATTTGTTCTTGGTTTCATACTTTTGATTTCTGTCAGAAGAAGTCTTGGAACATGCTCAGATGAGTCACAGCTCCTTGGTCTTTGTACAAGTAACTGAAAAAAAAAAATGTGTGTAAAGGTGTGAAAAGATGTGTCTAGGGATAACTGTAACCTTAGTAAAACCTCAGTTACCTTAGTAAAATGAGAGTAATTCTTTTGACCCTCTTTATAAAGCATGTGTTCTTTTATTTCTAAAATGCTGGAAGACTCTTTCAGGCCTCATTTATCTGTCTCTGTAAACTTAGAACATATTCCTCACTCTTATTGCAACGGAGAAAGGCTTTGTTAGCCAGCACTTATAGAGAGGATTCGGGTTCTCAGAGGAAAGGAGTACCGTATTGATGAGAGTCTGTCATGAAGTTCTGTGGTCCAAACTCACCTCTAAGGTGATTGTCTTGATTCCTGCCAAAACACTGCAAGTAGTGAATTATTACAGAGATGGCCTGTAGTTTATCCACCCTTTTCAGTGAACCTTTTTCACAGAGAGCAGATCACATTTACCAATAAGAGACACAAAATGTCTTAAAGCCATAAAAACAGCAACTGTTCTAAGAGCAAAATATGCCTACATGTGAAAGCCTATATGCATACGCTGAGTAAATACACAAGAGCTAAAAAGGCAGTGTGTATACTGTAACATTTGTGTTTTACCTCATTCTGTATGAATACTTTTGGTGCCTGGATATAATGAGATGAGTTCTGTCAAACTCTTACCTGCTTATCAGGCCAGCTACTAAGTAGGTTTGGTAACTCCTGTTGGGTGTTACCACTAGATTTTTCCTTGCTGCTTCTGACTCTTTCGTTGTTTTCTTCTTGTACAATGTCATGGCTCTAATAACAGGAATTTCTTTGTGAAGTCTCTGTCCCTTATATTGTGAAGATGGGGGAGAGAGGTTATTTGTGCACAGCTATTCTTATTACTTCTAACTAGTGAGATTAACATTTCCTGCTGTGGCTGCTGTCTCACTCAGGCCTTGTAAAATGGAAACGGGAGGAAAGCACGGAATTTGATGAGGAGAGCTAGTTTCTGTACTTTCTGATGGATGCTGATCTGGCTGATTATTGGGAACTACATCGCTGATTACTTGCCCTCTCTCTCATGCAGTCTCTCAGCAGATACCACAGAATCATGTGCAATTTGTAACAGTAAATTAGAGGTGATGAATGGAAACCCTTTGCGCCCAGTGCTCTCAGAACTTGGGGAAATGAATTCGAATTTAATGTACCAGTGGTCCCTTCCCCTAAACACTGACCTTGCATTTGTTTTGTTGTTGTTGTTGTCGTCTATTATAAGTCTTCACCCCATGGCTAATTTTCCCAAATGGTAAATTGAAAATTTGCCGATGATAGGACAGAACCTTCATGCTGCGCTACAAAAAGAACTTACTTATGTATCAGATGCAACTAACATGATTTCAAATATTATATACATGACTTTCCTATCTAAACAAAGCAAATAAATCAACAGTGGGCTGTCTACATGGTTGTGGTCCAAAGAAGGAGGCAGGCAGCTCAAGAAAAGCAGCTTTCCTATGAGAGAACATTTGGCTATTCTTAGTTGAGGAATTCCTGCTGGTTTTGATATGTCAGCATCTGTTTTGATAACAGACATCTTGTACAGCAGAAGCATTGCTGTTTTGTAGGAACCTAAGGCTTGCCAGACCCATAAACGGAGCCTAATGGATATTGCAAACTGCTGGAAACCTGAAGGGTTCAAATTCAGTCTGAGGAAAAGTTTCTGGTGATAGGAAATTGCTCACCCTTAAATTGCTTCAGTCATTTCAGCTTTAAAACTGGTGAGATAAGACCACTCTGAAAAAAAAAAAAAAAAAAAGCTTCTATATATAAGGATGAGCACTATCTTGCTTAAACAATATATGTAAACCAATTTGCTGTTTTTATGTGTTTTTTGTTTGTTTGTTTGTTTGTTTGTTTTTAAGTTTTTTAGAAGCATTTCTCACATGCAGCAGAAAAAAATGACCAAATGTGGGTTTTGAACTAGGAAAGTAATAAAAGAATGGAAAAAAAAAAAAAAAAAAAAAGGAAAAAAAGGAAAAAAAAAAAAGGTTAG
>CM021766.1:50951242-50979492 GCA_011076525.1 Nettapus auritus
AAAAAAAAAAAAGGTTAGTTCCTGCTGGAAGAAACTTTTGGTAAAACAAGATTTGCCTTGACTTTGGAATGGTGAGGATAAAAGGGAAAGGATAAACTCATGCTGTAGCCTGCGTTAGTGTGCTGTTTTCTGCTCACTTACCCTATGTTGTGCATAAGCAAGCTTAAGGACCAGTATGGTTTCCTCAGCACTCTTAACACTTGGGGCATAAGTTACTGCCAAGCAGAATGCCTCAAACTCTTTTGCAGGCTGTGTGTTACAATAACATTAAAAGCAAAGCTGCTATTTTTTTTTTGGATCAAAGCCTTTGATCAAAGCATAGAGGCTCCATATGCCACCTATAGGTTTAGAACTTCCATAAAGCCACCTGAATTTTTGGCATGGAAAAATCTCTAGAAAGGGGCTCTTTTTTTTTATGGCTTTGAAAAAGCCTTGGAGTTCATCACTGCTGTGAGAGCTGGGAATTAACTGAGGCCATTTTCATCTGGACTTGTACTTGTGAAGGTGGGAAACCAGGGTACTCCATGTTTTTTGCACTGTTCATTTCAACTGCAGATTTAATCAGTAATTCAAAAAGGTGAAATTAATTTTAGTTTGAATGTTTGATAACTGGTTCAGTAAAATGTCTCAAATGCTTCAGAATAACTATTTATTGGGGGAGAGGGGCAAAAAATAATAATAATAAATAAATAATAATAAAAAAAAAGGGCTGTAGTATACCTCAAACCTTTTCTAGACTCTGTGAAGTTCTTTGAAACTGTCTACTTCTTGTTTTGACAATATCTTTGACACCTAATTCTTAGCAGTAATTCATTAGGTGAATTGATTTTGTTTTGCTGAACATGTTTGAGATATTGAGCTTGACTTACCCTGGTGGCAGGTTGAGATCACCCACTCAACAGTGCTTTGGGCTAAAAATGACAGGAGAGATTACAGTGTCACCATCATATTAAATTCCACTTTTATATATAGCATATTTTTTTGTGCTTGCAACAAAAGTTTAACAAACCCCATAAGTGGTTCTTAGAATATTGGCCAATATGGTAGAAGAGTAGGATTGATTTCTCTGCCTTGGTACATACAGTGGATGTAAAATATTCATAGTCTTCAGCTTGCTGTACAGTAACTTAATAACACACTATTTTGAAGAGAGATAGATGCTGCAAATCTTGTGGTACCACTAATGGATTTGAAGAGTATGCTAATGCATTGTACCAGGAAGTGAATTGAGCTCTCGTGTGTAAAGGGGGATTAGAGAATATAATTATGAAAAAGCAACAGTCACAGGCTTGAAGTTTCATTGATGTGTGGCTGCTACAAACAACGTTTTGTTGATGAGCAAGATGACTTTGATGGGTGTATACTGCAATAATAATCTTCTTTATGAAGTAACATGGAATGAATTATAGAAATAGCCATTTTGTGAACTGTGAGGAGAAAATTAAATATAGAGTCTGATATTTACAAAAGTCCATGCAGCTTTTCATTTGAAATAAAAGCTGTGTACAGAAAGCTTAAGCTTTCACATCAAGAACTGCATGAAGGCTTTGAGAGAGAAAAATACAGCACGATATAACTGTCAAACCAAACGAAAACTAGTACCCCCCCACCACCCCCCAACACACAAAGGGAACCAAGAAATTAAATAATTCATGGTCTCCAGCTGAGTATGGGAGGAGGATCTGAGCTTTTTTGAATATAATTCTCTAGTTCAGAAGAATGAATGGCATGTTGTTATGAGTTGTGAGTTGGTTTGGATGTCACAAATCAGTAATCTCATGCATAAATACTGCTGCTTTCTGATGACCCTAAATATTAGCCTTTTTCACACTTGCTGCTTCAGGTATGTATTTTGTTATTCATATGTGGTGCACACATTTCTGTGTGTGTTAGTTATGGTTCAGGCCTTCTACAAACAAGTCTTAAAGCACCTTCATCTGAACAAGTTCTTCTTGTGACTGGGGTGTCCTGGTATGGGAAGTGTACAAATGACTGAACTTTGACATTTCCTGGGAGACCGCAGAATGCCTGACTACTCTCAGTCTTTAAAGTGAGTTTGACTGCAGTATGTTTCAAATCAGAGGCCATTAAGACATTGGCTGCATCCATGCTCTTTTTCAGGGGCTTGAGGCAGAAACCGAGAAATCAGTTGATGGTAAGTCCCTTTTTCCTGTTGAAAGGAACTAATGCCCCTACCAGTGCATGGTCCTGTGCTTGGAATCTGAAGCATTTCTGACTCAGCACTTGCTGTATTTAGCAATGTAGACAGAAATGTTGTGGGTCTTGGGCCATGGTGTACTTCCAGTTTTGAAATCTCTCTTTAATGCTGAGAGTAGATGTGCTACCACAAAGTCCCTTTACATGGCAAAGATATTTTGACTTCTAAAACTGGTTACCTTAGGTGTATATGGCTTCAAATACTTCCTTAAGGACAGGATCATTTGTCTATCTAAATGCTGAACTTTCGTAGCAATAAGATACGAGACACAAGACATAGAACCTGTCGGTAGAAAGAAACATGCTTAAACAGAGGCAGAACTGAACAAAATATAATTAACTTACTGTCATTACTCTTTTTTCAACGTGTAACCATAGATGTGAATTACACTGAAAGCTGTTTATTCAGAGATGTGCATTGACATACTAAAATATATATATTTTTTCTTTTTCCATTGATATAAAACAGTTTGTCTCTTATAGCTTTGCCAATGTAAGTAGTGTATAAAAACAATATGATCCCAATGTTTATTTTAGAAACCATAGAGTATGCATTTATACTGGGGAAAGAAACAACAGGAATACTGACTGTTGTTTCAGCCATGGTATTATACCATTTTCCATGTGATACAAGTATCTGGAGACAGTCAGATTCAGAAGCAAAGAAAAATATTGCAAATTGGACCCCTGCTAGGTTTGGGTGCGCTGAGCTTCATTCAGAATGTTTTGGACTTACACAGAAACATGTGAATAACTGTGTTTCTTTTTGTTTCTTCACTGTTCTGAAGTTTTTGGAAAGGGGAAATTATTTAAGGCTAAATTGAACTAGTTTTTTGCTTAAGTTCAAAAAGACTCATTTCAAATAACTTTTTTCAACTAGTGATAGGATGAGGAGTAATGGTTTTAAACTAAAAGATGGCAGATTTAGGTTCAATATTTAGAAGAATTTATTTAGTAAGGGTTATGAGGCACTGAAACAGGTTGCCCAGAGAAGCTGAGGATGCCCCATCCCTGGGAGCATTCAAGGCCAGGTTGGATGGGCTTTTGAGCAACCTGGTCTAATGGAAAATGTCCCTGCATGTGTCAGGGGGTTGGAAATAGATTATCTTTAAGGTCCGTTCCAGCCCAAAGCATTCCATGAACTGACTGAAAATAAAACAAAATCTTCAATTTAGTTCTGAGGAAATTTAAAGTGTTTTTAAAAGACTAAAGCTGATGAAAAATCATTTACATACTTACTTTTAGGTCTTATGGCATTTTTAGTATAAAAACGAAAGCATCCATGTGAAATATGAGCAAGCCTTTAAAATTTCTTGTTGTGCAACTCAGACTGATTTTACTGAAAACATATACTTACTTGCAATACCACTGGTAAGGTAAAAGAGCATAAAGGTTATTTCATCTTCCATCAAAATATGCAGGACAAGATTCCCCATTGCAGTTACCCATACTTTGCTCACAGCATTATTCAGTCTACCTTTCCTGTACTTTTTCCCACATCTTCCTTTTTCAGACACCAGAAATATGTGTTTACAGCAGCAGTAGTGTAAGAGGTAATAGTGACCATTTCACATGGAAAAGCTTAATTATCTAAAATATAAAAAGCCTATTACCTGCTGCAGCTTCTCTTGTTTAGAAACTTGTATGCAACAGTAAAATACATTTATTTGTGCTTTTTAATTTTAAATTACTCCAAAATGTAATCTGAGGTTGGTTACGGGAAGTGAACTACGATTACTGCTCATTACAATATTACTCATTAGTTTCAGAAGGTTGAATTTTTAATATCAGAGTTCAGATATGGTTGCTTGACCAAGCTATTGACTGAAACTCTTAAAGTTGCATATATTGTACCTCTGAAGAGCATGAATGAAGGACCTCATTCATGAAAGAAATTGGATCCACTTCTGCTCATTCCTCATGTTGCTTAAACAAAGGAAAAATGAGGCATGGATGGTAAAGATTTTGGGAGTGGGGAGGGGAAGGAAAGAGTTTGAATGAAGAAGCATTTGTCTTCCATCACCTCCCATTTCTCTGTTAGAAATGGAGAATGTTCAGCATTGAAAAACACACATTTACAAAAATTAAATTGTGGAATTTTTCATAATGGAGGGAACATAAATACATGCAGCCTCGTGCTCTCTTCTAGAGTACTTTTGAAATTAAAACTCTATGACTCAACAAGTAAAAGGTAATGGTAAATTTAGCACATACGTAATAAAATGTATTATGCAAGAAAACATAATCTGAAAAACAATCTACTTGAATTCATCCAAGATATTCAGATGAAAAACACTTTGCTACCCTGTAGTTTTGTCCAGCTCATTCCTTTTTCTGTATCTTTCTGCTGGCTCTCCTTTTCCTATAGCTGTTTGTCTTCATTTCCAAGGCATTTTTGGTTTCTGCCAGTTTAACTACCTCTTATTCACTACTGAAATACGACTTTTGCTTTTCTATGGCTACTATGTCAGCTTCTGCATCTCTCATATCAAATATCCATGTTTCCTTCCACACTGTGAAACTTGGGGAGTTCTTCATAAACATATCCACTGTTTGTCATCATACTTTCCTTTTTCATAATGCTCATTGGAAACAAACAATCAAAATAAGCAAAGAAAACAAAAAAATAGCAACAACAAAAAACAAAAACATTGAACAAACTAACATGTCAGCTGCTAGTCTGCTGGTGTCCTGACCTCCCTATTTCTCATTATTTACTGGAGTTATCTCTTGGTTCCTTCATTTCCATCTCTTGTTTATTGTCTCTCTTGTTTATTTAGAAAGAAAGTTCTTTGAGCCAAAGATCATCTTTTTTTTCTTTTTTTTTTTTTCCCAGTATTTTTGCATATTGTTCCATTTCAGCAGAGCTGCTCTTAGAACTAAAGTTCTGAAATTCATGCAGTTGCTTCTGCAAAATTATTACATTTGCAGTTTGTTATCTAAAATAATCTCTTAACTTTTGTAGTCAGGGTGCTCATGATAGTGTTTCTTCAGTTTTAAGAAACGACCACTGATGACTGAAGCTCTCACTACCTGATGGCTATAGAGCTCGTGCACATGCCATTAGTGTTCATCATAAGCACATAATGGCAAGTGACCTTGGGTTGCAAGGAAAACTAAAAGGCAAGGCAGGATCATCTAATGAGGTATATTCTAGTGTGATTGGTTCTATTCATGCATCTGTTTGTTACCAGATTCAATTTTGTCCTTGCATCTGATTTAGCTGGGTGCTTGAGGATTCTGTGTCCTTTAAGTGTAAAAACAAAAAAAGCAAAAACAAAAACAAAACAAAACAAACAAACAAACAAAAGTCCATTACTCTGTGTCTGTTAATTTTCTGAGGACTGTTTCCAAGAATTTCTTTGGGAGTTGTCTGGTAGGCCATTCTTCAAATTTGTCTGATGCTAGGGGTCAAAGGTATACCTCTCGATTCTTCATGGAGTGGATCCATATATAGGATACTCTGTCATATTTCACATAGAGAATATAGCATGTGGATGTAAAGGTATTTGTTCTTGCCTTGACGTAGTGCTACTTGTAGGTATGTAGTTTCATTTGTGTAAAAGAAGATGCCATGAATGATTCTATAGGATTTTTATTCTTTCATATGCATCCTATACTGCTCAGGGCTCTGGAGGTCATATGTTCTTTTGGCAGAATAAAGAGAATGGAAGCAAATTTTTCAACTTGTTATCTTTTCTGCTGGAGTACCAAGGGTTGGTCAAGGGAATATACAAAAGGAACGTGTTTTTTTATACTTCCCTCTGATTTCTCAAGGCTGTGGAAATAATTTGAAGAGATGATTCCTGGTTTATTTTAGGGCTTAATCTAATTTTCTTTTGGAATTAATGAGAGAACACACCTTTGTTTTCAGTGGGGATTGGATAGCATTCATAAGAAATAGGATACTTCAGGACTGCAAGATCTATCTCCCTTTGCTGAGTATTATTTGGTGTTCACCCCAAAGGCTACTTCACTAGTTTGAAAAGCTTGTCAGCTTTTAATTCACAAAAAGAAAATAGGCTTAAAGCTTCTCCCTGTCATATTGGTTCTTCTTTCTAAACCTTCTTCCCCTTTTTTCTTCCTACCTTCATCCCTGCCTTTTTTTTTCCTTCTTCACTGAGCATTATAAACTAGTCTATTGCATAGACATAGTCATTCAGGGCTTGTTCCAGTGATAGCAATGAAAGTATTATTCTGTCTATGTGATGTTTTTCCTCTTGTCTTACATTACCAAGGATTTGGTTCAGTTTAGGTTTTGAAATCCCAGTGTTAATGAGCTCATTACAGTGATATCTGAGCAAAAATGTTGCAGGTAATGGGGTTCTGCTTCAGTTCCTTAGAAAGATTATTTCACCATGAATGGACCTCCTTGTCAGGACATTTATTGTTTATTTGGCCTGATTGTACTCTGCTCCCTTTCTATTTCACACCTTTTCTCCTCTTTTCTTTCACACTTTCTTAACTTCTTATGACTTTTCCTGTGTTGCTGAGGAGGTAAATCTCTATATTCTGAATATTCTCTGGTCATTCCAATTGAAGTGGTTATGTGTCTCAGTATGGTTTGCCAACTTTTCTTGTCTTTAACACTAGGAGAAAGCCACAACCATTGTTTGTTCTTTTGCGATGACTATTTCTGGAATAAAACTTTTTATAATATACATAATGTGTCTATTATGTGTATTCACTCCTTTCTCTTCCAGGAGGAGACTGATATCTGTAAATGTTTGAGTTCACAGAGAACTAAGTCTGGTTGGGACCCCTGTGACAGAGAGGCATTTTAGAGGTATTCAGGTATTCTTATGGCACTGATAGTGTGACAGACAGTATCTCATTAGCTGAAGATTTGAGTCAGTGCCTTTAGTGAACCATCAATACAGAGATTCTCACGAAGCACTCAACTGCAACCCCTATTGAAAAAAAGTCATCACCTTAAAGTTGTATTGGGGGAAAAGTCTGAGGAATTAAGATCCTTGTCTTTTGTGAGCTGGCTGAATTATCTGTAGTTTACCTTGACTTGGGAGTCCTCCTAGTTGAAGGGAATTATGTGGGAACATCCTTGAGTAAATGACAGGTTAAGGTACAATATTTCACTTCTCTCTGTCTCCAGATTTTGTAATTGATTTCCATCATCTGCATCTCAGTGGAAGTGGTTGTTCCATTTTAGAGTTTGTTGCCTATTGAAAAGTGGTTTCAAGGGGGTTGGAAAATGCCACCTATTCCTTTCCTATTGTGGTGGGGATCTTGAAACTGTGGAATGGGTTTGTTTTCACGGTGTCCCCACCTGCAATGCCTATGAACAGGCTCATGCACTCTGAGCTGCAAGACCCAATTTTGAATCTTACAAGGGAGAAGATAGGGAATGGAGCCTGTGGGTGGGTGAAGTCCTAGCCAGGGCACGGGTGTCAAGCAGGATGATATCTTTTAAATGTGGGAGTCCTCTCAGCCCACTCCTATCCAGTATGCATCAAACCTCTTCATTGGGGTGGACACGGTAACATTTCCTGAACATGGCAAGGGAGCCTCTCTTGGGGAGTATCAGCTACAATTTTGTTAAATCTGGGAACTCATTTGTTATGTGTAACTCCAGAAATCATTCTGAAAGTATCATTTCTCTGACAAATTTGTTTGAGATTTTCCCTCTTTGCTCACTTTTTCTTCTAATCTTGGGTTTCAGCAAAAGAGAGGAGTCCCCTGAATATTGGAACCTCAAACTCTGCTACTGAGACTGCACAGCTCTCCATGGCTTTCTAGAAAAGAGGTCTTCTGCTGATGAGAACTCATAGGAGATTGTTCAGACCAGATGTGTTGCTTAATTACAGTGATGAGGCAAGCAGATTGTGAGGGAGACTACGTGAGGGATAGCAAAATTGCTTGTCTGTATCAGTTCTGCAAGAGAGCTTGTTAGATGCAAAGGCAGTGTGTTACTTCCAATGTATGGGTGGCCAGATATATGAATTAGGGTTGTTCTGGATCATTAGTGGAGGCTTAACTGGGATACTTCTTGACTTTTGTGATTTGCATTTTAAGAAATATACCTGGTTGGCCTTTATTGAAGACTTATTTTCTTAGTGTTGAAAAAGATGAAGGAAGGAGAGAGATAATAGGACTGGGATTAAGAACTGTAGTTATCTTCAATTTATTTGTTAATTAAAGATGGATTATAGCACAGTAGCATAACACAGATTAATTTATAAAATGTTACAAAATGACACACTATTGCAACTAAAATGCTTTGCATCCCCAGTTGTCACACATAACAGTATGAATGGCCAGCAAAACACATTGATGGGCATACAGAACAGGAATAGAAAAAGAAGTCACATCACTCTATTCATATTTTACAATGAATTCTCCCAGTGACTGAAAACATAAGTCATGATTTTCCTTCATTTGTAGCTATGAGCTGTCTGTCCATGCTTATGTGCTGAAAGGCATTGATGCACTATTGAAAGAGCACTGCAGTGCTCGTTTAATCAGAGTTGGCAGTGCATTTTACATACAGCAGATCAAATCTGACTGATTTATCACAGACTTTGAGGTAAACTTTCCTGTTGGTGCAAGCATATTGCCCATTAATGAGAATGGGATTTATTGCTGTCAGGAAAGAGCGTTCTGTTCTCTGCTTACTGTAATGCTTCTCCAGACATGGTTCCACCTAAAAAGTCAGGCTGTAGGTAGGGACTTTGATTTTGAAGATTAAACTGGTGTAGACCTCTACAGAAATAATCAGTGCAAAACTATCCCTATGCGTAAATGTTAAGGGGAACTCTTATGCATGAATTTAAATGTGAATTTATAAATAATTGATACAACTGTTTCTTTCCTGTGCCATTTCTTTTATAAAAACTTCCATATATTTTAAAATGTAGAGAAAGAACATCAAAGTTATTTTTCACCACTTAGCTTTCATAAAAATGCGCAAGCTTCTTTGAGCCACAATAGCACTAAGTACTCTGTCATTTGTCATCACTTTACCACTACGTGCAACATGGTCACTGCATTGCCTAAAATATAAGATACACTTATGACTAAAACCTGAAAAATGCTGGATGCTCAGCCTGTAGTTTCCTGGAAACCTTAAAAGTGAATGGTGGCAGTGTGCTTATGTATTCATGAATAATAGTCCATTTGGTCCTCTCATGTTTTTTTTTTTTGTTTTTTTTTTTGTTTTGTTTTGTTTTGTTTTTTTTTTTTAAATTTTAATTTATTTTTTTTTTCAATTTAGTCTAAAGTATAAAGCCCCATTCAGGATGTTTTTCTATTGTGTATTCAGTTGTGTACATCACCCAAGAAATGTTTAGGATGTGTCTGAATACCCTAAGCCAAGGATGAAAAAGAGTATGTGTCTGGATTCATTTGAACATAAGGGTTAAGGTTTCTGCATTCAATATAAAATTTTTAAACCTCCTTTATCACAGATTTCTTAATCAGTGCTATCTGCATTGTACTGAAGTATTTAAAACACATCAGGAGAAGCTTTGGGTTCTCTTTGGGGCTTTATTGGTCTGCCAAAACCTTTAGATCAGTAGGTTGTGCCTCAGTTTATCTATCTATGAAACTAAAGTAATGTCTGTTACTAGCTTCATTAAAGGTGCTGTGATCAAATCTTTAAAATAAAATAGTATATGAGAAAGGGTTGTGTGGTAAGGCTGTTAATAATTCATTTTTCCAGCTTTGTTTTAGTGTAAAGTATGTCTAACATTAGGATGGTTTTCCTTTTGAATGATATTTGCGTGAATCCCTTACTGCTTCCAGAACTCACCATAAACTAAGTATCAGTATCAGACTTTGCATGGGTGATTTGCAGGGAAAACCTTGGAGCTGTAAGTATTGTGGAGTTAGTGAAATACTGCTCTTAATCCAGGTCAGTACTGAATGTATACTTTAAAAGGCTAATAGTTAGCCTTTAGCAGGAAAGACTAATGAAAACCAAAGCATCAGTAACAGTTATGTAAAAGCCAAGCTGTTACTCTTGGTATTGTCTTGTGTTCTCTCCTGCAAGACTAAATTGCATCACTGTATACTTTGTATATAAATTAATCAGCTAAAACATAGATCTTCACTTTCTGTTCAGAATGCCAATGAAATTAGATGTATACATAGTCTATAAAATACTTTAGAAATATTCTGGATGAAAGGTGTCAGAAAACTTCAAGATGATATGTTTTACATATATAATATTTAATTACTTAATGTGTTTTAATTACATAACCATAACTTAAACTGCTGTTGTTATGCAAATTCAGAGTGTTCCAGGAGCTGAGAATTATAAGAAATATTTACTATGACTAGGCAGTAAAGTGATCAGAATTAGGGGTCTGAGTTCGAAGGCTGTTTCAAACACTTTTAGCCAAAGTACACCTGTGCTTCTTGAAGAGGTTTATACTTTTCTGGTGGAACATCCTTTCCCTAGACAAAATTGCTTTTACTGTGTTGAGCAGGGATGTACATAGGTATGTAATTGTGACATTTAGGTTTATAGCTTTGGGGAGAAACTTGCATTATCTGCCAAACTGTTTTGTAGACCTTTAGTGTCAAAAGCTGAGTAATGTTGCCTTAAAAAGTTCACCAGTGAAATACCTCTGATTGTAGGAAGCCAGGTAAAAACACATGCAGTAAATGTTACTTTTTAATTATTATTTATTTACTTTTTCCCAGTTTATGAAAAGACAAGATGTAGTTCCCTCAGTAAAATCTGTGTGCTCACTATTTTTTTCATAGAAAACGTTCTTTTAAGTGCTTCTGGACTTGCTTGTCAGTAACATTCACCGAGCTGCACTAATTTTGAAAAATTCAGAATAGAGTTTTGCCACTTTAGAGATAATCCATGAAAGCTCTCTTCCTGTAGACTGCAATAAATCATCCCCTCCACTAAAAGCCTGGATGTCATTTGAAATTTATTGCATGGAGCTGGTAGTGGACTTAAAAGCCATTTCACATGTCTTATTACTCCAGTCATCTAATTTATGGGTTTCAGCCACAACTGTAGTTGGAAAAGTATTTTCCTTCAACTGATTAATATGATTTCTGCTTTTGCATTCATTTCCCTTTTTATATTTTTCTATAATCATTGTAAGAGACTTTGGCATCCAGGTTTTAGATACAAAACTGAAAGAAAGGTGCCAAAAGAGACAGATGCAGATTGACTGAGCTTTGCTGGCTCTTAGCAGTACTTGTCAAAAAGTATCTTAGTTATTGTTAGTTGAGCAATCTTGCCCTAGGAGAGAAAAAGCTGTCAGGAGCTTCCTTGTTTAACACGAGAATCTGTAGCTCTGTGGAGGCAGTATGAAAGCAAGCTATTAAACGCAGATGAGGTAAGCATAAGTAACGCATTTAAAACCAAGAATGATAAGATACTGGTGCTTTTTTCTTTTCACTTGTTAGTGTGAAAACTAATATGAACTTACTGCCATAGGTAAGGAGTGCCTTTTGATTCTCTTCAGGCTGATCACTGTAAGGAAAGACAGCATGAAAGATGTGTAAACCAAATAAAAAGGAATACAGACATTAACCCCAAGATGGACAATATTATTAATTTCAGGAGTTTAGTCTTACACTAAATTCCACTGATGTGCATTCTAGGTGAATTAGTAGTTCTGCAACACAAATTACGGGGGAAAGGGCATGCATGTATGCTTGCATAAATAATTTATGATGCATGTTATGAAAGTATCAAAAATGCTACTGTCACCTTCCAGAAGAAGAAATACTGCATAATCCTTGTCCTGAATATCTTATGCTAATCTTAAATGTGGCCCAGCCTAAATTTTTACTAGTATGTGCATGGTGGTGCATAGCTGGTAAGGAACAGCATCAGTAATACCATGCAGTTGCTTCTGTAGTGTTAGAACATAGTGTGAGGAGTTAATTTCTCCCTGTATTTACCTCATATGTAAGTCAGTGCAACAGTGACAGATCAGGCACAGATCCATCCAGATCTGCTGAAGGATAGTCATTGAGGCGCTGGCTGAAGTTTGTTTGCAGCATGGATGTGGCTGTCTTTCCCTGTCTGCCCACAGCCTGTATGCCCAAAGATAGGCAGCTGAGGCCAGAACCAAGTTGTGTGTGATGCTACATTGTCAGCTGGACAGAACTATAATTACTGGCCAGAGCGGTGACTTTGCTCCTCGAGTGAATGCTGACATGCTACAAACAGAGGTTTGAACCCTGTGTATGGTACACTACATGCTTATATAAATACAGTCTAGTAAGGAGGAGGGAGTCATATAGCTCTGCCTCCCAAATGCCTATTGACTCTGTTTCCTGAGAATTGGAAAAGATTAAAAACAAAAGCAGTGTAAAGAAAATCCTACTGTGGTTTCTACAATGCACATTTTCTGCTAATAACACCTGGGAGGCAGCACAAAATAACAGCTGAGGTGCTTAAGGGCAGCTCTAGTGCCATCTACCTCCTGTGCACATCTGTGGATGTGGGCATGCATCCAAAAAGAGGCCGAGGAGAAAATCAGGCAGGGATGAGACCATTGTGACCAAAGGAGCAGGCAGACCTCCACTGCTGAATCTGTGGATTTTGGGGTGTGATCTGGGCATTCCAAGGATCAGGGCAAATGCCAAGTGTTTGAGTAAGAAGCTGAAATTTCTGCTTGTGCTACCAGGAGGAAATACTGCACATGGGATGCCTCTTTTTCCCTGTGAAACACGCAGCCACTGGTAGACAGACTCCTCAAGCCTCAGTACAGTAGAAATGCTGCCTTCCATATGCCCCCATCTCTGCTGGGTGATGATTTGTGTGGAGCCTCAGCATCCACATTCAGTACAAATGGATCTGGCAAGTCTAAATGGCAGTTTTGTAGGGAATTTGCTCTCCAGTACCACTGCTGAATAGGAAGCTGATGCTGTAATAGAGAATACAATGCTGGAAGTCCCAAGATGATGAAAGATTAATGAATAAGGGTTAGGCTTGCAACAGCTGTTTCTTTCTTTCTTTCCAGCACATAGACAGTAATGTTATGCAAGGATAAACATATTAGGCAAATATTAACTTTTTTTTTTTTTTTTTTTTTAAAACACAGCAAAAAACAACATGTGACAGGTTCCTACATCTAAAACAGAACAATGCAGGTTGCCAGTTTCAAACGGCTCTCAGCTGAGCTGATACTGAAATTTCATGAGAAGATTGTTTTGTGTAGGGCCATCAGTTTGCATTAGGGTTTAATAATGAAACAAAGACTTGTTTTCCATGCAGAAAAGTTTATCTAGAAACCAAATCTTGAGCTATTAATGCAGCTACTACAGCCATAAGAGCTAAGGTGATTTACCCAATTTGAGGCTTGCAAAGTAAGCACTGCATATTTTCTGCTGTTAATTTTTCACAGTTTATACTTCAGCATAATGATCTGTCTGTAGCTGGACAGTATTTTCGGGAATGTTCAATCTGAAAATTAATTTGCTTCATCTGTAATGACGTCTTCTTTGTGTTTGCTTCCTGCGAATGTTCCTGCTGTCAAGTTTTGCTGGCACAAATATGTAAAGACACCGATTTTTTCAAACTACGTGGACAATTGTTTGTGCTGGAAGTGCATGTGCGCTCTTTCATTCGGGAAACAGAAAAAATGTGTAAAAATGCTCTCAATTAACCAACAGAGCTTGAAAAGAAAATATTGAACTGTCTGTGCTTGCAGAGAGTTGAAATAGAGATTTGCCCTCAACTCAATCGGACATTTTCAAGTGAATTTTAATCTGCTGGGAGAGGAATAAAAATCCAGTAAATTCCATATAGTGATTTATTTGTTTAACTGCTTAATAGTAATTCAACCTGTTCCTTGTTAGTTATTTGCCATTTCTGTTCAGCTTTTGTTTTTCAAAGCAACATGGTCTTTTTATGAAATCATTGATTTTCATTATCTGGTCCCTTTTTCATCTTTTACTGTTAGATGGCAGGTATCAAAGGCAAATCTATAATCACCGTGTTATTTCTTTACCTTACCATACTGAAGGAGTCTTCCATACATTACTTTCTATGAGACAGAGACAAAAAAGACCAATTGGGAAGTGAGGCCCCAGAGCAGTGCAGCTCAGCAGACAACAGATTGCTAATGGCACCTGTATTTCAGTTTACAGTACTGAGTGCTAACAACAGCACACACACAGTGCTCTCTGCTTGATTTCCACCCCCCCCCCTCCCATTCTTTCCCCCACTCCCACATGCTTAATTAGAAAATCTGATGTAGCCAGAGACTTTATCTGCCATACCGTTTGTGTTAGCGAGGAATGCATTCTTTGATGTTGCTGATAAGGTTTTCTGTGTTGTGGGTAGTTAATTGGTAGTGGAAAGGAAATGTCTGGACTAGTGCAAAAGGAAGCTTCCTAACTGTCTCTCATGCAGCTGGTCTCACTGGTTGATGAGCCAAGGTGTGGTATTGATGTAGCAGTGGCGAGGAGGTCCTGCCAATATTGCCCACCCCCCAGCAGAACTGTGCAGAGCACCTGCACCTTTGGAACCAGTTCTGAATTCTTCTTGTCTTTCATCTTTGTAAGAGAACAAAAATAGGAATAAAACACAGTGCTTCCCAAAACCTGGAGGACCAAATTTCCTGCTGGTATAAATCAACATATGCATGTGCACTGTTATCTCTCCTCAGGTCATGCTAGTCCATCAGCCTTCAGAGTGCAGGGAATGTGGATGGAGCTTTGTAATACAGAGAAACTAGCTGGTAGGTTAGATCCTTGCAAAACTGAAAATAAGAATATCAGTTTTATTTATTTATTTTTTACTTTGGCTTTCAACCTTTGCCTCTTATTTTGCTTTTACTGAATAGAATAGTTTTCTACTAATTTCTCACTCCCCATGTACAGTCTTAAAAACTAGAGTCAAATCTTTTATTCTTTTATTTAAACTAGACAGGAAAAGGATCATGATATTTCTTTGGAGGGCGGGACATATTTTGAGATTTTGTTTGTAGTTTGCTTAGTGGTATTAGATCATCTAGATTTTTCTTTCGTTTCTGCCTTTTTAAAATTCTTGCTAACAAGCTCACTGTCTCCAGCCAGTAATAGATTACTGTCACTGCAAAAGGTTCTTCTGTTCCTAATGACCTTTAAAATATTAGTCCTAGTTCTTTGGACCTCTTGGCTATTGGTATGTTATGTCATTTGCTTCCTTTCTCCTTTTTCTGCAAGGTCTACTTTGTTTTATACTCATCACTTTCACCTTTCTCATTCTTCCATTTGTTACATACATTTGAAAAATTACAGCCGCTTTCACTTCCATTTTAAGCTCTGATGCATTTTTTGTAACCGGTGTGATTCTTTTTCTGAATCATTATGCTGTGGTTTTCTGGGTGCCTAATAGGATATTCTTAAACTCTTGGCAATCATTGTAATCTTTCCATCCCATATATTTTTTTTTAATTCTGGATGAATTTGTCCGCTACTTGTTTCCACCTTATAGAAACCAGACATTGAAAAGCACGTAATAGAAAAGTAAATGGATAGAACTTTATGCTGTGTGAAAGTAAACATGTAATGGAGCCACACCTACTTTTTACCAAAGCAACACCAGTTTTTAAGAATCTATTTCTCCACATCTGCCAAAAATGTTATGTAGTATACATTTAAGGTCTCCAGTGAGACCCAGACACTCTCCCCCCTCCCTTCCCCCATCTTATTCTATCTCAGTATTATGATTATCATTGATTGTTTTCCTTCCCAACCACTCCAACATGGAATTGACAAAATAAGCTAATATTTAATGCTTATCTCGCTGGGAGTTCTGCAGTCACTTTGTTTAGTTGAAGGCCACTGGCAGGCCAGGTACTGATCCTCCTTGCTGCTCACTGTGTGTCAGTAGTACATATGGCACACAGGGTGCCTCTTTCTTGTCTACTTCACTGCAGTGAATGGAGAGGAATCACGTGAGAGTCCAGGTATTTAAAAGAGATTCAGAAGAGATTTTCTGTGTTAAACGGTTAGATGGGTACTGAGATATTAACCAGATGTACTACCCCTTGGGCCAATTTTTGTAGTCTGGTTCGAAAATGTGTGGTAAGAGAGGAGATTTCAACACATATTCCTTCCTAATACAATAGCAAGTGAAAATCCTGATACTGAGAATGCCAATGGAGAGAGCCAGATGGTTAGCTATTCCTGGTCATGTGCCTTTCACACTGTTATGCTGTCCTTCTTGCTTTGTTCCCATCTGCATCCGCGGTGCTACATACCATGTTGAAGAGATGCTGAAAAACCTAGAAAGCATGGGAGCACAAGAGAGGAGAAAAAAATGGTGTTGTCCAAAATACCAGATTTGGAATCAAGGTTGAAGAGGATTTAACTTCAGTGTTGTCTCGGAGGTTATAATATCTGTGTGAAGCGCATGATTTTGCTTCCCGCTGGCAGTAAGGCTGCTTGAGAGGTCACCAAACTCCCAGGCTCTGCCAAAGGGTGATAGAACATGCAAAAAAAGGGTTCATCTCAATTTATCTGAGAAGAGAGTCTGAGGAAGAGCTATGCAGGGAACGTCTTGTAAAAGAAAAAGTAAAAGATAACAAAGGAACTATCTTATTCTTTCCAAGTCATTTGGCTGCTCTCTAGCTCAGTAGGACCTGGTGGAAGGGTGCTCCGGTACTGATGAGCATAAATGTCCAATGAGCTGCATCTGGATCCATTTTCACTCCAGTTTGCTGTGAAACAGACCAGGCAGCTGTCTGTAAGCTGTGAGGGAAATGTGTTACAGCCTAACTTGCAATCAAACCCAAACTTTCCCATCATGAGAAAATCAGAGGCCAGCGCCTGCACACACAGTATATCAGGCCACAAAACTTGCAGGGGAGCTAGTTACTGTTACTCCTGGTTGCATTTGTGTGTGGGATGATGAATTTTAGTACTTTATGCAATGCACAACTTAGCAATTTGAAATACTTTTCATATTGTAGTAGCACACATATACCACAGATTGGTAGCTCCTGTTGCTATTTGAAAAATCCCAACTCTTACAGGTTTTACAGCCTACTTGGGAGGATATTCAGAGGCCTGAGTGGCATTGCAAGCCCTGACTGTGTACCAGGAGGATTTTTGTATTTTTTTTGTATTTTTTTTGTATTTTTATTTTTTTTTATTTTTTTTTCCTGCTGCTACTGACTCATCCATTCTTTTTGCTGTTTGTTTATGCTCATTTATATGCACTTACTCAGCTGACTGGTTAAGTTCCACCACCCACATACAACTGCAATGAATAATGTTTTAGGCCCAGTGTCTTACAAGTGCAGGCCCCTCACACATCAATGTCATTACTGGAATTGCTTTTGCTGATAGCAGCCACGTGGCAGGTGTACAGAGAGCAGCCTGCAGAACGAACAACATGAAGAGCGTCATTCATCAGGTTTGCTCACAAAAAGCCATTTTGTCTGTAAGCAAGAAAATGTTGTGGTCCCCTTCCTTCCCTATGGGCCCCCCCCCCCCCCCCAATTCTCCTTCAACTGCCCATGATAGCACCATATTTTTCTCACTATCTTGGTTTTCAGATAATGGTTTCAAGTCAGGAGTCCAGATGGGACTAGGAGTCTTGCCAGTGCACTAAGGCTTTAAAGAAGGGTCAGGAGAGCCTCTCATGCTTTTGGAGGAAGATTCATTAGTGTCACAATGCACTAGCACCCACACCACTCTGATTCACCTTTAGTCAAAGATGTACTTGTCTGCATACTTGATGCCAGTTGTAAGCCCTTGCTTAAATCTAAGCACATGCTTAAGTTTTGCCTGAGCTGGAGCCAGCTCAGAAAAGGCCCTCACAGGAACAATCAGCCACAGGTTCATAGACCTATTCCTGCATAGCTACTCACTGAAGGATGCAGTCTAGTACTTAAAAGTACAGGGTAGCGGTAGCTTTGCTTTTCAGGAGAGACTCAGAAAAGGTACAAATTCTTCTCAAGTGTATCATCTGTTTTTCTGTGAGGAAGGAGCCTGTACCACATGTGCTGTCGTACCCAGAGACTTAACTGGGATGCAACTACTTGGACCCACTCTGCACTTGCTTTTTCTATATGGCTTTAAGTTCCTTCTTAGTATTTATGATTTATTTGGATTTTTGTTTTATTTTATTTCAACAAAATGCCCCATGCTACCTGGAATGATCACCACAATGAATACAGTGAGCTTTTGCACCTTAAAAAGGGTAACTGAATATTGGCATTAGATTTAAAGATGGGGGGGGGGGGGGGGGAGGGGGAGGCTGATTAACCTTAAGGTTGATTCTTAATTTGATCTGAAAGTCAAAAAAAACTTTAAAGTGTTGGCATATGAAAGAATGCCCTCTTCTTGTTCTAGGTTGTATTGTCTCATTAAAAATGCCCCCTTTCCTGTAATCACTATTTCACAGTTCAGCCATCTCCAGATACTGTGAAACAGCTGTGCAAAGGTCAAGTACAAGAGGGCAATGGGAAAAGAAAATGACACCACAGCTCCCAGGGTTTCCAACCACCCTGTTAACAAATTTACTGACACAGGGCATAATTTTTACTGACGCTGCCCATTTTTTACTGACACTGACTCTTAAGACTCCATAGGGAGCAGATGCTGACATCTCCCTTGACTTTGAAAAGCTCACTGCTGAAACAAAATGGTTTTATGCAAAGATTTACATACAGTGTCTAAACATTAAGCAGGGGATCAATAGTTCTTCAAGTCTGAGTAATGATCCCACATGGCAAAGCTATATTTTAATTAATAAGAATGCATCCATACTTCATCTTTTTACTTTTTTTTTTTTTTTCTTCCCTGTCCTGGAGGGAGCCAGTGCATCCCGAGAGTTTGCTCAAGCACATCCCTGTTTCTTATCATCACATACTAGCCTGAGTCTCCTTGGGCTCTAATTCTGCTTTGAGACTTGTACATACAGATCTGGCACCTTTATGACTCTTCTAGTGAGGCCAGCACAGCTTGGTGCAGGTATCCGTATATCATTGCAGATAACATTGTAAGATCAAGCCCTTGGTTAGGAGATAAGGGTGGCTGGTAGATCTCAAAGAGCTTGTCACCTTCTGGATAGATTTCATTTGAAACAGGCTTAGTTGGGAAATAACAGTTGTCTGTTTTAGCACCATGCTTATCTTTTGTTTCTTTAGTCTCTCCAGTTGTTTACTGTTAACATTTCAGTCCTACATAAGCCTGGTTTTGTGTAGTTCATCTTTTA
This sequence comes from Nettapus auritus, assembly GCA_011076525.1. Lineage (NCBI taxonomy): Eukaryota > Metazoa > Chordata > Aves > Anseriformes > Anatidae > Nettapus > Nettapus auritus. Next base: position 50,970,606 of record CM021766.1, read on the forward strand.
AACCTGACCACTAAGCTGTGCTCTGTGTGATGTTATTACAAATTTTTCCCCTTTGCTGCTTGTGTTTCCTCTCAGTTGTTGACTATGACTGGAAAATAGGCGTACAAAGCATTTTGCATTCTCTGAATGTACCACACAGTAATTCTGCTGTCTGAAAACTCTGTAATGTCAATAATTGATGCACTTGAGAAGTGGTAATTAAATTAGTTAATTATGCTGGTAAAATTACATGCAATTATGTGACTGCAGGGTATGTTTAGTAAATTAGGCTTTCCCATACTCACTACATATTGTGGTGCCAATTTTGTTCCTTGATGATTAGGTAGCTTTTGATACTTCTTAATTGATTTAATACCTGGATCTTCATTAGCCCTCGATTGCTATGCAATGTATGTCTGACATTTTTCTCTCTGATATTTCAGAGTATCGTTCATCAAAAAAAATCAATCTATACATATATACATATTTCTGTCAGAAGTTAAAGCATCAGGACTTCAGGGAAAATGCTCTCTTCCACAAGTGTCTTGCAGTGACTTGCCCACTACTGTGAGATGCCAATCAGCTAACTGTCCCTGGGAACCCTCTGATGTAGAATGACTGATTTCATTTATTTTTCTCTTGAAAGATCCAAATAAATAAGCGTTTCAAGGAAGATTGGCACAGTGACAACTGTTTTAATGACACCTGTTATATTTGTAGAGAGCAGAGAAAGGTTATTAAAAGGTAACATTAATTCAAATAAAAATTTATTGGGGATCAGATCTGATTGTGTCTGGTGCATGGGTGGGGTTTGCTGTTCTTCATTTATGCTTGCTGAATATTGTACGTGTCAGAATCACCTCCCAGCAGATGGTTACCTTCATGCTGGCTGTGTTTACTATCACAAACCTTTACCAGCTCTGCTTGTCTCCACATTTCATCTTCCCCTCCATCAGCACATACTTGGCTGTTAAAAAAAATTATGTTTCCACATGTGACTATTGGGCTTACTCTGTTTAGAATGTTAGTGACAAACTACCAAAAGCTAAAAGCCAGATCAGGTGGTTTGATCTACAGTCTTTTATTTCTGTTAATGGGGGTACAATCTCTGTGGGAGAAAGGAAAAGGCAGGGTGGAGCAATTGCTTGTTCTTTGATTCTGAAGTCATGAAGTATATAACATCATCTCTGCATGAGCCCAGTTCAGCAATGGGTCAGTATTAAAAGCAGTGGTATCTGAATGGCTGAGCAGTTAAGCTACTGAACTGAACCTGAAATAAAAAGGTCCCACTAGTAGGACAACTTAGTACTAGAAAATGATGTATGATTTTATGGCCCATGCTAATGACATTCTAGTAGTGAACTAAGCATACGCTACTTGAAATAACACCTAAGGAAAGACTTTTGGAGGCATGATGGAAATCTTGACGAATCCCCATATACAGTGGCTTTTCAGACTTGTTGGTTTCAAGGACTGAGGTTGTGTAGTTGGTAAGTACAAGGAAACTTCCAAAAACAGAGTTTGCATTTCTCCATGCTTCTCCTAAATAAATGTTTATAAGAAAGTTCCTGTCTTTATGAATACAAAAATGTCACCGATTTTTGAGCTGGTTCTGTAATTCTCAAGCTCATGGTAAAACTCAAGTTGACTGAGTACTAGTGGATGTGAAGGGTTTCCTGTACACATGCTCTAGCAGGAACAACTGTAGTTCTATTTCAGAGGCTAAATACCTATTTAAATAGGTATATTGAAAAGCTATAGTTTTGTTCTATGAGAAAAGCTGTTCTTTAAATATGAAGGAGTAGAGCCAGTTAGAAGGAAAACAGTGAAAAGAAAAAACTCTGCATAGAAATATGCAGACTTAGATGGGAAACTGGTCACCTAAAGATACTAGGAAGAGAGAGAATCTCCTGTAGACATGTAATGGTCTTACCAGTAAGTCTTTTAAAACACCACCTTTTTTGCCTGGCAGTCTCTGATATTCGTTAACTTTGTTCAGATTTCCGTGTTTGGGAAGGTGCTTGAATATCAAAAATGAAGGGGAGATCAAACTTAAAGTAACTGTAGAAAAGCTGAGACTGTGCAAAAGTTTCTTGCTCTTTTTTTTTTTTTATATTTTTTTTTTTCTTCAGTGGAGACGCTTTCTACCTGGCACTTGAAGTCTTCTGAAAGCAATGCATTCAAAACAACCTATCTTTATTTGGCACATTTGTGCTAGCGAAGCTGGCATGCTACCTTGTTAGCTGGCGTAATGCCATCCCAACAGATGGACAGGAGTACAGACAGCCAGGAGACCATGTACAAGCATCAGTATGCGTGTTGAGGGCAAGATCCCTAGCCAGGAGTGTTGAAATGATAGTTTATCCTGTGCTTCTGTGCTTGTGGATAAGATGGTGTACTGGTCCTGAGTGGAATTAACTGCACTGGCATAAGCTATTCCTGTACCTCCAAGGCAGAGGCTGCTCTGGCCACACATACTTTGGGTTACAATTCTACCAGGTATTCCTGTGGGAACTCCAGGGATTTCTGAAAAGACACTAGCAAATAGTTTAAAAGGTGGTGGAACAACTTTTAAAGCCTTGTGTGCAAGGTCTTAAGTCATAGTCGTAACAGTCTGAGAACAAACAGAGCTATATCAATGGTGGCAAAATCTGAGGTGTAGGTGGTTGAGGTCAGTTCCACACAAGTCATTGCAAAAAGATTTCTGTTCAACTTGGAAAGAAGACACAGGCTGCCTGCTGAGCTTGCCTACCACAGAAATTCATTGTTTGGCTAACCTGGACTTCTTGCACACTGTTTGTCTTTACCCAAAGAGGCAGCACTTTCCCTGTGGGACACACAAAGACACATCTGCTAACATTAGGTTCTTCTGTAAATTCAAGTAACTACTTTACTGTGTTTACAAAATCACAGACTAAGAATAAGAAATAATTTTGTAAAGTGCAGTCTAAAGAGCTGAAGGAGAACCATCCCTCTATTAGAAAATGGCACTTTTTGAACTTTAATCAGCTTTAAATTTGGGGTTCAGGTAGTGGTTTTTGGTTTTTTGGTTTGAGAATGCCCACTTTTGCTTTAGTTCAAATTCTCTTCAGTATGATATAGGGTAAACTGAAAAAACTCTGCTCATAACTGAAATAAGCACTTGTTTGTAAATGTCTTGCTGACTAAATTTGTTTAATTTTACTAGTGTTAAACTGTAATCAAACTCTAAATATAGACTCTTTCCAGACTCCTGCTTGAATTTACTTCAGTGAAAGGACTGGCAACCATTTCAAAAGAATTGAATGGTATTTTCAAAACCATACTGAAGACACCAATAGAAAGCAATGAGGCAGCCTGCCAGGAGTTAAGATCTGCAGTTCAGAGGCCTGCACAATTGTGAGTAAAGGCAGACAGTGATACTAGCTATAGATTTACGAAGCCAGTGCTGTAGAAGTTCATTTTTGGAAACCTATAAAGGCAGTTTGTTTAGATTTTCTTTTTACCAACAAAGCCTTAGATTCAGCTTTTAGTTGAAATGTCACATGGAAAATTCTGTCTTGCCACAGGTAAGACAAACCATGTTTGTCTCAGGCCTGTCAGAATCAAAGTCTGCTTTTGTACTTAGTCATTGCGTGATATCTTTTCCTCATCATATATTAACAGATATTTTAGGATAACTTGCATGAAGATCCTGGAATTCTGCTAATTTTAGCAAGAAGGACAAGTGTTGAACTGGCAATACTCGCTTTTACATATAAGCAATTCAAGAGTTGAGTATATTCTCTTTAAATATGTGTAATTATAACACCCAATATCTACAGTATTTAGTAGCCACTGGCAGTCTGATTTGCAAAGGATCCTGCAGATAAGCTAGTGAAGTCACTGGTATAGGTCAGGATCATCTCTGTTGGATGAAATATAAAATGAATTAATCCTAGTTCATTTCCAAATAGGTATGTGTCTCTGTAGCAGAAATGTCTGTTGGCTTACACCCAGTCTTGCTTTTCTTGGAAGAAAGATTGTTGAGACATCTGTTAGACTGGAGAAGAGAAGGCTCAGGGGAATCTTACTGATGTATATAAATACCTGAAGGGAAGGTGCAAAGAAGACAGGAGGCAGTCTCTTTTTAACTGATGCCCAGTGCCAGGACAAGAGGCAATGGGCACAAATTGAAACACAGGAGGCTTCATGTGAACATCAAGAAACACTATTCTGCTGTCATGGTAACTGAGTCCTGTCACAGGTTTCCCAGAGAAGCTGTGGAGTCTCCCTCCTTGAAGATCTTCAAAATCTGTCTGGACATGGTCCTGGGCAACCTGCTCTAGGTGTCTCTGCTTGAGCAGGAGAGTTGGACCAGATGACCTCCAGATGTCCCTTCCTACCTTGGCTATTCTGTGACATGAGGCTAATTGCTGCTGAGATATGAATTCAGGTCATATGTACCAAACCACTCAGCTGAAGGGACTTTAGTTCTCTTTTTCCATACATCTTTTGTTTTTCTGCAGAAGGTAGTGAGCAGTATCTGTATTTACCTTTGCATACTTTGTCTTTTTTTTTTTTTTTTTTTTTTTTTTTTTTTTTTCTGGAGGAAGTGCTCTGGTTCAGAGCATTGGAAACCAGTTGAAATGTAGTCAACAGGTCCTTGGATCTCCATTATTGTCATTAGCAATTTTTGTAAAGTAGGTGACTATGTGAAGACACAGGAGAAAGCTCTTTCCAAGTGTAACAGCTCCCAGAATGGGGCTGTTGGGGTGTACCCAAGTGAGAGGTTTGGATTTTGGGGTAATAATAGCTTCCATTCTAGTCATTCCCTATGGAGAGAAGAGTGCCTTACTCTCCCTACTCCAGTCCCCTAATGTGCTCGTATGTATATGGACTTCTTTGCTTGCACTCTTTGGGCAGAGCTTCAAGTTCTCCATATTACATGGGCTAATTAGTCTTCCTCCTTCCCTTCCTCGTCGCATGGCCATTCACAGCTGAGTTACAATGACAGGCTTAACAGTCTACTAGACAGTTAAGCTAATGGAAAAGCTGGAATGGAAAAGCAGCATGGAAAGCTGCTGAAAGCTTTCCATGGGAGCCTGATTAGATTTATAAGGACGTCGTAGTGGTCATATGGGCTTCAAGAAAAGGTCTTCGTATTTCAATAGCTGCTCTCCTGCCATGGCTGCAGCATTGTGTGTAAGAAAGTGTAAGAAGAGAGCAAATGTGTGTGTGATACTTCACCATAATATTCCCACGTCTCAGTTTGGCTCTCTATCTAGAAGTGGTGGTTCCTTTGGCCTTGGTGATCCTCAAGGGATTTATCTTCCAGAAACATATCAAAACATATAGAGTTTTGCCTCCAGATTTTAGCATATGCAGAATTCTTTGGCAAAGAGTTACGTGTGTTTGTTCCCCATGGTGTGGAGAACCACACCATGCACATTTTAGTGCATTGAAACAGCTTTTTAAAATTATTATTATTAACTTTGCAGTATATTTTTCCACCTGTATTTTCTAATGAGACAAAACAAGAGAGAGAATGAGAAAACTAGGGGGAGAGAGAACATCAGTGTTTCCTGTTCCTTCTGTAGTGCTTGTGATTTTACAGGCCTGTGTTACTTTATCCTCTCAGTTATATTTTTCTAGATTGAAATAATCTCAATAGCACTTTCCAAATGGTACTGTCATCTCTTTGTCAAGGTTCCTGTGAAGGACGGGTAGAAAAAATGTTGAAACTATGTAAGCCTGTATATTTGTTTGAGCACTACTTCAAGGTTAACGTATCCAGGAATCACGCATGTCTGAAGAGTGTTAGTTATCTCTCCTGATGCAAGTGAACAGTCTTCTTGCTCCTCTTGTTTTCCCCACTCCCTCTTCCTATTCTTCAGGAGATCTTACAATGCCTTGAATAACTTCTCTGTGTGTAACTTCTGCCTGAGACTTGTAAAGAGCATCTTCCCAATTAATGACATAGCCACTATTCTCCTAACTACTTTTGTGTTGTTAACACAAATATCTTACCCATGGCTGTAATTTGGTTTCCCACTGAGTCTCTCTGACTGGGAGGTTCAACTTTGAATTTCTAGTTCATGTAGCTGGATAGAACAATGTACTGCAAATAAATTTGAGGTGTAAATAGATACTTCTTTTTACAGACTTTCCCTTTTCTGGGTACATGATGTGGCATGCTGATGAACTAGGTAGGAATACTCTGCTTACAGTATACTCTACACTGTTACTTGCAGTGAGAATATGATCACTTGCTCATCGTTATACCAAAAAGAGAAACCACTTAAGTGTAATCTTCTGTATAGACCACTGGGGTACCAATTCAATTTCTCTGACTTATCCCAAGTTCACTTAGATTCATAAAGGTCCGCATACAGTGCAACTGAATGAAAACTATCTTAACAGTAGGCTTTCCGCCAATATATTCTTGTCTTTTACATTTTTCATTTTAAATTATAATTAGTAGCAACAGGTGCAGACTAGATTTTCCTTGCAGGAAAACAAACAAACAAACAAACAAACAAAAGGAGAGTTGGATAGCTAGCAGGAAAAAGGAATGCAAATATCAGAAAGGTAAATGGAGCAGCTACAAGACAGTTGCTTGCTGGGTTTGCTGTTTCCTGAGTCATCACAGTGTGTCCATTATTTGTATCAAGTTCAGAGATGGTTCCATTAGGTGGAGTGCACATCCTCCACACAGACCAAATATGCTTATTAACTCTTATAGCTCTCCTTTCATCTCTGTTATTTAATGATTCTTGGCCTTTTCCTCCTTGCTGTCTTCACTGCCATGTTAATGTAGCTGATAGTGAATGCTGTCCTTATTCTAACACCAATCAGTTTAGCTTTTGGTTGTCAAGCACCCAACTCAGAGTGACTCCAGGATCAGACATTTAGCTGTTTGGTAGTGTGTGGGTGTACTGAAGTAGTTTTGATGCATGGCTTGATTGTTTAGTGATTTAGATAACCTTTCCTCTTCTTGCCACTGTTCTAATATTAGTGTTTAGCCTGCTGGATACCTGTAAATATGCTTTACTTCACTTTTTTTTTTAGTGAGAGATTTGGCACAACTGTCTGTCCATCATATTCCTTATGTCCTGTCTGCTGATTTCTGATGGGATGTACAGCAAGGAAGTCTAGGCACACAGTTATGAGTAGACTGAGATTATCCACTTCAGGGTAACTATTATATCTCAGTTTGCCAGTGCAGCGTATCAAATGGCAGAACTGTCAGCATGAAGTTACAGCATCTAGGGCATCTATATATTTGAGGCTTAATCTAGTGCTATCCCAAAGGCTTTGGAAACTGGAATCTGAATGATGCTACTGTGCCAATGCATTGTAATGGTACCTCTGCAAATTGGTTGGAACAGCTTACAAGCACTTTGGCTTCTTGTTGGCTTTGACAGGGAGAAAGGAGAGATGGAAATGTTGCAGGGTGAGATCTCTAGGTATTTAGGGCTGGTATTTAATCTCTTCTTTGGGTATTGATACCACCAGTCCCAGATATTTAAAAGATTTGAAGGTAATTCTCCAAAAGGTGCATGTTATTGGCTCTGAGTCATGAGATAAAGAAAAAACAAACCAAATTATTAATATTAATTAAGAAGGTTTTATGTTCTCTTTAAAATTCTCTTCTGATTTTTGAGTTTCAACATGCATCTGGGGTCATGATTTTAAGGTTTTGTACATGACTGTTAGTTTTAAAGGAAAGTTTTGGATTTCACGTACCACAAACTTTTGGGAGCTGGGACTTTCACCATAGTATCAAATATTTTAACACTTATGATTAGAATTGTGGGAGCTAAAATGACTGAGCTTTGTCTCTGATTTTCAGTTTATTTTATAGGTGTGATTGATTGCAACAGGTCATCTAAAATGCTGTAAAAAATAAAATGAAATAATATACCCTGCAGTCAGTTACAAGGTAGTTGAGAACATGCTGTCAATCAGCTGTACAGATCCAGCATGCACAGCCGAACTCCAAATATGTTATAAATGTTAATCTGTTTGTACTTGTAAAAAGAGTTTATATATACAGACTATTACAGCGTGAGCTCTCTGTGCATATTTGAAAAGATTTTTGTTTCTTTGCGTAAGGAATACTTTTATTTTATAGTGCATCTAAAGTAACTCTAACTAAGCCATATAAAGGCATATCACATCCTTCGACTTTGTGACTCACTTATTTCTTGATTATACGCCAAACACAAATTCCAGTTCCTTGTGTTTTACTTACAATAACATTAGTGTTTAATACCACAGATTCAATCAAAGCTACACTTAATATAAAGAAAATAAATTCTCCATTTTATAGCTGCATTAAATACTTTCCCCTGAAATGGTTTAAGGGAGTGGGGGTGGTATTTATTTATTTATTTATTTTATTTATGGATTTATTTTTTTTTGCACAAAGCTAGAGACTTTATTTTGGTTTTAGCACTCTGTATTTATAGTTGTGGAGTGATCATTTTCTGGTTGATTTCACATTGAGCTCTCTCAAAACTAGTTGTAACAGTTACATTCTCATTAAATCCGTTTCTTTCTATTACTGCTGTTACAATATATTATACTTTATATTCTTAAGCTATTAACTCAGAGCTCAGTTAATGATTTGTTGCTTTTTTTTTTTTTGAGAGAGAGAGACTATCTGGATTGTTTATGTTGGTGAAAAAAATAGCAAAAGTTTTTTCAACAGGGTTGGATAAGATGGGCTGCCTCAATATAGTTATTTTGACCTATTTTTGGTTTTGTTTTCTAACTTTTTTTTTTTTTTTTTGGCCAAATGCTCACATAGGTGTTTGGCAGTTGATTATATGTACATATTTTTCTTCCTGGACCAGATGCAAAGAATACATTTTTATTTTATTTTATTTTATTTTATTTTATTTTATTTTATTTTATTTTATTTTATTTTATTTTATTTTATTTT
>CM021766.1:50979502-51008148 GCA_011076525.1 Nettapus auritus
TTATTTTATTTTATTTTATTTTATTTTATTTTATTTTATTTTATTTTTCTTTCCTGTTATTGGGACTCCAGTGTCTAAGAAAGTTTGCAAATTATTTGCAGGCTGTTTTCATTTCTCTTTCACCCAATTCAATTTTAAGGTGCAAAATTAGAGACTGTGAACATCCCTGTAGGCTGGGGATGTGGGGTCTGTTTTCCTGCAGGTAATATAATACGTTAAGTCCCCAGTCATCACAGAAACAACTGTGCAAGCCAGGCATCCTGCTGCAGAAGCAGAGTGCTTTTATGCTCGTGGTATAAAAATAGGAGGATAGGAGGAAGAAACCTGGCTCCTCTCAATAACTGAAACCCTACCTTAGATTTTGTATCAGTCTTTGAAGAGCAGGGGTTAGAAGTTGCATCTTTCCTTCAGCCTTCCTTTCCCAAACATGCACACACATACACAGTGACATGTAGGAATGGGGAGCTGACAGAAACTGTGCTGCTGTAACACATCAGGGAGTGAGGGCATGATTGTACTAGAGCACCAATTGAATTTGGTCAGTGAGATGATCTCTATTCATAGCAGATGATGGAGAGACAGTAAAATAAGGCTGTAATGGGAAAACAGGGAATGTAAAGAAGACTGCTATCCCATCCTCATATTGTGCTTGTTTGTGAAGCTTCACTTTGTAAGGAGCAATCTCTGTTGTCAGTAGACTCCCAACATGACATCATGTATGAAAACATCACAATTTAAGTCTATGGTTGTTTAACACCAACAGGTAACTTAATTCCACCATACTGCTCTCTCATGTCTTTCCTCAAAATATCAGGGAGAGAAAATATGAAAAAAGGCTCATGGGTTGAGTTAAGGAAGGTGAGATCACTCACCGATTATCATCACAGGCAAAACAGACTCAAGAGTAGGGAGATTAATGTAATTTGTTGCTTATTGCTAACATACTAGAGCAGTGAGAGTTAAAAGCAAATTAAGAATACCTTCCCCCATGCCATCCACCCTCTTTTTCCTCCTCTTCCTAAGTCCTCTCTCTAAGTGGTGCAGGGGAATGGGGCTGCAGTCAGTCCCTGACACTTTGTCTCCACCACTCCCTCATGGTCCCTCTCTGCCCCTGCTCCACATGGGGTCCCTCCCACGGCATGCTGTCCTTCCCAAACTGATCAAGACCAGGTTAGATGAGGCCATGAGCAACCTGACCTAGCAGGTTGCATCCTTTCCCATGGCAGGGGGGTTGGAACTAGATGATCTTTAAGGTCCCTTCCAACCCAAGCCATTCTATGATTCTATGAACTTTCAGAAAAAAGAGAAAATTTGGATAGATGAAACTGAGGCCAGAGCTGAAGACCTGTCTTTACTTTCTGCTTGAAGAGTTGGACATGTAGAGTCTTGTTCAGGCTTGTGATAATTGGTATTTGCTGAATATGTGCTTTCATAAAACAAAATAGTTTGAATAGTTATATTTACAGGATATTCCTACTTACTGTATTTTGACCAAATTGGTCTTCATGTGAAATTCATATAAGAGCAGGGGTGATCACATTAAGGAGTTTGTCTCAGACACCTTGTAGTTGAGGATATTATCCTGAGGAGTGTGGTCTGAAGGACGAACTCCTGAGTCATTGCACAAACTGGAGAAGATTTTACAGTGAAAGGTCAGAGGAGCATACCACAAGAAGATGAAGTCAGAGGGTAGAATGTGCTGTTGAAAGGGCTGATTTTTGGCTGATGGATTTACAAGCAGGCAGAACAAGTGAGTAAAACCTTACAGAGCAAGAGAAAGGAGACAGTGTCCTTTACTGCAGCTGGTGTCTTAGCTCTTTCTCATTGCCAGAAATGAAATGAAAGTCTGCATTTCATGCAGGCTTTCTGAAACATGTCTCCAGGATTTGTATCTAAGTACATTTGTGTAGGAATCTTTCCATCTCCTACTATACCCTGTTTCTTTTGAAGACATGCTCTTCCTCTCCACCTGCTGTAAGTATCCCATATGTGATAAACATTCATCTGGAGTATCTACATGGAATTACTGTCTATTGGCTTCCCACTGTAGGCAACCCAGGGGAAGGTTATAGCTTTTTACCCCTACGAATTATTTTCAGCCCTTCAGGTTGATACTGAGGTGATGTTGGCACATGTCTTCGAGTCAAAACCTGTCAACTCAAATATATATATATATTGAACTACATTGCATTCAAGAGCCTTCGCATTAAGTGTTTTTATCTGGGAAACACTTGAGATATCTGACACAGCCTTCCAAAGTTATGAAAGTTACTTTCAGAGTTCAAATATGTAGTTATGGATCTAGTCCTTAATGTGCTTTTCTAGAGCATTGTTAAACTGCTAAACATAAGTGTGCTGAAGGAGGATTTAGTCCAGTGCTGTATCCAAATAGAGCCAACAAAATTTTACAACTTCTATAGAAGAATGTCGCTGTTGATATTTTGTCAATGGGAAAAAAATATTGCAGTGATGTTTCCTGGAAGTTCTGAAATGTATTTTAGTACTATACTTTCCCCTCTCTAGCTGTTTCTAGTCTTAACACCATGTAATTTTATGCTATCTTCCTATTACTTCTAGATGATTTATTATGTTTTGTAAAACATCCTTCATGTAGTAAGCCCCATCACTCCAGGGTTAAATAGGATAGCATATGTTGTCTGGGATAGGCGTTAGAGGTAACTACAATGAGTAGAAAATGGAAAGTGTAGTGGAAGAGGAGTACTTCATTCTCCCATGTCTGAGTAGTCTTTTGCAGTCAGAGCATCAGCAGAAGTACCAAAGCATAGCCAATAATTAAATATGGGGAGAGAAAGCAAGGGCAAAACAAGTTGGAAAATCTTGAGGGTGTAGTTTTTCTTTGTTGTTGTTGAATTCTGTTTGTATGGGTGGAATTAGTGTACTAGTGAATCACAAAACGGACATTAGGGAGTGGAGGGAGAGAAAGTTTTTGCACTGTTAGAGGTGAAAGGATGGAAAGAAAGCCAGTGCTTGCTGAACACAGCGGCCACAGTCTGCAGGTTGGCAAGAGTAAACCCATGGAGGGTTTTTAAAACAAGGAAGTCTATTTTGATCTGAATCCTATGACGTACTGAAATCCAGTTGAATCATCCAGCACTGCCAAATCCAGGTGTTCAGAGCTCATGAGCTTTCTCTCCCCATTAGTTTGTGCTATCTTAAAAATTGTCTGTATGTCACAAAACTTTCAAAAATAATATTGATTTTTTTTTTCCTCATTCTTTCTTCTCCCCCAGATTTATCAAATTTCAACTTCCTCTGAGATCTTGCAGAGCACTAGAGCAAGCGAAAATCCTTATGCACACGTAGGCTATGGTTCTGTGGTGTCTTAATTCAGCTAGATGAATTCAGCTCAGATATTACTGATGACTTTCTAAATCTGTCATGTCACAAATTATTTGCCAAAAGTATTACTTTTGTTTCTCTCTTCAATTTAGACAGATTTTTTCCAGCATTTTGGATGAAAGAATATGATTTATTAAATTTATTGAGAAAATCTTCAAAAGCACAAATTTGTTCAAGGTCTATTTTTAAAACTCAGTCTCTCCTGTTTCAGAGCAAGACTATTAAAGTGTATGATGGCCCAACAGTTCCTGAGTTATCATCAATAATGTTGATCTATGCTTGCTATGCTTTTTTTTTTTTTTTTTTTTTTTTTTTTTTTTTTTTTTTTTTTAATAATGTTAGCAAAAGCAGCATGCTGACTAAGTATAGGCTCTTTCACAGGCTGTCCAGGTAAAGAATCTTTTTATAAATGGTATTGGCATGTGGTTACAGAGTTCTGTAGTGACATGTCTGGAGAGAGGAGACATTCAAATGCAAAACAATTCTGATTTTTTTTCAGCAAAGATGTGCAGTGCAGTGCATTATACTCTCTGCAGCAAGCTTTTAACTAGCACGTCAAAGTAGACTTGCTGCTTTTAACTCTCTCAGACAGTAGTGATAACAAATCAAAATGAGAATAAACCTTTTCCTCTGCATGTGTTACACTACACAGAATCTGTTGGTCCTAGCTTCTTATTGTGACCTGTATTTTGATAGAAAACCTCCTAAAAATCCACATACAACAATGTGGATGTAGTTGCATTTTTAAGGCAAGCTGTATATGCCTTTCACTGGTCCTGCATTGACTGCAGTAACAACTGTATGAATTCCAAATGTATGTTTGGCTTAGATGGCTGTGATTGTGAAAAGTTTAAACTGTTTTAAACTTTTAACCATTTTAAACCATTTTAAAATATAAACAAATAAAAATTAAAATGATTAAATTTTATTTGGCCACTTGAAGATTAAATGTTTTGCTCTTGTTTTGCTCTAATTCTGTTTTGAAATAAAGCTTTGGAGCCTGAGCTGTAAGGCTTCTGCTGCAGCAGCAGCTCTTATTTCTCAAATGCAGGCTGCTTGCCAGTCTTGCAAACTAAGGAGGATTTGGGAACCCAGAAGTCCTGGATCGTCTGTGCCAGCTGTGAGGTGTCACAGAGCTTTTGGGTTTCTACTGCACAGCCAAGAAAGGATGGAAATATACTGATATGCAGGGCAGGCAGAAAACTAGCTCTGATTAAGTTAATTTGGGGACTAGAAGCCAATCTCTGCGTTGGTTTTTGCACCTTGCTTCCCAGCAAAGCTGGTGAGACTGCATTGCTTCTGGTACTTCGTTGTGCCCTGTAGGCAGAGTCCTAGCAAGTGCTGAGCCTCCTCAGGCCTGCAGAGCTGCTGTCTCACCAGCTCCATGGCAGGAAGCCTGCAATCTCTGAAGTCCCTGGTTGTGGATGTGATTTGACTGTGAAAAAGGTTCCCATTAGGCATTGCTGAGGCCAGAGAATTTAGCAGGATTAAACAAAGATTGGACGTTTTTATATAAAAAACTAGAATACCCAGAATTATAGTTTTTAATGCTAACAAACATTTTAGGTAGACATAAAAGCCTCACGCTTCAGGGTTTAACTTTTAGGGATAAGGACAGAAAACCCTTCTAAGGGGTGACATATCCTAAATCTTACTGCTAACAAGTCTGCTTATGTCTCTTTCTAAAACACCAGATACATGGCTTAGGCCAGAGGCAGGATTTTGGAACAGAGGGGTCGCAGGTAAGATTGTGTGTCAGTGTTTATCAGTCTGCAATGGCTTCCTCTGCTCTTACTCAGCATGAAGACTATGAAATTATTTTGATACTCTTATTTATCTGAAAAGCGTTATCTAGCATTACTAAGTAGATGTGCATGTGAGTACAGGATACGTTGGCACAAGCCCCTCTTGTTAGATGGACAGCAAAAATGGGTGCTCACTGGCTGTACTTGTTCTAGTAATTGGGCATCTTCACAGAACATGTCAAAGGGTGGCAAGGAAAAGAAAAATCTCACCTTTCATTAGGTTTGCTTCTGTGGACTGAAGTTATGACTCAGCTTTCAGGCATGAGAAACACATGTAGTACCACACCTCTCTGGCAAAGCCAGGTGCATGAGCACCCCAGAGGCTTATTCTTGAGGGAAACAGTGGTAAAATACTCATTCTCTGTGCCTCAATAACATTTGTTGTTGTTACCTCAGGCATTTTTCTGTCCAGCCCTGTTAGTAAAGGAGTGTCTTACAGAACTGTTGCTTTGCTTGCAACAGCACTGCAGCACATAAAGATCAGGAGCTGTGACCTAAAGAGCTTAACAGGAGAATGCACAAATTTTGAAAGCAAATGGTCTGTAGATGGAGTAATGCCTGGTTCTTATTTCTTCGGTGTAAATGAAAACTTTCCTTAAACCCTTTACCAGTTTGTGGGTGTGAAAGTGAGTGCACCCAGGGAAAGGAACTGCTGAATTTTCATGAGTAGACAGGAAGTGGAGCTGCTTGTAGAGTTGTGCTTGTTATGCCCTTGGCTTGTTGGCCTTCAAAAAACTATCAGCATAGCTCAGGACATTTTCTTCATTTCTTATTTGTTTCTGATGATCGTCTTTTTGAGCTAGGGTTCATTGTGGACATACTAAAGCATCATGAAAACATGCATTTTATAGGATTGCCAGGCAGCTTCTGTGCTTTTAGTCAGTTGAAGTTAACTTGAAAGAGAGAGTTCTAACAGTTCCTGAGCTGTGAGCATGGGCCAAATGTGCTCAAACTACGTGGAAAAAGTAACAGAAGACAGAATTAATGGGATCCTGTAGTCTAAGCACCGTTCATTGGCTTGCCAGACCTTACATAATTGATGATTTAAACAACATGAATTACAGAGGGTCTATCAGTGCAAGCTTCAACTATTTTCAGCAGGGCAGAAAAACATCCAAGCTGAACAGGGAGCTCATTCTGGAACTGAGGCAGCAAAAGAAAATATATGACCTCTGGAAGCAAGGCCTGGCTTCACAGGAAGATTACAGAACTGCATTTAGCATCTGCAGGGTGAAAACAAGAAAAGCCAATGCTCAACTTGAGTTGACACTGGCCACTGTGGTGTCAGACAACAACAACAAACAGGCTTTTTCAAGCATGTCAACAACAAGAAGAGGAAAAGGAAAGCACTCGTCTTTTGTTTGAAGTGGGTGGTCACCTAACAGGTAAGGATAAGTTAAAGGCAGGGACATTTAATGCCTTTTTTTCCTCAGTATTTAATAGCAATGACAGATCTCAGGCTGCCTGGATGTCAAAGTTGGAGGACCATGACTGAGGGAGCAGTGACTTTCCATCTGTGGTCACTGAAATTGTAAGGGAACAGTTGTATCAGCTCAACATTGATAAATCCGTGGGGCCTGATGATGGGATTCACCAAGAGTACTGAGGGAGTTAGTGGACGTTATAGCTGGAGTCCTCTCAACAATTTATCAAAGGCTGGGGAAGTCTGGGGAGATAACTGCTGACTGGAAGCTAGCCAGCATTATACCCATCCACAAAAAGGGCATGAGAGAAGACCCAGGAAACTACAGACCTGTCAAGCTAACCTCAGTCCCTGGAAAAGTTGTGGAGAAGATTGTCCTGGGGGATATCCAAAGGCATGTAAAGAGAAAAGCTATTATCTGGAAGAGTCAACATAACAAAGTCTTTCCTTAGTAATTTGATCTCTTGCTTGGTGGATGAAAGGGCAAGGCAACATATGTAAATTTTTCTGGATTTTAGAAAGGCTTTTGATACTGTCCCTCATAATACCCTACTGGGCTGAGGGCACTTGGTGTTTCTGATCTGGAGAAAAGGAGTCTGAGAGGTGGCCTCATTGCTCTCTACACCTTCCTGTGGAGGGGAAGTAGAGAGGGAGTTGCTGGTCTCATCTCCTTGGTAAATGAAGATGGGACGTGAGAGAACAGCACAAAGCTGTGCCAGGGGAAGTTCAGACTGAACATAAGGAAAAATTTCTTTAATGTGAGAGTGGTCAAATCCTGGAACAGGTTTTCTAGTGAGATGCTTGATGTCGTATACCTGTCAGTGTTCAAGAAGCATTTGGACAATGCCCTCAATAATATGCCTTAACTTTTGCTTATCCCTGAAGTGGTCAGGTACTTGGACTAGGTGACGTTTGAAGATCCCTTCCAACTGAACTACTCTATTCTGTTCTATTGTATTTTTACTATGCCTGGTTTAAGTTACTTTATTTCTTCATTTAATGACTGAGCTTTGGGGTTGGAAAGTACGAAGTGAGTGCAATGCCTTGATTCTTGATAAAATTCTGATTTCAGTTAAAACTTTGTGTGTAAATGACAGAAGAATGAATCCAAGCATTTTCTTCTGAACAAGAGAGCAAGGATATTGCAATGGTTCTACCTGTCTGCAAGAGTAGGGAGATGCTCATGCTGCTGCTTGTTCTGCTACACCACAACTGCATATGTCATGCTCCTTTCTTAGTCTTTGTCTACTGAGATCTGTGGTTAGGTGTCCATGACAGCTGCATAGTTCAGTGACACTCAGAAAAAAAAAAAAAAAAAAAAAAAAAAAAAAAAAAAAAAGAAGCTCTCTCCAAAGCAAAGTCATCTTTTTATTGTATTTCATTTTTCTGTCCCTGCTCACAGCAAATATTTGGGGAAATCATCCAACTATACATTAGAGTATATTTTCAGTGTCAGAAGGGACTTTCATTGAGGTCTAAGCATATTTCCTTTAATGTGGCTCCTTTGTATACATATCTACTTATTCCTGTAAGTTTTATCTGCTCCCTGTGCATGGGAAGAAATGCCTACTTCCCTCCTTTTACAGGTCAGGAATTTTAAACCCTCTGGGGTAGCTAATGACTTTGTTCTGTTGCTCACATGAAAAGCTGTTTTGCCTTGTTTCCAGCCTTTGTTTTAGGAGATGTTCATTCTGGTAAAAATGGCAAATAATGGAAACATCTTTCTTTTGTGCAGATTCATTAATGGGCCTCTCGGTTAATTGCATTGCTGGAAGTAAAGGGAGCATCCCACTGGCTGGGATACTGGGGTCAGCAGCTGAGAGATAACCCCAAGTAGAGATTTGAACAGACAGTTCTTCTGTCCAGTCAAAGTGCTTCTGAAGGATGAAGTCAAGTGTTGACTTGCATGTTTCACATGCAAACATGTAGGAGTACTCTAGGTAGAGCGTATTTTGTATATGTTCTAATAGTCTGTCCATGTAGTTGATGGAGTGATTTTAGCCAATTAGAGTGTAAGGTTAGTTTCCTAATCAGGCAGTTGGGCTTCAATGCATCAGTCATGTTTTGTCTCTGTTGTTAATATCCAATGCCATTCTCAGTTTCAGGTCCATTTCAGATTTCACAGAATGCAGCTTTCTGACAATCTTTCTTCCTCTTGTTCAGAAGTATCTGTAGGAGCTCTGCCAAGACTTTGATTTTCTGGGTCCAGGTGATACAGGTATGACATGTCTGTGTTTATGGACACCCAAGAGAACCTTTGCATCAAGGTGTTGCAGACAGATGAGAGTCTAGGAGGCAGCTCCTTTGACCTATCTCCTGTGTGAACTGTCCTGTCTAGCATGGACATGGTTCAGTGTGACCTGGCTACCATTCTTCCAGTTTCAGAACTCAGAATCATTTACGCTGGAAGAGAACTTTGAAATCATCAAGTGCAATCACTGACCTGACCTACTGATTCCCATCAGTAAATCATGTTCCTTAGTTCCACATCCTCACATCTTTTAAATATCTCCAGGGATAGGGACTCCACCACCTCCCTGTGCGGTCCATTACAACTATTTGCTCATCTGACTGCGTGGTGTCTGTTTAACAACCTTATGTGCCTAATAAAACCATTTGCCTTGTTTTTCCACCTTCAAGGATCTCTGTCCTGATCTTCATTGTTCCAGTATGCATGTAACCTAACCCACTGAAGTTGGTTAGGTTAGGGCTACAAAAGACCAACAGATCTTTTATTATAGAACATAAGTCCATTCACCAGTTTTATGCTTTTACAACCATTAGATTTTGTAACAAGTAATAAAATTCCCTGCTCAATTGAATACTTAGGCAGAATACTTAAGCAGATACTTAAGCAAAAAAAACCATTGTTTTTGATGCAAAAATTGCTAACCAATTTTGGTCTGCTATATCAAATATAAAATACAATGAAATATATAATCAAAGTTCTCTGGGTAGCATCCTGTATTTCAGATATAATGGTATGTATGGTATTTCAAGGTGCATGAATGGATACCAGGTGTTTTTTTCTTTCCCGTTCTCTTCTGTACTTTGAAAATATATATGAAGCTAAAACATCTTTGACTGTTATTAAGTGAAGCAGAATAAGACTGCATCACCCATTTGTGCAGGATACCATCAGCAATAGAACTGGAACTCTAAGGGCTAGATTCTTAATTGTTGTAGTGTATTCCAATTCAAAATATCTTGATTAATTTAGGTGGGGACTTAAGACAGACATATCAAAGCTGAATTTAAGTCTTTGAAGGATTAGAAGAAGTAATTATAATCAGACAAAAAATAATTATATACAACTTAAACTCCTATGTACTTCAGCTTGCAGTATATTAAATCTTCTGGTATGCTATGCCAGTTCAGAACAGATTTTCTGCTTCCTAAGGTTTAACAATATTCACTCTCTTAGGATCTTCTATCTCTTAAAACATTTTGAATGTGAATTTTTGGCTTTGTTGACATCCTGTTTGTGAACTCCAAAACTTGTTTTATCTGCCTTGCACCCACCCTTATGTAGGTTTCAAAATTGTTTAGAATTTAAATTCCCAAATGAGAGTTGCTATGGGAATACCAGTGTTGAAGATTAACACACTAAAAGGATCCAGGACAAAAACTCTGAGCAAGGACATCATCAAATAATTCTGAGTTCACTTAAAAGCAAGTAATGAAAATCAAAAATATGGAAGAAAATGATTCTATGACAGTCCATCCCCCCTATATGTAACTCCACAACTTTAAAAATAAACTGTGTTCAACATCTTTTTCTGACGTACTATTCTGTAATTCTTCTGGTTCTTTTATGCTTGACTGCCTATAGTTTTACAGCTTCTTGCAAATGTATTTTTCCCTTCTATATATCAAATCCAAATCTAAATTTTCAAAGGTTCAAGGCTTCAAATTCAAAATTCAGAGCTTCCTACAACCTTCTTTTTGTGAAATGTCCTGTGAAGTTTGTGATGACAAATAGTAGTTTGTAGCTAATTCTTCATAAATTGGTATGGAAAACATAAGCCTGACTAGGAAAAACCATGAACGCAGTGCTGTCAAACTTCCTCGAGAGCCTGCTGGAGATATAATGTGCCTTCCAATATCTCTGTGTTACCATGATTGCTAATCTAGAGGGTGAAAAAGGGGTAGAAAGGAAGGACGTGCTTAGTGAGAAAGTCCTCAGAACTGATCACTCGAAGTCATTAAGAAAACCGACAGCACAATTTGCTGTGGGAACTTTTTTCCAAGCTTCTTGACCAAGGAAGTGTTTGATAGCTGGGCTGAGTATAGTACTGCACATTGCAAGTAGGTAAAGGGGAAAAAAAAAAAAAATAATAATTGTCTTTTAGGTGGGTTTAATGTATAATAGGCTTTGTAGAATGGAGGCAAATTTAGCATGCTAAATTTGCAAAGATGATGCTTGAGAAGCATATAGCCACAGAAATTGTAACCTTGCCATCATGACGTCCAACAGAATTGCAGTCTTTTGCCCCAACAAATGGTGTTTTGGCACAATTTCTTTTCCTTTTGGTCCCAATATTAAAGCAAGAGAACAAGAAGGAAGCATGTAGCTATCATCTTCTATTTACTGGTGTGTCTAAAGGTTGTAGAGGTGAGTACCTGGAGGCTGGACAGCTGGAGATGGAAGAAGACAATCTTTTTTTGCTGCTGCTCCTGGGGCATGTCTCATTCTGCATGTCTGTGCCTCACTGGACTGCCAATACCTTCTCACTTTATCTACACTACAGAAGTCTGCCATGGAGGCATGCCCCTTTCTAGCGCATCTTACATGACAGTTTAGTGGGTGTCAAAAGAGGTTTGAATGTAAAGATTGTTCTCCATTTTGGAAGGTGTTTTGGTTTTCTGGGACTGCCATATATCTGATTTAATCTTTTCCCTGATTTTCCAGCCTGTCTTTTTTTCCCCTGTGTCAAATGAAGATTTTAATCCATGACATTCTTTATTGGTATCTGTAGTCCAGAGGAGTATATTTGGGATGCTTTGAGTTAACTTTGCAAGTAATCTGTAGCTGAGACTTTAAGAAAAATATCTTCCTGTTCAAAAATATGCTTTTTTGGGGGGAGTCTTCTACAATAAGTAATACCTTTTGTTTTTAGGTCTAGCCATATTTACCATAAATACTCCTCTTGAACATTCCTCTTCACTTCTGATCATTTTCCAAATGTGGCCCTGAAACACTGCTGTCCAGATATAGTGCATTTCTTCATCTCACTGCCTTATTCATGACTTAGCAGTTTGTGAAGATAAATCTAAATGGGGGATTTACCTCTGGTCTCCTCTGTTTATGGAAGGAGAGAGTTTTCAGGTGCTTACACTCACCCTGCTTGTAACAGAATCTCAGAGGTCAGTGACTCATCTGATATGATGGAGGAGACTGTATAAAATGTGATGTATAATCTCTTCATCTGACCATTGAGTTTAGACCCTATCTTTTACACTGGCAAGAGAAAACCACTCATCCATTAATCACAATGCTGATAAATATGAGAAGCTTTGCAAGGATGGTGGGTTTAAATGCTAAGGGCCTGCCCTAAATTATTTGCTCTGATAATTAGGTTTTCTCTGCTGTTTGAAGCATGTATCCAGAAGACATTATCATTTGACTCAAGACTGCATACTTGGAGTTTATCTACAAGCCAGATATATTAAAAATGTGGAACTAGTTGAATGCTTCCAACCTGAGTTGGAGGTTTGGTAAGATGTGGCTGTATTTACATTAAAAGATACAAGTGTGTCGGGAACATTAATTTTATCTTGACTATGTTTGTAGTGATCACGTTTCAAGGATTTTATCAGATTTTATTAGCAGTTTAGAGTCATTATCATGTTGTAAAGTAATTTTTAAGAACCATGTAGGATGCTTTTAGCCTCGTTCTATTCTTAAATGATCTCTGAATAGTGTAGTGTTTTCATGAATTTATTCAGCATTTGAAATTATATCTTCATCTGTAGATTGTTTTCAAGCAGCTTGTTATGACTACACAGGATACAAATTTGAGCTGTATTGGTTACTCTGATTGGATTAAACTAGTGCCTGGAATCCGAATTTGGGTGCAGATACTGAAAATTTCAAGTCCCAAGTCTGGTTTTCAGAAACATTTCCTAACACTCAGATTGCTCCTGCCAATGTGTTTGCTTGCTAGACTTCTCACAGAAGCAGCTCAAAATATTTGCTAGTTGTTACTACTGTAGTTATTTTGGACATATTACACTATTTTGGTTAATCATAGTCCTGCTTTTTTACATGAATAGCCGAAAAAATTAAAAAGAAAAAGAAGCAAAAATGGAAAATAGAGACTATACCTGGTCAAATCCGTGAAGTACATTGAGAATCCTCTTTTGGGGAATAGAAAAATAAATAGCAAATGGAAGATAGCACTGTTTTAGTGTCATTGCAGCAAACACTCTCATTCACATGAGTATGGATTTCTAGAAAAAATAATCTTATACATAAGGTGATTAAGACAAGTAAACCCAGCATTGCTTCTTTGTTGTTAAACAAAGATGTTATTCTCGCACTTGTAAGTTTTAGTAAGACATTAAGCATGTGTGCATGATGTCAAGATATTGGCTCTAGCATGTGTTCTTACAGCCTTTATAGTTTGTGATGACATAATTAGGTACATTCTGTGAAAGTAACTTAAAATGTTACTGTCTGTTTCAATGAATTGAACGCGTTTGGTCCAGGATATCTTGCTGGAACATTTGCACAGCCTTTTGTCTGGAGGCTTGCAGAGTTCAGAAGTGAAACCATCTTTCTTTTGTTCAGTGCAGTCACATGTCTGCAGGTTTCCATATGTTTCCAGCATCCAGAGATGCTGTC
Source organism: Nettapus auritus (assembly GCA_011076525.1). NCBI lineage: Eukaryota > Metazoa > Chordata > Aves > Anseriformes > Anatidae > Nettapus > Nettapus auritus. Next base: position 50,992,938 of record CM021766.1, read on the forward strand.
ACCACTGAGTGCCTGGCCTGAATCATCCTTTGGATTTCCTGGCCCAGTGAGCAGCTGTACTTCATTGCAGTTCGCAGGCAAACTGTTGCTCTGCCTGGAACTGAAACCACTGGCTTAATGTTCAGAGGTACAGATCACCCCGCGGCACTTAGCAAGCTAAGTCCAACCTCTCTTTGTTTTTCCCATTTGTCAGCTCATACAGATGTCTGTACAACTCTTCTAATTATCTAGCCCTTCCATTTCTGGCTCCTGGTTATTAAATACTTTGCACCTGGCGTATTACCATTCTTCTCAGGGTCTCAGAGTGCTCAGAGGCCTTAGTTCACAACACCTTCTGAAATGGATACTTGGGGCAACTATTTTATGAATAGCTCAGCTGGTGAGCAACAGCCTACCTCACCCAAGGTGAGACAAGCCTATTAGTGCACAGCTAAGACTGCAAGTATCCAGGCTCCAGTTTCGCCTATCATACCATTATTCCTTGGTATTCTAATAATATGTACTACAACCATATTCTAACTTCCCTGAATGAGCTGTTATTAAATTGCTGGTGTTCACTGTCCAGTGCCACCAGGAAAAATAGGTGAGTCAGGTTTTGTTTTGAAATCCAAGCTATTTGTGTATGTGTATTACATCATGCTGAGGCATATATATAAAACACCCTTTCCCCAAAAGCTGTCTTAGAGCTGCATTTCTGAAAACTAGCAGTTTTGAAGACAGAGTGGACAAAATAGTAGTTATTTGTAGCTGAGGTCCTTCGTCAGTCTGGAACTATTCTAGCTGTGCCAACTCCTTGGTAGCTATACACCAGTTCTTCCAACTCTTGCTCTGTAGTTGTGCTCAAAATGAGTAAGACTGGTTGTAAATATATATTTTTTTTTTCATTTCAGACTTGGGACTCAGTAGGATCTTGACACTGCACTATTTATAAAAAAGTAATTGTGGTTAGATTTCATAATATAAGACCTTGTGTTGGGAGGGGAACTAAAGTGAGGTATGTGTGTGGTGCTCTCTGAATCCCAGAGTAACGATGAGTTCAAGCTGCTTTTTTTCAAATGTGTTGTTGCCACTCAGCTGAGAATGGAAGAGAAAAAGGAAAAAAAAAAAAGAAAAAAGAAAAAAGAAAAAAAAAAAAACAAAAAACGGAACATGCTCCAGGCTGGACTTGGCCACAGTGTTTCTCCCTGGGGAACTCATTTGGCCTTACACATGTCTTCAGGGTAGAGACTTAAAGCTTTGCTGCACTCTCTAAAAAGCTAGAGTGGGATTTTTTTTTTTTTCATCGGATGTTCGGCCTTTTTTTGTACTGAAACAGCTGGGCTCTGTACACAGAAGTTTCCATGTTGAGCACTGAGCTGATCTGTTCAGAGCTGTGCAGATGAATCACTGCCTGCCAGCTCAGGTAGGGGAGGAACTCAAAGATCTGAACTTGAGTCATCTAAGGTGGCTGATCACATCTGGAGGGTGGTCTCTCTCTATGGGTTGTGATTAGAGAGAGAAAGACCACCACTTCAAATCATCTGCTGGAAGAAATGCCCCCTCTTTCTAGATTGAGCCTAAAGTGTATTTGATCACCCAAGTTAGGCTGCTAACATAACTCATGTGGGTATTGCTCCCTGAGGTTGTTTGGAAATTGGCAGTACTCAGTGTATATGCCCAGTTTTCAGATGCATAGAACCAGATGAAGAATCAGTTAAAATTTGGGCATGGTCCTGCAAGCTATGGTAATAAACAGATGTAGAAAGAGGAACTTAATTGTGTGGGTAGTGAGAACAATGGGCGAGTAGTGTCATGTGGCTGCCCCGAGGGATAGACACATACCCTTCCAGTGTGCTGGTGTTTACTTCCCTTCCAAATAACAGCACTAATTCAGCTCATAAAAGGCAAGGGAGTGAAAAACTGCTCCAGGAGGGTCATGCCACAAACTCTACCTGGCCACAGTCAGCCTTTCTTCATCTTCTGAAACCTGTTGTGCTGAACTCAAAACAGTTTATTTGCTTCGTTGACTGCGGTACAGTTACTGTCTGAGGACATGGTCTTGGATCCAGAGAAAGGTTCAGAAAAGTTCACATCTGGATGCCTGTAGCTTGGGGTCATCTCAAATTTTAAGCAATTACTCTTCTTTCTGATCCTCAGCTTCAGAAGCAAACTGATTTAAACTATGTTATGGCAGAAAATAGATTCTAAACTACCTCCTTTTCTCTACCACTTACAGTGGGGTTAGCACGTGCCTGACTGCTTGACAAATTTGTGGCTTTTTCCCTTCCTTGACAGCTATAAAACACAGTTGGGGTTATTGTTGTTTTTCTCCCCCAAGCCACACAGGCAAGAAGAAAAGATCAGAGAAGGACCCATGGGTCAGCAGAAATAAGCAGAGGATGAGGAGGGAGATTTCTCCATCCTGTGAGAATCTCTGACACAGAGTTCCCTCCAACTGGCAGACCTGTGCCTTAACCTCTGAGCTCAGCGTGGATTATTTTTTTTCTTTAACAGGTATCTATTCCCTGCTTACTTGAATGATAAATAATGGTTGTGCAGGAAGGAAAGTTCTGGTATTTTAACATAGCATGGCATCAAATTCTACTTTTATAAAAGACAGGTAGAGAGAAGAGGAGGGGCAGCTGTGGCAGCTTGGAAGTTAGGAACTCACATGAAGCTGGTGTGTTTATATTTGTGCAAGGAGCTATTCCCTGAGGTTCCTGCCTTGTCTGACTGTATGTCTAATATAATTCCCTTAAGGCTGACCTCTGCTTTCAGCACAGAACACAGTGGGATTACTGCTGTAGCTGAAATATTCCATGAATCCAAGTGTCCCACTTGCAGAGAAATTTGCTAAGCATGTTCTCACTGTGGGAACATTCCCAACTCTTTCAATTGTTAAAAAGATATATTGCTTCCCTCATCCTTAGATCATCCTTTGGCCCACGTAGAACTGCTATTACTTAACTTTCTAAATTTAGCAATTTTAGACACCTCGGTTATGAATTTAGTGCCCAACAAAACTGCCACTCAGAAGGAGAAAAAAAATATTTTTCTCTCCTTCATAATAGATTCTGTTCAAAGTGCTCTCATTTAATGAAAAATATGTTTTCTTTAAACCATTAAAAAGGATGGAGAAGTATGCCAGACAGCCTCACTAAGACATGTTGGCATGGAACTGGACATGAAGAGAAGAGGAAAAAAAAACGTGGAGCATTACTACTACTAGGCTGAGAAACAGTACCTCTTCACACCAAGAAACTAATTGGACCTTGACCAAGGACACAGAAAACTGGCAGTATTTGAAGTCTTAGTACAGAGCTGGTGCATTAATGATGGCTGACTGAAACCTGAGTATTGATGTAGAGATGATATATGAACAGGACCTGTTTGGGTCTACTTTTAATTTTAAAATAATAAAGCTTTATATCTAAAACCAAGTATGAAACACAGCATAGGCATTTAAGCTACCCTTTTTTCCTTTGTAACTCGAAGATGATGCGAAGAGTATGTATACTTCAACTTTTGAATTGGTAAGCAAGTTTCATGTCTGTTTTGCTAAGAAAATACTTCACGTGTGAGATGAAATGACATTACTTCATGGCTTTTATCTCCATCCTTTGCTTTGAATTTACAGCACAATAGCCCATAGAACTATGATACATGTTGTTTTTCTACTTTGGTACCCACCTCTGCTCTGTCTGCTAGGCTCTTGGCATGCCCTGGAAACCTGCCATGCAAAATGTAGTAGGATAAACATGAATCATTTCCTCTGTAGTGGTTTCCTGATACTTTGTGTAAGTCTACAGACTCTGGTCTTGAGATCTTTCTGGTAGACATTGTCTACCGTATTATTTTGGAGAGAGTTTGTGTCTGGCTGTACTTAGTGTCCTGAGAGATTGCTCTAGATTTTTATTTATTTATTTTTTTCTTAATCCACTGGTTATCCACATTATGTATGAGTTGGTAGGTGCCATGGCTCCCATTTGGAGCACCTGTTTTCTTCCCTTCACATGGAATGCTGGGCATTGATGGTGGAGACCTGCATGTGCTGGCTCTGCTCTTCCCTGGGTTGTGGGTGCAAGTGATGTGTGCCAGGGGCTGTTGTCCATAAAGTATGGATGCAGCAGGGTTGTGCCCTCAGGCTGGGGAACTGATATATGTTATGTGTGTCCTTGTGCCAGAAATTTCTTCTTTCCTGGAAGGGTATCTCTTCTTCTGAATATGTACATATATTTTTTTCCTCTAATTACCCTTCAGCTCTTTCAACTACACTGCTGGAAGCCTTTCCTTGCCTTTGGATCTGCACTTAGCAGTGAAGCAATTTAATCCATCCAAGCATGAGATGCAGCATAATCATCATCTGCTCTCTCCCATTTTGCCACCTGCAGTGTATCTGTGTTAGCCCAAGGGTCTGCGTTCACACAGTCATGCTGTGGTTGAGGAAGACCTGTTCTCCTTTATGTGGTTGTCCACATACATCTCACACATTCTTGTCCCAGTGGCAATGTTCCAGTGTGACCTCTTCCAACCCAGCTCCTGGGAATATATTTGGCTTCTTTTAGTGTTTCCAGTCTTGGAGTTGAGTCTTCAAATTGTGGCACTTCAATTTGCTATGTGGCCCGGATTGTAATCCCACTTTTCTCACATGTACTTGCTAGGGTCTTGCATTTAACATTAAAATAATACGTGACTCTTACAGTGCCTTCTATTTTTTAGAGTTCAAACAAGTTAGAAAAGAAGATAATATTTAGATAGCACACTTGGCATGTGAAGTGCTAGGAATTGTTATTGAATAGGAGTATAATGCTTAGCTATGGATAAATAATCATTTCCATGTGATCCTTCAGAAGATTCCAGTTGTGAATGCAAGAGTTTAAGAGGTGCTTGAGATGGTGGACTTGAGTGGCTTGGATTTCTCTGTAGGGGAGATCTCAGCTTGATGTGGACATGCAAATAGTTAATTCCTAATTGCCAGTAGGTGGCTCCCAAAATAATTGTCTATAGATTGTTTTCCAAAGCACGTGAAGCTGAGTTTTGCTGCCTGATAACCTCCAGTGCTCCATGATGTACCAAATGAAGCTTGCATGGTATCAGGACATCTGTTACCAGGCTTGTGGCACTGTTTCGTGGCCAGCAGGTAATACAGATGGTGTGTGCTGTCTTGTAAGGTGTCTCATCTCCCAGGTATGTGGTGATGGTGGCGTGAAAGAGTTGCCCTAAAGCATATGAACGAAGCAACAAGTGGAGATGTTGAAACAGCAGCTATGTTGTGCAATGACTCAGCTGGTTGTACACGGGTAATGCTGACTGGGTGGAGGGGATATGGGCGGGTGCGATCGCTTCAGAGTGTTTCTGTGCTGGCAAGCAGAATCTGACTGTTTGTTACGTCTGTTGAATGTCTCCAAGAATGAGGCCCTGGTTTCTCTTCTAGAAATAGAGATGATAAATAATTGTTATAACTGCCTTCTTTTTATAACTGCCTCCAAAGAGGCAAAATTATGATTTTTTTTCCAGAGATTCTAATTAAGTTTTACATTAATTATAAGTGTGCAGCATCCTTTTACCAGCAGAAGGGCCTTCTGGGATTTTCCATTGAGTTGTGGTTTTGAAGGCCTGGTTTTAGTCTGTTTGCTGAGATCTGTACTCCTTGGGGCTACTATTCTGTTTGGCTCCTTGGTTAAATATTCTGAGAACTCCTTCTCCAGGATTTGAAATCCTTAAAAAGGTTTATATTTTCTAAGGCAAATATTGTTTCCCAGGAAAGCTGGGGAGATATTCTCTTTTAGCACTAGGGGAATTCTCCACCAACTGAAATCAATCAGCAATACTGGCAGAAGAGGTTTTATCTGTGTGTGGAAAATCTGCCATTATTAAGAGAGCAGTGAGAGGCTGAGATTCATGAACAAGAGAACAGTTTTCCCAAGGGTGGCTCTCCTTCCATCTGACTCCTGTGTCAAAAACTGCCACAGAAATGCCAGCTCAGAGTGTAGGGCTACTTGGTCAGAATGAACAGAGGGGACAAGGAAATAAGTTGAGGATGAAGCACAGCCAGTTCATGGCAAGAGCATGGTGGCTGCCAGACTTGTGGAGGAGTATTCTTCTATTTGTTCTGAAAGTATGGGTAAATTGGCAAGTACAAGCTGCTTGAGGCAGTTTTAGTTCTGCACAATGTTTGGTTTGCATGACGTTTTGAACAGTAGGGTTATTCTCTTTGCCTGGGGTTCCTAGACACTATTATAACATGATGGACATCTGAAAATGGCATGGGAATGAAGAGCAGGCCCAGAAATGAGCTGTTCTTGGAGAACCCCAGGCTCTTATTATTGTAGTTTTCCCTCAGAAGATGTCATAGCTGTGCTGATGTGCCTGTTCTGCTGCTTTTTTTCTTTTGCATCATCCTTTTGGAGTGTGTTACCAGCAAGGAGCATCATGAGGCCATGTTGCACTGCAAACGCATCTTTATTATGGTGTTATAAGACACATACATCTCTCTGCTGCTTAAGCAATGCTGTATTAGGTGAGAAAACTTCTGGAATATTGGTGATGAATAGGCGTGTGTGCACAGCAGTACTTTAAAGTTAGGGGTACACTGCATGTAGGAGAAGATCAGTGGCCTGTTTTATGGAGACTGTCAGGTTATAAACTCTCAGATGTCCCTCTAGCTTTCTAAGTGAGGAATTTCTCCACTCTTCTGATTTGTGGTTGGGTGGAGAGTATATTTATATTTGTTGTTCTTGTCTGAGCATTTGTTCATGCGTCTATCTTGAGTATTTAAAGAATACAGACAATGCAGCTGATGTGGGGAGGCATTATTTCCCTTTCCAAGCAAGGAGCTGGATGAATAAAAGTCATTGCCTACCTTTGTTCAGTGGTAAGTAATGGCTGGAAATTTGACAGGTTTATGTGACAGTTTAATTCATTAGTCTTCAGTAGAAGTTTGCCTGCTGCTGACTTACAAGACTGCAGTGCAAAATACGCTTTAGGTATATTATTTTTGAAATAAGCCAGCCACCTGAGACACTGCACACATAAAAATTGCACACCAATTTTTATGTGTGCAGTGTCTTTTTACATAATGGCATTTTAACCAGGATATGGGCAGTGAAACTGAAGATAGGAGTTAAAGAGAAATAATAGTAAGTGCTAGGTAAACCAGCACCTATGTATTCTTCCTCAAATGGTTTACTTGCATTTCAGTATGCCTGAATAGCCTCCTGGTGGTTGTAGCTCTTCTCTTTGGAAAGCAGTCTGGTCCCAAGGAGTGAAGCAGTCCTCAGGCTTCCTGCCAACTTCTCTCATTGCTAACAGTTGTGAGGTAGACTATGAATGCTGTTGTTTTGGGATCCACAGGAAGGCTAAGCAATTCACTGTAGGTCCCGCAGTTTAACTCTATCTTCCTATTTGGATGCATCTCCAGCATATCTAGCATTCAGTAAGAAGTATAGGGTTGAGGGATCTTGCTGAGTTGCTCTGGGTGCTTTGTAGCTGACATTGTCAAATTCTCAAGTTCAGTGATCGCGCTGCCTGTGAAAAAGGAATCCTATTTGTAAACTGTGCTGAAGTGGTGAGGGCATTAGTAAAGGTCTTACTGTAGTCTTCAGATACCTCCGCTAGAGCATGGTGCATGAAAACTCAGCCTCTCCTATACTGGAACATGTACTAGTATGGTGGCAGTGTAATACTGTAACTGAGAATGTTGTCATAATTGAGTGGAAAGGATATTTTTACATAGAAATATAGCAGTGATACCTCTGCTCATTTAATAAATAAACTCACCACAGGTACCTAGAAATACAGCAGTGATACCTCTGCTCATTTAAATAAATAAACTCACCACAAGTAATATTCACTGGGTTTCAGATTATTAATTCAACATCTCAACTCATCAGAAAAAAATGATCTTCCATGGCAGGGGTTTATATTAACAAATGAGTTTTGTGGCCATCTTCAAGACAGGTTTGTAAGTAAGTTGGTTTAGATTGTGGTCACAGTGGCTGATTGGTTTGGTAAGTGTAGTGTATGCATCTAAATTTTTGTCAGCTCTTTTGGCTTTGAGGTAAGCTGTTTTGAAAGTTCTTTGCAGATGCGGAGATGGTACAAGATAAATGAATATTTAAATTATTTATCTGCCACGTGGACAAGCTGTAAATAATACTTATTTCTGACTTAACATATCTGAAATCAACTCTAAACAAAACCAGACCAATCTAGATGTTTGAGAAACTGTTTTGATGAATAGCTCAAGATATAATCATAAAACCATCAGGCTTGATGTACTACTCTTTATTATATAAATCATTTAGTTGCTATAGTGAAAAGGTTATGGTTGATTGCTAGCTCTTGCAGATCACTGAATTAATGACCTGTATCCAAGTCCACCTGACTGGGTGAGATCTAAGACTATAAAAATACAGTTCAGTCATATATTCATTGCCACATGTATGAATTTGATGCATTAATGGGAGACCAAGCCTATGAAGTAGAAGTCAGTGCTAACGTTGCCCAGTTGGAGACTTTGGACCTCGTGGTGTTCTTTGCTGAGTTAAAACATGAACACCTAATTTCTAATTTTTTATTTTATGTTTTTGATTGATTTTTTTTTTTTTTTTTTTTGATTAAACCATTTGTTTGAACTCTTGCATGGAAATAGATAATATGTATGTATAAATGAAATTTCTGTCCTAATGAAGATCTCAAAATGATAATTCCTGTGATTCTGCAAGTCTGGGATATGTTGCCAAAGGAAATTCTTGCAAGGGAAGGCACTACTCAGTGCAAGACAGCGTCAAGGGTAGATCTGGAGAGCAGGCTGAAACATTACTCTTCATCTCAGATGCAGGGATTTCTGGGGATAACCCTGTTGGGGGAAGAGTAACCTGCTAGTTTAAGCACACATGCACAGCTCCCAGAGAGGAAGGCAGCACTAATAGAAGATACTGTTAGAGGAAAAGCAGGGTAAGTCTTCTCCATACAGCACTGCTTCAAGTTATCATTGTCATAATAATGAACAAGCACTCTGAATTTGGTTAGAGTCATTATTTTTATGGATTTTTTATTTTATTTTTCCTCGCTCTTATTTGGATGGTATCCCTATTAGATGGAGAGAGAAGTTAATGGGTAGAGAAAAAGCAATTTAGATAAATCACAGTTTTGATGTAAAATTCAGTAATTTCAGAAGATTCCTGTGATAGAACTGGAAGAACTGGGAGAGGGTTGAAATATAGCTAATAAGTATTTTAAAAATTTGTAGGCCTGCATTATTTTAACAGAAATTGTCTCTGTAATGCAGGATTAAAAAACTAAGTGATTGTAATTACCATGATTGACCTTAGGCTGGAAGAATCTTCCTAAATCTGATTCTCATTCATTAATACAAGGTCACCAAACAGCATAAATATGATCTGAATCAAGTGTCAAATTAAGCAGAGCACACAGCGTGGAATTTATGCTGGATTTGTGCCAGCTGTAGGAGTACAGGCAATACCTAGTCCAGCATAAAGTATGCTAGAAATGAAATACCCCTTCATTTTTTTTTTTTCTTTTTGAACATGGTTGTGTAGACAAACTGACTTTGCAACAGCTCATCACTTTGCTGATGGCTTTGATCCAGCACAGATGGCCTTAAAACCAAGTTTTCTGTTTTACAAAGGAGTGGCCTGACCAAGTCTTGCTAGTCATAGGAATTGAAGCTTGTGGGAAGAGCTGTACTCCCTTCAGTTTTCAAAGGGGTTTTCCACTTCCCCTGCCACTTGTGCAAGTGTAGGAAGTCAGGGTTTTTGCAAGCAAGGTGGTACCACCAGTTATCTTTAAACTGAGTTTCTTGCAGTTAGCTATGGCTGGTTCCCTTCCCTGCATAAGGGTGCTAGGAAGGCATTGCCATGGCTACTTCTGTGTATGGTGGTAGTACTAGCCTGTGATCTTGCCAGCACAGCTAACAGCTAAGTGCTTACAGGAACCATGTATGCAGTTCATTTGTCCCTCCCTCAAGCATGGTTTTTACAGTGAGAGGACATCTACATTTAATAAATGAAATCAAATGTCAGCCTTGCAAACTTGAAAATGGAGATCAGGGAGTACTGGAAAAGAACTAAATGATGTTACAAGTACTTGGCATCATCATATGCTCCTTGGCTCCTGTGTGAACATAAAACAGAAAGCCACTGCTCTATGCTGCTGGCCTTATCCTCATAAGTTGTAACCCTGGGGTGTAGATCCTGGATTTACTGTTGCTTCGCAAACAGAAAGCAAGAGGCTGGACCTGCCTCTTGCTTAGCTTAGAGACAGAAGTCCTTTCAAATCAATAATCTCTTGAAAATGTGTATTGTGCAACCTTATGAATCTGTGCTGTGCTTGTCATGCCCTGTTTTCTGAAGACTTCAATGTCATTACAGAAAAAAAAAAAAAAGAAAAAAAAAAAAAAAAGAAAAAAAAAAGCATTATTTTTGATGTGGCAGAGGAATGGATCAACATTTTTTCAAGCCGAAATCACCCTGAAAACAAGCTGCTCTAATTCTACCATGAGATAAATTTACAAAACAACAGCTTCAGACTGGCTTGAAATGTTGAATTTGCTTTATGTTAGGGTAAAAATAAAAACACTTTTTTTCTAAGTTTTTATCTGAGGGATAGCTTCTTCATCCTAGTTTCTGAAAGGTTAAAATTACTACTGTTCTAAGCAGTGAAGACAAACTCTAAATCTAATGATAGAAGGGCATTTTATGTTGCTTTTGTTTCTCACAAGCTTGTCCTTTTCCAAGTTGCAGGAATACACACATTGCTGAAGTTCAGCTTCCAAAATAGGCTCTTTTCTTACATTTGGAGAGATGAAGTTTGGCTGGGAGCAAGGAGAGGAGAACTATATGCTGTTTCTATGGGAAGTATTTATAGCTGTTTATGAATGCAACTGCATTCCAATAGCTTAAAAAAGGCATGGTGAACAGGATATACAATGTATCTCCTTATTTGAACTAGCTTTGAAAAAACTACCACCATATTCCTTTTTTTAGCATGTTTTCCTGAGGAAACTTGGCTTAAAAGATCATGCACTCTGTATATGTACACACGTCTCTTTTAGCTCCCAACTTCTCGATGCTTTGACCAGTTTTAACCAAATTTGACAGAACTTCTAAGGATAATTATTTCCTACACAGCTTACAAAATTGTGTGACACATGAAAGTAAGTAGAGGAGATATCTTGTTGATGCCCATGCTGACATAAAAGCAGCAACATAACTGGATTACTGGACAGTGGAGAATCAGCAGAGAAGAATGGTGTTTTGAATGTCCCAAATATGGAGGAAAAACTGTGCCTGGAGCATGAATGTTATTAGACATAAAGAGTCCAGTTGTGGAATCCTGACTGATAGGAAACCAACCAGTTTTCATAAGTTGAGCTTCTCAAGGAACTTTTGTACTGTTGAGAGTTAGTAATAGATATATGTCAACAGATCCCATAACCACCTATTCAGCAAATTAATGATTTTATGTCTGCATAGCTCTGGAAAAAAACACACTGTATTTTAAAATGCATTTTAAAATACATTTGTAGTTGTTTTTGTTTGTTTTTTCAGAAGTTCATTATGTTTGTTCTCAAAAAAAGAGCTAAATAGATCCATAGGTAAAAGTACAACATATATGACTTTCCAGAAAAATCACACTTTAGATAAAGTCCATTTATCAAACAAACAAACAAACAAACAAAAAAAGGCAGAAAACATTTATAAAAAATACCATTTCAAAGTCTCGTTTTTTTCCTCTGGAAAACAGTATAATGAAAAAAAACGGAACTGGCTCTAATTTTCTCAGTACAATTCCATATAGAGCAGACAGATATGTTCAGACTTAGACTGGTTTCTGTGACCCAGTATGTATTTGCTGTGGGTTGATTCTTCCCTTCCCAGGGTGGAGTCATACAGGACACTTCAAATAAAGCCAAATGTCACATCTAACCTGTAGATCCAAAGATCTAGGCTTTTAAATAAAATCAGATACCATGAGACCAAGGATTATATTGTGAGAATTGGAAAGGTTGTATGGCAGACAACTCATTTTCTAGTTTCCTCCTGTGATTTGGCAAAGTCAACACAGAGACGTAAAAATTGGGGGATTGTTTGCCCAGTCTGTTCTGTTCAGTACAGCAACTGAAATTATACAGTTACCTTACTGCTAATTTGGGCAACATGGAGTTTAATTGCTTCTCACTGACCAAGAAATCTGGAAAATTTTACCATGTTTTAAGACTTACTACAATATCAGTGAGGTTCTACCATAGTTTGTCCTTTTATAACCAGAAAGATAAAAACTTGGTACTGAAACATGAATCTGACAGTGTGGAAATCTGCCTTCAGCTGAACTCCTCAGCCTTTCCTATTTCTATTTCCTTAGATTCCTTTAATATGAAAGTCTTTCCTTCTTTGCACACACAATGTCATCCCATTTTCATCTCACTGGGTGCTGACACTGCATTCCTGAGTGTCTGCTGAGTTATTGTCTGGATTAATGTTCATTAATTATGTTGGTTCAATGAGGCCATGCTTGGTAAACAGCTTCTCGAGGACATTTTCCTGTAAGTGGTGTTTAGCATCCAGAAGATTAAATTGTAAAACTATGGGCATAATCCTAATCCAACAAAGGCTGTCCTTTCATAGGGTATTTTAGGACACAGGGGCGAGATAAGGGGCAGAAAAGTAGAAGAAGAAAGGAAGAAACTATGGAATTGATTTTACATCAATAGCAGGGGCTGCCCTATCATTGTGTTGAATGGTGAATGCAAACAAGCCCCCAGTATTGCTCATCTACTGATAAAGGAGAGCATACTAAGCCAACCTTTTCCTGCTACAATTCAGAACACTAAGATATGTTTCTTAATGCTATTCATCTTTATTTGCATAATCAGTTTTTCTGAAAATGATTCAGACATTAAGATGCATCTGAACAGGCCTCTTTCCTGCCTGCAAAGGTAAATCCCTCTGGTGAGCTAAGCATTATAAATTTAAATCCAGGATGTGGGCTTGGTTGATGTACTGTACTTAGCAAGACAGGTACAAATGATTAGGAAGAAAAACTTGCTCTAAATCTCTCTGTGCTCCTATACCCAAAGGGTTTTGCTTTAAAGAAGATTACTAATGTTTTAAGATTATCTTAAGGTAATATGTAAGTAATTAAGGAACGATGAGCAGAGGAAAGTTTTTAGGCACAAACATAGCTCAACAATAATCTTTTCAAAGAATAAAGGGTCATGAGGATGATGAAAGTTCACACAAACTGAATTACTTCCTTCTCAAATAGAAGATAATCCTGCAGCCAGCACTTGTCAGTATGAGTATGACATAAAAGTTAAGGTGACAGTAAAAGTAAACTTTGGAGCAGCTGAAATCCATAGATTTAAATAGCTACAAATAGTCTAAAGATTGTTAGAGGTACATTACCTATGTTGTTTATTGAGAGGGATTTGTGCTTATATCTTGCCTGGTTAAATTGACTTTGTCCACTCAGCAACAGGGCTTTATTTTCTCTTTTTGTTTTAAAACTAGCTCAGTTAGTTCTGAGTTCAATTACACTTTTAAAATCTTTTCCAAATGCATCTATTTTTAAACACAGTTACTGCTGGGAGGCTGCAGCTAGCACTCCTACAAAAATTAGTATCTTGATCTGTTTAAAAAAAAAAAAAAAAAAAAGGTTTATAACTTGATCCTGTGCTAGCTAGCCACTTTCCACATAATTCTGTAAAATTCATGGATAGTAAGCAAACATTTTGAGCTACATTCAGGGATTCCATATTGTCATTAGTTGTATTTGACTCTTAAAGTGTGGTAAAAGAATGATTATGTCTGGTACAAACCCTTTGCTTCTAGGTAGCCTGAGGAAATGTTGCCATATGAAAAAGAATCTTCAAAACAGGCCACATTTTTTTATGCACATTTCTTCTGGGTAAGAAAGTTTAGATAGTAAGAAAGTACTCTGCTTCCTCTGAAGAAGAAAGAGCTAATTCAACTATCAATCTTCACTTGTATATAGTATATACTTACAGTATTATGTGTGTACAAAATTTATAACTAAGCACCATCATACTTGAGCTTTGTTCTATGGAACATTGCATATTTTACTCTGTAAACTTTATGTTCTGATTTTAGGAAAAAATACTAATCTCATTCACCTAAACTATGAAAGAGATGCTCAGCAGAATGCAGGCTAGCCTGACTTAACAACTAGGAGATTCATGTTTTAATTAGGCTTTAAGGAAATTAGATAAGTAGGGTCCCAGGTAATGTTTATGCTGGCTGGTAGGCCTTCTGAAAGAGAGGCAGCTTCTGGAGAATGTGAGTCTTCATAAAAAAACACCTGGCACTGTGGAAAACCCACCTTTGACCAATTAGTCTGTATATGCAAGAGATGAACTTTTTTGATAGGCGCCACTGTACATTTTTCCATAGGTGCTGAAAAAATCTTCACTATTTTGATTCCACTGTGATTTTTAAAAGGAAATGGTGTTGTTCCTTAGCCTTATTCATTCATCACATTTCCTAGCAGAGAGAGTGGAATATTACATGTTGTTGTATGTGGTTTCCTGGTTTCCCTAAAAATTTTTTTTTACTTCATTTAAAAACCCCTTCTCCCATTTATTTCATATTCCCATATCTCTTGGGAACTTGGTAAATGAAGTAGAGTATCTAGAAAAATAACCTAAAAGTTTCACTTATTTTTTTTAAACCTGGAAGTGAGTCATGCTTTAGATGGAGCTTTGCAGAGGAAAGTTACTGAAGAGGAACTTAATGTGTCCACTTAACATGAAGTCTTTTTGCCTGTGGAACCCTGGCATGGTTATTACTCCTGTTTGTTTTATGTTTCATAGACATTAGAAGGCCTGACAGAAATGGCCAATCTAAGATTTCAGTAAAGAAAAGGTATGCTTATTGTTCTTTTTAGGTGAACAGCTAAATCCCTCAGGGAACTGTGAGCTCAATTAGTTTGTTTATTTTTAAGTTCTTTATATTAGTAACAAATAATTAAACTTTTTGATAAAGATATTTTTATTTTAATTTATTTCTTTATATATTTCCATTTATTTTGGTTTGATCAATCAAATAAAAATATGCCATTCTGAGAAGCCCAGTGACAGTTGGGAAATGGCAGCAGGAACCTAAGCTACAATTTTGCTGAAACTAATGTTCTTAGTCTTTTTTCTTTCCTTTCCTTTCCTTTCCTTTCCTTTCCTTTCCTTTCCTTTCCT
>CM021766.1:51008158-51045634 GCA_011076525.1 Nettapus auritus
TTCCTTTCCTTTCCTTTCCTTTCCTTTCCTTTCCTTTCCTTTCCTTTTCTTAACTCCATTTGTGAGCTCATCATGACAGGAACTTGTTATCCATGTGTTAATCTTCAGAAGAAGTAATGTTTACATAGCTAGGATGGTTCATGGTTTAGGCAAACAATGCTAGGGATCTTTTTGCTGCCACAATTTGGCATACAGCAACTCTTCACAGTTTTTTGTTTGAAGTGGCTAAAGCTATTTAGCTTTAGTGGGCAGATCCATTAACCCACACACAGTTCTGCCCAAGTAACAAATTCTGTAACTAAATGTTTCCTTTGACAACATTTTTTTTGGTGTCCTATGCAAGCAAAACAAACCCATTTATAAATAATCTGAATGTAACCAAGCAAAAATATTAAATATTCTGTATAGTAGTCCATATACTTGATCATAAACCATAGAGAAAATTAATGAGTACTAGTTGCTAATGATGCTGTGGTATAGTTGCAAATATTATTCTGCTTGTAACTTGTTTCGCTGATATTCAGATCTCAGTTCAATTATCAAGATAAGAGTCTATCTGGATGATCTTGTCTTCTCAAAACACTGCAGAGGAAAGGTTTAAATAATGGTAAGGGTGGAGGCATGCATCCGTAGGGATTCTTTTGAAAATAAAACATTCATTACTTTTTGCCCTTGAACAGAACTTCCGTAATGAGCATTAATCTTCAGTAACAGTGTGAGTGCCTGCACAGAGTAAGCATTGGAAGATAACTGAGTCCATGGCTGAAGCAGATGGAACTTTTTACAACATAAGCTGAGACAATGTGGAAGCTGAGGGTAGTGCTGTTTTCTCAGGCCCTGAAATAAGGAAAGCACTCTTCTTTTGCTTCGGTAGAAGAGGGAGCATTGTACTCCCTACCATGTCCCTCTCAGTCTCCACTCAAACCAGCAAAGGAGTGTTAGGCAGTGCAGAAGCTTTCGTTTATTTAATACAGAAGGAGCTTTCTTTTTCTTCACTAATAATGTTTAGATGTTAGCTGGGAATGAGAAGTGCTTCACTTATTAAGGCTATTTGGCAGTGACATAAAGGCATCCAGTGTTTAGCAGGTCCTCTGAATGTACACTGCTTGGAATGAAAGCTGAGCTTCTTCATGTGTAAACATCTGTCTCTTAGTCCTGTAACACATGGAGAACTGTAAAACATGCACTGTATTGTAAGTGTGCTCAAAATTTCATCCCCTAATATATCTCTTCCCAAAACTCAAATCTTTCCAATTTTTGAGAGTGGAATTGCTTTTCTTTAACCCTAACACTTGAAGAACACTTGTGTTTGTTCAACAAGCCTGGCTCCTGTAATGTTTTTGTTCTATTGTTTCTGCTTGTGATGGCATATTGCTAATGGCACTGAGAATAGCGAAGAACATATCTCATGTGGTTCCTAGCTTTAGTGCCGAGCTCAATGGAGCAGACTATTTTTGGTAAGGTCCACAAAGCATTTAGTCTATTTGGGCCATGGTCTAAAAGAACTTAACTTATGGTCTCAGCAGAAAAATAAAAAGCACAATGGGGGGTGTGTATGTGTGTGTTTTGGTTTCACATGTAGTGAGACAGATCTATGTAGTTACTGTTCGCTTTTGTCAGTCCAGGCATGTTTGTGCATCTGTTACTCTCTGCATTATGCTGTGGGTACTTCACAGTAACGCAGAAGCAGGTATCAAATAGCCCAAATACTACTATCATTAGGGGGACTGAATTTCTGGAGACATTTGGCCATCCTTGTTCAGTGCTTGTTGGAGGTTAAAAGACATCACCTCAGCAAGGGTTATAAATTAACCATGTCATCTCATGGGGAAGCTGCAGTTATTTGTTGTTGCTGAGTTGTGCATCCTCTCAGTGTGCATTCTCTCTCACTTCCTGTTTTATTGATGCTGGTGGCTCTCAGTTGTCCTAAACATCAAGAATTTGTTTGAGCCTAGTCCCATAATGGGACTACAAAATAGGGTATTGTGATTGTCTTCCCTGCACTTGCAAGAACATATGTATTGGACTGGCCATTTGTGACTTATAAATGAATAAAAATACTTTATTTTTCATATTTCTTCTAAGGTTGCATTTAATGTGAATGGAATTGCAGGTCTAACCCAGGAGTAAGCATGATGTTATCTTTTCTAATAGTATTACGTGCAATTACTTGGAGGTTGCTTATGCAAGTAACTGCATGAAGCACTGCTGTCTGCAAGTCATGGCAAGCCCCTGGCAAGGGCATGCACTTTTGATGTGTGGTGCTCCACCCTGACAGGTGCCTGATCTTGATACATTTTTCAGCACACCTGCTGGTTTGGACATCTCAAAGGGCTTGGGTGTCCTTGTGTTTAATTTCTAGACCATACTTGGCAGTTGTGAGTTGTAGGACGGAGGATACTGGCAGCATAGATAACTTTAGACAGTACTTGTTCAGCTTAGGCAGCAGCAGAGCAGTGGTTCTTGGAGCACTGCTTAACTGCAGGTGCTTAAAAAAGGATGTGGGTGTCTTGGGTGCCTCAAGTCCGCTGTCTTTTTTTTTTTGGAATTCTAGGTAAATCTTGTCTGCTATTTTCCAGCTTCTTAAGCCATACTCAAGAATATTCTAAGGTTTTTCTCTTCCTCCTTTGCATCCCTGGTGTGACATTTTATTTTGGAAAAATTAGAGATTAAATGGCATTTCCTTGAATTTGGTGGTTCTAAAATAGTAGATATTTCCTTGGAAGGAATGATGCTAGGATGTTTGACAGAAATTGTAAAACTTATGACCATTGACTAAAGCCTGCAGCTGCGTGATAATGTAGACAGAGACAACTTTGAAGACAGATTCAGAAGCCAGGAATTTAGAAACCGTTTTCAACATTTCAGCCTACACAGATTACTAAATAAAGGATTTCAACAACTGAGGCAATGTTTTTGTTTGTAAAAGTGGGCGCTTAGTACAGTCAAATGATGAATTAAGGACAGACGGAATATATCAGAATATACTTTCCCACAAATCCATTGCGATTGAGCATTAATACATTTTCATCCCTTTGTAATTATTTTCTCTTTGCAGCTATTTCCAGATTGTTACCATCTGTAATTGTGACACTTTTACAAGAAAATTGATTTAGTCAATCCAGTTTTTGTGACTTTTATTATTGTTGCCATTGTTTCAAATCCAGAACCTTCTAACTTGGCTTGAATTCTTCAGACCTCTTTTATATTGTGCAACCAATAACCAGTTTATTTCTTGTCAAAAACCTGGCTTTTTGTTGTTGTTGTTGTCTGTTTGCTCTTTTAACTTCAGATATAGTAGAGACTCCCTGACAGACAATGGTCAAGTGCTCTGTTGACATTTCAAAAAAGAGATGAGCAGTTTTGCAAATTAAAGAGATAGTGAATTACAAAGGCAGCCATTTAATAGCGGTTTTTGAAAGTTGTGCAGGGGACAATGGGAGAAATAGCTTTATTGTAAACATGTATTGTATGAACGAGACAGGCTTTGGGGCTGATTAAATTGAATTCTTTCAGGACAAAGGTAGTTTGAGAAACTGTGTCCTTTGAAAATCTAGTCATGTGGTGCCAGTTACCTCCTGTGAGATGCTGAAGTGTGTTGCTCCCATTTCAGTCGAGAGAATTGAAGTCCATTACCACATTCAGGAGCTCTTGACAGAAATTATCATAGGTTTATAGGTTTAATGAAACAATCAGAAAGTATGGGAAAGATTTTTGTGTGTTTTAAACAACTCAAAATGCATCATTTGAAATGGACCCATCTTCAACCAACTTTTGTGGGATGTGTTTCACTGAAAGGTAGATTAAAAACAATTTTTGTTTGTTTGTTTTGTTAAAAACAATCATTTTCAAAATAACTTTTGAAGATCCCAACTGACTGAAAACAGCAGGGGTTGCATTCTTGTTTAGTAAAGGCTAAGAAAAGAGTGTTTGCTTCTGGTGAAATAAAAATGTCAGTGATTTTGAAAATTGCTTCAAAGTGATGTGAACATTTGAAATAAAATAATGGGGAAAGGTTTCTTCTGAAAGGTGAAAAAAGAATTAGTGACAATTCTCCAGTTATGTTGGTTCAGTGACAAAAATGTTGTGGGGACAATTTAAATGATAAATGTAGTGCGTGTGTGGGGAGAGAAAATGTACTCTGTGATACAGAGTTGAATTGAGTAATTGCTTGGCTTGCTGATGTTTGTAGCATAATTCCTTTAAAGAAATATGCTTGCATATCTGAGTTGCATGGATGTAGCTGCCTATTGTCCAGTTGTTTTCCAAGTCTGTTTAAGTCACTATCTCTGATAAGTAACTCATGTACAAACTCTGGATTGTAGTAAACCACAGGCTTTTGTGGATTTCTAGATTTGCTGTGGACCTCTTTGTCCTGTGTTAGGACACCTGGCGTTGGGATCTTCAATACATAAAAATGACATCAAAGTCAGATTCTCCAACAAATGGAGATCTGCAGTGCGGCACGCAGCTTGTTCTGTTCTGCCTCATGGCTGAGACTGATCCCTCTGCTGTATGCTGTGTCTTGGATTTCTGCACTGTGCTTCTGGCTGTGATAGCCAACAGCTCTTACTTCTTATGCCATCACCACAGTTTGACTTTTGCAGGTTAGGTCTTAGTGTACATTCCAGCACTGTATGCTCTGCATTGATTAATGAGTATTTTAAGATGCTTGTGCATTTGCAATTTCCCTCCAGAGCTTTCCTATACAAGCTGGTGCCTGTTGAAGGAGGTAATGGTTGATTGACCCTTATTCCAGCAGCAAGGTATGAGCACCAGAAGTTTTTCAGCCTCTAAAATCAGCAGTCAGACAGTTAAAGCAATGCAAGATGTTCTCTTACATAAAGATATGATATAGCAGATGTCATCTGCTATGATGACAGATAGGTGATGTATTTTATGTATTGCCTATTATGTACTATCCTTCTGCTAAGTAGGCTTCCTGGTGGAAGAACGTGTTATTTTTACTCAGCTGCACTAACCAAAGTAGTGATTTTACTGGCAGATGAACAAAAAATGCATATGTTCAAATCAGACCTTACATATGTAGTGGCTGCACATGTGAAAGTCAAATGTAAGAGCAAAGAATGAGGTGATTTACACACAAAAACCTTGCAATGTTCTCAGCAGCTTCAACAATGAAACAATAGCTATATGCTAAAACTCTCTAAAAATGGGTAGTATACAGACGTTTTAATAATGAAAAAGCAAATAGGAAAGAGACCTAAGAGGTAATTTATTTGGAAATAGACTAAATACAACAGGGTAGTTCTTCAGCTGACACAAAGGGTCATATATAGGTGGCAAAAAAAAATAGGGTTTGTGTAAAAGTAGAATTTGTTGTCTGGTTGAATTCAGAGGGAAGAAAGATCAGCCCCAAGATCAGGCAATTAACTTTGGTACCAAAAATGGTTTGAATGATGAGTCTTCCTGTAAGTGATGAATGTAGAATAGCTTGCTAATGATTAATGCATATATAATATTAATAAATCATATTAATTGTTCTCTTCCTCTTCCCCCTTGCATTTTATTTCTCTCTGGGTATAAAAAGGGTTTGAAATTAAAAAAAAATATTGAAGAAGAGATGGTTATTCTTGGGTCCATGCAATGTTAAAGGGTATTTAACCCAAAATCTCATATTCCGTGTAAAACTACCAGTCTGAATTAGACAGATGTTTGAGAATATTGTTGTTTTACTGAAAGCTGGCTGTTTCCAAGTGCAGTTTTCTAACGTGTGGTTTTCATATCTTTCTCTTGTTACATGACATTGCATTATTCAAAGCCATTAATTGTTATGGGTGTGACTAATATATCCTGAGGGGATATGGCATAGAGGTAAATACAGAAAACTGGACTTAAAAAAAAATCTAAGTGTGTAGTAGAACATCAGCATGTTTTTTTGTTGTTGTTTTGTTTGTTTGTTTGTTTTTGTTTTTTTTGTTTGTTTGTTTTTTTCCGTGAAACTGAGAAAGGATATAGGCTAACAGAAGAAACTAGGCAAAAGGTAAAATAGGTACTTATGAGCAGATGATGTAAAGCATAATGTATATGACATGACTCAAGGCACTGAGTATTTTGGAGTCAGAGCAGAGTTGTAAGATTTCAAAAAAATGTTTGAAGATTTGTCTATCCATCCAAGCCCTAAGTCAGGGAATGTTTTAGCATGTCCTTGTCCTGTCACTTTCTAGTTTGGCATGTGAGCACACCCTTGATCTAAGCCTTTATTTGGGAAGTTCTCCACCTGTTGAGTACAATTCTGAATACATTTATATGAGAATGAACTTGTAAAGGCACAAAGGACACTTGAGAAAAAGGAAGCTGAAGTAATTGTAGTACTAGCCTGCAGTGACCTAAGATTAGTTTTTCAATTTGTCCATAACTTCCTGAAGGATGTTTTTTCTTGTATATAAGACTGGGTGAATAGCCCTGACGTGGTCCATCAAATATTTTTGGATGGTTGTAGAGCACTAGGCATTAACCTGCTATTTCTGTCCTTGAAAATGATTCCCCTTTATTAACCAAAATCAAAAAGCCCAGAAGACAATTTTGCTGATTCGTTTTCCCTACATTTTCAGAATCCTTACAATTTAAAAGTGAGGAGTGATGTTGATTTTAGTCAGAAAACATTCCATAGTATTGCAAAATATGAATACAGTCTTGCAAGCTGTTTCTCATGTGAAATTTCACATGAAGGTAAGATGCATTCTTACAAACTGCTAACCAGAACAGGATGTTGCAGTATTAAGTCTTCAGTCCCCTCCTAACATTCACCTGCTTATTTTCAGTTTAGTACACCTCTCTTTAGTGGCCCCCCTTAACTGTCATTGAGTTGAAGATGCAAAAATTTGTAAAATTTTGTGTTGATATTTTGTTGAAATTGAATTTTGAATTGAGATACTAAGAAAAACAGAGAGGAGCAGATTAGAAATGTCTGATTTGGAACATATTTCTACAATATTTTTTGACTCCTTTTATTAAGAAAATTGTTACTGCAATCTGAAGTACAGACCGTATTGTAGATTGAGTGTTTTGTCATCTCCTAGGCGGAGTCTCCAGCATCTCTGTTAATTCCAACTGTAAAAAATTAAGAAAATGTTGTAAAGAGGTAGTTAATGGTAAAGCAGATAAAAATAAGCAAACAACAGCCATTTTCTAGGCCACGTTAAGGAGATCATTAAGAGCAGATTTAGATTTGGAAGTTCAAATGGAAAAAATTCAAAGGGTTATCAGAATTCTGCTGAGAAACAATGTTTGAATCTTCTACCCTGTGTCCTTCAAGCTCTTATTTCTCAGGAGGAGTCCCCCATTCAAAGACCAATGACACTTAATTCTGATTATTTTTTACCTTTTGAGTAAATTACAATTGGAGGGGTCAAAAATAGATCCTTTGAAGAGTAAAGCCCTATATTGTTCACAGTAATGAAGCGTTATTGGATTTTTTTATTGCCTTGCTTTATGTAATACCATCTCCTGACAACGTTATCTACTGAAATGCTTACACAAGGTAGTACTCAAGATGTTTTTTTCCATGTAGCGAAGTGTCAGATGATGTCCCAATGTCAAGGAGTGAGTTTTTTTTTGTTTTTTTTTGGTCAGCAATGATAATTATGTTCTCAACAAATTGATGAGTTTATTCACACTGTGATGAAAATGACTTCTCCATCATCCAGAATAAGGGGGAGCATCGAATCTATGATTCTATCACCCTTTTTCCATGTTAGTTCTGAAGTAAACCTTCAAACTCTGAGTTGTTTTAAAATATATTTGATTTATTATATCTATGTGCTTATTTTTTAATGTTCTTTCTATTATCAAAATAGTTATTATTTTAAATTTGTTTCAGGAAAGAGCTCAGCACCCTGAAATTTTTGTTGCAAATAAATTATGCAGTAAATAACCTACTTTTTACTATTTGCAGATCAAGCCTATTTTCCGTGACTGTTTGTTTTAAGCATTAAGTGCATCTATTTTGGTCTATGGGTTATTCATGATAAGCTCATTTTAGCTAGACAATGTTTAAGATATATGATTTTCCAGTTCACATGAGTTTTGTTGTTGTTGTTATTGTTGTTTGTTTTTGTTTCCTCATTGCATGTCTGAAGAAAGGAATAATAGTTAAAATTTGTGAAATCACCAGGAGCTGAAAGTATTTTGCAAATGGCCTGGCGATTCTCTGTATACAATGAATAATGAAACTCTGTGAATAACAGCAGAGCTAAGTCATTTAATGACTTAATTTTGAATTACTTAGTTCACTGTTTGGCCAGCTCTCCTTCATTTATCCAGTTAGCCCAGGATGCAGGTTTGTTCTCTTCCTTTCTTTGGCTGTGTTAGTCTAACCCTACCAATTCTAATTGCCATGCAGAGCTGTAAATGATGAAAGAGGCATGCTCTTTGTATGCAGTTGTCAAACTAATATGGCTAGGCTCCATACTGGGTACTGTTTATGCTACTCTAGAGCAGTATTGACAGTTGAGACTGGCTCAAATCTTGTCCTAATATCACGATGATATTCCGGATCTCAGTTAAGTAGGATGGCTTACGTGCAATGTTAGTGTAAAAGAACACAAGCAAATATCCCAAATGTTTTTGGTCTATTAGGTACTACTTCGTACTGACTAGGGTGGTGATGTGGCACAAGGATGACCTGCTAGATTCTGTTTGACCCAACAATTAACACTTGAGATTTGGAAGAATTTGAAGTCTTATACTTTCTTGGCAATTACCCACAAGACTGAGATTTGAGAAAGCTTCTTGACAAGAAAAACGTAAGTAGTGGTTATATGAAAACTGCCTGTCATAAAAAATCTTAAAGATTTTGGCTCGTTGGTCAGAAAACAAACCCATTTCCTGTGAGTTTAGCAACTCTGTCATGAATTATCTCAGTTTGTTTAACACAGTTTTCAAAGGTGTGTTTTTTGTTAAGACTGTGTATGGTAAGTGCTACAATTCTCGTGACAGCTTGGATAACAAGTGATGAACACAGTGAATAAGCTCCACCAAATAGGGCCAGGAATTATATCTGTTCTAGTAATGTCAGTGCATCTTCATTATTTGGCATTAAAACTTTGTCACATTTTATAGCTTGTATTTTCTCTCCACATTCCCTCTCCAATCCCCACCCCGTTCCACCCTCCAAAAAAAAGAAAAAGGGTCATGTTGTCTTCTGAAGCTTACATTGCTTTTAGTTTCTGTATTCCTCTTGGTACAATCCAAAGGAATAGCAGAATTCAGGTCTGGGATAGATGATCAAGTTACAGTGTTTATCAAGTTTGTTCTTTGACAAAGCTTCATCATTTGGCTATTTGCAATGAATTTGCTTTCTTTTCTTTTTTTTTTTTTTTTTTTTTTTAATTTGTCATTTCTTGGCAAGTTATTTGTTTTCCAGTGAAAGCTGTTGCTTTTACTGTAAATGACCATTCAGAACTTTGAACACAGCAATAATAATGTGTCTGTTTGGCTAGAAGACATGAGCTTAGGGATTATCTACCTCTTCTTGTACAAAGAGATCTGTTAATGAGCCAGCACATTACTCAGATGCTGGCAGCAGACAGCCTGCATTTTACAATAAGATCTAACTTTAAAAATATCCATCAATTTGATAATATATCAGGTAACTGCACCTTATTGTAAATAAAAGAAAAATATTTCTAGGTCCTAAAGACTTAGTTTTTTAAACATAGATTGTTCTGAAGTTTCAACAACCATATTTTTTTCCTAAACACAAAGTAAAATTTCTTCTACTATTTGTTGAAAGGAAAAACTCAGTTTTGTTCTAACCTCAGTGAACTAAGATATAACTGTTTTATCCCACAAACGGATGAAGTCTGGAGGTCTGGATATTAGAAGAATCAGGTATGGTCTTAGCCTAGCTTCACTACTTATTTTCTTGTGTGTGTGTGTGTCAGGGGCAGGGAAATTTGACATAAAACTGAAGAAACTTTCCACAGTTTGTGTGGTTGTCCCCCTCTCCTTTTTGTTTGTATGTTTGTAGGAATAGTAAAACTTAATTGGAAAGTTTCACTTTATCTGTGAGTTAATTTCACAGCCTAGTTTTTGTCTGCTCATGCTGAGCTGTTTTGAGGTCCCTGTCAGTGCAGGGAGCTGCTTCAATAAATACAACTGTTTGTTTAGGCAAATCACTGATCACTAGTGGCTTGTACAACTTAGTATATATTTCAGAAGTAGGCTCTTCATTTGATTCATATCCACAGTTACACATGAAGATAACTCTTCTATATGGCTGTCCCTGGTGACTGGGAGAATGATGATAAAGAAGTCTGCAGGAATTGTAGTGGTTGTCTTTGGGAATTTGGGGAAAAATTGTACCAATTTAAGTAAACTACCTTCATTTTTGCTGTTTTTAATAATGAATATCGTATTCCACATACACTGCCTAGTTCAGTTGCAGTTATATCTAGAAAGAAGGATACAAGGAGCATTTTCCTTTTGCCAGAAATCATGTTAGGTAAAGATGACATGGAGGGATCTTCACCAAAGGGGATGGTCTTCAGCCATCATTCATCTGTTCCAGTTCTGAGTTCACAGGGGTGTAGCTGTGCATGCGATGCACGGCTGAAAATGACTCAGGTAAATTTTAATTTTCAGGTAAGGTACTGAATGTGTTGGTACTCTCATGAAGGTGCTGACTGAGATGGCAGTCGAGGCAAAGCTGAGAGAAGCAGTCCCAGAAATTATGAAGTCACTTTAATTTTACTGAAATCACGTTGTGCAGCTTTTCCTTCGGTTTTTCCCCATTGCTCCTATTAGAATGATAAAGTTAGCAAGTGCTTTCGTAACAGATAAAAAAGTTCCTCTTCCTCTGCCTCTGTGCTGTAGGTAGCATGACCATATAGCAGAGGTCCGGTCCTGTCACCCCAGGAAGATTTGACATTTGTGTCAGCTTCTGGAGAGAGTGCAGACTTCCACAGACAATTCAAATGGCTCTTCTGGTTGGAGAACCTCCACACAGAGCCAAAAAAACTTGTCTTTTGTCTGAGCTGAAGTCCAGTTCTCTTTGAATAGGACTGTTCTCTGACTGCTACAAGGTCATTACTGTTTTGGCATTTTTCCTGATGTTTTTATGATACTCATTTTAATGTACTGCATATTTTTCATTTTAGGACAGTGCTCAAAAATTTGCCCATAAATGCCACTTCAGCTGGGTGAATGCTGCTTTCTATCAGTGCATTGCTAAAGGCATTTCTGGTGTTTTCCCAGAGCACTGCTTTGGTTCATTGATGTTGAAACCAGTTTCAGCACAGGCACAATGGGTTAACATTTTCTGCTTGTTTGCATAGTGATTGCAGCTCTGAGACCAACCTCTAGCAGGCAACAAAATACAAATATTTTACACCAGCTGCACATAAAGACATGCACATATTTTGAGAGGAAATTTTGGGGGACAGAGGAAAGCAAGATGGGAGGAAGGAAAAATTATGGACAGTATCTGATTAAATACAGTGGCTTTGGGAACACTGAGAAATGTTAATTTTTTCCTTCTCGCACCTTTTTTCCCCTGTGCAGCTTCTTATTATGTGGGAAATGCCTCCTTATTTCAGAGTGCCCTGGTGAGGAGTGGTGCACAACCCTCAATGGACTCGGAGTACACAACCAGGTAGCCTTGAAAGAAGGGAGTGTTAGGACAGGGGGCAGTGCACAACCATGTTATCCCATGAAGGGAGTAGTACTGAGCCATGACATCTGTTTTTCCAAATGGAATTTAAGTTACCACAGCCTCCTCTTTGGTCCCTCTAATTTCATCTCCTTTCTGTATTAGGTGTATGAGGGAAAGGAGACAATATTTTTCTCCTCTGACCCACCTCTGACAGAAGTTTATGTGGGTAGCACAGATATTAATTTCCTTGCTTCACTATGGGAGTCTGTCAGTGAGATTACTCTAGTGAGAATAGGAACAGCAAGACTAACCCCTGACTATTCTGGTCTTTGTAGAGGTGGTTGAGGTTGAACAAAAGGGCCACTGAGATTTTCTTCACAAGTTTCTGCAAAAAAAAACCCTCACCACAAAAATCCCTCTGTTTTTCAAACGAGCTTGAGCAGATATTTTAATTAAAAACTACCAGTGGCAGTACAGAGCAGGGCATTGGAAATCCTTTCTCTGTGGCAGTTTCTCAGCACAAATACTTGTGTGTGGCTGCAGTCACATGTTTGATTGACTTGGTTCCCAAGCTGATGTTCACAGTACTGTATTCATCTTGTTCAGATGACTGTGACATGCAGCCCGAATGCACTGATGCTGACAGTGAATGTGAGGAGAACCAGACAGCTGACAGCATCTCTGTTTTTCAGAGCTGATGTAGGATGATCTGTCACATGATGCTAGGCCACAGCCTGTCATTTATTTAGCTACAGCTGTAATGTGGGTGAAATGAGCAGAAATGAGAGAGAAGTGACAAGAGGCGAAAGAAAGAAGGAAAGAAAAGAAAGAAGAAGATGGAGGGGAGATACTATACCCACCTTCTCTCACAAAATTGCACAAACGTTGTTTATCTTAATGAATGCAATATTGATCCCATACCTCACCTCTACTTGCTGTTTCTACAGTTTGGAACAACGCTGGCAATTCAAGCTCATCCATGCTACTGTTGTTGGGTAATGTGTCTTTTCAGGGCTACTTTAAGGCAGTGTCTGAGGTGTTTTGGGGCTGATCCTATGCCACATCTGTTATGAGATAGGCTTCCTTAACACCCATAATGGCTAGGAGTGCATTAGCAACATCAGCCAGAGTCTCAGGAGATTAAGAGGAAAAAAAAAAAAAAAAAAAAAAAAGTACAACTTTGTCTTGAGGTAAATAGGTAAACTCCCAAGCTGGGTCTAGGAGGTGCAGAGAAAGAAGACCCAACTAAGTGTGTGTTCAGTGCTGCTATGCTACAGCACCTAAACCACTAAACCAGAAGGAACCTTTTCTGGCAGACTAGTAGATGATACAACCCACCCTTCCAGGTCAGCCAGGTTGATCTCTATACAGGGGTCAAGCGGTTCTCTGTATACTGTACTTTCTCTGGATTATTCCCTGTGAATCAACTCATCCTGTTCCTTGTTTGGCTGGCCTCCCCTGTAACTTGGGAATAATAGTCTTGGAACACTGCATTGTTCAGAGCTGGGTAAGGGAAATGCAGCTAATCGTAAGAGCAGTATTCAGAAATGTGTCTTCTACTTGCCTTCTGCTTGTTTCCCCAGCTGTTCCTATATTGACCCCAATATCAGAGGCTGGATACAGTGATGGAGGAATAGAGGGGTGAGGCATGAGCTGTACTATCACAGGCTTTGTGCTAGGAGTTGTGGGACTGAGTGATGTCTTGTGATCCTCAGTTGCCTCCCTAATTATTTTTTTCCTTAGGACTTTTTAAATAAATTGTTAGTAGCCTAAATGTGCAGAAAACAGTGATATGCACTGGCTGCCACACTGGGGACTTAGAGAAGAAACAGAACAAGACTCTTGCCCATTTCTCTCTTTCTCTGTTCATCATCTCAAAGGGAATGGAAAGTCAATGCCTCTCAGCTCATTTCTCTGGTTACAAGGGTCAACCTGCTTGTACAGGGATGTGTATGCAAGGGAAGTTGTTCTTAAAGTATCTTTAAAATCTCGCTTGATTGTAAATCAGGCTGCTGTAGGAGGAGATGAATCATTGCCTGGAGTAGATCTCTGTGGAGGATAAAGGGAGCCTAAGATGGCCAGCTCAGATGCTTATCTGTATCTACAGTTTGAATTTAGACATGCAGTTTGGAACAATATTTTTTTCAGAGTAGAGTTAAATTTCCCAGGCCACGTAGAATCACAAAATCATACAAACCTATGCAATGCTACAGGCCTGGGGCAGAGTGGCTTGAAAGCTGTGCAGAGGAAAAGGATCGGGGAGTCGTGGTCGATGCTCACCTGAACATGAGCCAGCAATGTGCCCAGGTGGTCAAGAAGGCCAACAATGGCATCCTGGCTTGTATCACGAATAGTGTGGCCAGCAGGGCCAGGGAGGCCCTGTATTGAACTCTATACTGAGCTCTGGTGTGGCCGCACCTCGAGTGCTGTGTTCACTTTTGGGCCCCTCACTACATGAAGGACATCAAGGCCCTGGAACACATCCAGAGAAGGGCTATGAAGCTGGTGAAGGGCCTGGAACACAAGTCCTGTGAGCAGCGGCTGGCGGAACTGGGCTTGTTTCTTCCGGAGAAGAGGAGGCTCAGGGGAGACCTTATTGCTCTCTACAGCTACCTGAAAGGAAGGTGTGGGGAGCTGGGGTTCAGCCTCTTCTCACAAGTAACTAGTGATAAGACTAGAGGGAATAGCCTCAAGTTGCAGCAGGGGAGGTTTGGGTTGGAAAATAAGAGATTTTTTTTTTCTCAGAAAGAGTAGTCAGGCATTGGAACAGGTTGTCCAGGAAGGTGCTGGAGACCCTGACCCTGGGGGAGTTCAAGGAAAAGTTGGATGTGGTGCTTATGGCCATGGTTTAATGGGTGGTAGTGGTGGTAGGGTGATGGTTGGACCAGATGATTTTGGAGGTCTTTTCCAACCTTAATGATTCTATGTTTCTAAATTGTGTTCCTGTGCTTAACTTGGGTTAAAAAGAAAACCCCGTGTTGTCTGTGGTATTTCTGTGACAAATGTTACATTTTTCTTACCATCATATGCTGCTGTTCAGATGACTGGGGCACCATACTTGACAATGATGAATCATTTACAGTAGATTGACAGCCATTTATCCTGTGGTACCATCTGCCGTAAAGATCACATTTTGGTTTTGCACTTTCCTTCCTTTATTATTCTCTGAAACAGTATTTGAAGATGTGGAAGCAGTGAGGAAGGGACAACAACCTCTGGTCCAAGGTTTCAGTGGTATGTTCAGATGCTCCTGGACAACAGTGTTAAAGGTTAAACGCTCTTGGCATTTGATGGGAAAAAACTATAACAAAGGTGGAGTGAATGATGCAAACCTAGCATGAGCTTTAACTGTTTAGGATGTTTCACATGTGCATCCTTTGCTGGTCTCCTTGGTATAAGGGTCATGTTGTGGGCAAGGAGGAGGTGTGATTGGAGCAGAGCTGGCAGATGGTCCCTTGAAGGTCGTTTCTTGTTGCTGTCTCCTGTAGTGATACCATATGCTGTGCAGGGGGATGTTTCCTTCCTCTTCATGGAGTGTAAACTCATCAAAACAGTAAGTACAGCATACTATCAACTCTCAGCTCTTGAAGTTTCTGACTGGATCTGTGGCTTTAAGACATTTCTTTTTTTAGTACATTGTCAAACAGTATATAGAATAAGTATGTTTGAAAAGAGTTTAAAAAAAATCTGTTCATGGTGGTAGATGGAAAAAATTCTTTCTTTTGTGATTTAGCATTTGTCTCCTGAAATTCTGTTTCTGCATGTAAGATTTTTTTTTCCTAAGATCTTTCCTAACATCCCAAGCATGGGCAGTACCCTGTAAGAGATTTGGATGAACTGAATGTCATCACTGCTTCTGGAATCATAGCTACTCTTCTTAGCTGTTGGTAATGGCAAGTATTTCCAACAGAAAATACCTCAAGCACAAGTTAAATTACCCCAGCAACTGGAAGGTAAGCAGTGTATCAGACAGATGTTGTCTGTTTCTTGAGTGCAGTTAGTGTTTCTCAGCTGCCTGTGGATATTTTACTGTTTCAGTCAACTCTTTCTAAAACCGAGTCCCGGTTTAAAAGTGCATGAAAAACATTGCAGCTCTTTATAATACATGAACATTTAGAAAGGTCTGCCCCCCCCCCCTCCCTTTTTTTTTTTTTTTTTTGGGGGGGGGGGGGGGGTGATTGTGATTAATAACCTCAATAGTGAGAAGATTTTTATCCTTAAAGAGTAAATGGAGGCATATATGATTTTAGAGAGGTCCAAATCCTGGTATACTTTTTCAGCCATATTTATCAACAAAGCCTGAGTAAAGCAGTAGGGCAGAAAGCGTTCGACCATTCATATGATTTGAGTTTTGGAAAAGGCTCTGACTATCTTAGCATTATATTACCTTATGCCACTGTCATTGGTGTTTAATACCATTCACTCACTGGTGCTTGCTATGACTTGGTTGGCCCAGACAATAACCGTCACCCTGAGCTTGACAGATCATTAGAGAGAGGAAAAGTTTTTGTGAGATTAGTCAATACGTTTTCCCAGGGCTAAAATAAAGATCCAGGATTTCTAGTAGACAGGCTGCCAAGGCTCAAAGTGGTACAACTTTCCTTTGTTTTACTTGTCTCTTTTGCTCTTTAGGTTTCATTGACATATCTCTGTCAGCCTGTTTACAATTTGTTATTAAAGTTACTATTTGAACACAATATTTCATGGGCTATGTAGCCAATTTGGAGATTAGGATTGCAAGGACTGCATCAATTTAATAAATCAGCTATAAAAAAATGATGTTTGGTATTTAAATTTGCTATTTGCTATTTAAGTTTGCTATCTAAATTCTTTAATATTTACCTGTGAGTCAAAAATGAATACTGGCAGTGCGTATAATTAGACAAGTTTTCTCAACATTATGTTTATAGTGTTTTTTGTTGTTGTTGTTGTTTCAAATTTGATCTGGTGATATATATTGTCTAATTTTGCCTCATTGTTTTGCTGCATTATTAATGGGTACTTAGTTAAATATCTGTTTTGGGGGGTGGGAGGGATATATTTAACAAAATACACTGATTACATTGCCTAATTGACCTTTTCTCCATCAGTCTTTCCTCATTTGTATTCTAAAAAGCATATCAAATATTCCTGCAGCTTCCTTGGTCATTTCTGCTTCTGTTTGGAGCAGGCCAATACTTTTGTACCTTGATAAGATCAGATGTGAAAACAGCAAAGATTAATAGAAAACAGTGATCAAATTAAGTTTAGCTTTTTTTTTTTTTTTTCCCTTTGGCCTTGAAAGATGATTATCAGGCAGATGCAATGGGACAAAAACATGTAAGGTGTGGAAATTCACATATCCTAGTCTGACTTGTATTTATTCCATTTTCCTACTGTAGAAAGGCAATTTGAAGTATGGATGTGCTGGCATTCCTGACTGCTAAAGTACTATTTCAGTCACTAAATAAGTGAAGAATAGGTGGGTAGTAGTGCCAACATTCCTGAACATTGCCTGGTTACTGGCTATCCTGGGTTCCAAAACTGCTTCCATAGACAGAGGCTTTTCAAAGTTTGGACAGGAAGCTGTTCTGAAAGAGAAAGAAAGGGTGAATAGGACATTTTTGCAGGAAAAAAGATGAGATTGGTAAATTAATGCTATTATTGTAATGGTTAGATTTCAGGAAGCACAGTTACTAGTTTATACCTGCAGTGGATTCAGCACTGTCATTCTGG
Organism: Nettapus auritus; assembly: GCA_011076525.1. Taxonomy (NCBI): domain Eukaryota; kingdom Metazoa; phylum Chordata; class Aves; order Anseriformes; family Anatidae; genus Nettapus; species Nettapus auritus. The sequence continues at coordinate 51,025,491 of CM021766.1, forward strand.
GCTTGCATAACATGTCTTGAGAGATGTTTCATCTTAAATTAGCAACAAACAAAAAAAAATCCAAAACCAAACAATAACAACAAAACAAACACACATAAATAAAAACAAACAAAAACCAACCAACCAAACAAAAAACACCACCTTAAAAAAATCCCATGCTTTAAAATGCCCTTTTCACATTTCTCCTAACCCAAGTGAGCCTTACTCTTATCTTTTGTGAATGTGTACAGTGAATGGTTTGTATATTTAACTACTTACATTGGGGATGAGTTCAATTCAGTTTAATTACTATTTTGTATGGGCTGATGCAGTGCTCTAATACTTTGTTGTACTGATTTTCAAGTGATACTGGATATAGAAATGTCAGAGGAAGAATCAGCAAGATTGTGTCTAAATAACAACATAATTAATCCCCTATTATGTAGCACCTTCATCTCATCCTGCAGGATGCAAAAAAGAATTTAAAGAGCTGGTATAAGAGCAGTGCAAAGGCGGGGGGGGGGGGTTAAACATGCATGGTGACTGTAGGACAGAGTGTGGCAACTGTATAACATCATATGTCACTAGTGCACAGTAGTAAAAACTGATTTATCCAACAGAATCAGCAGCAAGGTTTTTTTTTTTTTTTTTTTTTTTTTGTGGCAGAATACCTAAATTGGTATTTGGCTCATATACAGTCGTAGATGTATAAATTCTGGACTGAACATTATTGTTTGATATCCTGATCCCACTGATCAAACCTTTGATAACTCATCTAAAAAGTGAGGTCTTTGTCAGTACAGCATCTACCCCTGACATAGCTTGCTTTCTAGTATTTCTGCTGAAGGAAAAGTGGTCCCCTTCCTATGAACGAAATATGATATGGACTAGCCTTCCTCTCTTTAGGGAACAGGGAGGGTTATAGCCAATGGTTTAAGATATGTTGCTGAGCTTTTCTTAGGTTTTAGATTTTTATTTTTTTTTTACTTGTTGGAAACAACTCCTGTGTTTAACTTGGCTGGGAATGTATTAAGTAGTGGAATAGGCATGGAATGATAGGTTGGCAGTGGAGAAGGGTGTTAGAAAGATGCAGAACACCCAGGTGCTGAACCCTATGTGGAAGACAGGTGCTGAGAGGTGGGGAGATGCAATTCATCTGCAGCAGAAACACTGCTTCCCTGAGTGTGCATCTTGGTGGCGTGCCTCAATGTGAAAAGGCAACTGATAGCATCTGCTCCCTGTCCCCATCTTCCAGAACAGCTACTTTCTTCATGAAATTAAGGTCTTTGTGTTAGTGGGATGTATGACAATGTAATGTGACTTTTGGAAGGGTTACAGCAAGTTCTGAATGATGTATGAAATGAAAAATCCCTGCCTGGTTCAGAGAAAGCATGTACAGCACTGGGTGATACACTGCCAACAGTTCTAACAAGGGGCTCCTTCACAGATTTTCCACCTCAATCAGCAGTGCAGTTGACATCCCCTGAGCAAAATCTCTCCTCTACTTATTTTTTTTTTTCTCTATACAAGCAAAGAAAATTTCTCCAGTTTTATAGCTTACCCACTGCCTAAAATACTCGTTCAATAATCTGTCTCTGCTTCCAGTTTTAACAGTCACTATCGGCATGCATCTTCTCCCTGTAATTCATTCAGGCTCTTTCATGCATTTTTATTGTAAATTTATTCTCAACACGCTGGGAGGGGGGAACAGCCAAATCTTGATCAGTGATCTAGTCAGCGATGTGTAATATCTGCTGGTCAAGTCCAATGCAAAAAATAGTGAGGAGATAAACAATAAAGCCAGGTAAAGAGCGATCACCTGGTTTAATCTTTCCATTGCAACAAACAAGTGTGTTTTAATACAGCCAGACCCTAGCTGGTATATATTGGAACACAGATTGGTTTAAATTGTATTTTGGAAAGCAATGGCTTGCAGAAGGACTTAGATGGCATCATAGATAATTCCTGTAACTTGAATTTTTGCTGCTGTGCTGTAGCAAAAAAATAAGAGCTGACATGATCAATGAAAATAGAAGTACTTAGCACTATTTGTAAGTTTCCCTTTGGATGGTATGTCCTGTTTTGCCCAAGCTGAACTATAAAATAGGTTACAGCATTTTATAAAACAAGCATCAGGAGCTTAAGGAATTCAGAGTATTCAGTTAATTGAGGAGCAGGCTGAGAGGCCATCTGAATAAGATACCTGGTAACAGAGGCTTATCCACCTGACTGTCAGAAGCTGAAGTTCATCTAATTCAGTCTTGAAAGGAGAAGCTGTTTTCTGGCTGCAGGATCTATTCAACATCAGAATTGACCCTCTAGGAAAGACACAGAGTTGTGATCACTTCGAACCTTTAGATGAGCCTGGGCTGAATGGCTCTGGCCCTGTACAGCTATCCTTGCTCATTCCTCTCCTTTAGGGCAGAGTATTGCACTGAAAAGCTTATAGCCAGGGACTCCCCGCGAAGACAATTAACAGACCTGAATGTCATGGCTCAGAGTTTCAGTGAGCTGTCTGAAGAAGATCAGGGTAGATTTCTTTTCATCTCCTTCCCTTGCACAAGGAACAAATAATTCTGGATGTTCTTCTTTTTGTTGTTACTAGCTACTTTCCTCTGCAGAATCAGAGATTGGCTGCAGCAGGAGATCTCTTCGTAGGTGGTATAGCAAGTGATTATATATTGCCTTAGTAGGCCTGGTAGGGAATTTTCCCTGGGTCAGGTTGGCAGGCTGTGTGGATCTTTCACCTCATATAGCATGAGGTGTGGTTCATCTGCTAGGATCATTTGTGTACATCTCACATGATTAATTCCTTGTCATTGCAGGGCTCCCTCTGGTCTTGCCAATTCTGTGTCTGTGGCAGATAGTTTCCTAAGCACAGGAGTGCTTTGCCCTCACTAAAGTCTTTGGGCATCAGCTAGGATATTTCAGTTAAATTTAATGATCTGTGAATACACAGTAGGTGCATCTGGCATCCTTTTTGGCCATAATTTTAAGGGAATGATATATATATATATATATGCATATGCTGTCTGATTGGTTAAGGCTGGGGAGGTTATTTAGGAAAGGATGCTCTTCTGTTCTGAAAAATGGCTTAACTCCTTCAAAGGGCTTATCTTGGCAGTCTGAGAAAAGCTTGGTCTCTACTGAGCAGAAGTACAGCTTTCTTCAGTTTAATTGTAGGGACCAACCAATAAATAGCCATCAGATTCTGTGTTTCCATATGTAAAAACATGCAGTTGTGTGGATTTATGTCAATTAGGAGTATGTGCTGTCTGGAAGGACATCCCTTTCAATTAACTTTTTGTCTCTGTACAGAAGCAACCAGTGTGAAAGAAAACATAACTCGTTTAGAGTATTCTTTTTGCAGCTAAAGTAACCAGGTAGCAAATGAATTCCTGTCTTGCTGTGTGTCAGTACTACAGGAGTATCATTTCTACAGTGACTTTTCAATGTCAGTGAAGTCAGCGAGTAGTTCCCGAGTTTAAATCCTGTTTTACATAAGCACGTAACTTACCTCTTAAGCCTGTCTGCTTCAGCAAAACAACAAAGCCTGTCCTCATGACACAGAACCTAACCTGCTGTATAGGCAGACAAGTATTTGTGAATGTTCATGTATATGATATTATGGTATAATTTGCATGTTAAGAAAACTGCGATTTTGCTGGTGCTAGGATTTTACAATACAAGTATATGCAGGTGTGCAAAGACAATGTATATATACACGAAATGCTAAGCTGAAGTTCTGCTATTTATAGAATGTGTAGCAGCAAAATAGAAACAGACATCACATAAGCAGCATTGTCTTTCGATTCCCAATCAAAGAGAGACAGAGATTTGTATTTTTCATTAAATGGCCTTTGCAGGAATGCCGTAAGCAATCAAGATTCACTCTGTGCATATCAGGAAAAACTGTGCCATTTGCACGTTTGGCTTCATCCCATGAAGTAGAAAACAACAGCAATTGTGTAATTTCATTCAAATGCTATCTGTTGTTCTACATCTTTCTTCTTTGCACCCCACACTAAAAATTAAAAAAAATATATTAATTGAAAAACAGAATAAAGTATTTCTAAGCTGAGTTGTCCTTAAAAATTTGAATGAGTCATTTAGATAACATTCACAATACCAGCAGCTTCAGGGCACTTTAGAGAATACGTTTCAGCACAGAGACATTTGAAACAAAAATTGTAATGTTCTAAATGGAATTAGATGAGCGAAACCGTGTCATACAGAGATGAAATATAAATAAGTGCTTTAGGCCCACTCCATGAAAAATGTATGTGTTTTTTTAAAAGCATTTTTCTTCTGCAATGGTTTCATTTCTGTGGAAACCAGTGGTTGGTGTTTTGTGTTTTTTTATTGTTGGTGGTTTTTTTTTTGTTTTGTTTTGTTTTTCCCTCCTCTTAGTGCATTCTCCTAGAATGTGCTTTTGCCACTCAATAAACCCTTCTTTCCACTAAATGTCTGTCTCTGTATTAAGCCCCCAAGGAACTGTACAAGCCAAAGGCAGATGGAAACAATAGGCATTCCGTGTTCAAACGTACAACCTACAGAAAGTTCATCTGTCAAAAGTCTGAGGAACATTTCCAAGGAGGGTGCTTCATAAACAACATCCACATGGGGCAAATCTGACTTGTGCTACTGCTTTTCATGCATATATTCCGTAAGAATTTAATATACTCTTTACTCATCAATTAATAGTTAAAGTAACATTTACAGAAACTTGTTCCAAATCCCAGTCCCAGTTCTTCTCTCCTTCCCATCCTTAAATCTGTTCATCTTTTAGGCACCCTGACTACTTCCTTACTTTTTACAGAAATGTTATCTTAACCTCTCTAATAGACCAAAACACTCAGAGCCTAATGAACTCTTTATTTTTGTACCTGTTGGAGTTCTGCTCCTTCGTTGGTAAGCATGCAAACTCTACCATTGTACCAGTCCTTGAGATATCAATCATTAATACCAATATAGTAGTGCTGAAAGTTAATCTAAGCTTTTGACTCATGTCTGTAAGACAGAAGTCATCCTGGTTGGTACTGTCTGGCAGATAGCATACTTGGTTTTTAAAGCTCTGATTTCTTACAGTCAATGTTTGCCTTCATTCCTTGGCTTTGTATTAATGAAATATTTTAAATGTGATTAAGATGCTGATTCGGTGATGTTGTGAAATCAACTTGGCTCCCATGGACTTCAACACCTTCTCAGATCAGACCCCAGATTAGCGGCAAGGAAAACAGGGAAGACTTTGTCAGTACCTGGATGCTGCAGGAGTGATTCTGAGCTTGTTCTAGTGTAATCCAGAGCTGAGAACAGCAGAGCTGGAAAGCTATAAACCACCTACTCATAGGTCATATATGTGTGTAGTACACATGTTCTTACATCAGGTCATGTGTGTGCATGTTCTATCCCCAAATCATATGGAGTCTCAAAATAGGCAGCTGATTCAGAGTGCTCTCATCATACAAATGGAAGCAGCTAGCTTCTGGATTAGGCCCATCTCAATTTACCTGGGCACACAAATCTCATATCTGCTACTTAAAATCCCAGGTAGAAGTTTCTGGTGCCCAAAAAAGATGATTAAATAGTGTAATTAAAAAATTAGCTCCTATTTTGTGTGTCTTAGTCATCCACAAATGCAAGATTTGTGTTTGATCTGTGGTTATCAAAATTATAAGATGGTGGAGGGTGACTTGAAACCAGAGGTGTATGACATACAAAATCTCCTAGCACTGAAAGTATAACCAATTCTTGGCCTCTGACTGGACTTCAAAACTGGCATTTGCAAATAATTGATGCAGAAGAGTGAAAAATCACCCCAGAGGAGTGAAAACTGCAGAATGACATTTTGTCATGTGCCTAAAGAATGTTATAATTTCCTGCCAGGTGGCATCAAATGCATCTGAATGAGCCATTTCCTGGGTGGCGGGGTGCTGTCTGGACTCCTTGCCTGAGCTGCATGGAGATGCAGGGCTGGAGATGGCGATAGGACCAGCTGCTTGTTGACAGCCTCGGGCAGAGTTTCTCTAGTGGCTCAGGCTTTGAGGTCATCAATAAATTGTTGTCTGTTACAGCTATGGAAGCTGCTAACTTCTCAAGGTTTGACCAGTGTAAGGAGAGAAATTGCAGTCTCACCCTCTTCATGTAAGGTTGAGAAGGAGCACAGGCTGGATTTGATCTTAAAATGGATCCGGGCCGCCTCATGGCAGGTGCTAAGTGTGTTTATGGCTAACTAATGACAGCAGTTTTTCATTTCCCAGACTCGGGGCCAAAAAGCTCCATTAGTAAGATGCTGACATGGTCCGTGTGTTTCATTGCCCTCTGGCGGCTAGACCACTGGAGTAGAAGGCTATTGCTGTTCCCAGTTGCAGGACTATGCACTGTTTGTGTAAAAGAAGCAGACACGAGAGGAAGCAGAAAATTGTGCAAATACTGGTCAGAGCCTTATTCTGTATGAACTGTTGTCTGCCATTGCTTTAGTTTATCATGAAATTAGTAAAACAAAAACAATGGCCCAATGTCTGCTATCAGTTATTCCTGTGTAAATCCAGATATTTCTGCTGGAGTCAGACCCATCACTCTGGATTTATCCTTGCATAAAGAGAGGTGGAAAGTGGCTCAGAGTGAACGGAGAACCTTTAAATTGCCTGACCATTAATCTATAGTAAAGAAACAAGTTTGTCTTTGTAGCACGTGGGCAGTTTCGTGGAGCACATACAAGAAAATATTCTCTGTGAAAATCCAAGAGCATTTGGTACAATATAGTCACTAATGCCAAAATGCCAGTGGGCTGAAATGAAATCCCTTTCCTATAACAGCCCCTTCTTATGAAAGCAACTTGCTTGCTGATGTTGGGCACCTTACCTCCCAGGTGCTGTAGCCTTAAATCACTGACAACCCTTCACGTGTTATATTGGATTTTAGCAGATGAGGTCAGATTCTGCTTTAAGTTATGCTAGTACTAGTAGAGTAAATGTGGATTTACATCCATGGGCTTGCTGTCTGAGATGTGTAAGAATATGAATATTTTAGCATAAGTGACCTACTGTAAACCATTCTCTTTCGTTCTTGCTAGAAATGGTTCCCAGAAGAAAGATACTGCAAAAGGGAGTTGACAGCCTTGGAATCCAGTCTTTTCATTTTTATTTATGCTAGTTTGTTTACTTCAGTAGCTGTCTACATATATGCTAATGATCATTTGCATGTCTGCGGTATTTTTATAGGTGGGGAAGAAGTCAAATATATTTAACAGTTTGCTACCAGGAATAGGTCTTCACAATTCATGACAAAAGCACAGTAGGAAGTAAGCCACAGAAGCAATGCTTTTCCCATTTATGCTGTAACAGTTTTGACTTTGCAAGGTTATCTACTATCACAAAGAAGTCCAAATCAGGAGAGCCAATGGAGAATTTCTTTGTGGATTGTTTGCATCCCAGCTACTTTGGCTTGCATTTGTCATGGAATGTATTAAAATAGTCATATTCCACAGTCCACACAGCATGTCAGCTTTGAGACAAGTACTCTGAAATGTGCTCACAGATGATAAATTGCACACTATGTCAACTACATCTTTGTCATAAGATTCTATTTTCTATTTATAGTTGAAATGAAGCACTTGAGAAAAATTCTAAACCAAAGCAATTTCACAGAAATCTCATAAGTTTTTCCTTATGTGTATATCAGTGAAAAGACCCTCCTGTGCTATTTTTCTGCTCTGTGGGAGCTCCAACAATCAACTTCTGAGATCAAAGTAGGATGATCTCAAGATTGTGAAACTTATATGGGTCCATGTAATCTAGCTAGTGTGCCTTTGGAATATGTTCCCTTTCAAACATTAAGGGGAAAGAACATTTAATCACAACACAGTGAAAATACATACAAAATTTGATACAGTTTTTGGGAATCAAAACCAATTATCTCCATAACAGATGAGATTATTTAGTTACTTCTTTGGCTTGTCATACTAGTTTTGTTTGAAGCTGTCATTGATGTCAGTGATGTATTTTGCAGATCTGTGCATTATTTTTCTTTTTCTTCTAAGAAGACTTCCCTTCCATTTATGCATCTTAAACATGTAATCTACTGCAATGGAATTGTGGGCAGCAGAAACTGGAAAAGAATACGTGTTTGGAGACTGCACTAGTTTGGCTTTGAAGCTAGAAATGCAGCTGTGTTTTTTCTCAGATTACAGCAGCCTACTTTAGGAAGAGCATGTCTGGATAGCAGTGACGGTACGCTATGACTGGAGATCTCCTGGATAACACTGGCCTAGACATGACAGGATGTTCTGCAACGTGATGAATGATTACTTAAGATAAGTACCCCTTCTGATGGCATCCTCCTGCTACCCTGGTCTTCATGGGATGCACAAGGAATGTTTCTTGCCTCAGAGAGGATCATCCAAGCAAGGACCTAAGATTAGTGAAAGGTGAAGTACACACAGTAGAGAAGCACTGCTGTAACCTTAGCTATCCATTGAGTTCCACGATCTAGCATAGGAATGTATATGCAGGGCATTAACAGCAAAAGAAGCCATTGTAATATCAATATACTGCTGAGCTAAAAGGTTGAGATTGTTAGTAAAACTAGTTCCACTAGCAGGGCCATTGATCATATTTAGCAGCTGTTTTACAAACAGTGATTTATTAACTTGTGCCCAGTCTTGTAAAATATCTGCATCTACTGCCTTTTACTTATTTATTTACTTGCTTGTTTGTTTGCTTTTGCCTGTAGATAATCCCATTGACATGACTGAGGTTTTGCATAGTAGATAGGCAAAAGGAATATTTTAAGAAAATCGTTTTATGGAAGAAGGGATCTTTAAAAGCTACATATAAGAATCACAGAATAGTCTAGGTTGGAAGAGACCTACAAGATCACCGAGTCCAACCTCTGACCTAATGCTAACAAGTCTTCCACTAAGCCATATCCCTAAGCTCTATATCTAAATGTCTTTTAAAGACCTCCAGGGAAAAAATCTGATGTTCTTTCAGTTATCAGGCCATCAAAAAGCACATGAAATCCACTCTCCTTGTTTGGAGACAGCACCATAGAAACGATTTGCTTTTTTCCCCTCCTCTCTTCCATCTCTCCTTAGTCATCATCTCCAGCTCTTCCCTTCTGTTCCCATTCAATGAGCTTGTTCTGTGCACCTACCAAATTTTGGATGACCTTAGAAAGCAAACCTCCCTGTGCTGCAAGTTTTGTCTGCTCATACTGCCAGCTTTCTGACAGTATTGTGCTTAATCAGACAGCTTCCTCCTCTGTAACTTGTCTGTCCTGTTGAACCAAATCTTTTCACTCAGAGCAACAATGCTGTTTTGCTTAACTGGTGTGATGGCAGAGATTAGTGAAGATATCTGTCTGGATGCTGATGTGAGATACACTTTGGTCAAGTATTTTAACTTTTACTGCACTACTCTGTTATTTGCTTAATTGTTTAAAATGCTCTTCTGTTACACTTGCAGTGATGAACAATAAACTAGCTGGCATCCAGCTCTGAAACCATGATGTTGATGGGGGAGGGCTGCCCACTTGAAAAGAGCAAGAAGTCTTACAAATATTTGGACTGATTAATTCACCAGCTTTTCTTTACAGAACTCTTTTGTGGTATAAAGCCATTCATTGACCAAGAGAGTACATTGTCCATTTAGTTACTGTTTTTTATCTCATGTCAAACAAAAGCCACCGCCTCCTACAACAGTAACAGCTGAGTATTTTCACTGCTTATGCAGTTTCCTCTTCTAGCTGCTGGGTCATCAAAAATTCTAATCAACTCTGATCTAACACAAAGTATTATGTGGCATTCATCATCTGTTTTAGCCTTTAATGCACCATGCAGGTTTTAATCAAAGGTATGCAACCATTAGCAAAAAAGAATGACAAGAATTATGATGGTCTCCTAAACAGAGCTCTTAAGCCGACATCACAGGCAGCAGATAAGTTCACCTCCCCCTGCCGAGTACAAATACAGGCAAATAAGATGGGCCTTGTCTGAAATAATTGCAGGAGTGCACCACTGAGTTTTCAGGGCCATGTTTTCCATTGTTTTGTTTTAGTACTAAGTGCTAAGGCTTATTTACTCGGCTTTCCTGAATATTGAAAACAAATGTTGGCACTGTTGGCTTGGCTTGTGGGGGCTGCTGGATCATCTTCTTGGTTGGGTGGGTGTCCATATCTTCCACCATTGTCAGAGAGAGCCAAGGCAGTGAGTGGCAAAACTAAGCCCAGCACCTTCCTTATGGCATACAGGTCTTTTGGTCTCTCCATCTCTTCCGAAGTGAACTCCGTTAGTCATCCCTTGTGTTTTTCTTCAGGACAGGACTAGGCTAGGTTGTTGCTGGCTTGTGGGTAAAAGAGAACAGAATAATTATTTGGAACCTTCAAAGATCACCTTGCCCAATTACCTGACCACTTCAGGGCTAACCAAAAGTTAAAGCATGTTATTGAGGGCATTGTCCAAATTAGTACTGTCAGCTGTTATGTCTTTGTGCTCTGATTGCATGTAGGCAGCAAGCTTATCCTGTGTCTCTTGCGTTTGGCCTCTGCTCCAGCACCTCTTGCTTCTCTGCCGATTTCATCAGAGATATCCATCCCCAACAGGATGGCAGCAGTCACCTCCTGCCTTTCTCTGATTCACTGCTCACAAAGCACCAGGGTTTTCATTTGACTGTAAGATACGCATTCAATACTGGGTCAAGAAGTTCCTCCTTCTACCACCTCTCCACTTACCCCAGTCCAGTAAATCAAAGAAAAGTAGGGAAAACCTTATAGGTCATGGTTTACAACATGCTAGGTTTTGACTGAGATTTGTTCTTTGCATACAGTCCTGGGTTTTCCCCTTGCTTATATCCTGGCAGGTTGCAGCTAGTGTTTCCCAGTCTGCAGATACTGTGGCCTTTGTTTCTTGCTTTAGGTGACTGAGCATGTTATCAAGCTCCGGATCAGTTTGGCATGGGAAGGAGACACTGTTTTGTGCTGCAGAATTGCTTCATTTCTGCTTAGTTGAGGGAAGGGTGAATGTCGTCTTTACAGAGAGGGGAGCAGACTGTTAATAAAGTAGTGCAATATTTCTCCTGCCATGTGAACTCACAAGTGTGACTTGCTGGGAGGGGGCGGCTGGCATGAGGGTGAAGGACCTCATGTTCACTTGTGTGTCCTTGGGGAAGGCTACCCATCACTGGGGTAGAGGGCTGGTGATCCCTAAGATATCTGAAGTTCTTCCTTCTCCCTTTCCCAGTTCTTGTGTTGGCAGAGCTGTTTCAGCTCCCAGCTTAAAAATAGGTGGTTGAGACCTGTTTCAGCTTGCAGCATTTCCTTGAAGCCACGACAGCAGCAGGGAATGAAGCCATGTATTGCTCTTTGGCTGTGCCTCACACAGCTGCTACAGGCAGGGTGGGGAACTGACAGTCACCCAGGGAGCCTGTTGTGAGCGGGGAGTCACTATTTAAATGAGTGATCTAGAGGCCTTTGGGCTTGTGAAGCCATGCAAATGGTTGTGTGGGTGGATTTCCTCCTCAGGCTTGCTCACACAGTGTATGAACTTGGTGAAATATGTTTGTTGATTTGGAGGTATTCAGCAGAATTTCCCCACATCATGGTAAACGTAGAGGACAGTGCTGTGGGCTCAATTCCCTCTTATAAATCATTACCACTAGCAGGAGCTGGCCCTGGACAGACATTAGAATTGGTCTTTTTCATGTGTTGTCTAGGGACTGTGACCTATTTTGCTCAGGAGCTTTGTTCAGTGAATAACCTCAAGTGGGGGCTGGTGTTCAATAGGACTGCATGTGTACTTGCCTACATCCAGCTCCTGTGTTCAGCTCTCTGCCAGACCAAAGTCTCAGGCATGCCTGGGCTTTCTCACTGCACTCGTTGCTCTCACAGAAGAAATCCTATATAAATTGCTCTCTTTTCTTTTGACATGGCCTTTAACGTGCAACATGTGGCTCTTTTAATGACCATTTCTGGCAAAAGGTTAATTTGGCTTGGGGGGGGGGAGAGGGGGGCGGCGAGGAATAGATGCTTTAAATCTACCTGTGCTTCCTGTGTCTGGTCTGTGCCCAGCTATGCATGGAAGTCAGAGAATTTCCACAGCACCTATGGCCCAAACAGTGGTATTATATTTTCAATTTCCTATTTAAAAAGGCTAAAAAAATAAACAAGTTTCTGTTGTTTTAACCCAGGTAGGTCATTTGCTTTACTCCATTTGTAGGTATTGGTTCGTCATTGTGGTGTATTGTTTTGGGTTCCAGAGGTGGGTAATCAGCAGAGATTTAGTGTTGCAGAGATTTAGTTCCAGGTCACAGACAAGTAATGAAAAAACAGCAGTCACTGAGGATTTGATTTACACACTGCAATGACTGTGTGATAGCCCCTTTTGTGAGAAGGAAAGTCTCCCTCTGGAGACCACATTCTAACCAGTAGCAAACATTCAAGCTCCCTGGTGCTTCAGATGTCAATTATACCAAAGCCTCTTATTGTATAATGCAGGTCTGTTATAATAATAATGTCTGGAACAGCATTAATAATGTGAATGAATTTCCAAACAGTGGAGATGGGAGGGGGAGACTGATCAATACTGCACTAATGATGGCCTTGTCTTTCACTGAAATAATTGTGATAGGGTTTATAGCACTTCCTTCCTACTTCATGCTGTGCAGCAGTGTTGGTTTACTACCTGCTGTTATTGCTTTTGTATAAAAAGGTGTTAAAAAGAAGCGTCTGTCAAGTTTTAAGGCTGCGAGTCTTTTTTAATGCAGTGAGGTTGTTCTAGTCAAGATGGTCTGAGGATATGAGAGATGCAAGGTTTACAGGGAGAAATGAAATCTTTTATTAGACATGCTGATACAGTTGGGGGGGGGGGGGGAAGAAGCCTTTGGGCTCAGAAATCAGTAGTAGGGTCCCCCATTTTTATAGGGAATTACTCATTCTTTATCACAAAGATGCCATTTAAAGGCCAGATTTTCCAAGTGATCTCATCCTGCTTATTTGGACATAGAAAGGTTACTGCTTTGAGAGAGAGTGTGAGCACTTGAACACATAAGAGTTCAAAGGAAAAGCTCTCTTGCACGCTAACTGTGTTTTCCATTTATGTGACCCTGTTCCTTGTCTGATAATCACGTGGGTTCTCTCTGTTATTCCACCAAGTGTATAGCATGCACACTGAGACCCATTGGAAGAAATATCCATTGAATCTTCTGATTCTAAAAGAGATTATTTCTTTGTTTAAGAGAGTCACGTTTTTGCCTCAATATTTGTATTCACTCAATGGGAAGCCATATCCTCACAATGTGTTTCTGAATTTTGGTGGAGAAAGTAGGAAGGTAACAACATATTGGATGTTATTTGTTTGTTATATATATAATAAGTCCCAACGTCTTCTGCAGTGTCTCAGAGTTACTTTATTTCTCAATATGCTGGAATGATGGATTCCATACATTTTGTTTTGTGAAGTGAGAGAAATTGAAAGAAATCATAGCCCGAGTCTAATGATAAAAATCCCCTCTGTTGAAGCTCTTCATTACAGCACTTTTCAGAACAGAAAAGACGAACTGCTTTTGCAGTGGCACAGGTCCAATCTCAAAGTAGAATCAATTGCTTTGCCAATGCTGAACACAAAGGATGTTCATTGTTTGCAAACTGAATTTTTCTTAGTGCGTGCAAAACTGATGATCAGATTTTTTTTCTTTAGAGAAACCCCTGCAGTGAAAAAACTGCAGCTGATTCTGTACTTCCCATCCTGGTTTGTAGGAAGGCTTCTTGCTTCACAGTATGATTTCTTCATAATAGCTGCATGACAACAGCATGCCAATGTTTTGAAAAAGCAACAGCCAATGTTATAATGCAGTTACTTATGTTAGTGAATCTCTGTTGGTTTTTTATTTTTCCTTGAGAAAATATATATTTTTTTGTGTGTGTGTGATTTTACTCTCCTGAGGCTCACCTTGCTATATATAACAGAACTGTATCTACATCTGTCTCTATATGTATATAAGGTTTGGCAGTTGTCAAGGGACCTTCCTAGGCTGTCCCTTCCTGTCACAAGTACTGCATTGTATCATGCTTGGTGTCAACTGATGAAGTTCTCTATAAAAAACAAGGAAAGGCTTCCCACCCCCCCTTAATTTTTTTTTAATTATTTTATTATTATTATTATTTTTTTCCCATGCAAAACATGCCTCAGAACCACTTCAGATGTAATCTTTTCTCTATTATCTAAACATACTTCTGGCTGATTCCTCCCTGTTCCTGTGCCAACACTTTCTTTACATTCTTCTTTCCTTCTTTCTTATTCTTCCTCCTTGGTATATTTGCTGAGAGTAATCACATCCCTTTGCACATCTTTTGATGCTAAGCCAGAATCCAACAATACAAATTCATTATGGGGTGGAAAAATCTCACCCAGGTATTCATGTTTAACCATGAATATGTTAGATATTCTGGGAGATATAAGATCGGGCATCTACCTGGACTCATCCTGACTGTGACTGCAGTATTTTGTGCCTTCAGGATTGGTTTCCTAGAGGAGGCTGGTGATGCTAATGTTGTGAAGTTGTATTTATTTATTGACTGTATCAACTGCAGAGGATTCCCTGATGCAGAAAGCTCCTCTGTGCCAGAGCTTGGGCTGTACATGTTCCATGGGAAACAGTCCCGCTTGCTGACAAGAAAGTGAAAGTAATCTAGATGCTTCATTAGCAGTATGTATCAAAACGGAATCAATTGGTTGTTTGGGTCTCACTCTATGTCTCTTTATGCAACATCTCCCAGTTGGTTGCAGTTTCCTCAAAAGTCTTTGCAGCTTAATGACATGTTGTAAATTACTCTGTGGTTTGTGGAGGTGTTCAATATTGGAAATTCAAGTAGTGCTGCCTGTTTGTTATTGGTCACATGTGGCACAGTTTTTCTTCCCTTACTGAGCTTAGTACATCAGGATTTTCTATTGAATCCTCAAGTTACTTCAATAAAGTTATTTGAAAACTTTCTGCCAAATACGCAGGGTTAAAGATTTGCTTACTCTTGTGCGTTACCACTAATTTAACATGACCAAAGAGACAGTGGTAGAAAGCTTAAGAAGGCTGTGTATATAGTAGCACCGATTTGCTTTTGAGTCCTGCAGAAACATGTTTGCAGTATTCCTGAGCAATCATGTCAATATATTAGCATAAAATCTCACTAATTTGTCATTTGCTGATATGCATCTCAAAATGACAGGTCTCATCTGAGAATCTTTGCTAAACATTTAACAAACTGCTGTGGTGGCAATTTTTCCTATATGCTGCATATTCTTCTATATTTTCCAATATATAATACAATAGGATGAATGTTCATTTGTCCTCTTGGTAAGATGCTATATGGCACTAGTTATGACTTTTCTCAGATAAAAGAAATGGCATGCATTTTGTGAAGCATTCTTCTTTACTTCTATTTGCAGGGGTTTTGTTTGTTTGTTTGTTTTGTTTTTGTTTGTTTGTTTTTTCTCCTGCTTGTTCACTAATCGGCAGCACTGAGTAATTTGCAATCTGCCTTCCCACTGAACCAGTGAGTGTTCTCTGTGTGTATGCATGTGTTTATTAAGTCTTAGGATTCGTCGTCTATGTTGTAACTAAAATGAAAAGAAACGACTACATTTTAATTCATAATATTTTGATTGAGGTCTGTTTGTAGACCCTCTTTTTGATGTAATTTAAGCTGATAAAACAATTGTCATTAAGTTACACTGAAATGGCTCTGAAATCTGTGTCTCATGCTAACTACTGCTGAAATGCTAAGGGTGTGATTTACAACTGATTTAATTGGATTGGTTCCATTTACCATCTAAACAAGCCCTTAAATGTTGGAGTGTTTACCACCTGTTGTGACTCTTACCTTGCAGAGATCTTTGTTCACAGGCAGGAGGGCATGCACTGTAATAAGAGAGGAAAAAGGAGTGCTATAAATGTGCATCTCAGTCTGTGCATGCTGTTAAGCTTGCCTCTGGAAAAATGTGATTCTTTTTTTTTTTCTAAAAATTACAATAAATTTCTTTAGTATAGTGATGATGATGATTTTTGCCAAACTTCTGACAAGTGCTGAATTTTCTGCTCATCAGTTGGGATAGTTAATTTGGGAAAAGTTTTCTTCATTGTAGTTACTCTAGTGTATCATGCTAGCTCTTCTTATGCTGCTGGTGTGTAAGTATAGGTCTTATAAAAGTTTGTGAACAGCAACTCTGATAAAACAACAGAAAAAGATTAATGTCTTTAAAATTTAATTACGATTATTTTTTATTTTTTATTTTTTTTTTGAGCTGAGGCTTTAAAACAGTCAGTAGGAAAGATATATTTAAGACAGAATGGTCTATACTGGAGAAACCCTGTGAAATATTTTGATGTTACCTGGATGGACTGTTGACACAACATGGTCACCCTACTCCCCTCATAGTCTTCTCTGAAAATGTAAAGGGCCAAGCTTTCCTTCAATGATTTTCTGAAACAGTTCTGTCTTATCTTCTCCACTGGGGAATGGATGGTAATAAGAGCTTTAAAAGTAAAGTTTTGATGGGACCCTTGTTGAAGATCAAGGACTGCTAGGAGGAGATGGAATCTAACTAAAAACATCCTTGCCAACAGGCTGGCTAACTTGGTGAGGAGAGCTTAAAGCTAGGAACGACGTGGCAGGTAGATAATGACACAACAGTCAAGTGAAGAAGTGGTGGTCTGGGCTGGTAAGCAAAGGGTGCAAGGTGATGTGTACAAGACAGCCCTGTTGAAACCAATAAAACAGTGTTAAAGGAAGCCCACCCCAAAGTGTATGCACACAAATAAGAAAGTGCCTGCAGTACGGCATAATGGGAAAACCACTGGTACATTTATAACAAACAAAGAAACAAAATAACAGTACAACTCTGTGCCTCTCTGAAGTGTCTCTACAGTAATGTACAAAGCCAGGAGAATGAACAGAGAGAATTACAGGTCTGCATCCATTTACAGGTCAATGATCACTTTGGAACCATAAAGGTGGGATAACTCACACAAATGCTATGGCTGGATTAAAGGCTTTTTAGGAAGGATGGCCCAGGACAGCAAGGAGGTAGAGTTATTGTTTCCTTATATGTGGGAGAAGAGCAAGAATGCATGGCGCTATGCCTAGTAATGGACAAAGGATCTCCTGACTTAAATATACAAAGGAAGAATATAGGAAGTTGAAGCAGGTACCTGTGACCCAGGGGGAATGTAGACACTGGCCAAGCATGCAAGGATGGGATTGGGAAAGCTAAATCCCACCCATTGTTGAATCTGGGAAGGCATGTGAGGGACAAAAAGAAGAGCTTGTACATGTACATCAGCTGCAAAAGGAAGACTAGGGAAAATATTTTCCTTTTCTAAGGGAAGGCCCTATATAGCCACCTTTTCTGCTATTTTTTTTTTTTTTAAATTTAACTAATTTTCACATAGTTCAGCTGAAATTCTAGCATCCTGAATTAGATGATGATTTTTAAGTATTTGATTATTATAGAATATTAAAAGTATCTATTTTAACTTCTGCAGGGTCCTAAATATATTTTGCAATCACATGTTTGTCAGGGAGAGTCCAAGACAAGAGATATGGACAAAAAAACATGAACCTAAGTCTAAAATAAGATAGGTTTAATTTGTTTAGCCTTGTTATAAAATTTTACATTCCCAAATCAGCATTCCAAAAAAAAAAAAAAAAAAAAAAAAAATTAAAAAAAGAGAGAAAAAAAGTATGTTTTGACTTTTGAGGGAAGTTGGGTTTGACTTTAATTTTCTTTGAGCACCAGTTTGTGTTTTCCACTACATCAATGTTCATTTACTAAAACTGAAGATAAAAAAAATATTCTGGGTTTAAACTGGGATAGCTCAGGCCATCAAAAGGCCAACAGATTGGGGAAATACATTCAAAGAAACAACCACCCAAAAGTAGGAAGTCAACCTCTTATCACAGGATCACAGAATTGTAGGGGTTGGAAGGGACCTCAAGAGGTCATCAGGTCCAACCCCCCTGCCAAAGCAGGTTCCCTAGAACAGGTTGCCCAGGTAGGCATCCAGACAAGCCTTGAATATCTCCAGAGAAGGAGACTCAGCAACCACCCTGGGCAGCCTGTCCCAGTGCTCCGTCACCCTCACCATGAAGAAGTTCTTTTGCATGTTGGTGTGGAACTTCCTGTGCTTCATTTTGTGGCCATTGACCCTTGTCCTATCCCCACAGACCACTGAAAAGAGGTTGGCCAAATCCCACTGTCTCCAACACTTATTTGTAAACATTGATAAGATCCCCAGTCTTCTCTTTTCCCTTCAAGGGATGTTTACCCCTACTTCTACCAGCAATTTCCTTCCCCTTTGACCCCAGGTAATACTTTGACACTTCTTGTCCTTTTCGGTGTTCCACAATGCTTTGTTTCTATTCCATGGCTTGACTTAAATATTACCAGTCCATTAGGCTCACTGTTTCCTGCTAGCTCAGCAATCACAATTAGAATGTCCCACATCAGAGTCTGATTCAGGCAGAAAGCCCTACTGGGACATGAGCTCAGTGGCAAAATAATAAACCAGGAGGAAAAAAAAAAAAAAAAAAAAAAAAAAATCTAAGTATAAATAGGATTTTCTCTGAACCTTGTTGGTTTCTTGAGACACTGAGAAATTGAATGCCTTTAGGCACCAAATTCTGGCATCTTATTCATTCAGTTTTCCACTTCTTTCTTTTTTTTTCTTTTTTTTTTTTTTTTTTTTTTTTAAATTTTTATTTTCAAGATTTAAATATCTCTCCGTTTAGATTTTGGGGGGTTCTTTAGTTTTCAGCTCTCAGCCACCTCCTCATTTCACCCAGACTAATGATGTAAAAATAGGACACATTATTTGGGTGGAGGTCTATGTTGCTCCTACGTTGCCATCAATGAACATCTCGAGTTGCTTCATACATTGGTTTTCACAGCATTCTTCTTTAATGGCTTCAGCATCTCTGTTTTCAACCTTTAGTGAATGCAAAATACTGAATTAAATTAGTAAATGAGTCTCTAAGACCCTTGTGTTTATTGACTTCCATGTGCTCCCTCTCATCGAGGCTATTTATTGGCTTCCTTTGTTACTCAGAAATGTTCTAATTCATCTCTAAGATGAAGAGTAACCTAGAATGTATCTACCCACCTTGTACACATTCTCTGTTCTCCCAGTCTAGCTCTCTTCTCCTTTTCCATTTTTTCTAACCCAGGCCGTATATATATACATTATGTATATATTTTCATTTACAATTTATTTACATTTTTCTTGTATTGTTCTATATTGTTAATATCTGATAGCCTCTTTAAAATGGTTCTTTTTTCCCCAGAAGTGACCTTAAGCATTTCAAAAAATCAGGCATGATGCCAAATGGAATTCTTAGCTGGATTCCCAATTTGTGCCTGCAGGTAAACATGAAATTCTCTGCCTAGGTGAGTACCTCTCTTATACATGGAGCTTGCCAAAGCATTCATAACGTCATTCAGCATTCTCATTTTCTCGCTGGTCAACAACCTTAAGCAGCAAAAAAATTCAACTTATAAATACATCATTAATTCAACTGAAAGACAGAAGGCCCAAATCCTCTTAATTATCAGTGTACTTACATTTTGTATTGTATACAAATTAATTACTTCCCTAAACTTTTGGGGAACAAGACCATATTACGTTTGTGATGTAGAAGTGTGTGCGTGCTTCTGGCTTGAAGTATTGTCTAGGGTGCTCAGAGCAGTGTGCTCTTTCTATAAGAGAACATGTTCATATTTTCATGCTTTTAGAAGTTTTAATATTAGATGGGATATTATGCCTGACAGTACAGTTTCTATTTGTAGAGACAACATGAATCCAGCAAACACCAGAGTTCCTGGACCATTCTCATTGTTGTCTCCTGCTACAGCAAGAGCCCTGTCACAACAGACTCACTTTACCATGAGTTCTCTACAGCCATCTAGAAATGAACATATAAATTTTCCAGTGATTTTACTGTCATAGCTCTGGCTCTAGATTTGAGCCAAAAAAGCACCTCTGCCTATCAAGGTAATAATGTATTAACTTTTTACATACTTGTATACTTTTCACTCCATACACTTCGGGAAAGTGGATGCAGGAAAAGTTCTCTTTTCTCTTTCTCTCTTTCTCTTTCTCTTTCTCTTTCTCTTTCTCTTT
>CM021766.1:51045644-51058121 GCA_011076525.1 Nettapus auritus
TTCTCTTTCTCTTTCTCTTTCTCTTTCTCTTTCTCTTTCTCTTTCTTCTGATATTTCTAGAAATTAAGGTGTCTTATTTCATGTGGTAGTGGACTTCTGCTTCTAGAAGTTATATTGTGGGGGCCACACCCTCTGAGTTCAAGTTAAATCTGTATCTCTTCCTGGATTAGGTTTTGGTACAGTAAATTATGTAGTTGGAAGTCACAGACAGTCATGTCATCTAAGCTTCAGGTATTAGGTATTAGGACACAGAAGGTAGGCACTACGAGAAAAGAAATCTTAGTGCTAAAGCTCACTGAAATAAAGGATATTTTTTATTTTATTTAAATTTTATTTAAATTTTTCTTTTTTGTAGTAGGCTTTTGATAGCAATTGTATTTTGGACACCTACCAAATTATAGCAGATTAATCCACTATTTTTCCTTTGGCTGGGAGGTGTAGTGAACAGAATTGAAATCAAATACTGCAACTCTCAATACTACTGATGACCCTGGAGACAGAAAACCACAATTATGTTATGGCATAGGTAGTTAAGTAAACTTGTTCTTTCCCCAGGCTTCTTACTCAGATCCCTCTCAGCTTTTAGTTCTCTACGGGAAGCTTGTAAACATTTCATCAGAGATTGTGCTGCAGAGAATCTCTTGCAAATTAAGTCTGATTTGTCTAAGCTAACTTCTGCTTCCAATACTCTTTTAGATACAGGACAATTAATTGCAGTAATGATAAAATCAAGGGAAGTTACATACAGAATGGGAATACGATATGAGCAGGAATAATGAATGAAAAACATTACTGCAAATATTGGGGGAAATCATTGCCTGGACTATGTAGTCCGAGCTCTCTTGGACTGGAATCTATCCTGAACAACATACTAAACTTTCCTAAATCTGTTTTAAATCCACACATTTTGAAATTGCGGGAGGATTTGAATATTCATGCTATCTTTGTAGCCACTTGATTGTAAGTGACACTCCTGAGAAACAAAACAAAACAAAACTTGTTGTATGCCTCCAAAAGCTTCTCCCTTTCTCAGAATACTTGTAATTCTATTGTTGTTGAAGCTATTTAATCATTTTTTACAAAATCAACTTAAATGAATGAGGCCTGTGAATGGAAAAATGACTTAGCGGGAACTGATATATATTGAGAATGTTGTTAAAGAAGTATTTTTTGTCTTCTGCCTTTTTTCCTCTGGAAAAAAGAAAAAAAAGATACTTATTTAAAACTTATTTTAAAAGCTGAATAGAGATAAGATAACAAAAATAACCAGTTCTGTCTGGCATGGTTTTATTCGTTTGTCTCATAATTATAGCATCATTACCTGGATTTTAGTAAACATTTGCCCAGTGCTGAAAGTATCTTAAATACACAGACAAAACACAAATCTAATACAAGAAAAATTGCATTATCCAAGGTATATCTATAGTTTGTGATTTCAATACCAGCTCAAAAAGAACAGGTGAAAAACTGCCTCTTTAGATGTCTGTATGTCTGGTGGTGATTTTTCTGTTGATATCTTCCCCAAAACCTGTTGCTTCATTGCCGAGTCACACAGAAACAAGGGTACATGAGGTCCTGCACATAAGATGCAAAGAGAAGTTTTTCATTTATTTTTATTTTTTTTTCTTCAAGCTATTTTCTGCCAAGTCTTCTTCTATAGTTGTTGACTTGGGTTGATGGTGTGAAAACCTTGGAAAAATAATTCCCATGGCTCCACTTTTTTCCTTTGTTCTTTCTACCTTCAAATCCAACCAAATCACTCATGCCACTATCTGGAGATTTATGGTTAAGCAATGTCTCAGACTGGAATTTGGCATATTAGACTCCCATCCAATTGTGTATGGACTAAAACAACGAACTGCCTTAATACAAGGTGTTTTTTGGGCTTTCAAAGATCTACAAAACAAACCCAAATTGATTGTTGAATCTACTGAAATTTTGGGTGGTATGTCTCTAGATTTTCTTACTGTTGCTCTTACAGGAGGTAGTTGTGGCCAGGTAAAGAAGTAGTACTCCTTCAGGAATACTTTTAAATAATCTGCTTCTCTATGGAAGATGTCAGTCTTGCACTCCATGTGTTTTTTTTTTTGTTTTTTTTTTTTTTTTTTCCTTGGGCCAAAAGAAGGAAACTATCCCACTTGTTTTAATTCATTCCTGATTATTTTGATGGAAGATCTAAATGTATAAAGAACACAAGATCCTAGCAGCCAAAAGCATAAAATTTCACATTCATTACTCCAGGGAATTGGGGAAAAAAAAAATCACTAAGAGCATGCTCTTGAAGTTAGGAAGAAATAAAAGAAAAGCTGCGGGTAAACTGAGAGCCATGTATTGGAACAGACCTTCCCACCTTCTCATACAGGGAGGCATTCTATTTCCCCATATACTGTAACGAGAGAGCCGAGTAGTGCTTCCTAGCTTGCCTCATCAGATTGCTGTGTTGGTGGCTTTCAATCTGATCGTTAATTATTCTTTTTTATTGCATGTTTTTATATTAGACACTTAGCTCTTCTTTGTAATTAGATGTAGCGATTATAGTATCTTTTTATATTACACTGGAGTGTTCCTTTAATGCAGACATCAAATGAAACAAAACACATAAAGTACAAAAAAAGGGATCACAACAATAATGCTTGGGTCCGAAGGAGTGAAGAAGCGGGAAAAAGTGAGTTGCAGTTATTGCTTTTGGCTCCAGCAACCCTGTTCTTTTTTTTTTTTTTTTTTATTCTTCTCCAAATTATGTTTATTCATTTATTACAATTCACTGAATGAATTAAATATAAAACCAATCCAGATTTTTAAAGACAGACATTCTGTGTTGTATATAAATGCTACTTTTTTTCTTGTTGTTCAGTTGCTGGGAAACATTTTTCTTTTTAGTGTAAATATTTCCTTGAGGAAAGGGTTATGTGGGGTGAGGAGAGAATACTCTGAGTGGAAGAAGATGAGGTAGAGTATCTAACAACACAGAGCAGATCCATGCTGTTCTTTCATGGCAGCCTTCACACAGTGAACAGCAGTCTAACAGCTTCCCTTTATCTAAGGAACAACACGTATTCCACAAGTACCATTGCACATGGCTGTATCTAGGAGTTTGAGAACAGAATTACCTTCTCCCTGATAAAAATCATTAGCTGAGGAATTATTCTGAAAAAAAGGCCATCTTCAGGGGTGGCTGGGGGGGGTGTGTGGAATTTGTGCACCATATACTATAGTATTTCATTCCAAGAAACACTGAAGTTTGAATGAAATCTCTTGTTTAACATTATTTTAAAAAACTTATTTGATTTGGAGGACAACCATCCTTTGTAAGAATTGTGTTTGAAAATGCATAGAAGATAAGATACACCAGCTGTGTTAAAACAAGACATTTTGATCTCAGGCATACACCCTGCAATTCTACTTCTTAATTCCTGGCTAGTCACACTGCTGGAATCTTACTCATCCATTGAGTAAAATATATGTTTGTCTTGAAATTATGTAAATAAGGTAAGTGTTTAAGATTTAGGCCTGGAAAAATAATGTTAACACCATCGTCCCTTCAATAAACATCAAACTTTGAATATAATGTTACTTTTGCTATATATATTCTATGCCACAGAAAAAAAACAAGCTGACACAGAGATGATGTGGTATTCTTATTGTATTTAAAACAACATTTAGAGAGGGTACCTCCTACTGCCATTACGTGTGTTTGAAAGTAAGCCCCTTTTCATCAATGGGAGTGTGTCAGAATTTTGTAATAAAGCATGCTGTGTAATATATTTAAACACAGTCCAAATTAATTAAAGTGTAGTGGACGTGAAAGATACATGCTCAATGTGACATTTCAAATAGGGAGAAAATATGATAATGAGCTATTTCCATGTGTTGCCATCCTTCTGGTTAAATAATACTTCTGTTTTCAATGAAGCCACTGAGCAATAACATTCATTTTTGGAGTTCCACAGTGGTTAAAGCTGATTGTATACAGGCTGTAATCATTATTCTAATTCTGCCCAGGAAACCCTCTCTCCCCACCATGGAGAAATTTGGAATAAAAAGTCTCGTTCCAGGAAAAAGAATTTCCAAATAATCCTGGGCACCAGATCAAAATATGAGCTCCAAATCCCTTCCTTTTTCTTAATAAGAATCAGCACTTTGAAAAATGCAGCTTTGCAAGGAAATAATTGCATTAGTCAGCCTCTTGGCACTGGTGTGGGCTGGAGCCTTCTCTTAAAATGAGGCCCAACCTCACCCTGCGGTGCATCCAAATCCCCCCAAAGATGCAAATAGCCCCAAGACCCTGCTTTAAGAGGGCTGTTTTTTTCACTGCTGGAATTCCCATAGCTCTGCTGCTGCAAACAGCTGCTTTCTCACAGGCAGAAATATATAGTATGGGACAACAGGACAGAGAGGCATCTGGAGAGGTAGCCTGTCCACACTGATGCTTGAGGTAACCTCAGGTAAGTCATTATCTTAGGTGCCGAAGAGTAGAGGCCAAAAAAGAAGCAAGAAATAAGGGGTGCATATTTTCATCCTGTCCTTTGCTTACAAAGGATGTGGTCATCAGATGTCAAAGTCAGCTCTGCCTTTGATGCCTTTGGCAAACCACACAGTCAAAAAGGTTGGTGATAAATGATTACATATTTGCCATTTGCTAGGTATGTTCTTCAGATTTTAGTGCTTAGGATCCAGGATGACTTTAATGCTCAGGACATACACCGTGACCTGACAAGTGCTAGCAAAATGTCTCTTCAACATTCTATATGACTGCTTTGTTTGCCTCAGGCTGGAGAGATACTCAGTTTACTCCAGGGAGTAAAGCCATGTGGCTTTTAATTGAGTGATTTTTAGAACCAAGACAAAATGTTCCTTTTTATTAAGCATCCAGTTTTCCAGTTTTCAACAGTGAAATGGTTGTACATCACTGGTGAAGGATGAAAGGGGAGCATGGCCCATTATTGGAAATCAGAAAGCAATGCTGGAGTGTTGATTTTCAGGAAAAGAAACAAGCCTTGCCTAGCACCAAGACCTTAAACCATCCAAGGAACCATTCAAGCCAGATGACACCACTGACATTTCCCGTTTGGGCCTTATGTTGTCCTTATGTTTATCTAACTCATCCTTTTAAGCTCTCCATCCCATCACCAACATAACTATTTCTTTCACAGCTGCCATTCAATTAGATAAATAATGAGTATCTGTTTTAAGTAACATAGTAGAGCTTGTACTGGAAACTATTAAGATTAGTGTGGAACAGAATGGGCCACTCATCTCTTTTGTTAACAGACTACTAAGAAAGAGATCTATATCCTAAAGTTTAGGCTGCTGGAAGAGTAATTTATTTTTCTGATAACTTTATGTATAACTTTGTACACTGGCACTATTGAATCTATTGAGTATATAGGAACTGAGTACTACAGTGAGATTAATGAACAGGGCAGGTAGCGAGGTACCCAGCCCATCCCTACAGATATTCTTTGTTAGCAGTATGTTTCAGGTGCTCAGGGTTGCTTCCTCTCTGCACCAATATCCTACCAATTGTTAGTTGTTCCTCTTCATTTAAATAACCAGTAGCAAGTGCTTCTGTGTTAACTGCCATTAACCTAATGGGAAAACACTATTCAGATGTAGCTTTCAGTCGTGAATTTGAATACAACCAAGTAAAGAATGCATCATTAATCTGTTCATGTGAAAACTAAGCACAGGAATGTGCATGTGTTAGTAAGAAAAGCATATAAAACCAGCTGTGCCAAATCAAAGCTTGCCAGAATCCTCAGCACCTGGTTAAGTGATGGATGGAGCCAGATTGTGTGTGGTAGGTACAGCTTTACCCCTGTGTTGCAGAATGCACTGGGACACAGGAGAGAGAAGACTTTTGAAAGTGCCAGTGCAGATTTGTTGCAACCCTTTTATAGGCTTTTACGTGACTGAGAAATTTAATTGATAGTTTACCTTGTCGCCTTGACAAGGTTCTACAGAAATGCAAAGGCAACATGGGAATACAGACCATGTACTCTCTGCTGTAACCAGGAGGTCATGCTGGTGTTTCTTCATTCAGGTTTTGCCCTTCTGTCTCTGGAGTATTTAAGCATTGAGGTCTCAGTGTGCCATGAGGTGTCTGAACAAAGAGAAAGAATCTTCCTCTGCCTAGGAGATGGTTGTCTGAAAGAGATAAAGTTCAGAGCTAGAAAATATTTTGTGTGTGTGTTTGGGAGGAAACGGTGGGAGAATAAACCAGTAACAAAGCCACTGTCTTCAAACACTGGAGAAACAGTAAGTTGGGAAGAATTTAGAAGCGAACAGTGACATTACACCTGTTGTGCGGGGGATGTTTATAGCTTAGTACTGATCAGATTTTTTTTACTGATTTTTTTTTTTTTTTTTTTTTTCATAGGGGAGGTCATGCTCTAATCTTAACAGAGATTGGGTTTTGTGCAAAAGAGACCGTCATTCTAATACAGTGTGCAAAGCGTGAGAAGGGCATGTGTCTATCTATGTACCTGTCCATCCCAGGCTCTTCCTGCTTCCCAGTACCTGGTGCATAAATCTGAGATTTAAGTGTTACAGTCTTCCCCTTTGCCAGCTTCAGACCAGACATTGGTAATTCAGTCCAGCATCTCCTAGGTTAGTGACCTAGTGAATGAGGGCTTCACTCTCTTAGCCTGAACAAGGAGAGTTGCTCCTCTGGCTCTGCAAGTCCAGAAATCTCTGTTCTTCACCAAATGGAGAACATGAAAAAAATTGCAAAGCTGATAAATCTGTTTTGGGGTATAAGGAAAACCAGACTTGTTTGTGATCAATGCAGTTATCACTGGCAGAGGGATGGTGGGAGTTGATTGTCTGAACAGCAAGGAGAGCAGATAGTGGGCTGGAAGGCAAAAACAAGAAAGCCATTTGAAGCAGTGAAGGAGGAAGAGCTGTCAGAACGATGTATGGAGGGACTAGTGTGCAAGAGTAAAAAGAAATAGTTGGGCAACAACACCGTTAGTAGATTGGTGAGAAGCATGTAAGAGGCAACTTTACAGATCAATAACTTGGACAAATTAAAGAAACTGATCCAAGATATGTTTAGACAGAAACAACCAAGCTCTTTTGCCTCATGCTCCCATACTGTGTAAGAATGGTATTGGACTGAATGTGCCCTGTGAGAGCCCAGGGGGCAGTCATTGATTAAAACGTGCACATGACAGAGAAAAGTACTGAGGCAAGGCTGCTGGGTTGGAAAAGGGAGAGCTGAGGAGGGGTGCAAGAGAATCAGTTCATCTAGAGCATTTGGCACACAGGGTGGGTTATAGAGACCATTGCAAATGTATAAAATGAGAGAGACTGCAATGAAATAAATCTAATCTAGAAGGGAATGGAAAGGAATTAGCACAGGACCTCTGGTAAATAAGGGAGTGGGAGGACATGATATCCAGAGATCAGGCAGCGAGGAGACAGAAGGAGGGGGATTGCCTTTCTAATTACGGGTATCTGTAACTTTCCTGAGATATAACGGGCAAAGGATGACTAATAAATGGCTGAGTCATGGAAACCGTGTGACTGAAAGTCTAAATTCAGCTGCTGAGGAGCCTGAATACTCACATGAACCTTGGAAATTTTCCTCTAATGCTGATCTAGTGCAGGTGATTTTAATCTGCCTATAGCCAAAAATATTCCAACTGCTGTTTGGAAACATGCAGCTCCATAAATAGGTCAATATTCATGCTGGCAGGCCAGTTCATTACCAAATTCACCTATTCCTAGTGGAGAAAGATGCTTTTGGACTAAACAATTGTTTGTCCATTTTCTACCCATAGGGGCATTTGCATGGAAATTTAATCAAATGCTGTTCGAGCCTTCACTTTAGCAATGTGGGGAATGATTTTGCTTAGAACAGGAATAATGGTTTGCCAGTCTTTTTCAGTCTATTACTACCGCTCACCATCTACTACCTGCAGAACTTCCAAATACTTGATGCTTCAGGAAGTAAGGGGAACATGTGCCCTCTGTTTCAGTAGGAGGAACATGTGTCCTGCCTTTCAAGCTGCCGACTATTGAAAGCCTTTGTTTCATGCATCATTAATGCTGACCTAAAGTGGTATTGCAACCAAAATAAGTGACCCCTGTCTTCTCCTCCTCTTCTGTGACCTAGTTTGGGGAACTGATGTAGGTTAAAATTCTCTTTTCCTTGACACCAGCTGATTAACCAGGTACCATCACTGTCTGTATTTCAGGCAGTATCTTTATGGAAAAGATATAAAGGTAAAATCTCCCCTGCTCTCCAAGAGTGGAATAGTAAGTTTTCCTGATAGCAATTACTGAAGAACTGCAGGCTGATAGTAACTGGGATTAACGTTCCTCCCCAGCTGAGCTGGAGTTTCCTGTGTGTTCACTGGAAACATTTGGACAGCAGTGTGCTTTTGTGGATAGTGTGGATTAATGGAGTTTGCCTTTTTCTGACTTGGTGATCTGTATCTTATGTGAGGCTGGTGAGTTGACCCACTTCTCCCTTACCTTTTTATCATGGGGAAATGGCAATAAAGCAGACAAGCTGGCTACTGAGGACAAATCTAGAATAGACAGGTTTTTAGCTTCAGGCCTCAGACATTAGTCACATGCAAATCAGTACCTAGGAAATAAGCAACTGAAAACACTTGTTAAAAGTACACAACAAATCATTCTCTGTATAAAGAAACAGATCTAATGTCCCTGTTCATCATCACTTTTCAGAGCAGTAATTGGACTTTTTTTTTTTTTTTTTTTCCAAAGTTTCATAGAAGTTCTACATTGGGAGAAGGAAAGCAATGTGTTACCTGATTCCTAATTCCTCCTCATTGGTCTTTCATCCCTTCTTTTTTCCTTCTCTCTTTTTGCTAGAGGGTCTCAGCAGCTGATGCTTTTATGAAATAGCTCAGAGAAGGTGGCCTTGTTTTAGTTTCTTTGTGGAAACTTTCACTGTCACAATTCCCTGGATGGTACACAGTACTCTGAGCTTCTTTCTGCCTGTACAATAGCTAGTTTTAAACATTTGTGTTTAATCAAGAGTGAAGTAAATGTCAGAGATTCAATGTTCTAGATCAGCAGTTTCCAGCACTGATACATCTTAATCAAGCAATTAGGTGCCTTTTTTTTTTTTTTTTAATGTTATTGTTTGGTGTTTTCTGCATTGGAGAAGGGAACAGATTTGCTGCTTTGCTCTGATGACTGCTAGCAGCAGTGTTTGTTGTTAACAGAGACATTTACACCTAACCACCAGTTGGCAGGTGTTAACACTTTGTTACTTGCTATTCCCACATGCTGAGGATTGTGGGAAAGCTGTCAAGCTCTCTTGTCTTTTGTAACGCTTCTGTTTTACAATAACAACAACAACAAGAAGCCCCGAACAAGTGCAGAAGCTCTGTAGGAATGCAGTGCTAGCAAGGGAAACAACAGGATGGATTCTGATGCCTCCTGGCTTCGAGCAGAGGTACTATAGGCTTTGTGGGAAGTTTGAGATATTTCCTTATCTTTTTTTTTTGGAAGTGGGCAGATAGATGTTGACTTATTTATTTGGTTATATGGTCTGATCTCTAGCAGAAACTCAGTGTCCTGTGCATGCCCCAACAGTTCTAGTCTGCCTCTGACATTTTTGCACTCATTTGTGTTCAGGAAAATTTGTGTTTATAAATACAACATACAGTCTGAGAGAATAGCATGAAAAGAGGATAGCAATGTTTTGATTTATCAGGGGGTGACTCTGGCAAGTGGGAAAGGAGAATTTCTATCAGTGCAGTCCTTCTGCAGAGTGCAGATGTGTTCAGAACCAAAAAGACCTGCTATGAACTATAGCAAATACATAAATAAAATACTTCTATGTTTCTTTTACTTTCTGTCATCCATATACTTGCATATTCTGAGCCTTTGCAACCACAAGGTCATTGTTTGATAGTCAGGTGATCCAAGCAATTGATTTATTACTGATGAAGTGAAGTTTGATTGATTTTTTTCATTTACATGAAGACAGAAAATTAAAGGAGGAGTGGGAGGTGCAAGGCAGCTGCAGTCACATACAAAGGAATCAGTAGCTATGAAACTCACTAGAGCAACTGGGCCAAAAATGCTACCATGACTTACATCAACTTATATGGCTGATTTTAATAGGAATTCACTGGCTAATTGCACCCCTTCAGGCTAAATCATTATTTCCTTAATCTGCTGAATTATGCCCTCAGAGAGGAGGAGTGCTTCAGAAGAAGGGGACATGAGAAAAGGAGTGATGGGGACTGTGCATGTAGGCTATGGTTGGGCTGCCTTTTGAGCATGGTTGCAAGTATGGATTCTGTCTCCAATTCAATTCATATACAAACGAACACTAGCTCTGGACCAGCTCTACGATGTGGTAGGAAAATCTTACCTTACACAGTGAATAAAATGGATTCAGGATAAGGCATTTCTTGAGATACACCCATGTTGGCTCGAATCCATCAATGCCTACCCTGTCAGCCTGAAGCAATGTCCCCTGACGGATGGATTGGCCAAGGTTTTTCCTGAAAAGGCTCCTACTGTATGACATGAGGGGGATTTGGAGGTAGCTGAGCAGCATGTTGCTAGCAATATGGATGTATAGTCATGCTCTAGTGGCCTGCCCCAGGTCTGTGTTATGCAAGCTAGTGTTGACATAGCCTTGAAGTCTCTGAAGTTGATTTTCGTTCTGGAAGACATGCTTGAGATCAGCCAAAAGTTAGTGTCTTAATGAAGAAATCACTGGGATAAATCCCCTGGGCTCTTTTGCAGAATGCCAGGATGGAACCTGAATGGTCTATTCAGACTTCACAGGTCTGTGAACAACTGCAGTAAGCAGTTTATTTTATGGAGTTAGCCTTATTTTCTTGACATGAAAATCATCCCTGTACCTGTGCATCACTTTATAAAGCCTACATGTTTGCAGAGCCCCCTCCTGCAAGCTGGTTCTGAAATATCTGCCTGCTAAACTTGGGTATGTGGGGGAGGTACTGGCTGGCATACATCTGCATGATGTACTTCAGTCTTCTCTTAAAAAATTATTTGCCCTTGTTTGGCCACAGGAAGCAAGTCAGGGGAGTCAGTAATATTGACAAAATCAATAAGTGGAACAAATATTTCCAAACATGTTATGTGTAGGCATGATCCTGAATTTGTTTGTGTGCATATTCAGTGATATTTGTGTCTTTTGAAAACTCTAGGTATAAAAATAATGTAGTTTAGGGAAGCTCAAGTCGAATTGAGAAGAGAGAAAGCTGGTCATTTCATGAATGGGACTCAGTGGTTTGAGCACCACTAGTTTTTTGTAAGTAGAGGCAGCATGATTTCTAGGTCTTGAAAAACATTCACTTTTTGAGGTGCTCAGGTGAAAAAAATAAGTGCTTTAATGTTAGCAGGCAATAAAAATGTTCCGTCATAGGACTGGTAGTCCTTCCTCCTATCTGAAGGCCAGGAATAGCTGTGAACACAGTCTCATCCACTGCAGCAATAGTAAAGTAGGTTATCCTGTGTCCGTAATGGCTCAAGCCATTTCACTTTGCAGTGCAACAGATTTGGAAAAATCATAGAATCATTAAGGTTGGAAAAGACCTCCAAGATCATCTGGTCCAACCATCACCCTACTACCAATGTCACCCACTAAACCATGTCCCTAAGCAACATGTCCAACCTTTCCTTGAACACCCCCCAAGGACAGTGACGCCACCACCTCCCTGGGCAACCTGTTCCAATGACTGACTGCTCTTTCTGAGAAGAAATGTCTCCTCATTTCCAACCTGAACCTCCCCTGGCACAACTTGAAGCCATTCCTCTAGTCCTATCACTGGTTGTCTGTGAGAAGAGGCCAACACCCAGCTTCCCACAACCTCCTTTCAGGTATTTGTAGAGAGCAGTAAGGTCTCCCCTGAGCCTCATCTTCTCCAGAGTAAACAACCCCAGTTCCCTCAGCCACCTCTCACAGGACTTGTGTTCCAGGCCCTTCACCACCTTTGTAGCCCTGCTGTAAATGCTAACAGTCCTCTGTGTCTTCCTTTGTTGAAGGATGAGACCTCTCTAAACTGTGGCAGCAGTTTTGGTGAGATCATATCTTATCCACAGCTGCTGTTTTCTACCTGTACTGTGGAGGATCCTGGAGGTCTACAGTGAGGCCTTGGATATCGCTGCTTTGGCTGTAGGCATGCACACAGGTCGGCTTCTCCTTAAGAGACTGTCTGTATGGAATACTGATCCTCCAGACACAAGACCTATCAATTAAGCTACTTGCTTATATGAGTATTTCAAGGACTAGAGCTGAGCTTTGTGAGTTTTAGTGCCTTCAGTACCCTAGTTTAAGTAGAGTCCCCAGTATTTTGCAAGGGGTTTAATGTTTAATTTGGATTACTTGATCTCCATAAATGAAACAAGGAAGGAAAGATTTCCTGAATTCCTGGCTCCTGGCTCCTGAATTCCTGGCTCCTGGCATGATTTCTATTCTTTTTTTTTTTTTTTTTTTTTTTTTTTTTTTTTTTTTTT